>CM048751.1:29040568-30240568 GCA_026315105.1 Locusta migratoria
TTATTATATGTTCGAGCTGCTGTTCACATCTCTGATGAAGACAAACTGAGAATGTCTACTAAATGACAAACTATGGAAGTTCCACGGTCGTTATTATCACTGAACTTGACCTTTTTATGTATTGCGTGGTCGAATGTATATTTCCAGCCTTCAGACAGGACTTCGTTTGTCACGTGTCAGTTAGGATTTCTTTGAGCCCTGCAAGTAGTCCTAGGTTCTTTGAGGGTGATGGAATTAACGCAATTATGTAATCTTCTCCACATTTTCAGATGTTTTTGAGTCACAGGGTGTGTGTGTGTGCGCGCGGATTTCGTACTTGGTGGGTGGGTGAGAGCCATAATTTGTTTACATAGGAGTCTCTTCATAAAATTTTGAGTAGCTCTGAGAAATATATAGGACAAGCCATCTCTTATCTTAATGACAGAAGCAAATGTTTCATGGAATGTACATACGGGTCTCTCCTCTGAACATCTTGTAGAAGTCTCATTTGTTGTAACTTCTGAAGTCTTTTGCAATGTAGTTTATTTACTTCTTCATATGTCTACATTTTGTTTCCCAGGTGAATTTTGTGACTTCTTGTCTTTCTGTACGGCTTTCTTTCATTCATACATTGTTTTTCCATATGCAGAATTACACCATGGACGTTTCATATTTTTCTTGCTGGGCTTGCGACCAACTGTGTGTGTGTGTGTGTAGATGACAGTGATATTTAAGTTCCTGTTCAATCATACTTAGGGAAGTACCTGCGTATCCACATAAAAAAGTGAAAGCACTAGCTCGGAGCAACTTAATTGGGCATTTTTCATCAATCAACTTATGAGACAATGTTTGACCGAGGTAGCCATTTTCAGTTTCTATGTGTTGTCAGTGAAGACAGCAGATTGGTAATCTAGCACATTCAGAAATTGGCATCCTTTCTTCAACTGTACAGGTACTGTACATGAGTACCGTCTGCAAAGTTCTTTATATAAGTTCTTCATAAGTAATATGGTATGAAGCATTTCATCTTCACTATAAACATTTCTAAGCCACAAAAATTTATTTAACAAGATATAAAGATATTTCTGTTCCAGTCATTACTTAATATCGATTCTGAATATAAAATTGATATCACAGATGTGAGTTTACCTTGGAACACACTACTTTCAAGTATGGAGTTAACTGGAAAATCAAACTATAATAACTAGAGTTCCGAGTCACAACACCGGACACAAATATATTTGTATTCAACCACTCAGTACAAAAAAACAGCCGCGGTGGAGTAGCCGAGCGGTCTAAAGCGTCTCGCTGCGGAGCACGCGGTTGTTCGCCGTGGAGGTTCGAGTCCTCCCTGGGGCATGGGTGTGTGTGTTGTCCTTAGGTTAGTTTACCTAGGCTTAAGTAGTTTGTAAGCTACAGACTGATGGCCACGCAGTTTGGTCCGATAGATTTACAAACATTTATTTATTTTTTTACAAAAAACATGATCAGTCTCTCTCACCTTAAAGAGTCGCTTTCTAGGTGACGTACAGGGGAAAGCACTACCTGGTAATTCACTGAGGACTGGATTAGTAACACTTGAAGAGTGTGCACTCATAGAAGGGGTACAGCCAACACCACGAAAGAGACCTGGTGGTGTTGGTACAGCGCACTATCCAAGCAATTCCAGGGGGAAAATACTGTAAAATTCAAAGTGCAGTTTTGAGTACTTCTACTATTTTCATGTAGAATAGCCAGCTTTACGAGATAGGAGTCCATTATTTATACAACAGAAACCAATAAGAATAACATAATAAACAATGAACTTTGTTACTTCTATACTTTATGGTTAAACAGAAAGACAGCACGACCTGACCAGATTAGGCAATATGTCTTTTCTTCTAATTTTGCAACTTCATTTTAAAAGAATAGCGACCATCGCCATTTGAGAGATACTTTGATGATCAGCGCGACGTTTTGGGTGACATAGGGAGGTGTATTTGTAGGTCATGATTTTAGCTTAATGTTATTGGTAATGATTTTTATGGTACCAGTGCCTCAAGCATGACAAATAATGCAACCTAAGTTCCGTGATATGTAATTAAGTCTATATCGCCAGTAGTTACGTCATTCAGTCTGTCAGTTCATCTAGAAGAGATTCCTCCAACCGAAACTTTCCTAAAATTTGAATCAAAACAGTTGTTGTTGTTGTTGGGTTTTGGAAGGGACTAAACAGCGACGGGTATCAGTCCCTTGTTCCAGTCAAAGAGATAAAACATTTTGTTAAGCGATCCGAAGTAAAGGCTTTAACAAGTCAAAGTTTAAAAACTTAGAGACTAATAGAAAGAAAGGATACGATTAAAAACGAAGAAGGGATAAAACAGCTGAAACAGTACAAGAGTGTTTTTGCTGGGTGGTCACAAGGATATAAGGAACACACACAGCCACTCTGGAACACGTTAAAACCACCTACCTAACAGACTTAAGCAGGCGGAGGGACAGAGCAATAACAGACAAACGCAAACTTTAAAGTGACTTGTAAAGTCTACACTCACGCATAAAATTTAAAACAGAGTCAACCGTGGAGATATTGTCAGCTAATGCTAGCTGCAAAGTGTAAGGAATATTAAAATATCGTCGTGCTGCGGCTAAATTGTGACATTCAAGTAAGATGTGGGCGACCGTCAAAGGCGCACCACACCGACACTGAGGAGGGTCCTCGCGACGCAGGAGGTGACCATGTGTAAGCCAAGTATGGCCTATACGGAGTCGGCAAAGGACAACCGACTCCCTGCGAGAAGCCCTCAGGGACGTCTTCCATGCAGCGATAGACGGCTTGACAGCACGGAGCTTATTTGGTTCAGTGGAATCTGCCCATTCAGAATTCCAAACCCCTAAGACCTTGCGGGTCAACTGGGTTTGGAGGTCGCAAACTGGGACGCCAATATCCAGGGACCGCGAAGCGGTGGCCTGCTTGGCCAGCTGATCCACACGTTCATTGCCCGGTATACCTACATGCCCTGGCGTCCAGACAAAAACGACAGAACGGCCTGACTCGCCAAGGGCGAAGACAGCATCTTGAATGGCTCGCACCACTGTGTGTTTCGGTAGAAACTGGTCGAGGGCCTGTAAGCCACTCATGGAGTCGCTACAGATGACGAACGACACCCTGGGGCGAGCTCTGAGCTGTTCAAGAGCTCTCAAAATACTGACCAGTTCTGCGGTGAAGATGCTGCTTCCACAAGGCAATGACCGCTGTTCGATGTGGTCACCATAGATAAAGGCATATCCAGCATGGCCATCGACCAAAGAACCGTCCGTGTAGATGATGTTTGCTCCATGAAACGTATCAAGCAGCGCATGGAACCGGCGACGGAGAAGCAGTGGTGAAATCGAGGCTTTCGAATCCCGGGACAAGTCCAGCCGAAGCTCCAGGCGAGGAATTTTCCAGGGGGGGGGATACGGGGGGAGTAATGGTAAGGTGGAGGAAGGTGTAAGGAATCAAGTGAGGAGAGAAGGGAACGGACACGGACCGCAATCGGGAGACCCGACCTGGGCCGACGTCGTGGGGAAGGGAGTGCAGAAAGTGGGAAGAGAAGCCTGTGGTTCGGATGGCGGGGTGAAGCATGAACCCCGGCAACGTAACTCACCAACAACCGTTGCCGGCGATACCGCAGAGGGGGAACACCAGCTTCAGCTAGAAGGCTCGTTACGGGACTGGTGCGAAAAGCCCCTGTTGCGAGATGCACACCTGTGTGGTGGACGGGTCTAGGACCCGCAAGGCAGAAGGGGCTGCTGAGTCATAAACCAAGCTCCCGTAATCAAGCCGAGACAGAATAAGTGACTTGTAGAGCTGAAGAAGGGCGGAACGTGCTGCTCCCCATCCAGTATGGCTGAGGTATCGAAGAACATTTAAATGCCGCCAACACTTTTGTCGCAGCTGACGTAGGTGTGGCACCCAAGTCAGCCGGGCATCAAAGACCATGCCCAGGAAGCGATGTGTTTCCTCGACCTGAAGTAGTTCACAGCCCAAGTAGAGCTCTGGATCAGGGTGAACTACCCGACGGCGACAGAAGTGCATCAAGCGGGTATTCTGCGCGGAGAATTGAAATCCGTGAGTAGAGGCCCATGAGTGGGCCTTTCGGATGGCACCCTGCAGCCGTCGTTCAGCTACGCCGATGCTAATGGAGCTGAAATACAGGCAGAAGTCATCGACGAACAGGGAGCAACTGACCGATGACCCCACAGCCGCAGCAAGACCGTTAATTGCCACTAAAAACAACGGGACACTGAGGACGGAGCCCTGTGGGACACCGTTCTCTTGAATATGGGGGGAGCTAAAAGATGCCCCAACCCTCACCTGGAACAAGCGGTGGGAGAGGAATAAAAATAGGAAGGGGGCCACGTAAGCCCCAGTCATGCAGAGTCGTCAAAATATGGTGGCGCCAGGTGGTGTCATACACCTTTCGTAGGTCGAAAAATACAGCTACCAAATGCTCACGCCGAGCAAACGCCGTGCGAATGGCCGACTCCAATGACACGAGGTTGTCAATGATAGAACGGCCCTGGCGAAAGCCCCCCCTGTTGTGGAGCAAGGAGTCCACGCTCTTCAAGGATCCACATAAGCCGCCGACTCACCATACGTTCGAAGAGCTTGCAGAGAACGTTGGTGAGGCTGATCAGGCGGTAGTTGTCAGCCACCAGGGGATCTGCACCAGGTTTCAGTAGCGGGATGATAGTGCTTTCCCGCCACTGCGAAGGGAAAGTGCCCTCTGCCCATAGATAGTTAAACAGGGCGAGAATGCGGCGTTGAAACTCTGGTGAAAGGTGTCGGAGGAATTGTCCGTGAATCCTGTCTGGTCCTGGAGTTGTATCAGGACACGCAGCAAGGGCAGTTCGGAACTCCCACTCGCTAAACGGGTCGTTGTATACTTCCCGACGACGAGTGCGGAAGGATAACTGTTTCCGCTCAGCCCGCTCTTTGAGGGAGCGGAAGTCGGCACTATATGTGACAGTCGCAGAGCATTGTGCGTAGTGGTCTGCCATGTGCTCGGCGATAGCTGTCGGGTGCGTGCAGAGCACACCCTGGATGGTGAGGGATGGGATTCCTGTCGGCGGGCGGTCTCCAAAGACGCGTCGGACTTGCGTCCATACCTGAGTCAGGGAGGTGCGGGAGCCGATACGGGCTACATACCGCTCCCAGGAATCCTGCTTACTCGGCGGTACGAGTCGTAGAGCACGCGCACGGAGCCGTTTAAAGGCCACTAAATTCTTCACGGATGGGTGGCGTCGATGGCGCTGGAGCGCTCGCCGACGTTCTCAGATGGCCTCAGCAATCTCCGGTGTCCACCAAGGCACGGACGTACGCCTTGTGGAACCGGTAGTTTGTGGAACTGCCGCCTCAGCGGCCATGACAATACTGTCAGTCACCTGCTGGACTGTGTTGTCAATGTCATCTGGCAGTGGTGTAGCAATGACAGCGGTTGAAGCATACACAGTCCAATCAGCCCTACGGAGACACCAACGGGGTAATCTGTCTGCAGCTTGGTACCTCAGGAGCGACACAAAGATTGGAAAGTGGTCGCTGCCACACAGGTCCTCATGCACACGCCAACAGAGGTGTGATCGAAGGCTGGGGCTACAGACGGTGAGGTCGATCGCTGAATACGTGCCCTGTGCCACGCTAAAATGCGTGGGGGCACCTGTATTCAGGAGGCAAAGGTCTTGGTGCGCCACTAATGTCTCAAAATCCCTACCACGGCCTGTGGTCTGGAGTCCACCCCACAGAGGGTTGTGGGCGTTGAAGTCCCCCAATAGGAGGAATGGTGGGGGAAGTTGGGAGACCAGAGCAGTAAGGTTGTCGAGAGACAAGGCCTCATCCGGAGGAAGGTACAAGCTGCAGACAGTGAATTCCTGCATTGCCCGGATTCTGACAGCTACTGCCTCAAGAGTGGTGTTGAGCGGCACTGGGTACAGTGTCCAGGACGTACAGACAGACGCCACCAGACACTCTATCGTATATGGGCCTGTTACGGTAATAGCCCCGATACCCACGAAGGGCAGGGGTCCGCTGTGCTGGAAACCATGTTTCCTGTAGGGCGATACAAAGTGCAGGGGAGCGGTACAGTAATTGTCGCAGCTCAGCCAGGTGGTTAAAGAAGCCGCTGCAGTTCCACTGGAGAATAATTCGTTCTCCACGCACTAAGGCCATAAAAGGAAAGAAAAGAAGAAGATCATTCCATAGGAGCGTCTGCTGCCTGATGGTCAGGCTCAACAGAATCTATGACCATAGAATCAGGTGATTCTGGTTGTACAGATCTCCTATGGTCGGGTTAATCAAGAAGTGCGAGATCCTCAGCGGAAGCGAGGATCTCGACCTCATCCTCTAAGGCTGAGGATGCGGGTGTGGGTGGCTTGGAAGCCACCAAAGTATCCCTTTTCTTCTTTTCTCTTTTCTTGCCCTCTCGCTGGCCCTTCAGTGTTGAGGGTCGTGGGGGCTTCTCAGACGGGGTGGCAGGAGCTGACGAAGAGCAGGAGGCCCTTCGATCAGCAGCCGGTGGATCCTTCAGCCATTTGCTGGGATCCACTTTCCCACGAGGAGAAGCCTCGGAAGGGAGAGTCCCTTGGGACCCCTTCCAGGCGAGAGGAGCCGGAGAGGACTGTTGTTTCTCCGGCTGTGGGGTGGGGACCGACGTCTCCTGTGATGGTTTATCTGTTGCTCCCAACGTGAATAGTGTGGGAGCAACCGAAGGGGTTGGGCCCCCAACTGTCAAGGGGGCAGGTGGAGTGGATCAGGCCTGGGGGCCCACTGGCATTGATGGTACACTCTGTGGTTTAGCAACTGTGGGGATCGACGATGAAGCTACTGTTGAGTATGGAGTCGTCATGGTCACTGGGTGGAGTTTTGCATACTTGCGCCTGGCCTCTGCATATGTCAGCCGGTCCAGGGTCTTGTACTCCATGATCTTACGCTCCTTGTGGAGTACAGAGCAGTTGGGAGAACAAGGAGGATGCTGCTGATTACAATTGATGCAATCTTGAGGCGGGATACAAGGGGCGTCCGGGTGGGATGCACGCCCGCACTCCCGACATGTTGAGTTGGCATCACATCGGGAGGACATGTGCCCAAACCTCCAGCACTTGAAGCAGCGCATAGGGGGAGGAACATAGGACTTTACGTCGATCCGGTAGACCATCACCTTGACCTTCTCAGGCAATGCATCGCCCTCGAAAGCCAAGATGAAGGCACCAGTGGCAACCCTCTTGTCCTTCGGACCCCTATAGATACGGCGGATGAAATGCACACCAAGCCGCTCCATCTGATTGCAGCAGCAGATCCCTGTGGAAAATGATACCCTGGACCGTGTTTAAGGTCTTATGTGGCGTAATAGAAACGGAAACATCACCCAGCTTGTCGCAGGCTAGCAAAGCCCGCGACTGCGCTGGCGATGACGTCGTTATCAGAACCGACCCAGATCTCATCTTTGACAGACCCTCCACCTCTCCATATTTATCCTCTAAATGTTCGACGAAGAACATCGGCTTCGTCGTCATAAAAGTTTCCCCATCATTTCGAGTGCAGACCAGATATTTCGGCGCATAAGCCTCACCCTGAATTTTCGCCCGACGTTCCTCCCATGGTGTGGACAAGGAAGGAAACGTTTGGGGATTATAGCTTGCAGTGTTGTAATCGCCTCGACCACGCTTAGAGACGGCGGTTGTACGTCCGCCAACGTTTCGTGTTCGTTTCATGGTGTTCCCACGAGCAGCTAGGGAAATAAGCGTCCATCCAGAAAGAGCCACGCTTAGAGACGGCGGTTGTACGTCCGCCAACGTTTCGTGTTCGTTTCATGGTGTTCCCACGAGCAGCTAGGGAAATAAGCGTCCATCCAGAAAGAGCCCCGCTTGCCTGGGTAAGCCTTATACAACTGAGGTGCGGCAGGTTCCTCAGAGGTTGCTCGCTAGCGGCTGTTAAACCTCAACAGCCATGCATCTCCACCGGCACGTAGCACACCTTGAGATTGAGGGTTTTTTTTATAGAGGTTTGTACCATCCTCGCGACCTGGGCGATTAAGCCAAGATCCCCGGGCTCTGAAACGTACAACATTCCACCGTCGCGCCGAACGATGCTCGTTGAGGCACGCACAGAGCTTACGGTGTAGCGGACTGTTGGCGCGACACAGCCCACGACTCAGGACCCCGGGTTTGCCAAGCCCGTACCCAGCAAATTAATGCTGAGCCCCTGAGTGGAATCAAAACAGTTTCAATATGACCATGAATTTATTGAATCAGAATTAGTATGCTGCCTCTGTTGCAAAGGAGATTGCTTACTCATATGAATTATTTATCACGGAATGAAATCAAAATCCATTTCTATAAGTCATCTTCTTGGTGATTTTAATGCATTCGTCAGGATGTTTTGGTTTCCATTTGGGTATTTACTAGTTTCAGTCTTCTGTTCGACCATGTACACTTCACTCACTATCCATCTCCTCCCGATATAAATGCTGACATATGTAGTACACATAAAACTTACGTAAATTATGCATTTATTCCATATTTTATTCAGTCCATCTCCCCCTTCCCTCTCTCCCCCCTCTATCTGTTTCTTTTTGCCCCCCTCTCTACATACCTCTATTTTTTAATCTCTTTCCCTCATCTGATCATCCCCTCCTCCATCCTCTCTCTGCCAATCTCACCCCTCCCCCCACTGGCAATCTTGTCTTAACATGTCTCCCCACCACCTCTGTCTATCTCCTCCTCTTCCTTCTCTCTCTATACATATTCTCTTCCCACTTGTCTATGAGAAATTAGAAGTATATGCCAACTTTCATGGTGATCGGCTAAACCAGCTGTACTCAACCTGTGACCCACGGAGCTTTTTTGAGTGGTCCAGCAATCTAGTCATCCAATATTCAAAATTTCGCAATAAAAATCTCTAATGACTGGCTGATAAAAATCGGCGAGATGCGTACAGCGAAATCTACGAAGCCAGTGCCCTGCACTTAAGAAGCACATTCTCCACAATGCATGTCGTTTGTTGTGAAGCAGGCCCCTCTGACGGAGGATTTTTAAAAGTCTGCATAAATAAAGAAATTTGGACAATTTTCCCCTCAATCCTTGAATTTACATAATTTACAGACCGTACCGTACCGTACCGAAATCGGAATGCGTTTTTACGATATGTGTGATGGCTCATTAATGATCGAGATCTGCAATAATATACTTCCGCTGAAGTTGGTGTTGCTGAGTTGGATTTGCCTAGCAACAGCCCTGCTCTTCGCGATTGTTTTGACAGCATGAGTATTGTAACACAAAAATCACGGAAGCTTTCCTCACTTTGTTTGTATACTGTAACCAACTTGCATATACCCAAACAGCACTGCATTTTCAATTCAGAACTTCGGAAGCAGTTCACAAATTCATAATTCAGTGCCAAAAACTGTGTAATATAACTCCTCTTTAAATTAACCATGGACCATATCTCAGAGCTTTTTTTTTTTTTTTTTTTTTTTTTTTTTTTTTGCTGTTATAATTGATACATCACTGTAAACTGACGTGGACTGTCCCTATTGGATGTGATGGATAGGTGCCAGAACTCTAGAACAGTTAACACACTCTTTTTTCTTATTAACCCCCAATGCAATCAGAGGAGTGTTGTAAGTCAGTGGTACTGCAGGTCCAATTTGAAAGCAGAGCTTTTGGCCCACTTTAGATTACGGTAGTAATACTAAACTTGGGCCTTCGCGATCGTCTATTGACAGCTCTAAATTTAAATGAAAATAACGGCTTAACCGTACACCTGACACGAAAATTGAATACACGAATTTGTAGAGGAGAAAATTCTCTACAACTTTCCTCATTCCCCCCCCCCCCCCCGAAACTCGCACCATTACAGAGATATTTGCAAAAATGATGGTGATTTGATACAATCACTTCATTTTACGTAAACCAGGCGTTAGGAAATGTCACGTGACATTCATCGCACAGAACTCTCTCCAGTGTACGCAATCTTGCTTCCTGTATTTTATTATTTTATTATTATAACTTATGTGTTATTTCAAAGCATTGGTGCACTGAAGAATTGACAAACACATCGTTCATAGTACGATTAATTATAATCTAGTGTCTACAAATGCCATTTTAGCTGTTAGCAACTGCTGTCAATAATAAGAGAATTAAATGACATGCCACAGTTGCTCGCCGTGGAGTAGTGGGTACTGCATTATGTTGTGATGCATGAGGTCGGTAGTTCGAAACCCACAGATACCTTTTTTTATCAGCAATTATTAATTAAATAGAGCTATCTTCTGCAATGTTTAGAGTTGTGCAGATGTAAAAGTGCTCCCTCTAAAATGTGTGTTTGTTCTATTTCGTGAATAAGTGTTGAAATACTTAACAACAAATTGAACACTCCTCTTCTGAAGCATTTGCACAACAACGGGAAGGAGACTGTGATAATGAATATTCGAAATAACATGCTGATACTGGTGGTTTCATTTATAAATGGAGTCTTAGATTTCTGCGGCAACTGTTGTTCCTTAATGAAATGAAAGAGAAGTGAATCAATTCTAGAAATTACCTGGTTTCTGTTTCTTTCTAAGCAATTATTCACTATTAATAGAATATGTTGAAAGTCATTAATTACAATCAGTGCTTCTACTGAAATGTTTGCATTTGGTATGGTTGCTATGGACGCTATTAACGTAGATTTTATTACGTTTTCTGTAGTTCAGATCTGACTTTCTTGATGTTACTTTGTTCTGCACTAAAATAAAGAACAAATATTCTTATTCAAACCGTGACTACATTTTCTTTTACAGCTAAAATAACAAATTGAATAAGTGTTGTAACACCAAATTCCACAAAGCTCTAGTACTTGATCTATATACAAAGTTACTAGCTCTATGATTACGTCATTTACATCAGTCATTGAAAAAGTATTTCCCCAGTTTGTATACATCTGACTAAGTGTGTGTTTGCAATTCATTGGTATGTATTTCATGAAATGTTCACAAAAAAGAACAAGTGCACTTTTTAGAGAAAGCGCTGTTAGGTTTCAACAACTCAGAATCTTGCAGTACAAAGTTTTATCAACTAACAAGAGTGGTCGAAAATCCCTTAGGAAACAAGATGACAAGAAAATGCTGGTGGTGGTTTTTCATTTTTATATATTTGTCTATTTTATTTTTCTTCAGGTAGATCGATGCTTTGCGGTCGTTTGTTCATGTTCGTCCTGGGTTCGTTGAGAATGTTGCTCTCTCTCTCTCTCTCTCTCTCTCTCTCTCTCTCTCTCTCTCTCTCTCTCTCTCTCTCTCTTCTTTACAGATGATGTTAAGCCCACTTTCTTTTTCTATCTTTTCATCGATTTTTCGATTTGATCAGTCCTTTGTGGACGTTGGTTTATTTTGTTTAATTTTGATTGTTTTGTCATTGGCTCAGTTTTTTCGTTACAGAGGACGTCGAGCACTCTGACCAAGCATGCTGAGCTACCACCCTGGCAACCTTTGACCGAGCACTCTGAGCCACTGCACCCAACAAGTTTAGAACCACTGTCTACGATGTTCCTGCATCACAAACTAATTCGCCACCTTCTACTTTGAACAGCTGCGAGAGCAGTCTGTAATTCTTGTACCATCAATGGCAGGTGTTATCTGCTAACATGGCATTTTTAGACATTGTCCTAACAGCGACGTGGTTTTGATAATTTCTGTGCGCCATTGCTTTGAAATAACAAAGCTTGATTTATAATAAGAAAATAATCAAATACAGAAAGCAAGATGGCGTATACAAAAAGAGTTTTGGGCAAGGTTTCGGGTGAGGGATGTCACATGAACGCCAAATGTTGAGCACCTCCATAAAACTAACCAGACATGTGTACTATTGTGGTTATTTTTTATGTATGTTTTACTGTTTTAATTTCGACCAGCCATCCATTTTATCTCTGACTATCCACCAGCACATGATTTTCTGTGTAACTATCATCGAGTACACCTAGTAGATTTTATGTGGAGCACAATAATAAGCAGTTTAATGTCAATGAGACCAGATGATGACACCACAGTGTCAAAACTGGTCGTTTTGAATAAATAAAATAAAAATTACGATCTTGACATTTATCCTATTTATACAATAAGATCATCCTCTAAGATGAGTAAATTAATTGATAATGAAAATGTCGAACAGATATTAAAATAATAGTTTATAGAGGTAAAAGTTCAAAAAAGGGTATATTTGTCAAAGCTAAACTCAAATATCAAATAATTTAGACTATTTGTTAAAATACGGTTAGAAAGAATATTGTGTGTTGGATCGCATAGATATTATCGCAATAGTAGAGTCGTAATCATCTTGTCCTTCAATTTTTATTATTTATATATAAAAAATAGATGAAGATTACTCACCAGCCGAAGGAGCACAGGTGGTGATAGTAGCACAAATAAAACAAACACACACACACACACACACACACACACACACACACACACACACACACAAGCTTTCGCAACCCAGTTGCTTCTTCAGGCAGAAGGGAAGGAGAGGGAAAAGGAAATTATTAGGGTTTTAAGGGAGGGGGTAAGGAGCCATTCCAATCCCAGAAGAGGAAAGACTTACCTTGGGGGAAGAAAAGTAAGGTAAACAAATACACACACGAACGTACGTGTGTGTGTGTGTGTGTGTGTGTGTGTGTGTGTGTGTGTGTGTGTGTTTTATTTGTGCTACTATCACCACTTGTGCTCCTTCGCCTGGTAAGTGATCATCTATTTTTTATATATATTTTTCCTGCTAGGAATTTTTCGTCTATAATATTAATTTTTATTATTTATATTATTTGTGTACAAAATGTTTGCAAAAAATTATAAAACTACAGGCAAATCTAAAGTGGACTGTGAAACATGCAGTGCGATTGCTTTTTCTTTAAACTACGTTCCATGAAATGTCTGTTCAGCCATTTACACTTCAGCAGCCAAACTCAGTAAGCATATTTACTGCCAGAGTTCTCACATGATCTATGCTACATAATGAATAACAGTTACATCAAGTTAGGTAGTACCAGGTTAGAGAGTTCTAAATAAAAGACAGCTGTCCACGTCCATATTTAAAAGTTAAATCAAATTCAAACCAAAAAAGTACTCAAACAATGTCATTTATTTACTTTTGAAACATGAGGAGGTGAGTGTCAAAAGCTGTATAAAGTGACCAAATCAAGAGTTTTACTAAGTTTTAATACTTGAGTGTATCTTACACAGTAGCTGTGAATATGTGTATGTTTTATGTCATATTTGCTATGTTAGTATGTTATGATTTTGTGCCTGTTACTCATTTCATTGTAAGCTTCAATGATGTATAAAAATCACAGGGTATTGTTGCATTCTGAGTACTGAGTAGTTATAAATTGGTCCCACCTTTGAAAATATGATCACCTTAACTGACAATTATTAGAAGAAAAACATAGTAGAAGCCAGAGGAATACATACATATATTCCAGTTTTCCTACCGAAATTAGCATTTCTGCAACATTCTTTCACACAATCAATGTTAATTGTAAATAGTTATTGGTGTGATGTCTTTCAAAAGAACATACATCACACCAATATATAAGTAGTACTCAGATGTGATGATGGCGTTCTGGGTTCCAGCCTTCATTGCTGATGTGATAAAATCGTTGGACCTCATGTGGGAATCCCTGATTGTGAATATTGAGAAATATGGTTGAGGGACGCTACTTGCATAGCCTGGGACTAGCGAGAATTTTGAAGGGGCGGTAGACGTGCTCCGGATAGACAAGTTAAGGTGACTGCTGGTCCAAAGTTTGTAATCAATTAATACACATTAACAAAATATTTTATATTTATCCCGAAACCTTCAGTTATTTCCAGCACTAAAAATTCATTACTGTATATTAATTTTTACTTTAAAAGTGTCAGTTTGTTTATATCAGGTAGCGTAATATGTTTTACTTAAGTTGTTCTATTTCAATGGTACGACAACACACGAATATAAATTCAGAGACTGAAGGCGAGAATTCATGGATGCACAATACAGTTTCGAGTTAATGATTAACGTTAACTTCTGTTAAATTGTCCATAAAGTGACATTTTAACGTTTAACCAAGGTAACTTTTTAGTCCAGCTCCAGCAAGTACCATAGTGGCAGTTCGCAGTAATCACTCGCCCTGTCTGCCTTAAAAATAAAAAATCACTTCCTTTGATAATGAATGTGTTTTTTAAAAATATAAATTCACTTAATGTCATATTCCCTTGATTAACGTACGTTACAAACAAAGATATTTAACAAAACCGTAAGTGCTTGGAAATGGCTGTTAAAATGTTGCCGCAGAGTTTCAGATAGCCACTCAAACTTCTTAAGTTCTTACAAATCTTTCCTTGAAATTAATTGTCATTTGTCTAAAGAACAAGTGCAAAAATACTAAGGAAATATTAATTAACAATACATTCAGCTATATTTAAAAAAGCAACATACTCTACATACTCTTCTGTTAATAACTATATATGAAAATAGATCTCTGAATCTCTTATGTTGTGAAGCAAGTGAAGAAGTCTAGGCTATTATCCATGGAAGGAAGAAGTTCAAGTTATGTATCATGTAAGAAGATGCAGAAAACTACCACCAGTTAAAGGATTTACCTTTAGTAACCAACCGATGTTTACAGAGGTTTGAAGCTGCGCATTTTAATCACGGTAATAATAAGGATGCACACTTTTGTGTCCTCAGGATGTTTTAAGTTCAAAAGGTGGTGGGCCATGACTAAAAAAGGATTGTGGAGGTGGATTGTGGAGGTGGTCTGTAGTAAGTATTTTCATGGGGGGGAGTGCAGTGGGGAAGACAGTAGGCATTGTGGTGAGGTTCTCTCCTGGAACTGTAGGATTTGCAGCAGGAATAAGTTGATAGAGGAGCAGGAGCGTTTGATCTGCGCCCTTCAGGTGCAGTTGAAAAATGCTGAAGAGGAACTAGGTAGGTTGAGGAGGGGAAGGGGGGCTGGGGAATGGGAACTGGCAGTTGGCAAGAAGGTAGCTAGGAGAAGGTATTCAGATAGCTTTACATTGCAAGTTGCAAATAGGTTTGACCAACTGTCAGAGTTGAGTGGAGATGAACCTCCTGTAGCTGTAGGTGTAGGAAGTACGCAGCAGACCTCAGCTTTTGGTAAGCCGAAATCTGTAGAGAGGTCTCTTAGGAAGAAGAAGGTTTTGCTGCTAGGTAGTTCTCATGGCAGAGGTATTGGCCAACAGTTGCAGGAAGTACTTGGGAGTGAGTACCAGGTCACCAGCATAGTGAAGCCTAGTGCAGGGTTAGCTCAGGTCACTTGTAACATAGGGGACTTATGTAGGAATTTTTCAAAAGAGGATCAGGTAGTTATAGTGGGTGGGGCCGGGAATAGTCTTGATAGGGACGGGGAATATGATATAGGTGGTGATCTGGAAAGGATAGCAACTGAAACTGGTGGCACGAATGTGCATTTCGTGCAGCTGTTTCAGCGTCATGATAGGCCTTGTCTTAATACGGCTGTCAGCCATGTTAACATGGGGCTTGAGAAGGCGCTGATGACGGAGGGCATGGATCACATTGCAGTGGTGCCAGTTGAGACTATCCAAAGGTCGGATTTTACTAGGCACGGTCTGCACCTCAATAGGTATGGGAAGGGGAGGTTGGCAAAGCTCATAGGTGACAGTGTAGTAGGGGGTGGGGGTTTCACTCATGGAAAAATTCCTGTAGTAGTTGGTGTTAGGGCTGCACCTTTTTTAGACTGAAGACAGCTGATAGATATTCCTGCTTAAAGGAAGTCCCTCTAAGAAATGAACCACCTTTGACAAAGTCTAAGAATATAAGTAATAAGGGAATTACTGTTTTTCATCAAAATATACAGGGTATCAGAGATAAAGTTAATGAAATGCTTATTGATACTGATTCTGACATTATTGGAATTTCAGAGCACTTTTTAAGTGGTGTGACAATTAAGAGACTTCCTTTGCCAGGATACAGGTTAGCTGCCTTCTACTCTAGGAGTTCCTTGCAGTGTGGGGGAGTGGCCATGTATGTAAAAAACGATTTTTCATCGGAGTCAATCGATTTTTCTAAACACTGCACAGAACAGATATTTGAATGTTGTTCAGGAGTTGTTAATGTTAATGGAACTAAACTAGTAATAGTTGTTATTTATAGATCCCCTGACTCAGATTTTAAAATGTTTCTGCCCAAGCTGGAATTGGTTCTGGGTTCACTGTATAGGAAGTATAAAAATTTAATTGTGTGTGGAGATTTCAACATTAATTGTGTAGGTGATAGCTCAAGGAAAAGTCAGCTGTTAGATCTATTTAATTCCTATAACATGATGCAAACAGTTTTTTTTTTCCAATGAGAGTGCAAGGAAATAGCAGTTCTACCATTGACAATATTTTTGTTCATTCTTCATTATTAGAGGGGCACTCTGTCAGCAGAATAGTAAATGGCCTATCAGACCACGATGCCCAACTTTTAATTCTAAAAAGTATTTGTTCTCAAACAAATGTTAAACATAAATATCAACTACTCAGAAAAGTTAATCCAGTTGCAATTGAGACCTTTTTAAGCCTAATTAAGGAACAAGAATGGCAGGATGTTTATAGTGCTGATAATGCAGATGATAAATATAATGCTTTTCTGAACACATTTATTATGCTGTTTGAAAGTTGCTTTCCGCTAGAACGCTCAAAACAGGGTGCTTTCAGTAACAGACAGCCAGGGTGGCTGACAAAGGGGTTAAGAGTATCATGTAGAACTAAGCGGGAGTTATATCAAAATGTTAGAAGCAGTCAGAATGAAGATGCAGTAGCTCATTACAAACAGTACTGTAAGGTTCTGACAAAAGTCATTAAGAATGCAAAAAGTATGTGGTATGCAAAAAGAATAGCAAACTCTCGGGATAAAATTAAAACTATCTGGTCAGTCGTGAAGGAAGTGTCTGGTCAGGAGCAGCAGGTAGGAGATATAACGTCAGTGCGTAGTAGGAATGTTTCTGTTACTGACAAGTTAGATATATGTGCAATATTCAATAATCACTTTCTGAATATAGTAGAGGAACTAAACAAAACTCTAGTTTCTACAGGTAATCATATAACGTTTTTAGAAAATGCGTTTCCGAGGCTGTTACCTGAAATGATCCTTCATGATACTTCCATAGGTGAGATTGAGTCAATAATTAAATCACTAAAGACTAAGGACTCTTGTGGATATGATGGGGTATCTAGCAGAATTCTAAAGTACTGTTCTCCATATGTTAGCCCAGTACTAAGCCAAATTTGTAATTTTTCCTTTCAGAATGGTCAGTTTCCTAACAGATTAAAGTACTCAGTAGTGAAACCGCTTTATAAAAAAGAAGAAAGGGATAATGTAGACAACTATAGACCTATTTCTATGCCATCGGTTTTTTCCAAAGTTATTGAAAAGGCTGTATATTCAAGATTAATTGATCATTTCAGTTCACATAATTTCCTGTCAAACGTACAGTTTGGTTTTAGAAGTGGTTTAACGACTGAAAACGCTATATTTTCGTTTCTCTGTGAGGCACTTGATGGGTTAAATAAGAGGCTACGGACATTAGGCGTGTTCTTTGATTTAACAAAAGCGTTTGATTGTGTTGATCACAAAATATTGTTGCAGAAGTTGGAACATTATGGAATACGGGGAGTAGCCCACAACTGGTTCACCTCTTACTTTAATAATAGACAACAGAAGGTAATTCTCCGCAGTGTAGAAAATGGCTATGACGTGCAATCTCAATGGGGCACAATTAAGTATGGGGTGCCCCAGGGGTCTGTTTTGGGACCATTGCTGTTTCTTATTTATATAAATGATATGCCTTCGAGTGTAACAGGTGATTGTAAAATATTTTTGTTTGCTGATGATACCAGCTTGGTAGTGAAGGATGTTGCTCGTAATAGTGACACAGTATCAAATAATGCAGTTCAAGAGATAAGTTCATGGCTAATAGAAAACAAGTTGATGTTAAATCACAGTAAAACTCAGTTTTTACAATTTCTAACCCATAATTTGACGAAATCTGACATTATGATTACACATAATGGGCATGTGATAAGTGAGACTGAACAGTTCAAATTTCTAGGTGTTCATATAGACAGTAAGCTGTCATGGAAAGCCCATGTTCAGGATCTTGTTCCAAAACTAAATTCTGCTATATTTACCATTAGAACAATATCTGAGATAAGTGATTTTTCTACACGAAAAGTAGTCTATTTCGCTTACTTTCACTCACTTATGACGTACGGCATTGTTTTTTGGGGTAACTCGCCTGATGCAAAAAGGATATTTCTGGCTCAAAAACGGGCGTTTCGAGCAATATCTGGTGTAAGTTCGCGAACGTCATGTCGACCCCTTTTCAGTAGTCTGGGAATTTTGACTCTGGCGTCGCAGTACGTTTTTTCTTTGATGTCTTTTGTTGTTAATAATATCAGCTTATTCCCACGAGTTAGTAGCTTTCACTCGGTGAATACTAGACAGATGTCTAATCTACATTTGCACCACACCACCTTAACACTTGTGTAGAAAGGGGTGCAGTATTCTGCGGCATCCATTTTCAGTAAGCTGCCACAAGAACTAAAGAATCTTAGCACTAATCCACATGCTTTCAAATCTAAATTGAAGAGTTACCTCGTGGCTCACTCCTTTTATTCTGTCGAGGAGCTCCTAGAAAAGTTAAACAATTAAGCTAATTCATTTTTTCTTTATTGATTCTTTTCACTTTGTCTTAAGATTGTCGTGTGCAAAGGACTACTTAAAATTTTTCTATTACCATTATTGTGTAACAATGTATTGACTTGTTCCATGACCATGGAGTCTTACTCCTCAAGTGGGTCCTATGGAACAGAAAAAACAAATAAATAAAAAAAAAAAAAAAAAAATGTTCAAATATTTGTATAGCTTATGGGACATAACTACGGAGTCATCAGTCCCTAAACTTACTTACTTATGAACTAGCTTATACTAAAGGCAGCACAAACATCCAGACCCAAGGGAGGGATTCGAACCCCCGACCGCAGCGGCCATGCAAACCGTGACTGGCACGCCGCAGATCGCTTGGCCACCACGGCCGGCGAGAGAAGGTCTGCAACTGAAAGAAGTTATCAGTTCACATATTCTTTTATTACAATTAAAGATAATATGCAACTTTAGTGTTGTGCTTGTGCTGGGTACAAAACAGTTCCGCAATACATCAGTCGATAGTAGTGTTCCAGCTTGTGCTAATGTAGACTTCTGGCTCACTGTTGATGGATCTCTTCTAGATGTAGACTGTACTCGAGTCCCCTGCTTGTAACAAACCATGTTGGGATTTATTCCCATCTGCTTGCATTACGGAAACTCCTAATAACACTGTTGCATAATAATAGATTTGAATGTAATTAGTCTATTACCATTTTCTTTTCCAAAACTTTTTTATTCTTTGTTGTAACGTAACTAGCTGCAGTCATTTTCTATTATTTGAAGCAGGAGAAGTTTGTTTAATTAGCAAATATCAATTTGTACCAGAGGTATATTGTTATATTTCAGTGTGCTAATTAGCATTTCTGTGAAAACTAATTAAATTCTTTTAGTAAAAAACCATCTTGATTGTTAATTGTTTTATTCCTTATTTAATAACACGTTTCGCCCTTTAGCAGGGCACCTTCAGATTATCTGTAAGACAGGATTTACACAAAATTACAAAACGTGGATAATGGGACACGGGCTTATTTTGTGTTAAGAAGACACTATAAATGGCAGTACACCATGCCTGCCCACCGCCTGTGAGTGCAATTGTAAACATGGTCTATCTTGTATCATCAGCGACCACCGCTTCTATTAAGGTAATCTTAAAAATCGGTTGTATGTTTCTCACATCTTTACCGAGTATGTTCCAACTGTAATTCATTGTTACCCAATCATTTGTATAGCTACAAGGAAATACAAAGTTCCAAAAACATAGAAACACCGCAAAACAACTTACAGTGTCACACCACAGAGAGCGCATTGGAAGCTTTGTTTACCATTTATACTGTCTTCTTGACAGAAAATAAGCCCATGTCCCATTATCCCCGTTTTTTAATTCCGCCTTGTAATTTTGTGTAAATCCTGTCTCGCAGATAATCTGAAGATGCCCTGCTAAAGGGCGAAACGTGTCATTAAATAAGGAATAAAACAATTTGCAATCAAGGCGGTTTTTTACTGAAAGAATATTTATTCTCACTGATTGCTGTACACCATGGACTGGAAATCATTTTATAATTCAAATATTTTCTCATGATATTGAAGTATGTATTACTATGTTTCACAAGTAATCTTAGGAAAGTTTTGCCCTCATTACTGTCTGTATAATTATCAGTAATACTTACATAATTAACGGTGAACTATTTAGATGATAATAATTTAGAGGGATACAATCCTATTCGGAAAAATATTTCAAAAAACTTAAAGAAAGTTGGACTTGCCAGGCGAGAAGGCACCAGTTCATTGTTACACAAAAATAAAAACATACACATACACAAAACTGAGCTTTCGTAACCTAAGGTCGCTTCATCAGAAAGAGCAGAGAAGGAGAGGAAATGATGACGGTTTTAAGGGAGTGGGTAAGGAGTCATTTCAATCCCAGGAGAGGAAAGCCTTACCTGGGGGGGGGGGGGGGGGGGATAGGTAAACAAACACACACACCCACACACATATAGAAGCACACACACCAGGGCTTACATATGCAAAATGCTATTTTGTGTATGTTTGCCCTGTTGTGTGTGTGGCGCACGGGCGCTTTTATTTTTATTTGTGTAACAACAAACCGGTGCCTTCTCGCCTGGTAAGTTCAACTTACTTCATGTTTTTTAAATGATAAACTATTTTGTTAAATATGTAAAGAAAAAGTATTCATGTAAACAAGATTTGTATATTAAGTTACTCAGTGTTATTTACGCTATCTTTTACTATAGCCAGTTGCATTTTATTGTTTATTTTTCCATTATAATAAATGTAATGAACTCTATTAACAATACATAATTTTCAGTGACAGTGTTTGAAAAATATAAATAGGATGCATTCGTGGCATGTAGGAGAGTATTGTTCAGCCACGATCTGAGGCATAACCCACGCTAGTTCAGAGTATTGTTTCATCCTCCCTCTGATGGAGGATTAGTGCAGAAAGTGCATCTACTGTGATTAATCCATATTTGTGCCACACTGTACACCTCAGACTGGAGTATTCCACACACAAACAGTGTCAATTAGTATTACTGATGTGTGGAATGTGCATACATGGTCATAATGGTTGTAATTAGTGAAACTTGTATGCTGGTCATAAATAGGGACAACTGGGCATATATGATCAATTAAAAGTGTCAAAGAACTGCAATTCTGTGTTGCCTACATTATTTGTAGTGAATTTGTTTTTGTCCTTGAGATTTCAGCAAGCCACTATTGAGAGCAACAACCAATCGACAAAATTGAGAATCAACGATCTACGAGCAGGTAAGGGCACAAGCTATACTGACTATCGAGGCTGTGGTGTGCTGTGGTCTAACAGTTGTAAACTGTCACAGCTATACCAGAGCTCCAAGCGGTAATAGGAAGTACTGATATACAAATCATCATAGGTAGCAAAAGCAGACTGCCGGAGATACGTTCAGCTGAAATTTTTACAAAGGTACAAGTAGAGTTCAGAAAGGACATATTGAATAAACTAGGTGGTGTCGAATTTATTACTGTCACAAGCAGTTTATCCTGTATCAAAACTGAAGTAGATAGTTACTGTGAGTTGGTATGGCTAGAGGCTATACCTGACAACCAGAAAAAATTAAAAATTGGCTCTCTTCTGCCCCTGGACACAATTCAATTGCAGAAATATTCAAAGAAAGCTTGAATCAAATTTCAAAAACATGCCCGAAGCATACATTTTGTAGTGGGTGGAGACTAACTTGCCCTCAATATGTTTGCAAAAATACACGTTCAGTACCAGAGGCAAACACAAAAAAATGATCCGAACATTTACTGAAAGCATTCATTGAAACCTTTCTCGAGCAATTAGTTAAAACCCACTAGAATATTAAATGGTTGTGAAAACATACTTGACCTAGTAACAAATAATCCAAAGCCTATAAAAGAGCATCCAGAGACAATGAAAGAGCTCTCTTAGGCTGTGCATTGATGATCAGTTAATATCGCCAGTAGATAAAAAGCAACTGCAAAACAATTTAAATTAATTATGTGCATGGTGTGCAAATTGGAAATTGACCTTACATAATTTAAAGTATTAAGTCATCCGTAACTGCAGGATATTTCTTATGCTGTCTTGAGTACGGTTATCAGGTAATGGAAACCACCACACTCCCCCAGGATTAAAATAATAATCTTTATCCAGAATTTGTGAAATAAGAATAGTGTGCCTCCTACTGAATATGTGTAATTGATATTACTGGCAATATAGACTCCTATCTGAACTAGGTAGTAGCTCCCACATGGAGATTGATGATATAAATGCTGGTCGTCGTCATCTTCTTCTTCTTCTTCTTCTTCTTCAGTCCGCAGACTAGTTTGATGCAGCTATCCATGCTACCCTGTTCTGTGCAAGCCGCTTCATCTGACAATACAAAAAGCAACCTACATCCTTTTGTATCTACTTTCAGTATTCGTCTCTCTGACTCTCTCTAAATTTTTACCCTACACACTTCCTTCTAATGCTAAGTTGACACTTCCTTGATGTCTCAGAATGTGTCCCACCAACCTATCACTTCTCTTAGGATATGCCAGAAACTCCTTTCCTGCAAATTCTGTTGAGCACCTCATTAGTTACATGATCTACCCATCTAATTTTTACCATTCATCTATAGTACCACATTTCAAAAGCTTCTATCATGCTTTTGTCTGAACTCCTTGTCATCCACATTTCACTCCCGTACAATGCTATACTCCAGAAAGATGCTTTCAGAAAGGACTTCCTAACATTTAAACTAATATTGGATGTCAACAAATTTTGCTTCTTTAGAAATGCTTTTCTTCCCATAGCCATTCTGCATTTTATATCTTCTCTACTTCAGCCATCAGAAGTTATCTTGTTATCCAAATAACAAAACTCATCCACTACTTTTATTGTCTCATTACCTAATGTAATTTTTTCAGCATCGCCTGATTTTCTGACACTACGTTCCATTAACTTTGTTTTACTCTTCTTAACGTTCATCTTTTATCTCCCTTTCAAGGCACTGTCACCAACAAATTGCAGGACTTTTATTCCCTCTCCCTGGACTAATTCCCTCTCCAAATTTCCCCTTGCTTTCCTTCACAGCTTGCTCTATGTACAGATTGAACAATATTGTGAAAAGTCTATAACCCTGTCTTCCTCCCTTCCCAAACACTGCAACCCTTTCATGACCTGTCTGGTTTTTGTACAAGTTGAATATCACTCTTCTCTCCCTATATATTACCCTCTGCTACCTAAAAAAGTGTATTCCAGTCAACATTGTCAAAAGCTTTCTCCAGATCCACAAATGCTACAAACGTATGTTTCCCTTTACTTACTCCATCTCCTAAAATAAATTGTAAAATGAGTATTGCCTCGCGTGTTCCTACATTTCTCCTAAATCCAAATTGATCTTCCCCAAAGTCGGATTCCACCAGTTTTTCCATTTTCTGTAATTAATTCTTGTTAATACTTCGCAACCATAAAAAAACTGATAGTTCTGTAATTTTCAGATTTGTCTGCACTTGCGTTCTTAGGAATGATAGGCATGAAAATACTCACCAGGGCCTTCTTTTTATTATTTGCTTGAGATTACCTGAATTTGGTGCTGTTTAGCCTCCAGTGTAGAAATGTGCAACTATGTATATAACTATTATAGGATTGAACTTTCCCGGTGGGAAAAATATGTATAAAAAAATAGAGATCTTTTAACTTACACAAAGTATAAGCTCATTGACAGATACAAAAAAATGCCCACATACACAAAGATTCAAGCTTTCGCAACCATTGGCCGCTTCATCAGCAAAAGAGGAAGAAAGGAGGGGAAAAAGGAAAGGATGCTGATTTTAAAAAAAGTGGATGAGGAGTCATTCCAATCCCGGGACTGGGAAAGCTTTCTACAAATGTATGCCTTGCTGTGTTTGCGCGCGTGCACGCGTGTGTGCGTGTACACACTTTTTTTACCTTCCCCCCCCCCCCAAGGTAAGTTCTTCCACTCCCAGGATTGGAATAACTCCTCATCCACTGCCTTAAAACTCGCACTCTTCCCTTTTTTCCCCTCCTTCCTTCCTCTTTTCCTAATGAAACGGCCAACGGTTGTGAAAGCTTGAATCTTTGTGTATGTGCGTGTGTCGACGAGCCTGTGGTTTGGGTAAGTTAAACAATCTCTATTTTTATACATATGTATATAAATATTTTTTCTGACTACATGTGCATTGCTCTGCATCCCTTTCACTGTGTTTATGAAATATCGCAAAAGAATACATAAAAATTTGGACTTCGTGATTAACATTAAATTCTCAAAATGTCAATAATCTAGGATACATGACTCACCATAAAGATATTTGTTAAGCCACTGACAGGCACAAAAAAAAGTCACATTCACACAACTTAATTCCCCCCCCCCCTTTGTTGAACTCTCAAAATGGGTCATTCTATAAGAATGAAAAATTACTCGTCATAAGGAATATGTAAATTCTGGAAATGTAATATCACATTGTTATATTTTATCTTATTCTTGAGTCTATGTCCCCTGATGATTATCTTAATTATAAGAAAACAAATTACTTTGATAAATCTGCTAAAGAAACCAGCATGCACAGGTACAAAAGTTCTTGTTTAATTTATAATAAATACATTTTATTTTTACTCCAGAATCTATTTACACAAGACAATGTCAAATCAGATGAGTCATCTGCATTTATTTTGGAATATTTCTTGTTATGTGGATAGCAAGTGAAAGAACAGCAAAATTCATTGAGTCTAAAGGAGAGTTAATACCAGATCTTCCAAAAACAGCTTTTACAACAGTATATACAGGTTCTTGTCATTACTTGCAGCTCATAAAATGTTTCCTAATTTGGTACTTCATATCACATATTGTTTAGCGGTCAATTTCACCAAATACTACATCAAGGGTACCTGCAAATAACGAAAGAAAGAAAAAATTGTAATAATGTTTCAGTTTTCACATCACAGAAGCTACATTATGCCATTAACTTACCCTCTGCTCCTCCAACACATTACAAAAGGACTAGGTTACAAATATTGTATATTGTGCTCTCCCCTGCAAAAACCCATTTACGTGCAGATTTAGTCATTTTGGGTTATCTATGCATTCTCTGATGGAGAACACCAGTTAATTGTAGATTCTAGTCTAACAAGGAATGCTGTCCACTGGGTCTCAAAGATTTGGCTTAAACTTTGTGAGAAGAAGCGGTTATACAATCTGTAAAATTCCTGACAATATTCTCACCTTTGTGGACCACAAGAACAAATACTCTTGACATATTTCCAATTTCAGCATAAGCGAAGCAGAAGTAAGTTTGAATAACTATTTTATTAATGTCAGCGTAATGCGGTCGTTAAGCTAATAAATTGTAAATTTTGTGACAAGATTGATTCTCATTACTTTTTCATTTTGTATTATTCCTTGCAATGTGGAACATTTTATTATAAAATTTACATTTACTTAAACATTCCAGTGTTCCTGAGTTGTTACAATAATAGTGAGATGCAATTAAAGCACTAGTCAATTCAGTGCTGCTGTTCTCACCCCAATGATATGCTTGGTATGCATCAAAACTGATAGAGAAAAGACTTTCATTTAAAAACTTGAAGTATGCTTTTCATAGAAGCATATTTCAGGAAAATTTTCTTCACTGGAAAATGCTTTCATAAAATATGCATTTTGTAACCATTGTATTATTATTATTATTATTATTATTATTATAACCCTAAAAATTTACTTCTATATTTCATCAATTGTTAGAATTTCTGGAAATATTTTTATTCAAAACTTTAAACAGTAACTTTTAAATTTGGTAAATACATTATATACAATCAATACTTTGAATACATAGAGTATAACTACAAGAGCTACATCAATTTTATGTATATGAACTGAAATGTTGATGTAAACTTAAATTTCATAATTATAAGTTTAACATTACAAGGAATAGTATAAAAAGAAAAGGAAAAACGAAGAAGTAGTGGGAACTGGACCCAGGACACAAAATTTGTAATCTGTGAACTTAGTGATTGTGCTATGCTAACATAACTATGAAAGTAATCTAAACTTCACTTACTCTGTAATCAGAACACTTTTTGTGGAATCTTTTCCTACTGCCCATACCAGCAAAATATTTTAGGATCATTAAAGATTCATCTACCTAACTCTTCTCACACAGTTTGAGCCAAATTGGTGTGACCCATCTCATGATCACTCCTTGTAAGAGGTCTTACAGTGAGAACTTTACATAATATGCTTTCTCCAGATGAATTATGTTCATTTTCTGATATGGACAGCTTAGATAACACAACATGACCAAATATCTATTTAATGATTTTTCACAGTAAGCCAACAATATTTCTAACACAAAAGTCCTTTTAATTAAGACAAAAAGTAAGAAGCTTGACAACCTTCAGGACAAATAATATATTACTCCAATATTAAAATTATGATGACATGACTAGCAAGAAAATGTAGTAAGTTACAAAACCAGCACTGCCGATAGACAAAAAAGAAAAAATAAAGCCAAAGTTAAACTTGGACACAAGTTTCCAGATTATTTTTCCCCCTTTATCAGGCCGGAGAGAGGAGGGACAAGAAATGGGATACAAGGGAACATTTACTCACAGCCTAGGCCATGAGGCAAGTCAGAGGAATTCCATATATAACCCTTCATGCCATGCTTACGACATATGTTGTGAGCAACACTTTCCTTCTATATGCTTTCCCCTCCCTCCTACCTGGCTAAGGGAAAAAAAATTCAAAAGCTTTCATCTAAGTTTATTTTCATATTTTTTGGGTCAGTATCAGTGGTACTGAGGTAAGTATTGGCCAGCCACTATCTCTTTTGAATAATATTTCCACATCTCATTTGAGAATTTCTATCAGATTATCGAATGTAGTAAGTTACAATGTCTAATACTATAACATCATTTAAAATTATGAGAAACATTTTACTCACCTATAATAGCTACGATGTCAGCTAACATATGCCTTTTTCCAATTTTATCAATAGCTGCAAGATGGGCAAATCCTGGGGCTTTAATCTTGCAACGATATGGCTTAGAACTGCCATCAGAAACAAGGTAAATACCGAACTCCCCTGAAAATTACATTATGAGATTATATGAAATTAGTAATGAGTGCAGCAGGATGGCAGCTTCATCCTTAAAAATATTCCTAAGAATAAATGGTGGCCTTGCGAGGCAGCACAGCGGTCCAGGCATTGGAGTGGCATATGAAAAAGCAGATATCAAATTCTCGACTATTCTGATTTAGCTTTTACATTTTCCCCTAAATCATTTTGGTAAATGGAATTTAATTTTCTTTTAAAGCAAATGGCCAATTTCTTAGCCAATTAAAGCACATGCTCCAGCCCTACTGACATCACAAAAACATCTGTAATGATAATATCAAGATACTGTTAAACCCTAGTCTTCACTCCTTTTTACATTTTTCTATAAGGTGTTTGGTAACAGAAACACTGATTATTAGAAATAAAATGAAAACATGCATCTGTTTTAAATGTAACGAAATTTATTGTTTTTATTGTAAACAACTTTCATTGTATCCAATGTGTGTCTCTTTTTCCTGTTATTTAGAATCTGAGCATGCTTGCAATGGGCAAACCCATGTTTACCAGTACCAAAGTGTAATCTCTTACCTACCTCACACCGTGCACCAGCATGCTATGCTAAGTCTATTTTGTAACTTTGTTCTTATGTGATTTTATCACTCTCATTCATAAAATTACATTTTGTTATTCAATTTCTGGTTTCAGTTGCCAGTAAGGACATTTCAGTGATTGTGTGTTTCAAATTCACTTACTTTTTAAACAGTGCTGTGTGTGACCATAGTAAGGATTCCTTGGTAAAAGCAATTGTATGTCATTTACAGATCCAATCTGAATATGCCCCATAAGTGTGAAATGTGTCATCGAAAAATAAAACAATAAAATCTTTAGCTGCAACAGAGATGCACATTTTTGTTTTCACTGAAATGAAATCCTGTTGCTGTACCAGGCCAAGGAGTGGAGGAACATTTAGTATTGAGTGTGTGTAAGAAAATGCAAAATGCATAATTAAACTTTTAACACACTAATAGAATTAGCTGCACTTTTGAAATATGTGGTGAGTAAAAAGATAAATAACCCGAGAGGTTAAAAGCCTACATTTTCTGCATGCTTGGGCATAATTTTGCGTGCTTGTGTGTGTGCGTGCGTGTGTGTGTGGAGAGAGAGAGAGAGAGAGAGAAAGTAGTGGCACACTGAGATTAGTATTGCAAAATAGTTCTATGTACTATCATTTAAGGTGCCCTTTGGATGGCACCCTCTCCCCACCCAAGCTATCAAGGAAAGAAAGAAAACTACGTCAGGTGTTTTTCTTTCAGCAAAATTATTTGAGTCGTTATTTCAGTAAAACCTACTAAAGCAGTGGTACTCAAACCATACACTATCACTAAATTTATCCCCACAATGTACAGTATTGTAACTGGAGCTTGTACATTAACACCTTCATTTTACCCATAGACGACTGGATTTTATTTCTAAAGTATTAGGTATTAATATTATAGAGGAAAAATTCACCTGGTCCTATTCCAAATCCCATGCCACTTTCCTCGATGTCGACCTCCATCTATCCAACGGCCAACTACACACATCCGTCCACATCAAACCTACCAATAAACAACAGTACCTACATTATGACAGCTGCCATCCTTTCCACATCAAACGTTCCCTTCCCTACAGCTTAGGTCTTCGTGGCAAACGAGTCTGCTCCAGTCCTGAATCCCTGAACCAATACACCAATAACCTGATAACAGCCTTCACATCCCGCAGCTATCCTCCTGGTCTGGTACAGAAGCAAATTGCCAGAGCCACTTCCTCATCTCCCCAATTTAAGAATTTTCCACAAAACCCCAGAAGTGCCCCTCTTGTCACCGGATACTTTCCGGGACTGGAACGGACTCTGAATGTGGCTCTCCAGCAAGGATACGACTTCCTAAAATCCTGCCCCGAAATGAGATCCATCCTTCATGACATCCTTCCTACTCCACCGAGAGTGTCTTTCCGCCGCCCACCTAACCTCCGTAACCTCCTAGTCCACCCCTATGAAATCCCCAAACCACCTTCCCTACCTTCTGGCTCCTACCCTTGTAACCGCCCCCGTTGTAAAACCTGCCCTATGCACCCTTCCACCACCACTTACTCCAGTCCCGTAACCCGGAAGGTGTACACGATCAAAGGCAGAGCCACTTGCGATAGTACCCACGTGATCTACCAACTGACATGCCTGCACTGTGAAACGTTCTATGTGGGAATGACCAGCAACAAACTGTCCATTCGCATGAATGGACACAGGCAGACAGTGTTTGTTGGTAACGAGGATCACCCTGTGGCTAAACATGCCTTGGTGCATGGCCAGCACATCTTGGCACAGTGCTACACCGTCCGGGTTATCTGGATACTTCCCACTGACACCAATCCCTCAGAACTCCGGAGATGGGAACTAGCCCTTCAGCATATTCTCTCTTCCCGTTGCCCACCTGGTCTCAACCTCCGCTAAATTCGAATTCCCACCCACCATCTTAACATCTTTGCCTTGGTTCTCTGGACAGAGCCTCTGCCTCATGTGGCATCTCTGTCTAACTTCTAACTTCTTTGCTTTCTACAGTTCTACAGTATGTCTGCCTAAGTGTACTTGTGTCTGTGTAAATGTGTGGGTGTATGTGCATTTATTTACCTTCCATTTTTTCCCCCAAGGTAAGTCTTTCCTGTCCCGGGATTGGAATGGCTCCTTACCCCCTTCCTTAAATCCTCATCATTTCCTTTTCCCTCTCCTTCCCTTCTGCCTGACGAAGCAGCTAGGCTGCGAAAGCTAGCATTTTTGAGTGTGTGTGTGTGTCTGTGTGTTTATTTGTTACTATTACTGCCTGTGCCCCTTCGCCTGGTAAGTGTTCTTCATCTATTTTTTACGTATTAGGTATTAATTACTATTTACCTTTAGGAGCTTCAATTGCTGTGTAAGTCGCACCTGGAGGCACCTGATATCCCTGTGTGAATAACTTAAAGTGATGAATCAAAGCCTCCATAGATGTCTGTAACAGAATGACATAGTACATTATTACACATCATTCAAAATTCTACTCAAAATAAGAGGAAAACACTTCAAAACTAAGCACCTTCATTTCTGCCCTAGATGGTGGCGTTATCTTCATGTCATCAGTTTTGATTTCTCCTGGTGGCATCTTGTTAAGACACTGGTCAATAATCCTAAGAGACTGCCTCATTTCCTCCACACGGCACAGGTATCTGTGACAAACAAACATACCACATGAAGAGAGATAAGTGATTTCTTGAAAACCTATAGTAACACGAGTAGTAAATTGTTTTATGACTGCGTGGTATGTCAATAAGTGTACATGGTGAGGAGGGGGATAAAGGTGAAACATCATTTCACATTATTGACAATGTTTTTCAATTTTCAGAAGAGTAAAAATATTTGACAATGGGCCTGTTCTTTAATATAGTTCAAAAATTATTCTTCATTTTATTGCCTTATGTCCACAACACAATTACATGTAATTCTTAGAGGATATGACAAATGTTGGCTTTAAATTTGTGAAAAATAATACTAATTGCATTATCAAGAAAATTCTCTCTCATGCAACTATATTTTCCTGGCTGTATACTCTATAGAACACAGGATGTTATGGCACAAATTAGTTTATTATGTCACTTCCCCCTGGCATTTTTACGTTAATCATTACAATTATTAGCTTCACAATTAGGCATTCCAGTAATATTTGTCTCAGGTATCACAGGTTGAAGATTTGACAGCCACGCAAACAGACAGCTCATGTACACACAACCACCATCTGTGGCTGCTGCAGCAATTCAATGCATTGTAGTGAGTCATTTTTCTTTGGAAAAGATTGACTGAAAATTTATAAGCAGTTTCAGGAACACAGTAAATATGTGTAAGATTATTAATACACTGCTCAAATTAAGAAAACTTGTAAAATAGAGTAAACATTAACTGCAGTACCTGTCATAACAATCGCCCTTAGTTCCTATGGGAACATCAAATTCAAATTCTTCATAACCATCATAAGGTTGTGCTTTGCGCAAATCCCACTTGATACCAGAACCACGTAGCATGACTCCACTGAAAAATCACAAATACATATGTATTTTAATTTTCACTGATGAGAAACATTCTTGAAAAGTACTAAAATATGTCCCACATAAGAAAATACCTGAATCCATAGTTGAGCGCATCTTCGGCTGACACTACTCCAATGTCTTTTGTCCTTTGAACCCATATTCTGTTAGTTGTAAGGACATCTTCAACTTCATCCAAACGTTCTGCAAACTTGCTTGCAAATTCATAAATATCATCTAAGAGACCAAGTGGGAGATCCTAGAAAATTATGAAACAAATTGTGTGAATTTAAGAATTTCATATGTTATGGAACAATGAGGTATCCTGTGAATACCATAGCAGAGATGCCAAGTTTGAAACGAGACTATCCCTAATAGAGAGACAAGAGAACTGGGAAGTGGGAGAAGGGACCAGGCCTATACCAGATAATTTTTAAATGGACATTAGAAATCTAGATTTGAAGCCTAATTGTAATGCCTGAAAATAATTGTGAAAACACAAGAAAAATGCCTAAAAGAAAAATAATGCTCTTATCATAGTATTAGTGACTAAAAGAAACTACTACATTCATTTATCTATGGCCAAAAAGAAATTAAATACAATGACAAGAATTACTTTAAATATGCTTGATAATTGATTTACACTAGGTAATGATTCACAATGCAGTATACAAAGTAAATACAAGTTTAACCACCCACAGAAGTGAAGTTAATGAGGCAGGTAAGTTTTAGTGCAGATTGTGTAGTCTGAACAAAACAGTTGCATTAGTACTCAAACAATAACTTGTTCACAAATCATTGCAACAAATAATAATGTTTTGCCAAACTACTAAAAATAAAGCCATAATTTAAGCAAGGGTTGGATAGTACTTGGCATGTCTGCTGTAGCACCCAAAGAAACTTAAAACTGAACAAAAAAGACTAATTCTACTGTGTATTTCAGCAATAACTCACTTGACTGACACCACCTGGCCGGATGTATGCCGCATGCATTCGTGCTCCCGATACCCTTTCATAGAATTCCATCATCTTTTCTCTCTCCTCAAACAACCAGAAGAAAGGTGTGAGTGCACCAATATCTAATGCATGTGTGCCCACAGCCATAATATGGTTCAACAAACGAGTTATTTCAGCAAAAAGAACTGAAAACAACAACAGGGGAGCACTAATAAAATGAAATTTCCTTTTCAAAGTTTTATTGGTGTATTTACATTTTATAAACTTTAGAAACATAACATTTAAGGAATGGGAAGGAATAATTTGGATAGAAGAGAGATTAAATGAAGTCTGTAAAGTTGTTAATTCTAAACGTCCTACATGAAATAATATTAACTTAAAAATACAAATTACAATATTCTGAGAATAATGTCAAAACTTCCAGCCACAGATTTTTACATTGCCCCTCTGTGCTCAGTAAAAGTTGGCTGACTTGGTGCAGTTCTTAAATATTCACAAATGTTACCAACACTTAACACAAAGTCTACTGAACAGCCAAAAAAGTGCAAAGATGGAGTTGTAAATTGATTGAAGCAAAGGATGTGAAGATAAACATTGTTCGAGAGCTTGTAGGTCACTCGAGGAGTTGCTTCAGATAAATGACTTCCTGGGGTATGCTCGGAAGTGTTCAAGAGCATGAGATATTGCAATCAGCTCTGCAGTGAAAAAAGATACAGCCAGGAGGCAGTAAGCATTTTTCAATGTTGTTGGGTATGCCTGTATTCATGACAACTAGTCCATCTACGAAGGAGCCATCATATAGATCACTTCTGCACCACAAAACATGGCAAGGACGGCTGGGAACTGGCAATGGAGTGTTAGTGGTGAAACTGATGGCTTTGGATTGCAGGACAATCCCAGATAGATCCGCAAGCAAGAGATGGACCAAGGAAGGATAGGGGTTGGTAGAAGAAAGCGGAAGGAAGACATAGGGACTGAAGTGAGGAAATGGGTACGGAAGCGCTGCAGCTGGAAAAAGAAGTCTGATTGAGGTGGAGGGGTGTGGCACAAGCACGGGCAACAAATGAGGTTAACAGCTGTTGCCAGCGAAACTGCAAGGGAGGAATCCTAGAATTAGCTAGGAGGCTTGCTACAGGACTTGTGCAGAAAGCCCTCATAATGAGACATCACTATGTATGGGATCAACGATCTGCAATACTGAAGGACTGTAGAATCACAAATCAGTCACAAATCTCATAGTCAAGCTGTGATTGGATGAGAGCCTTATAAAGATGCAGGAGGGTGGAATGAGCAGCTCCCAAACAGTGTGGCAGAGATAATGATGAATATTCAGGTATCACCAGCATTTTTGTCTCAGCTGACTCAAGTGAGCCCAGCATTGAAGAACATGCCAAAAAGTGATGTATTTCCTTGATATGAAGGAGTTTGTGAGCCAATTATAGTTCTGGGTACAGGTGAAATACCCAGCAGTGAAAGAAGTGGATTACTTGGGCTTTTTGTGCTGCAAACTAGAAACCATGGCCAGAGGCCCAAGGTTGGGTCTCTCTAATGGCTCCCTGCGGCCACCATTCAGCAACACGAATGGCAACTGAGCTAAATTACAGACATCGGCGAACTAGGAAGACAAAACCAATGACCCACTGCCATAGCAAGACTTAATTGCAAAAATAAAAATAATATCTCACTAGCGTGTTTTACAGCCCACCTTAGATTTTCCTGTAGTTTTACGATTTCTTTTCTTTACAAAAATTAACAGACAAAAATAATTTAAAAACATTTAAGAAAGGGAGGTTCTGGTCACTGGCAACCAACAATTAGGTCTGTAAAATCGCCATTATTTTTGCAAGTATCTCTGAATTAATGTGAGACATTAAAAAAATATAAAAACAAATTTGTAGATGTTTTTCTACTTTACAAATTTGGTTATATACTTTTTGTCTCAGATGAATGGTTAAACTTTTTTTCATTTAAATTTCGAGCTGTCAAAAGGCGATCGCAAAGGCCCACTTTTACTGTTACTACCATAACCTAAAGTGGGCCAATAGGGGTACACTGAGAATGGATCCCTGTGGGACACCATTTTTCTGAACATGGGGTGAGCTGAGAGAGGTACCAACCCTAACTTCAAAAAGAGCAAAGTGAGAGGACGTTCTGAACAAAGATGGTACGTGGACCCCGTAGTCACCATCTGATAGTGTAGCGAGGATATGATGGTACCAGGTGGTATTGTACGGCTTTCAAAGAGCAAAAAAGAACACAACTAAGTGTTCACGCCTGGTTAAAGCAGTGCAGATAACCAACTCCAGCGACACTAGGTTGTCAATAGCAAAATGGCCTTGACAGAAGACCTCCACTGGGGGAAGGGTCATTGATCTTCAAGGATCCACTTGAACCACCTACTCACCATCCATTTGAAGAGCTTATTCAGAACACCGATTAGGCTGATCATGTGGCAACTAGCAACTGCCAGCAGATCAGGCTGAGTCATTGATCTTCAAGGATCCACTTGAACCACCTACTCACCATCCATTTGAAGAGCTTATTCAGAACACCGATTAGGCTGATCATGTGGAAACTAGCAACTGCCAGCAGATCAGGCTTCCACTTGACTCTCTTTGAGGGTGCATAAGGATTCACTATAAGCTGTAACCACAGAATTGTGCACATAATGCCCCACCATATTTTTGGCAATAGTGCTGGGTCAGTGCAAAGCAAACCCTGAATATGGAGAAAGGGGATTCCTGCTGCTGCTGGGTGCCAAATTTGCGACAACACCTGAGAAGGGGAAGTATGAGAACCAATGGTGGCTGCAAAACTCTCCCAAGAGTCCTGCTGACTCTGCTGCATCAGTTACCAGGCTTGGACTGGAGACATCTGAAAATAATTAGATGGTCAACGGAATGGTGGTGCTGTAGCACTCACCGATGTTCCCGGATGGCCTCAGTTATCTCGCATGTCCACTAGCCAGTGGTGTTTGGAACAGTTGCCTCGGTGGTGGACACAATAGTCCACGTGATCTGCTGTACCGCCACATCAATGTCAGCTGGTAGTAGATCAGTAACAGCAGCTGATGTGTAACCCTGCCAATCAGGGATGATCAGTCTGCAGATTGAGGGTTAGAATGCAGAAGTGGCAGAAAGATGGGAAAATTGTCGCTGTTACATAGATCATGGTGGACCCTCTAACTAAAACCTGAGAGAAGACTTGGGCTATGGACACACAGTTCTATGGCTGAATACGTGCCACACGATGTTAAAATGCATGGGAGCACCAGTATAGAGAAGGCGAATGTTCTGCTGCTCATCTCTAACACAGACCAAGGCCTACGTGCCAGCTGACAAAGGGTGGTGGGCATTAAAGTCTCCCAAAAGGAGAAATGATCGGGGAAGTTAAGCGACCAAGGCAACAGGTCAGTAGGAGAGGAAACATAATCTGGGGAAGGTAGATTGTAAATTCTTGCACTGCCCGGATTCTAACAGTCACTGCCTCGAATGGTGCTCGGAGAGGGAAAGCAGCACTGGGGACAGAAAGGAGGTCATAGACATAGACACCACCGGATACTCTGTCATAGACAAAACTGTTTTTATAACAGCCATGAAGGGCAGAGGTCCTCTGGACAGAAAACCAGATTTCCTGTAAAGCTAAATAGAGCTCAGGGAAGTGGCACAATAATTGTTGCAGCTCAGTCAGATGGTGGAAAAAACCACCCCAATTTCACTATAGAATTTTGTATGCAACAAGCAGAAAAGCCATGACTTCTCAAATAAGCAGGTTATGCCATAGGATCACCTGTTACCAACTGTTCAAAGTCTGCAGAGTGAAGAACCATTGTTCCCAAGGATCCAGTTAGGACAAGATCCTCAGGGAATGTGAGGATCTCACCTCAATCTTCAGGAGCAGAAGGTGTAGGGTGATGTGGCTTTGAAGCCACTGAGGATTTTTTAAATGTTTTTTATATTTATTGGCCTCTCACTGACACACTGGTTTCAAGGGCAGGAAAGGCTTCTCTGAGGTGGCTTTGAGGCCTGGACCCTGGACCATGTTTAGCATCCTTTGTGATGTGATACTGACAGGAAAATTACCCAGCTTGTTGCATGCTAGTAATGCTTTTGATCTAGCAGGGGATGCCATCTGTATCAAAACAGCCCCCGCCAAACTTGTTTTTGAGGTGTTCTACAAAGAATTGCAGCTCAGTCAGCAAGAAAGACTCCCTATTGGTCATTTTACATACTAGGTATTGGGGCAAGTATGGCTCAGATTGTTGACGGACCGACATTGCTTTTTTGAGGTTTATACCGTTCCTCATGACCCAGGCAATCAAGCTAAGATCCCAGGGCTCCATAACATACAAGGTTTCACCGTCGAGCCATACAGTGGTCGCTGAGGCACACACAGAGCTTACGATATGGAGGACTATTGGTGTGATACAGTCCCCAGTTCAGGGACTCCAGGTATGCCAAACCTGTACCCAGCAAATTAATGGTGAGCCTCCACAAACAAATAGAAAATCACATGTGTAATGACTGAATAATTACACATTCCTGAGACAACATATTCTCAGTTTCATCAAATTCCTTCCTGTAGCAAAACCATGTTGATTCACGAAGTGCCAAAAGAGCAACTGATAATCAGGCCTCCGTTACTTAATATGAAATATATGTACCTGCGTTGCTCCCTTCTTACCAGCCAGGGCTGAAACTAATAATATTAGTCTTTTCCTTATCAATTACAGATTCTGCCATCAAAATAGCTTAAAAAGAAAGAAGGAAACCCTACATCCTCCCCATGAAAAATGATGTATAAACTTAAATTTTTATCTAAATTCTTGTACAAACAAGTGTCATAAAATGAACAGTTGAGCCCACAATTCAGAACAATAGTTCCATTACGTAATTCTTATGACAGAAGATATGTCCCTAAAAAATTAATTGAATATGAATAAATAGGAGCCTTAAACACACAAAAAATTCAGTTTCAAGGAATGTCTTTGCAAGGATTCAGGCAGTTCCTTCGAGTTATGCATGTCCCCATTTAGTGTGCATGAACAGATTTGCACAAAACTATCAAGCATAAATCATGGGATTGGGCAACAGTTCCAAAGATGGGATGCTGCTACACAGGCGGATGCTTTGTGTGTATTGTTATTACACATTTTTCATAGTCCTTAATAGGACAGTAGACATATTCATGGAAACCTAATAGCTGATATATTAACACACAACAGAAATGGCTGTTAATGTGAAAAATGGGTGTGTAAAGTGAGAAAGAAAAATTTTTTTAAAAAATGGTGTAACTGAATTCTACAACAATAATATCCAATCCAAAGTATCATCGATTATAATAACGTAAAAGATGTTGTGCACTTACAAACCTCTTATGTACTTTGCCCTCTTTGGTACATCGATGTTTAACAACTTCTCTACAGCCAGAGAATAACACTGTTCATTGCACATCATTGATACATAATCCAAACGATCAAAGTACGGTAAAGCCTGAGTGTAGGTCTTGTACTCAATCAGCTTCTCTGTACCGCGATGGAGTAAGCCGATATGAGGATCAGCTCTAATCACAGTCTGAAAAAAAAAGTACAATCAATTTAAAATTCTAATGTTCTAAGGCAACTTGGACAAGTATTTATATCTCAAATAGTATGAAACCCACTTCACTCCATTAAAATAACCTCCTTAATACATACAACTTTTTTAATGAAAGAAGTCTAAATACAATTTTACATCAGGTAAGTAATTAAAGAAGTCTTCATACAAACAAATGAACAACATTTTCACAATGGGAAAACAAATCAACAAATCTGTGCACTGTGGAATGCAATTCAGCCTGAATTTGCTTTTGATAAGCTGACAGGTCCGAGGCAGGGTGGCCAGTTAAAAACAAAGCCCATCAGTGTTCCATCAACATCCTACAGCCCCACACCATAGATTGTGCTGGTTCATTCAACCTGGCCAACCTACAGTTCTTGGAGCACGTCTACAGCACAGCACATCCAAATGCATAACATCCTAAATGTTCAGATGTTTGTAAAGCTTAAGGGACTTAACTGCAGGGTCATCAGTCCCTAAACTTATGAACTACTTATGAACTAACTTATACTAAAGACAGCACAAACATCCATGCCCGAGGGGGGATTCGCACCCCCGATGACGGGCAATGACCTTGTGCAGCATAGCATAGTGCCTCAATGCACTCAGCTGCTCCACCATGGCCGTAACATCCTGATCATCAAATTGTGTGTAAATGAAGTGTTCATCTAATAGGCAGGACAATGATGGATTTCTTAGGTGCATAATTTAAAAATCTTTAGGATATAAACAAAATTCTTATGAGAGTAATATGATTACAACACATTACTTTAAGAAGTATATAGAAGGTTTATATTATAGGATTTTGATACAAAAGCGCGTATGCACAAAACTTATTAAAAAATTGAGATTCTTTACAGGTATCTAACATACTGGTGGCTGATTAATGGACTGACAAACAGGCATTACTTGTCACAGAGCTGTATCACTTGTCTCAAGAACAGAATGCTGTCAAGGACCTAATAGCACTTTTTATCGGCACTGTGGAGCCCTTTGCTCATTTCTTTAATACTGAACAAAATTAGCAATGTGATTTTCTTTAAGTGTTTCCGGTGTGGAGAAATCTTCAATATTTCTCAAAAATAATTTTTCTTTTAAATAAAAGTAATGTAATCTCTATATACAAAAGGAAGTATCCCGATTGACTGACTCACTCACTCATCATCGCCCAGCCCAAACCACTGAAGATAGAAACTTGAAATTTGTGGAGGGTGTTGATCTTACTCTGTAGGCGTCATTTAAGAAGCCATTTTCAATATATCGTCCGTAAGGGGGTGAAATAGGGGATGACACTTTTTTTGAAAATATGTAGCTATTTAGGCAATTTTGAAGCTAGAACTACACAAAATTTCGGATTTTAATTCAGGGTTCAAATTTAAAAGACACATTTCGGCATTTTTTGAGATTCGATAAATAAGGGGGTAAAATAGGTGACGCAAAAAATTGATTTTCAAAAATATGTTGCTGTTAACTTAAATTTTAAGCTACAACTACGAAACTTTGAATATGGAATCTTGGTCAGGCTTAAAAATCCATGATTATTAGTATTTTTGGAAATTCAACAAGTAAGAGGGTTAAATAGAGGATCAAAAATTCTTTCTGAAAACACGTTGCTATTGATACAATTTTGAAGCAAGAACTGCAAAAATTGATATTTGTATAGTTGGTTAGACGTTAAAAAATGTGTGTTTCGGTATTTTTGGAAATTCAACCATCAAGGGGGTTAAATTGGAGAGGGGATGTTTTACAAAAATCTTTTGCTAATAATGCAATTTTGAAGCTACAACCACAAAGATTGGTATATGTTTTCTTGGTCAGAATTAAAAAGACACGCGTTTCAGTAATTTCAGAAAATTAATCAATTAGGGAGTGAAATTGGGGATGAAACATTTTTTGAAAATACATTGCTACTAAGCCAATTTTGAACCCAGAATTACAAAAAATGATATTTGCATACTTGGTTGGAAATTCCGATGTGGACTCTTAGCCAGGATTTAAAAAATGTGTGTTTCAGTGTTTGTAAAAATTCAACAACTAAGAGGGTCAAACAGAGGATCTGTGAGGTTTGCAACACTCCAAAGACACACTGCAGAATCAGTAAAAACAAAAACACTTCTGATCTGTGGAAAACAACTATGAACAGTGAAAAAGTGACAGTGAAAGTAGTGAGAAAATGACACAGCATGAAGAACCGGCGGTATTGCATTAAACAGACCGGCATTCCATGATGTGAAGCGAAAAGAAGACAAAATTTCCGTAAGTAACAAACATTAGGCCTACTTTTCATGGTCCATTTAAGAACTGTTTTCGATCTAAACACAAAACAAACTGTAGATTTCTATTATTACAGACCACTGAAGATGTTTTACAGTCATTAAAACGAAATGTGTGTGGTGAGAAAAAAAATCGCATTTTTATTGTAGTTGCAAAGACGGACATCCACTGCTATTCATAATTATGAAAGCAACTACGGAGATTATGGCCACACAAACGAAGGATCAAAAATTCGTTTTGAAAATACGTGACTATTGGGACAATTTTCAGGCTAGAGTTACGGAAATTAATATTTGGCCTGTTGGCCAATTGAAAAAGAAAGTATTTAGGTATTTTTTGGAATTTCACACATCAAGGGGATGAATAGTTATTTGAAAAAATGTTGCTATTATGGCAATTTTGTAGCTACAACTACGTAAATTGGTGTATGGATTCTTGGTTACAATTTTTAAAAAATTGTAAACTGTGTGAGCATACCACATATGGTTGTGCATAAGTATTTTACAGATTTCCTTTCAAATATGACATGCGTCCATTAAAGATGCAGGTAGACTTTTGCAAAAATAGGTTTAAGAAAACACGCCTGTGTTAGAATGCAATATTGTGCCAAAACTTCCAATCGGTCAAGAACTTTCAGAACTTTGATATTTAGAACAATCAAATGGAAAATGTAAATGTTTGTAAACTACCTCTTATCTCAAACGAATGAATTTAAATTTTTTACAAGATGTTCCTTTGAAATATGCCCAAGGTTTTAGATCCTTTTTTTAAATGTTTGCAAAACCTGTTGCGAATAGATATATCTTCATAAATATGTTGTAGCTTACGTCATTAAGACAGCGATATTTGCCGCTTTTTACACTTAAATTCATGGTGATTCACATCTCCTAACAATTTACTACCGCTTGGAAAGATAAGTATCATAAGAATTTCTTTAATTAAGCAGAAATGTTATTACAATCATTCGCTGAAAGTTTAATCAGCTGTAGCGACAAACTGAACTTAACGAGAAGGGGCGTGGCAATGTTGGCAGAGTTCGCTGTGTGTACTGGGATTAAGTTGTGCGAGTCCTGTATTTCCTTACGAGCATCAAGTGAGACAGCCATGTTCCGCTGAAAGAATATGACATATTAAATGTATGTTGCAAATGAGCACTGTTTCAAATGATTAGTATTCTCTAATTAAATCATGGGACCCTGTAGGTGGAAGCGTCAATGTCAATTGATCAGTTTCTATTTTTAGAACAGAGACGTCCTTGACTAAAATTGCAGATGATGAATTAGTGTCTTAATTAAATCATGGGGTTCAGTAGGTTCACTGGTGAACTTAAATGGATAAGGTGGTAATGTAAAAGGGATAATGGTTGTGTAATATGCTAATGTTCGCATCGACCGTTGTATGCTCTTTGTAAAGTCAGTCACATGAAATGAGAGGAATAATATTTTGTGTTGTTTACAAATTAAACAATTAACACTGTTCCTAATCTATGGTTGACAGGATCTTTTAATACTATATTGAATGGAAAGTTCTATACAGACGATCAGCTGACGCCATTCCTTTAACGATTACGAAGACTTACTTTTATTGAACATTGACACCACCATGACGTCTGCTCTGTTGATTGAATTACCAGACTTTCAGTATTCGTCTACTTTTCGATAATATGGAGAACTGCATACAGAATAACTACATTGTCCCCAGGGCAACACTGCAACATACTAATACTTCAGCATACACTTACTGTGAGAGAAACAATTTAGCACTACGCCATAGAACCAATACATGGCGCTGTTATTATTATTACTACTATTCATCTCAACGATAGAAGAGTTTTCAGAAGTTTGCGCCAGACATACAATTACACACCTTAGTGTTAACTTTATGAACACAAACTAAAAATGTATTTAAATCGTTCCGGAGTATGGACATGAATTAATTTCACTTTTTGTATGAAGAACATTATGAATATTCATTGTTTTCGACAATTACCTCTACTTAAATTTGACATCTTGGCTAGGAGAACTGAGTTTATTGACAGAGCAATCCTACAAGGAATCTGGTTTTGCTGACCTACGTCCGGAAACCTAAAAAACCATGATATACACAGGTTCCTGTTATACAATCGTTGCGAAGCACGGGCATATAAGCTAGTTGGACAGATAAATCTGCAAATAAACTGGCAGCAGGCAAAACCAAGCACAAATGTTATGAAACTTTGCAAGCTATTTGGGCCACTATCTAGCAGAAAGGTTGAAGGGAAAGGAAAAGGAATGAAGGAAAAGCACTCAAGGCTAAATAAATACAGAGAATTAGGGAAAATCATTCAGAATCCCAGATCGTGGGAGACTTAAAACACATGATGAGAAGGAGAGACTGATTATTGGTACCTACACTGGATGAGATTTGAAAAACAGAGGGCTTAAAGATAGATAGGTATTGTGCAAAACAGAAGTTACAAAAACCATTGTGAAAAAGTTGTTAAGAGAATAAAACTAAGTGTGTTATTTTATTCATTTTGGCTGCAGAAGAGGGGGGAAGGAAAAAAGAAAATGTTGAGACATAGAAAATTAATGAACGTTTAGGGCAGATGGGTAACAACAACTAAGTACACATTGTAACACCAGTTCCTCCTGAAGTTCTGAGACACTGGTATCAAAAGGAAAAATCCAGAGATCGTGTGTAATGAAACATGCACCAAGTTAACAACTGATATATTTATTTATTCATTTACTGCTGATCATATACATGATGTGGGCGGCAGCACAAACCCTGCAACAGAATAAAGTGTGTTCCAGAACACACTGTCTATACCCATTGATCCTGAATAACAACTTTGTCGTAGTCGTACCAATTTAGAAAGTCGAAATGGCTGGTAAACATTGGAAAATCCTGGAAGGATTACAATATTTTGAACCGGATAGATCACTACTCACCGCGAAGTCATATCAATGAATTGCAGAAAGGCACACACAGAAAGTTACTCCTTTTATAAGCATACAGCCAACACAGAAATCAGCAGACAAACACCTCTCTCTCTCTCTCTCTCTCTCTCTCTCTCTCTCTCTCTCTCTCTCTCTCTCAATAGTTTTTCTATGAATGTAAGCAACATTCGATCGACAGTCACATTCTTAGTTTTTGGAGACAGGAGACTACTGAAGGAAACATTACGACAACTTCTATCTGCCTTTTTGAATGAATATATTTTTCGTATAATTTCAATGGATTTGGAAATTTTTATATTCAGTCTCACTGCAACAACTCTGTGTTCACTAATCACTTATCTGTTTTCATGCTCTTTATTAGTTCCAGATAATTTGTTGCTAGGAGGTCAAGTGTGTTTTCACAAACATTTACTATTCTAGTGTGTTCATGAACTAAATGCCAGAAATAGTCTGCAAAGAATACATTCAGAACAATTTCTCAGAATGTTTTATGCTTGCCTCGGCTGACCGGACGTGACCATGTAAAAAATACAGAAGCCTGGCAAAAATTTGGTGTGGCGCCCATCAGAGAACCTTAAGGAAGCCCATCTCCACTGGTACGGCCACGTCATCAGAAAGCAGGACAACTCGGTTGCAAAGACAGCACTCCACATCAACCCATGAGGAAGACCGGCAAAGAGATGGACTGACAACATCAGCCTTGCAGACATGGATGCTGTTGGTTTAAGGCAAGAAGATGTTAATGACCGAAAGAAATGGAGGAGACGCAGCAAAGTAGCAGACCCTGCAAGTCAGGATTAATGCTTGGAAAGAGAGAGAGAGAGAGAGAGAGAGAGAGAGAGAGAGAGAGAGAGAGAGAGAGAGAGAGAGAGAGAGAGAGAGAGAGACCGTTCATTCATAGATATACGTTGTGACATTACCTGGTCGTAGTTCGATGATTCTTGTTGCTCATGTTCGTTGCTCTTGGTAGCAGCAGGCAGAAATCTCATGAGGTGACAACTAATTCACTACTAATAACTTAGACTACACACAGAATTGCAATTCTTTGACACTTTTAATAATTTACAAATGCCCAGTTGTCCTCATGCCAGCTTACAGGTCTCATTAATTACAACCATTATGGCCAAGTAAGCACATTCCACACATCAATACTATGAATTTACAAAGTTCGTTCATGGAATACAGAAGTTCAAGGTAAACACCTTAATGTGGCACAAATCATAAATACGCTTACATGGAAATTATGGTATAGATTACTAATTTATTCGTACAAGTTACATAATTCGAAAGATTATTTGTTGTTGTTTTCCCGAATATAAATATCATGTGTGCATTTAGCCATTAAAAGTGATAAAAGGAAATAGAAATTTTCCAATCTACAGCTTGGATCAAGTTCTACATTCTCCAACAATCAGCTCACTGATTGGCTATTCGCCTCGACCAAAGATGCTGTAATGCAGCGCATCTGCAGTATTAAAATAAGTGAATATCTAAACATGGAGTGCTCCCAACTCACTTTCTTGTGCCATTCAAATGCTTGATTTTTGCAGTGATTAAGAGGTGAAAGGAAATGGATGTTTGCATATGAATGCCAATATAAAGGATGACGCACCGGGAGAGGCACGTATCGGTGCACGGGTGGAACTATGAAGTCGACATGTTGTCAGCTCTGGAAAAAAAATGTTTGTTAAGCTTAAGGGCATTAACTACGGGGTCATCAGTCCCTAAACTTACAAACTACTTATGAACTACCGACAACTAAGGACGGCACAAATATCCATGCCCGAGGGGGGATTCGAACCCCCGACCGTAGTGGCCGTGCAGACCGTGACTGAAGAGCCTCAGTCCCCTCGGCCACCGCGGCCGGCTGTCAGCTCTGGAATTCTGAATATCGCAGTATCGAAATAACATTTTTTGGCATTGTATAAATACACAAACACTGAAATTGTAGTTCCATTTCAAATATTAGGCTAATGAAAGTTATATAATTCGAAAATGGCATGAGAAGCATATACTTCCGTTTCTATTTGTCCTTATTGTGTCAGGCATTTTCCTTAACACATAAAAGATACCATTTCATAACTCCCAGTGCCAGTTAAAATTTACCAAATATCCCAGCGGCCTCCTATGATAATGTTGGCAACAGATGCTGAATATTAATAATCCTGCAAGTCTTCATTACAGCCAATCACTTGACAATGCTGATGTTTTCTCATAGAATCTTCGCTTTACGAGGGTAATTATTTTTACTGAGCGGACGAGGGAACATACAAGAACCTGAAACCAATAAAGCAGGAACAGCATTATTTGTTTACTTCATGGTCTGTACGATACACTAATCAAGTCATTCCATGTGGTTCGAACAAATGGGCAAAGATTTTCTATCGTGTTGTTGATGTTGCCAACATAATCACGCAAGGCCGCCGACATGGTATGTAAAAATTTTACCCCCAGTGACCATTGTAAACACAATTGGTCGATTTTCGACCACAGGCAATACTAGTATTAATTAATCATGGTAGATGCACTTTCTGCAAGAATAACACTGACAAACTTTTACGTAATTGTTCAAAATTAAAGTTCAAACTTGCATGGATTGTGCCTGAGACAATGAACGAAACAATACTCTATTATATGCCTCAAACGCATCCTATTTATATCTTTCAACAAAGACATGTATTGTTAATTGAGTTCATAACCTTAATTATAATGGAAAAGTAAACAATTACATGCAACTGGCTACAGTAAAAGATAGCCCAAATAGTTCTGATTTAATCTCAGTTCAATTAATAGTATTTCATTAACGTATTTAATAAAATAGGTTTATCAACAATACTTCCATAATTAATGCAAGGAGGAAAGAATCTTAGGGTTTAACGTCCCATTGACAGCGTGGTCATTAGAGACGGAGCTAACGCTCTGATTTTTGGGTGAGGATGAGGGAAGGAAATTGGCCGTGCCCTTTGAAAGGAATCATCCCGGCATTTGCCTGGAGTGATTTAGAGAAATCACGGAAAACCTAAATCTGGATGGCCGGAGGTGGATTTGAACCACCATCCTTCCGAACATGAGTCCAGTGCGTTACCACTGCACCACTTCGCTCGGTCATAATTAATGGTAATGAGTAAAACTTTCCTAACATTACTCGTGAAACATATCAATAGCTATTTTAATATTATGAGAAAATAATTTAATTAGTTTTATCAGGAATAGTATCTGATATATAGCAATACATCTCTGGCATTAATTAATATTTGCTGATTAAACATACTTCTGTGATACAAAATAATATAAAATGACTTCAAATATAAAAAATAGAAAACTGATGACTTACCCAAAGAACAGGCTCATCGACAGACAAATAAAATCACAGACAAACACACATGCAAGCTTTCGTAACTGTTGGTCGCTTATTCAGGAATAGAGGAAGAAAGGAGAGGAGAAAGGGAAGGAAACGGGTTTTAAGGAAGTGGAAAATGAATCATTCCAATCCCAGGAGTGGAAGGACTTACCTTAGGGGGGAAAAAGGAAGGTAAACAAATACACACACACACACACACACACACACACACACACACACACACACACACACACACTCGGATATATGTGAGTGTGTGTGTATTTGTTTACACTCGTGGTGAGTGAGCGCGGACAACATAGGTGTCAGTAAGAAGCTGGGGAGCCCAGGAGACAGTCTGATGGGCGCAAACCACAAAGGGAACATCTAGAACCGCCACAGATCACGGCGAATGGGCGCCGACCACAGAGGGAGCATGGGGAAGGTCACAGACATAAATATGAACCAGACCCATTCTAGGAGCAGTCTCACATCGCACCTGAAAAGCTACGTAGCCTAAATATTTTGCAAGTTTGACACTTATCCTCGGAACGCCTGACAACCAAAGATATCAAGGTGTAAGAAGTTGATAATATCACAGTCACATAGTATCCAAATAATTGCAAAGATTAGCATTTGGGTGTAAATGATGAAACTAAAGAGTTCTGTTTCACAAAATCATCAGCCAACGGGTCGTTTCCCAGAGATGCCAAGCAGGAAAACCACTCTTCTACTAAATATTATGAAACATTTATATTGATAATACAATGAATTTTGAGAGAATGGTTGTGTTATTCACATTAAAAAATCTCTCTCTACTGTAAAACATTTGGCTCTTTAAAGGACAGAAACCACTGGTGGCTAGGAGGGAAATGGATCTAGATGGAGGTGCTGACCAAAGTACAGTGTGCCATGAAACTATATATAGGTCTAAAAAGATGCATTGTATTTAATTTGTGGAGTAAAAATATAAATTTGACTGCACTAAATACTAACAACAAAAGAAAAATGAGAAAGTGACAGCTTACTGGAATTCATGAATATACCTTTTTGGGGACATTTGGAGATAATAACAAAGGCAAACAGTAGGAACCATTAAACTTCTCGTGAACTACAATTACATGATGAAATATGTATAACAAAAGAAGCTTATAAGCAAAAAATCCCATTCAGTTGAAAAACAAATTATTAATAGGTGTAACACTGCCTCATTATTTTCTACAATTCCGCTTGCAACATAGGACATCACAAGAAGAGATCAGTAAACTCATAACAGGAAAGATTTGAGTTGTGAAGAGAAATTAAAGCATTTAAAGAGTAATAAAAAATAAAAGCATATTAGGAACAGAAGAAAATACTGAGTGCTGTGGATGAATAAGGACGTTTTAGCTTAACATTGTAATCAATGTTATGGTGATTGTCCCAATAAGTGACACATACTCAAAGCTGTCAAACCAGAATTCAACCAAGTCAAACGACTGCAAAGCATGTTCATCATGCAGTGCACACATTAAGTGTATCTCTTGGCAATGTTACGGCTGGATTTCAAGACGACAGGTCCTTGTACGACACAGTACAAACATATCTTATCAGTATTCATAAAAGATTATAAATGAAAACTAATTATATGAAAAAAAAAAAAAATAAAGAAACAGTATCGAGACCCCAAAACACGTACAATCTGCCATTGAAGTGGTTCAAGTGGGGAATTCAGTATCTTGTTTCAGGGGTTGGAGCTGAGCTCATTGAACTTGTCATTTTCATAAAATAAATACAAAAATTATAGAAGGAAACTTTCCTGGTGGGATAAACAAATATAAAAAATAGAAAAAGCATGACTTACCCAAAGGACCTACTCGTCGATAGACACAAAATCTTGTGTGGGATTTTATTTGTGTCTATCGATGAGCCAGTCCTTTGGGTAAGTCATCCATTTTCTAATTTTTATATTTAAATAAATACAAAATTATATATGAAACTCGGCACCTTCATATCACATGAATCAAACAGTCTTTCAGAATCTATACCAACATGGAACTGAAACAGATGAGGTATAACACCACTGTTCATTTCACAGTACAAAGAACAGTGTTGATAATTTATTAGTTATTTACAAAATTTTTGGACACAAACACGTGTTTTTAAGGATCTTCTAGAGAATACTAATAACTGAACTCAAGTAAATTGTCAAACAAGACAACTGGTCTGCTTGGGACACAAAACTCGATATAATCAACCAACTGACCATAAAGATCTTAAGTATGATTCCCATACTTGTGAGTACACTCAGCAAAACAGAACTTAAATTTCATCTGAAATACCTTATCAAGGAAAAAGGAAAATTTGGCATTTAAAGAAAGGAGTGACTGGATTAAAGCAATGTACAGTCATTGCTGGAATAAATATTTACATACAAATTTGTCAAAACTGGGTATATAACAGTCAAAATCACATCTAAGCATACATTATAAAAGGAGCAAGGCAGGAATTACAATTGTGGCCATATGGACAGATGATATTTTGGATCAATTGCAGTCCGCAATTCGACCCGTTGGATTTGACCAATGACGTCATATCTGAGTTAAAGACAATAGTTTGTTTACAAGCAGAAAAGATGATGATTTTGTTTAAAAAATGATATGTAGCTTCTTCCTGATGGTTAGGTATAGGTTAACTGGGAGATTGTTTTTTCACAAGCGAATTTTTGGGCTAAAACCTGTGATTGATAGTAAAGTATATTGTGGTAATCTGTAATTTAGGAGGATAATCACAGATTATTCATTATCTACAATGTACGTAAGTATTATGACATTATCCCATATGTTTATATTCAATTAGGGTGTTTGTTTTGCTAGTTGGTAGTGTATCTTGTGAGACTCAGATACAACATCAGAGGTCAAAGCCAACGGGTCTTCAATAATCGATTAATGATGAAAATTCTCCTCAGAGATGATAAATATTGTTAAAAACGAGATAGAATGGCTGGCCAGTACTTACCATTGTGCTGTACCGCCGATAGTAACACAAATGAAGAATCAGGGGACAAAAAGGACAAGCTTTCGGAACACAGTTCCTTCGTCAGGTGGGAGAGAAGGGAAGAATAGAGAATGGGAACAGAAGGGAAAGGTAGTTCATGACCTAGGTCATGAAGGTGGTGTTTCAGGAGTGTGGACGTCAGATACTGCATATATATCAATCTGACCAAAAGTAAAATCCAAAGGGACATTAAAAAAATAAAAAAACACTGTTACAACATGCACTACTTTGAGGATGTTAATCAGTGTTTAGACATGAAGATTCTAAGAAGGGCTAACAGAAGAAAAATGGTTTGATAATCTCTGTAAACAAGAAAAATCGTTAAAAAGTTTAATATGGGAAATAGTAATGCTATTTCTATCCTAATGGAAAATGCAACACTACAAATAACTGATGATAATAAAGCCAAAAATAAGTGCACCCTATTTGGAAGCTACATAAAGTCTGCAGTACTTCCAGACCATATATTGCGTTTACCACAAATGCTGCAGGACCTAAGCAAGTTTTGCAACAATCTAACAGAAAAAATATCAGATGACTGACAAGAGTATATTCAGACATTTAAAAGGAACTACTGATTATAAGCTAAAATATCCTAAAAAGGGACATGTAAATTTAGGATATAGTGATGCAAACTGGGGAAGTGCATTGGAAGAAAATTTGATAAAACTACTGGGAGAATTGATATCTTGCTCAGGTAAATTGAAGACTGGGTAACCACCTGCCAGCTTCGCAACCCAACATCAGCTTGTGTTTTGACATTGTTGCATGATAATTTTGAGTTGTTTTTGTTTACAGATAGCATGTGTAGACATGTGGTGGAGTGATTGTATGGTTGAAGTTAAATTGTTCACAGTCAGTTTTGGTTGTAATGTCCGTTTGGTGTGTGAGACAGTCTTCATACACACTTTACCAATGAGAGATCTAAGTATATTGACAAAGCATCACTTTGTAAGAGATCATCTGGATAAGGGAAATATAATCAGGTAGATCTATCTATGAACAGACAACATGCTGCCATATAACCTAACCAAGCCTCTCAATAAAAATAAAGACACATTTCAATGGTAAAACTTTATGAAAAAAGAAATGGCTTTTTATTTCTCGGTGTGACAATGAGACTACAGTGGAGCAAGTTCAAAGTTATATTAAAGACGGGGGTATTGTGAATTTTAGCTGTGATCAGCTTAGAACAAAACATTCTTCATATAACAGTTTTAAGGTAAGTGTGTCAGAGAAGGATTTTACTGTTTTACTCGAAAAAGACTTCTGGCCAAGTGGCATCTATGTGAAGGAGTATGAACTACCTAGAAACACTTAAGACAAAACTTATTAGGCCATCTGAAAATAGGACACAAACTCCTTTTTAGGGAGCAGTCTCCTGACGTAGGCAGCTGTAATCCAACAGAAAAACAAAACTAACCTACGTCTTTTGCACCAAAATGTTAAAGGTCTAGGCAATAATTTCGATTATGTTGAACAATTTGTCATTGATTTCCTTCCTGACTGTTTTGTACTAACTGAGCATCAACGAGGTGTGAATGATTTAAATCTTTAAGTTTATGAATTATACTTTGATTTCATTTTATTGTAGAGCTGCTCATAAAGGCGGCGGAGTTGCTGTTTAAGTGAGAGACACCCTGGTACGATTTACCTCACAAATATGTTGGATGAATAATTATTGTGTAGATCTGGATTTTGAAATGGCCACGGTGAAGTTAACAGTTGGCAAATTTTTACTTTTTATTCTGGGGATATATAGGTCCCCTAATGGTTCATTCCATGTTTTTAATGAGAAGTTAGAATCTGTTTTAAATAATATTTATGAAAATGAAGGTGATCTTAATGTAGACACATTAAAAAGAGAACAGTGAAAGGACACAATTTTTGGACCTAATTGCATCTTACGGGTTAACTGACTGTCTAGGCCATATAACAACCAGAATGACACATAATAGCTCATCATCCATTGACCATGTAATTACTGATATAGATTGTTTTGAGGCTTCTGTGATAAATGGTTTTGTAGCTGATCACTTTGCACAGTTAATAGATTTCAATAATCTACTGACACAGAACTGGTTCAGATCTGTGGAATTTAAGAGAAAATTCACTGATAGAAATGTTGAAATTTTTGAGGCATAGTTTAGCCACTGAAAATTGGGACCTTGTTTTTTCTAGTGAAGGGGTGAACGACCAATGGCAGGCCTTTTTCGATACTCTCATATGGCACCTGGATATGAATTGCCCAATAAAAAAATCCTACAAGCAAAATAAAATAAATGATAGTAAAATTGGAAAGGTCTCATTGGATGCTCATGCACTCTAACTACATTCAGAAATGCTTAACATGTATTATCTTTTTGTATATACTGGTAATGTATTGTATAAAGAAAGCTACAAGAGATATAAATTACTATTCTGTAAGGAGGTTAAAAAAGCTAAAGCTGAAAGTATAAAATCCAAGATAACAACATCTGACAATGTGTCCAAGAGTTCTTGGGCATTTGTTAAGAATATTAGAGGTTAAGATAGTGCAAGTATGAAAAAAGAAAATGTATCTTTAATAATAAATGAAGAGGTCATTCATGGCCCTCATATTATCAGTGAAAAATTTAATGACTATTTTGTTGACTTGGTAAAAAATGACCCAATCGTACCAGGACAAACTTTACATAATGATATAGACTTTAGTATTGTTGACTTGGGTACGGCACTTAAAATTACTACTAGAAATGTTATTGAAGCCATTGATACACTTAAGAATAAATTTTCATCAGGATGGGAAATTTTTCTCCCAAACACTTAAAGCAATGTAAATTAGAATTGGCTCCCGTTCTAACCCATCTTATCCAGTTGGTCTTTACAAGTGGTATATTCCCAGATCTCCTTAAATTTACTATTGTGAAACCTATCTATAAAAAGGAACCCAGAACCAATGTTCAAAATTTTAGACCAATATCACTTACATCCGTTTTTAGTAAATTAATAGAGAAATTTCTTGTCCTTAAACTTTATCATTTTACCACTAGAGGACTTTTGGCTGATTTCCAACATGGCTTTCGACAAGGCAGGAGCACAATATCTGCTGCTGTGGATTTTGTACATGATGCTGTGGACAAGCTCGATTCTGGTTGTAAGGTGGCAGGTCTGTTTCTTGATTTATCTAAGGCCTTTGACCGCGTTAACCATGTAATTCTTTTGCACAAACTAATGGCATATGATGTGCCTGGATGGATATTAAGACTTATTCATTCATTTCTAAAAAATAGAACCCAGTGCACAGAAATTCAATTTTATGATGCTTCTCGCCAGGCTCCAGTGCTTATGTTGGCAACAGATCAACAATGAAGTGTAGAGCTGTGTTAATATTTTTTTACGAGCTACAGAGTAAATGTTATTGCTGCTTGTTTCACTCACAGCAAAATTAATCCTGTACCTGCTCTATGGTTAATAGGTTCTTGTATGTACCCTTGTCCGTTCAGAGAAAAAATAATTTCCAATTTAATTGAAAATGTCAAGACAAAACATTTATTGGTCATCTGAGTTGCCACCATTAACCATTAGTGCCAACATAACCTCTGAAGCCTGGCGAGAAGCGTCGTTCAATCTCATTCCAATTGGTGAAACAACAGTATGGTCTAACCTGTGATTCGTAGTGTTCAGCAACTTAAAAATATTCTTCCAAGGATAGGTCTTGGGCCTGTATGAATGGAATATTTTCCAGTGCATGGAACTCTTTGATGATAAGATTTATATGTTTGTTGACAGGCAAATTTAAGATGTGTAGCTTTATGTAGGCCTCTGGTTTCAGTATGTTAACAAAAATTTTATTTGGTCTTATTAAATACACGACATTTTGCTGCACAAAACTTAAAAACAACTGCAATAACTAATAACATGAGAAGTTCATGCCCTTGACAGTTGTTTGCCAATTATGGGTTTACCAAATCACAAGCAAACTAACATAGTCTACCCTCTAGCTGTAGTTTTGTCACACTATGAATCATTGCTGGAGTAGCATTATCATGATCACCTGTGCTTACTTTTCATCACAGGAAAAATATGGGCAGACATATTGATCTAGTGCAACAATTCTTACTGTTGCTTACAAATGAAAAAGATAGCAAGAATCAACAAATACTTAAGTCTCCTCTATGTTATCTATATATTAAGACCTATATTAATTACCTATGTCACTAGTACATACAACTTGGGTCACAACGAAAATATTTTAATACAGGCTACAATATGTTTGCAAGTAGAAACCGTTTGCTAACCTCTCCATCCAACTCGAGTACAAGTCGTAGCACACCGTGTGCTGCAGGATGCTGTGGTCCAAAATTGAGGGTCATATTTTGCACAGTCTTCTCAACTGGAGCAACTTTGTCATTGTATGGTGGCATTTTCCATTTTGAAGTGACTTCATTTGGATACATTACTGGTCCTTCAAACTGCTTCATGAACTCTCCATCAGGAAACCATTTCTTTGCACCCCTATTCTGCCTGTACAAAATTGTTACACATTAGTTCCATTTTTCAGCTGTTACTGTGGCCTACTGTTATGTAAGAACACTATTATAGCCAACACAGATTCTACAAAAATCCAACAGCTTTATCGGGGATTTATGTCTGCTGTCAACAAATGTAAAGCGGACTAGAGTGGTTGACAAAATTTGGATATGATGTTACTTTGGCTTTATGGTATATTGCTATCCCAAAGGTTTAAACAGTAGTAGTAAACCTTAACGAACATACGTCGCAATAAGGGCCAAACGAGAGGCTACAAAAACAACGTAGTGAAGAACTAACTGCGACAAAAATACCCCAGTGTATCATAAAAACAGTAATTATTTTTTTATGAATACCCAGCAGACAGAGAGAACCTAAAAACATATTCGACTAATAAAGACATGCACAACAGATTAATAAGTGTCAATAAATCCCTATACCCTGCAAAATAAATAGGTGCTCCATTTTGAAATAACACTTTTCCACCACCATTAAAATGTAAAACCCCCTTTCGCAGCACAGTGCCTACAACACCAGCCATGACTGTCCCCAAGTATCGTATTAGGAAGAAACTTCACTTTCTTCCAAACAGTACTGGCAGATGCAATAGTTCGATATAAGGCAGTAAGCTCGATAGTATCGAGGTTTGCGTATGCTCGATAGTATCGAGCTCACTAATCATGCTTAAATAAACTGTTGGAGTCTATCCAGTGATCTATCGTAAAAAACGAGGCGTTACGCCAAGGAGGTTATATCAACATCACCTAAAAGACAATACCTGACAACTGGCCGTGTCTACGTCACACCGAGAGGCGGCGAACGCAATCTGAATGGCCGGCCGCTAAGGCCGTGTCCTACGTTGGCGAAAAAAGCGAGCGGCAGCATGCGACAGCTTCAAGCGACAAATCTCAACCGCATGTATGGTTACGGGTCTGTCCGACGTGAGCGACATCTGCAGCGCCGCGCGTCATACGCGACAACGAGCGACGCTTAAATCTCAAATCTGCTCTAATCTTGTCGCTGTCGCATGCGCGACAAAGTGTCGAGTTCGTTGAGAATCGTCTGCTTGTCGAGGTTATAAAGGACGTCGCAAGAATTCTGCAATCTAATAATCACTGAAGTTTATGAAACTGCAACTGTATCTGAAATAACAGAATATAGCATTGCAGTTGTACATATAATTAAGACATGTCAAAAATAACTATCTCGTAAATTTTCCTTTTGGACTTTAAAGACGACTGAAGTTCAATTTTTGAGTTGTTTCTAATATGACAGTATTTTGTTTTTGCTCTGAATGCTAGTTTGATTTACACAATGATGAACGTGTTTTGAACAATTACATTTGTGTGCTTTTTAAGCATTTGCAGTAACGACAAAGTTACTCCAGAGAGAGAGAAAGAGATAACACTAAGATGTCAGACGAGATGTGTGTAAAATTACGTTTCTGAATAAAATATCTTTATATAATGTATCAGTAGGAATTTAATGAGTTTAGTAGGCCTTCAGTGGGATTCGTTTATTTGCAATAAAGATGAGTATATTGGTATTAACTTGATAACAAATTACAACTTGGTAGACCACATCACCACCCCTATACAACGCCCACTGCTAGCAAGTCCGACCAGAATTAAATTATTTACAGCCGTCTTACAATAAGATTTATTTTGTTCGTATTCAGTTGTTGAGGTTTGTAGTCACTCGAAAGTATCTGTACTTTATATTTTGCTGGTGATCTTCACAGTGTCTACTTTTGTATTTCACGTTATGAATGAAATAGTCCACGTACATTCTTCACTTTGTACATTTAATGCACAGCACTCTTTTTTCGCCTTATTTCCTAATGTAAATAAAGCTTTATTGCCTTACTCTGGAGCTATCGTTGTTCTGCGGTTTACGAGTACCAAATATTAGAAACAGCTGATCGGTTCTAGCCGCCATCTTGTAGCGAGAAGTCGTCGCTCACGTAGGACACACGACCATGTCGTTGCTCGTAGCGGCAGTGTCGCGTAGCTGTATGTCGCGCGCTGTCGCTCGCTTTTGTCGCCCACGTAGGACACGGCCTAAGAGGTGGTAGGCGCACCCCAGCGGGCAGCCAGTCAACTGGTAGCCGCTGCCTCTTCGAGGCCGACGAGAGAGAGAGGCCGCGGCGCACGTCATATCACATGATCAAGTGAGGCCTGAGCTGGCACGATCGCTAGCGGATTGGCTAGCCAGTATGAGACAGTGGGCTGTGCCCCAGAGGCCAGCCAATCTGCTAGCGATCGCACCGGCTCAGGCCTCACTTGATCACGCGTCTTGGTGTGATGTAGGCACGACCAGTTGTGAGGCCTTGGCTTCTAGGCGGTGTTGGTTATATTCTAAACTCCTTGCGCTATGCATAGCAGTTTCAAGTGGCACCAGGACACCTGATTGGTTGTTGGTAGGAGCCAATGAGATGTTGCATATTTCTTAACCAGAGATTCGGGCACTATGCGCCAATGTGCTTGAATTTCATAGAGTTGCGATAGGTCCGCCATGATAGAGGCAAATTGAATTGGCGTCCGCCATGTTATTTGGGGTATCGGCTGACAGTTGGTATGCCACACCCACTATGCAATTTTCCCCATTTACAGTTCCACGTTTGAAATAAAGATTGTGTATTGAATAATGATGTGCATCAAGTTCTGTCAGACTTTTCCGAAGCTGCGAATTGACGAGCCTGGTAGTAAATTCCCTAAAAATGCAGCAATGAAATATCACTAACCTGTTCCATTTCGAATTATAACAATTAGCTCAGAATTGCAATAACAACGAGAGTGCTGCTGCGGATATACCTGTGTTGATTTTAATGCAAATACATGGACTAAACAAACTGCTAAACATACAGTGAACAGTAATTGTTATGACCATGTATCTTCCTCTGCTGTTAATGTGTTGTAACAACTGCTTTCATAAAGTCTAGTATACACTTACCTTGTGTTTACTAAACCTATTAAGTCCACAAACTTGTAAAATTGCTCTTCAGGGGTTGGTTGTAAACTTTAGTGGACGAAATTTGAGTACAAAGACAAAGGTAACAACAATATACTCCAGTTAAAAATGCGCTTAGGTCATCTGTCACAGAAGCATTGCACGTCGAAATAAGGCGTCGTTAATAACTTTCCTTGTTGCCATGCTGAAACAAGTAACGTTTGGTACGTGACGTTTCAGTACAAAGACGAAAGTGACAACAAAATATTGTAATAAAATGAGCCTGGGTCAGCTGCCATGAAAGCATCCCACACCGAAATAACGTATCATTAATTACTTTCCTTATTGCCACACAGAAATAAGTACATGTTTGTTGCAAAGAACACAGACATATACAATTGAAAAATTCTTGCTGTTACCACTGCTTCCTCACTGTGCAGTTGCTTCATGTCAACCATGCTCGATCAAATTGCAAATTGCAAATTGTGAACAACAAATGAAAATATTTTTAAAGAAGGTGTAGACACCCAAAGTGTGGTTTCATCAACCACAGGACCGACAGAAGAAAAAATATCTCAAAAACACACCAACACTAGGTAGAAAAATAAACTTTTTTATAGTGTATACTTCAAGATAATTGCAGGCTAGGTCATTTGAAGGTTCACTCTTGGGGCAGCTAAGTGCTATTAGTCAGGAATTTCGATTGAGTATAAACAGGCTGAGATCAAAAAGGCAAAGCATTTGGTGTTCTTGCACGAAGTACTTGTCATTTTACCACTTTGAATTGTGCATTTAAATGCTGAACACACTTTAGGCATATTTTAGCAGCAGAAATTGTACCGGCAATACACTAAATACAATATATACTAAATACAACCCTTCAAGCTCAACATCAACATACGATAGACAGACTACTCTCAAGCTTACTGACCACCAAAAATATGGCGTCTGAGTTTAGGTAGGTTGCCGCAAAGAGCGCTGTAGCTCGTGTGTTACCCACTCTATGATATTTAATCTCGTTGCTACACGCCCACTCGTACTAAAAAAAATTTCTTGTTTAACATATACCTAACCTTCTTAAAGCTTGAAAGACGTCTCTGCCTCTTTTCATTTATTTCAATGTTTGCTCACCCCCATTTGAAGGCTTTGCACTTGTTAGATTCTATTTTCAATCCGAAAACTTATTGATTTATTGACTATAAGTTAAAGTATTAACTTGCATTGACATGTAGTTATGCTCCCCACCCTGTATTTACCCTGGGTGTGAGTGATACACTTCTACTGCGTTCTGCGCTTGCCTCATGTCGCCGCAGGGAGCTCTGCTGTGCGTCGTCCGCTTATGCCTTGTTTCCACTTGCTAACTCTGGGAGCGTTGGTGTGCACTCCGCGCCTGCCTCGTTCAGTAACTTCCCACTAGGGATGCTGCTAAAGCTCGTTTTAAACGATCAACGGACTTGTAATAGATTGCTAACAAGTTGCGTTAATGGCGGCCGTCAGTCGTTTGAATGGCTGCATTAGTATGATCGCGCTAGTATCGAAGCGCGATAATTATAGCGATAAAGAAATAGGACGAGTTCTAAAGCCCTTTTTAAACGATGAACGAAGGTGAACAAGATACATAATAGTCTACTGAAGCGTTCCTAGCGTACTAGCCCTGAACTACAAACTCAAGCAAGATCTTGTGGCAGCGTGTTCAGACAATAAACGTTATCGAACAGTAATACCCGATGTTGAAAGTGAGGTTATAAAAGCCGATTTGTTATGTAGGAAGTAATAGTCTAATACTGGAATTGAGGAAACAATGCTAAATGTTATTGACGGCCAAAGAAAACCTTACAATCGATGTTTTTGGTCAACTTAGTGTGGTAAAGTTCTGGAAAGTGAAACAACATTTCAAAACATTCACATCTATTTTCAAGCGAAAAAAATAAGCTTATGAACACATCAAGCAATATTCATAAGAGCGTAAATAGACCTTCTTTACTTTATCTACTACGATTTGCGCAATGACATTGTTAATAACGTCATGGACAACTGAATTTTTGTCTTTCATTTGGACGGACTTTTTCATTTAAAATGCTATTTAATGACAATTGCATCATCAAATTACAATCTTATTCAAATAAACAATTGGCTTCAGTCTTTTCTGTTACGATATTGTAAATCATAAATCATTTTTCGGTTTCAGATGTACGAGATCGCTTTTCGGTGGACAATAATTGAGATAAATATTTAAGTTGTTATGAAACATTTGCAATTTACCGCTAAACCAAAGTATAATAATAAACTAAAGATTAATAAGACAAGTTTGCGTGCAAACCGTCTAATTGTCGACTACAGTATGAAAATCGCGTGACGAAAATAGGTTAACTTCCGACGTCAGCAGACAACCGTTCAATCAAAACAATCTTCTTGAGAAAGCTTAACGTGACGTTGACGTTAGGTGACGGTCTGGTGACGGACAGTGTGAATGCCGTCATTAGAAATACATTTTGTTATACATTCTGATCATAAACTTCGACATAACGCAAAATACACGTAAATACGAAGGAAAATGGCGGACTAACTGGAGTGGCGACTGCAGCAGAGAGCTGCTAGCTCGCGCATGCGCAGTGAACCCACTAGTACCGAATTTAGAACCCGTCCTATTTCTTTATTGCTATAATTATCGCGCTTCGATACTAGCGCGATCAACTAGTGCAGCCGTTCAAACGACTGACGGCCGCCATTAACGAAAGTTGTCAGCAATCTATTACAAGTTCATTGATCGTTTAAAACGGGCTTAAATTCGCGAGCTAGCAGCTGTCTGTTGCGGTCGCCGCTCCAGTTAGTCCGCCATTTTCCTTCGTATTTACGTATATTTTTGTGTTATGTCGAAGTTTATGATCGGAATGTATTAAAAAATGTATTTCTAATGACAGCATTCACACTGTCCGTCACCAGACCGTCACCTAACGTCAACGTCACGTTAAACTTTCTCAAGAAGATTGTTTTGATTGAACGATCGTCTGCTGACATCGGAAGTTAACCTATTTTCGTCACGCGATTTTCATACTGTAGTCGACAATTACACGGTTTGCACGCAAACTTGTCTTATTAATCTTTAGTTTATTATTATACTTTGGTTTAGCGGTAAATTGAAAAATGTTTCATGACGAATTAAATATTTATCTCAATTATTGTCCACCGAAAAGCGATGTCGTACATCTGAAACCGAAAAATGGTTTATGATTTGCAATATCGTAACAGAAAAGACTGAAGCCAATTAATTATTTGAATAAGATTGTAATTTGATGATGCAATTTTCATTAAATAGCATTTTAAATGAAAAAGTCAGTTCAAATGAAAGACAAAAATTCAGTTGTGCAAGACGTTATTAAACAATGTCATTGGGTAAATCGTAGTAGATAAAGTAAAGAAGTTCTATTTACGGTCTTATAAATATTGCTTGATGTGTTATAAGTTTATTTTTTTCGCTTGAAAATAGATGTGAATTTTTTGAAATGTTGTTTCACTACCCAGAACTTTACCACACTAAGTTGACCAAAAACATCGATTGCAACGGTTTTCTTTGGCTGTCAATAACAATTAGCGTTGTTTCCTCAATTCCAGTTTTAAACTATGACTTCCTACATAACAAATCGGCTTTTGTAACCTCACTTTCAACATCGGGTATTACTGTTCGATTACGTTTATCATCTAAACACGCTGCCACAAGATCTTGCTTGAGTTTGTAGTTCAGGGCTAGTACGCTAGGAGTGCTTCAGTAAACTATTATCTATCTTGTTCACCTTCGTTCATCGTTTAAAAAGGTCTTAATAGTGGCGCGTGCACCAATCGACCTCGCTCAGGCAGCTAGACTCTTTGCAAGAGTACAGTATGTATCCGCCATGCTGTTTGGGAGGATTCATATGTATTGGAGTGGCGTCGTCACTCTCTCTCCGGTTTCGGCTTAGGTAAGATGTTCGTATGGTCTAAATGGTGAGCCACAGCTAGGTCCATGCTACGCTTTGTACCAGTAATAAGTTACATGTGCTTTAGGCGTGTGTGAATTATGTTATTCTCGGGAATGTGGCGTATTCCTCTCGTGTATGTTTTCTGGTGTGACTTTGTTTGATTTCTGTTAAAACGGTAAATGATGACTAGTGAGTTTTAGTTTGGTGTCCGTTACAGCATGTGGAACAAAGACCTCTTCTTTGTTCAACGTTTTCCAGCCCTTCAGGCGTTGAAATAATGGTACCTCTTACTATTTCTGTAATATCTTTCCGCGTTCTTCTCCCTTCGCGACTTTGCTATCGTGATCTCTAAATTTTGTCATGAAACTATAAATTCTATTATTGAATTTATCAGATTTTCTACATATTGTGCCCATGTGGTGTTTAACTTTCGGTGGGTTGTACTTCTTGCCTTTCCTTTCGCTAAGCCGCCTCAACAGATATAATGCTTGCTTACGTTATCAGTTCACTTGTGTGTAAGGTTTATGTGAAATTTAGTGGCCCCTTCCGGGTATTGGAAGTGGAACAGAGTGCACGTGGTTCTGAATATCGTAACTTGGCAGATTCGGCTTATCTGGCTGGTTGTGCATTGTGCTGTATTTCATGTCGCAGTCTTCTGTGAGAGTAAGTGCCGCAGCTACATGCTTTGAATGATTGTGTCCCATGTCCTACCAATCCCCCTGTTTCCTATATGTTTTACATCCTTGTTTTTGCTTATCTGACCCCTCTTGGTGCGTGAACAAAATTAGTACCTAGTAAATTACAGTGGGATGCACTTTTATTGTATGTTTAAAATCGGTGTTGCCCCATTTCCATGTTAACTGGTAATAAATCAGCTTAGTTAAATTTTCGCTTGTTTGTAATTTAACCTCAGATCCGTTTTATTATTATGGTTTCCCTCTGCTTCCCTAAGGAAACCTCATGTATTCCGTTGTGCAAATCTTTTATCTTGGACCCCTTTTGCTAGCACTTGTTAGTTTTAAATAACTGCAGCCCGTTTATCTGGCGGTTTCCATCCAGGTTTAGTTATTTGAAATTTACCAAACGTCTTTTATCTGTCAGTTTCCTGCCAGGATCAGTTATTTGAAATTAACAAGCCGCTTTTAGGCTATACTACAGATAACTTTTTTTAAGTGAAAGTTAGGTTAGGTATAGGTTAAACAAGAAGTTTTTTTTTAGTATTTAGGGCGCATAGTGCCCTAATCTCCGATTAAGAAATATGCAGCATCTCATTAGCTCAATCAGGTCCCCCAGTGCCAGTTGAAACTGCTATGCTTAACGCCTCATCATAAAAAACTTGACCTTACACACAGACTGACTACTATGGCTGCATCTCCGAATATTATCGAAGGTTATAAGCATACCTAGCTGTCTGTCGTAGCGCAGTGGATAGCACGTTAGATTTTGAAGAAAATACGCCTGGGCTTTAGGCCGGATTTCCACAGGCATGAATTTCTTACACATGCATTCCCCACCACCATTCCCTACATATATGTTAATGTTTAGATATGCTGATGTAGCAAACGCTATTTACACGACATTCAAGATAGCCCCTAGTGAAATTTTTCATGCCATGATTTTGCACCTTTTGGCTGTAGAGTTCATACAGAAGTTGATGAAGAGAAAAAAAAAAAAAAAAAAAAAAAACAGATTCACTACTGCTGAATAAAATTGGGAATTTGGTAGGAAGTGTTTGGGGGTGGGGGGTTGTAAAATAAATTGTGAATAAGGTTTTAGTAATGGCAGCGTCAGTGAACCTGCTAATGTTAGCGACCACCTCGGAAATTGCTGTTTGGAAACTGTGACAATTAGAATAAGGGGAAAAACTTCGTAGTCGGCGTAATTTCCTGCAACTGAATGACAATGATAATCGAACTGCTATCGAAGCGGCAAGCCTCCACCATGGAGGGCGCTCTGAGCAGCGTATATAGTTGTAGTGAACTCGGACGCTAAGCACGCGCATGTGCAATGTCAGCTGAATTGGGCATAAATAACACAGCTCAATGCGTCTTCGCCAGTACTTCAGCGGTACTCACCTGAAGATGGCCAGAAGACTCTCCGCTGAAATATCGTGGCAAGAAGTTACAGACATCCGGCAGTTCGCCCGAGATTTTATGGAAAAAGGTATGTTGTCACTGGCCACAAAAACGGCGCCATAGCATGTGGCATTACGACTTAGATGGTAGTGGTACTACACAGCCGTTTCCACCCACTCTTGTCAGAATCCTACTTGCATGGCTGCCAACATGACGTCAGCTGAGATTTTTCGGACAGACATTGGTGTTGTCATTTAGGTTATCATATTAGAATTGATATAAAAGTACAATAAGAGGGAAGTAAAATGAAAATGTTGTTGTTTGGATACGTATTTTGCTTGTAAACAACACTCTTATATTAAAGACGTGTATAAACCAATTAGCACATGTAAACAAACCTCTCTTACTGAACCAATTACGAATAAAAAAAAGTAAATTTCGTCTGGGATCTGCTTATCAAGCTCTGTAGGAAAGTCCGATAGTAACATTAGAAACGCAGTACTTGACCAAGTGATACTATAAGTAAAATTGTAGTATTTGACACGTGACCATTTCCTGTCATCTCTTCAGACTTGAAATCTTGTCATCAAAACAAGCTCAGTAGTCTGTTGTGATGATCCAGATCCTATTCACAATTTAATGGGCGCTTATTTGAAACCACTCTTACCCACAATTAAATACGACTACTTTTTAATTTATATCGATTTTTGAGGTTATGCTTCGTACAACTGCACTCACTACGTTTATATGGAACACGTCTTCTGGAAGACGAAAACCGATTTTCGTAAACCGTTTTTCGCTGTCGTGTTTACATGGCATAGCCTGAATCGGATTTCGTAGCTCACTTAAAATGGCGGCTGGAAAACACTAATGTTCACTCTAATATTTATACTTCACATTAGAAAATATCACTCTTTCCATATCTGCCGAAAATTCTTAACAAGAAAACGCAATCTGACAAGCCAAGAACGCTTCAAAAACGGTTGCGTTTACATGGGCACGAAAATCGATTGTGGAACTGGAAAACCGCTTTAGAGAAGCGGATTTCCAGAATCGATTTTGGAGTGTTTACATGACCAACCAAAAGCGGAATTGGGAAATCAGTTTACGAAATCCGGTTTTGGGAGCCCATGTAAACGGGGTGACTGACAGTTACTGTAATACAGTTCATTTCCTTAATTAACAGATGCATGCAATCAGATATTACTGTATGAACCTTTTTATTTCCTTTCTAAAATCCATGTGGAAAGTGTTTATGAGCAATGAAGATACCATTTTCCAGAATTTGAATACACTGCCAGCACCACCCTCATTTTACGCGTTTGTAGAATTAAATAGGCTCTTGTAACTACAAATCTCCCTTCATTAATAACTCAATAACACCTGTTTAGTCACACAAATTTTAAGTGTACACTGTGTAAGAACATAATAAAATACGCAAATTAACAACACTATGCTCATGAAATCTTTGTTCTACAGTACGATGTCTAACTATCACTGTTACCCAACAAACCATACTTAAAAGCACATATTTTGAAAAGATCTTTAATTTGATAATGTACATTGTTTGTAAAACGTAGGCATAAATACACGAAAACACCAAATACAGCAATAATCTTCAAATAAACATGGTAGGGGAGTGGTTTGATTCTGTGAAATGGCGTCACAAAGTTCGAATGACAAAGTGAAGACAGTTGAGTGGCACCACACAAATATTTACAATTGCCACTAGCATTTTCCGTGACATATGTCAAATGCTCTGTTTTTGTGGGCATTGTTAACGTACCTTACGGCCATGTTTCCACAGACATGGATTTCTTACACATGCAATGCATTCAGTCAGCACCACTCGCGAGAGTAACATACGCATGGGAACACCAAATTTGCATACTGTCTTGCCATCTTATGCGTAAGTTACGAAAGTTCAAATGCGCTTAACTTTCTTGCAGATGTTGCTTACCTCACCATCACGAGCCTCAGCAACTGCCGATAGGTGGATCAGCTTTTATTCTGGTCTTGCTTGTTCCACAGAATGGAACATGGTCTAGAACTTATGTTTGTTTATGCAAAAGAAGAGTTTTCATCACACCAAAATAATGACTTTTGTCTTTAGCTAAGTAAATGAATTCTTCGTAAAGTGGCAAAATTTTCATAAACAATGTGATGTAAACATCAATTTAGATTTGAGCTGCTCATTATAAACATTTATAAATAAAATAACATACCATAGTTTGATGTGACAAAACATTGAAACAGTGTTAACTTGCTAACATTCATAGTAATGCATAACTGTTATTATTGTAAACGTATATAATGTTTCAGTCTAGGCCTAATAATAATTCATCATTAACTGTAAATATGTTGATCAAATGAAAATTTATATGTGGCTTTGGAGATTTAAAAGTATGCCTACTTTTATCATCATAAAAATCTTATAGGAATATAATAGGGTTCGAATCGGCATTAAAATTGTGCAAAGAATATTCTGTGGAGTAAATCCAAGGTTTCTTACAAAATTAAGTACTGAATCGCTATTTTACAGCACTTGTTACATATCAAAAATTAGATTAATCCCTCAAATATGAACTATTGATACAGAAACCTTACTTTCCACTTAATACTGTTACAGGTAGTACCGATATAACGCCTTTTTTCTTATGTATCTTCTGCTAAATGTAAATAACAAAGGGTAAAAACATTGTTCTTTAGAATGTATGTACTGCAGTATCTCCAGTAGCTACATGACCTAATAAATTAATACAAACTGGCATGGTACCTCACATACGTGTTTTAACTTTTGTATAGTATCAGAAATACGGCTCAAAAAGTTTCCAAATTGGTTTAAATGTTATGTAGGGATGATGCTGTGCATTGTTGGCAGCGAAATGTTCTACGAGTGTAATTTACTGATTACACAAGGGTAAATGTAAGACCCTGCACACAATAATGCAGGAACAGCATTCATTACTTATTTCAAGGTCAAAACGACAGGATTCCATGCAGAATTTATTTGGAAACCGCTGTCGTGATTGATAAGAGTCTCACTGTCAGGCAGTCTTATTTCCACAGCTTCATTAATAATTGAGCTCCAAAAGTTTGATGTTTGGGCCACAATTTTCGTTTCATTGTAGTTCATTGAATGACCAGTGGAAATACAATAGTCGGAAATTGCTGATTTGGTGGGTTGGAGTCTGCCACTGTTTAATGTCTAGTGAACTTCCCATACATAAACTGTAGACACACTATAATTATTAATGTTATAAATGTCATGCTGATTCAAATAATTTTATACATAGATTCTCTACTAGAGTTCTGTCGTAGCTGTCGTTTCTTAATGAGACTGAAGTGCTTTGTTCCTTTTTTGCAACACCTGTTATTCACGTCCTTATGTTCTGTATACACTGTGAGATAATTGTGCTAATACTATAGCCATTTCACGTATCTCAAGTGCTTTGTATTTTCTAGTAAATGTATGAGACTATTTGTACCAGGATGTCACATGCAACATTCACAATAACAATGTGTCCACACTTTATATGCAGGTACTGTAGTTCAGAAAACAGTGTTTACAATTTTTTGGACCATATTTCATGGCACATTCACTAAACAGAACAAACACACTTTTAAGGGCCCGTACACAAGATGCAATTTATTGGATCAATTCATTGGTCACCAAATCAATTGGGCGGTTTTAGGCGCTACCTGAGCAACTTTCCTTGTCAGTCGGTTGGTTGTGCCTGACCACCCGATCTCCGATTTCGCCACCACTTCACCCGATAAATTGTACTGTGTGCAGTGCTTCCCAACCAACTTCCATGCCTGAGGTCGTCTGCACAGCGAACACGCCAAAACAAAAACAGTTCAACAAAAAGACACCAGAAGAGGATGGCGCTGCGTGCAGTTGGTCGGAACATGTGTAGGCTGCTGCCAATTAGTTGGTTTGTCGGACATCTTGTTGGTCGTACAATAAATCGGAGCGTGTGTAGGGGCTTTTAAGAAAAAGCGGTTGATCTTCCAAGTATCTCAGAATATCGCAACTCGTAAATTCTATTTAATAAATGTGTCAGAAAACTTTTGGGAGTTAAGGTAAAAAATAAAAATATTATCGGAAGCGAGAAACGAACTACCACCCACACACACATCTGTTTTTCTTTTAAGTTTTTTCTTTTATTTTGCATTTTTTCTCTTTTTTGTTCTTTTCCATTTTTATATATATTACCACCAAACATTTACTAAATAAACCTACAAAACAAAATATCTAGTGCCACCACGCCTTTCACTGTAAACTAAATTGACATAATATCACCAATTCTTCAGGCGCCACCTTCAACGAAAAAAGAATACATTTAATGTCCTCTAAAAGCCGATATTTTCTGTCACTATCTGTGAAATAATAACAATATTTAATACACCAGTGCCATTCATTCTCATATAAATGACATTCTAAAACTAAAACTTGTATATTCTCAATTACCAAATACAAATTCATGTAAAACCTCAGCTCCACTTTCCGCTTTATTTATTAGGAAAGTATCCTCTGCTTTATGCTGCGTCGTTTCACATTTAAGTTTCGAAATTTAATAGTGCAGTGTTGCAGAAATATTATGGAGTATTACAGACACATTTCTATTACAGTAATACTGTAGTCTTAGAATGATTCATATTTCGAATTTCAAAATACGAAGGTAGAAATATTTACGTAAATTAACCAGCAGGAATAATAAATAGAAGCCCTGGACTCGCAAGGCATCACGGTAGCATGACTGTAGAGACATCTATCGGTTCATATGGGTAAGTGAGGTCCGACGCACACATGCACTTATTCCCAAGCGAAAAAATCTTTCCCAGAGACACTACCTGTTGGCATTAGGCAAAGATCTAAAACGTTCATGCAGTATGGATGTAGAGATGTCAGTAGACGACGTTGTTCTGAGTATTTTGTATACACTTGCAACAGAAATTAAATTTATCCTGTTAGGATCTTAGTTAACCTCACACACTGTAAACGTGACATTTTCAGAAACAAACTACCAAATATTGGGGACAAGTATAGAATATTGGGTGCTGGCCATGGTGGCTGAGTGGACTGAGGCGCTCCAATCACGGTCTGCACGGCCACTACGGTCAGGGGTTCGAATCCCCCCTCGGGCATTGATATATGTGCCGTCCTTAGTATTAGTTAGTTCATAAATAGTTTGTAAGTTTAGGAACTGATGACCCCGTAGTTAAGTCCCATAAGCTATAAAAACATTTGAACGTTTTTGAATATTGGGTAAGCACACTCTTGGAAATCACGATATATTCGAAACTAAGCAGCAAAATATTGGTGAAAAACAAGAAATGTCAGCCTTTCCATGCCATTGGAAATCATGAGATATTCGGAAATAAATAGCCAAATCTTTCTGACTAGCGAATAGTGTAGGCCTAAATGTCATTAATACGGTACTCTTTTCACTTACTGTACCAGAAATTTAAACGTTCCCATAGTTTTGTCTCCAACCATATTCTCAAATCGCAACATATTTTGTACAAAGTCAAGTATTTATAACAAGGAAGAACACAAATGTCATTGCTGAACGTACCACTTGCAGTAGTAATGTCATTGTCCTTTCTTCAGTCTCACATGAATCACCAAATCGATGAGACAGCATGTAAGATTACTGAATTACATAATACTGTTATGTGAATAAGAAAATCCCACAAAGTGTTGTGGACAAATAGCTCCTACTATGTGTTACAAACGTCAAGATTAAAGAAAATACTTTTATTTGGATGAGGTTTGAACACAGCACCTGTAGTTTGGTAATCCACCAGTCTACCCATTACGCTACAGCAACTCAACAGCATTTTGCCCTTAATGATTTATATATCAGTTCCCACATGTTTGGTTCTCAATGTTATTATGATTTTAATTATTTTTAGTTATAATAAATTAATCCAGAGATGATTTTGTAATTCATCTTTAATTCGCTGTAGCCCTGAAACGGTTTACATTGAGTTATAATGAGTGATCTCAAATATAAACACTGAGCTCACTGGTTATAATACCAGAACTCTGAGATATACGGCAAATCAAGATGGCGTCTGTGACATGGAAGGAACAAGTGAATATTGTTTTCATGTCACTTTCCAAAGTCGTCGCTTATTGGCTAATGTAACAGCGAATTTCATTGAAGGGAAAGAAATTTTTGCTTGGGATATAACAGGTTTGTTCCAGCAGCTGCCACATTGCTACTTTCAAGCGCCAAGGCTCCACAATTCCGTAAGCGGCCGCCTGTGAACAGTGGACAAATTGAAAAGTGGCTTGGCGGCCGTTATGGTGGTAAATGTCCTCACGATCTTCAAATGTGCATAAGGGTACGGCCATAGTGGGCCACTCCCGCTTCCTGTTTCTCGCCGGCAAGGAGGCGGTTGGAAAACCCAGTGGGTGATCCCATTGGGGTGGCCATAGTGCACCGCGCGGCCGCCTCAGTTCACTCACGTCGCTTTCACAGGCGCGTGCAAGACAGAATTTATGTTTCTTGTTCTGCTCTCAGCTCGCGGGTGCCGAGGTTTCAACGCTGTGCGCTGTGCGTCGCGTTTAATGGGAGCTGATAAAGACGCGTTTATCTCAAAAGTGTTGAATGAAAGGCCGTTAATTCACTGTAGATGAATTTTATTGAACTTTTGTAGACTCGCACAACCGGTTCTTCCATGTCTTTAATTGCATCTTGTTGTTCATATTGGTGCAAGAATACCAGTACTTTAATATAGTAAACAACTAGACATTCAAGATAATTTACATGTAGATAGGTTAGTTAGCTCATAATATGAAATTGACTTCTTTGCTAAAGGTTTCACATGAAATTAGCTTTTTTGTGAGCCACTAACACGAGGCTGCTTCATCCTTAATTACTTTGCTGCCATTCCACGTCAATTTACCTTACCAAAAATTTTTTTGTTCTTGAACAGTATAAAATGTCGGTATGTGATTAGGAACCTTTAAACTGAAATAATTGTAACTGCTGTCCTACTATACTCTCAAAATACATACACTGTGACAGACGGTACACGGTCAGTTACAGGGTAATTTCAAGTAAAAACAGTCTTGGTTGCAAAGTGGTGTTATTAATTACCAATGACGCATTCTGACCTCACAGCAAGCCATCATCTTACCTGCATGACAAATGTTACACAAGAATTGCTACAACATTTAAAGTAGTGAAACAGAGGCTGTTGTAGCAATTTGCCTAATATTTGTCATGCAGATAATTTGATGATAACCTGCTGTGAGGGTGAAATGCGTCATTGGTAATTAATAAAACCACTTTGCAACCAAGACTGTTTTTACTTGAAATTAAAATTTGACTGGTTGCTGCATCAGCCACACTATGGACTATAGAAAGCCTTATATAGTTACTTTGTATGTATATTGAGGTTATAGGACAGCAGTTGCAACTTTTTCCCCTGTCATGATCTAACAGTTACTCCCCCATGCCAGCAACTAATGAGTCCAGTTTTGGCATTTTATGCAATTTGCGATCAGAACATTTTTTTTCATCATCATCATTCGTAGATGGTGCCAAGTTACAACAGCAGTTACATTATAGCACCACTGATTTACTTGTATTAAACTCAACTAGAAAGAAGATACACTTAAGCTGCACATATGAAATTATTCCAACTTAACAGTGCCGTTGAAAACATCTTTAATGTCCCTCCGCTCTTGTTTCTTGTGGAGAAAGTCTAATTACATATTGATTTAGAGGAAAAATGCTGCAGCGCCTTGGATAACATTTAGACGCTTGCTATTGGATCGCCGGCCACGGTGGCCGAGGGGACTAAGGCGCTCCAGTCATGGTCTGCACAGCCACTACGGTCTAGGGTTCGAATCCCCCCGCGGGCATGGATATTTGTGCCATCCTAGTTCATAAGTAGTTTGTACGTTTAGGGACTGATGACCCCGTAGTTAAGTCCCATAGACCATACAAACATTTGAACATTTGCTATTGGATCCTGTCAAAAATTCTTCTGGTAATTTTAGTCTTCCAATTTCTATTGCATGTCGGAAGGGGCATTCAACACAAACACTAGCATTCTCTTTTCCTTAGAACCCTACAGTCACCATTATGAACTTGCATTTTTCCGTCAGTGACACCTAGCAATCCAATATTTGTAACTTTAAGACATAGATCTAGATTTACTGTCTTTTTTTTTATCCAAACTTGTATGCCACCAATATTTTAAAACGATTTAGAGAACTGGCACCTGTCCCAGATAAACTTTGCTATTTTTTAAACTGATTTTCTGTTGGCTCGGGCAAGTGTTTTATTATGAAGGTTAACTGACTGAGCTGCAGGCTAGAGGTTCAGTAGTTGTGTACATGGCGCGCCGAAGGAGAGTGTGCGGCGCTAGCGCCCCCAAATTTCAACTCTGACGAAAAGTAGTCAGCGACTATATTTTCACTGCAAAAGCTTCAAATGTTATGCGATAGGTTAACTGGAAATTAAGTATCGTAATAACTATGGCGAATACCGGAAAAACAGACACTCCGTTATGAAGCTGTTATGTTAGCCTGCAAGATGTGCAAAACTCAGTGAGTACGACTATTAGTTTCCTCAGAATCGAGTGAGAAGTATCCTACGTCAAGGAAAATGCACAAAACCGAGAGAGGTGGTTTTTATTTTTTTACAGCCGAAGGAGAATTTTTATCAAAAAACTGACACCGGAGTGCGATGTAGCTTTGTTTCATACACATGCAGTATTTTTTTTTCAGCAAGAAAATCGAAAAGTAATTTTGGTCATGTATTGGCATCAGCCGGCGCGCGGTTGGCTGCGCACTTTGGCCACCACCAGCTGCCATCGCGCCGTTGCAGCGTGCGCAGTCCGACTGCTGAGAGTTAAGCGGCCGAGCAGCTAGTGGGGAGCCGTTCACTATGGCCGTACCCTAAGACTCTTTTGATTAGAGGGTGTATCCATTTGACAGAAGTCGCGAAAACTATGTCTCATTTAAATATATAACTACAAAAGAGCTTCAGACTCTGAATAAAGCAACAGCAACTATCGGTTGGGTGTAAATTTATTAGACATACAGTGTAGCAATTGGCCAATAGCTTTTCTTCATTTTTTTCTTCACATTTTCAATATATTCTACAATGGTGAAACTTTTGTAGAAACATTAATTTTGGAAGTGTTTCACAACATTTTACGTCTTTGTTTGAATGCCTGTGCATTCCCCAATATTTATAGATATTTTAAAGCATCAAAAAATTAAATAGGACTGCCTGTAACAGCTAATTTTAAGAATCGACTGTGAAAATGAAATATTCCATCAGTTATGTAACTAAAATAGCGTCTTGCCTTGTCAATACAGCAACCAGCAACTACCAAATTCTTTTAAGAACACGAAGTTGCCATATCTTTTTCTTAACTAAGTGCATCAAACATTAGCATTAAGGTATGTAGCACGAATATTATCATTTGTAATGCTGTAAGCCAAATACCTTACATTAGCGTGAAATGCTCAAAAGTCAGTGACTATCGTCATAGGGTTCATCCAGTGTGACTATGTGTTATTCATATATGGAAACATACACAGTTCTCCAAATCCCTTTCAGTTGTTATACCTATATCTAAAGTAGATGATCTTTAAATTCTGTGTTACAAGTTGCTAATATTAAATTCGAACTGCAGTGAGGCAACTGATCTCTTGACTGAAATAGATAATTTACACTATCATAAAATGATTTTTTTTAAACTTGCTGTCCACCTGTACTGCCTAAAGTAGCTCGTTTTTAAGAGCTACCAGTATTGTAAAAGTCTGTCATTTATTTCATTGAAAATCCTATATTGTCTTGACCAAGAGCCTGTTAAGCAACAGTAACTGTTCCTGAACACAAGTAGTATGACTACTTGTATTCCTGAGTGAATATATGGGAATACAGTATTGTTCTCTGTTTTCCTTTCTTAAATCGATTTATGCACTTAAACGCTGAGCAGCTCTTCAACATCGTGTTTCATGTGTACTGCAATAGTCACACTACAGACGTGCCTACCAACTGAGTATATACAGCGCATTAACGATATAACACACGATTTATCTAATAACAACACTCGTATTTATCTGAGGCTTACCACTATCATGGTGGCCGGCTGAAGGTTCAAATTATCCTGCGACAGCAGCGCCATTAGTGAGTCTAGTTATTTTTTACAAGGTCTTTGTCAAGCGCTAAGAAATAGGCATTACTGTGCATGCGCACCTACTGCGATGTAAGAAACTGTGTTTGATACTTGCACTGCCGGAGCACTTTTTGCACTGTTTCTGGCTGGTTTCCCATGCAGTGCTAGATGAACAGCTGATTTGTGTAGCAGCAATAATTTCGTACATTGTGGGGAAGAGATGTCGGAATTAAGATATTTTACTTAAATAATCTGAAAAAAAAAGAGTTTGTATAATTTTTGACACAGGATATGAAAATTATAAAATAGTTCTGTTTTCATACTTCGAACTGATAGAAGAGTTCACAACTTTTCACCTTCGTTCTGCTCAAGAACCAAACGTACTGGAACCGTTGTCAGACAGGGTGTTAACATTAAAAATAATAGTTTTACCGGCAACATAATAAACAACTTGGTAAGGGCCTGAAAAGAAAACCACAATTGTGGTATGCTATGGCCATTCATTTAAAAGAAACCGACGAATCAATCACTAATCCATCAGTTGTCATCAAACAATATTTGTTACTGCATAGAAAAATAGTTTTTGTGTTCAAATACGACTGGGCATCATCTGTAGGGCTGTCTATTCAAATGTGAGTCCCATCGATTGCCCTCATCGCACCTGGAGTCTCGTTTCTCCTGAAATTGGCCTCTATTTGTGTTCTTTCTTCGTCACATGACCACGTTATAACACTGATCCCTTAATTACTAACAAAGCAGGTCACTCTCTCTATGACACAGTGCAAGGAATAATACTGATATTGAACCTGCCTGTCATGGCTCTAAAACTTGACACCATACTTGAAAATGTTTTTAAGAATTCTGTGTCACTATATTACGGTACAACATGCTCGAAATAGTTTTGTCTTTTAGCTTGATGTATCACTTCAATTCCTCGTCACTTGACAATATATCAGACTTGAATTCGCTGTACATTTGGAATAATCGGCAATTATGAGTCCCAAATGTCAACCAGTTACATTTCTTTTGCGTTTCTGTCGGCGAAAGAGAGCTTAAAGGACTAATTCAGAGTCTGGCATTCCTAATAATAACGAAGAGGTGTAAACGAGAAATATCTGATCTCAAGTGGATCTGCAGTGGCTTCGAAATAATCGAAAAACCTGCCACAAACACACACGTCACGTGATGGCTACCCCTACTCTAAATCAGACCTTTCTGAGCATGCGCGAATCGGGCAGCTTGACAGCACCAGAAATATTTTTCCGGGTAGTATCTGGCTGCTCCCTACCACTGCTGGAACACCAAAGAGCCACACCCCAAGTAGCCAGAAACGTGAGAAGGTGCTGCTGGAACACAATTTCATCGTTGCGCATGTGCGTCAAGAAGTCTGGCAACTACCGGAACGAACCTAAGAACTCCTCCAATGCACTATTGTTCCTAGACGCCTGTCACAATATTTATGCTAGCCAGGGTGACCAACTTGAGAGCTTAAATTATCGCTAGTTTGGACATAAGAATTCCCTAGAAACTCGCTAGATTTCTGACATTCAATAAATTCTGGGAGAGGGGGATACTTACCCAACACCACCTAGATAACAGGTGGTGTTGACTTATGCCATATTCACACGGTGGGAAACGTCACTTCAACGTCAATGACGTCACATACCGTTAAAAAATGGAGGTGCATTCCCACGGAACGTCAGGAGACGTCAAGAATAAAGGCCTGTTTACACTAGAAACATTGTTTGTAGATGCTACTGCCGTCGTTGACAACATGTTGCCAAATCAGAAACAGTGTTCCGGGGCTGTCTCTGTAAAGGAACATTTGTTCTGTGGCCTGTTACCACGAACTATTATTGTTATTATTATTATTACAGCGCTAGTGTTTTATTTTATTTTGCTACTGCACTGAGTATTGTGTTGTGGTTTTCGTGTTGTGTCAGATGGAGTGTAGCAGGGAAAATTTTACCATCTTCTACCATTATATGAGGAAGAGCAGTGGTTGTGGAACGTACATTGTGCATGGTACAAGAACATGAGAAACACGATTCTTCCAGAATAAATAAAATTAAAAAATACTGTGAAGCTGGGTACCAGCAGACGTGACATTGATAAGAACATAAAAACCCTCGCTGGCGGGAGAATAGGAAAATAAACAGAAAAAAATGAAAATTGGAAGTGTGTACAATCCAAAGTGGTTTGGATAAAAAATTTTAAATTTTCTGGACATAACACTGCAATCCTTCAGTAGGGATCAAATGTATTGCTGTGGATGTAATATTAAAGTAAATGAATTACCTTTACATAATCCTTCAAACAAACCTTGACAAAGCGCAAGAACTATTCTAGATATCGTATAGTAGGCTTTGAAATATGAAATAAATATGCTAGACTTTGGTACGAATTTCCTATTGCAAGAAAACGCAGGCTTACAGGAAGTCTTTTTTTCACAGGGATTTGATTACCCGCCTGGAATTCGTGTCTCCCCCCCCCCTCCCCCCAAAGAAAACAAGCCCTTTGATATTTAGCAAAATTTAAAAATTTGAAGGCGACATCTTTGTGAAATTACGAAGGCCAGAACAGTTTTCCACGTTCAGTAAACAAGGCATGTCATTACCACAACGACTTTTGTATGTTTTAGCCCAGCACCGATGAGTATGTCATTCTTTGTGTCTTCTATCAATAATAACGGAGCTCCACATGCTAATGTTTTTTTCTCCTCACATGACATAGCTTAGTTCTGAAAATTCCGTAACGCAAATACACACAGAAGCTCACTGTAGCAGACGATTTGAATACATGTTCATCGCCAGTGAAGCCGCGGTCACGAAACAAGAGGCGCCGGCCGCGGTGGCCGAGGTGACATAGGCGCTCCAGTCACGGTTAGCACGGCCACTACGGTCGGGGGTTCGAATCCCCCCTCGGGCATGGATATTTGTGCCATCCTAGTTCGTAAGTAGTTTGTTAAGAGAACGGCGAACATTACATTTAATGTCGAAACATTAATTTAACTGCAGGTGCCTTAAATGACGAGAAAATAAAACAGAAATTTGCGTAAGGCAAACAGTACAAATGGGGGTTAAGAAAATGCTTTTGAAGAGGATGTATGAAGTCCGATTTCACACACTGTATAGAGTGGTTAAAAAGACTGTATTGTATTGTATTGCATTTCACAAGCTCAGAATGGCAAGACAATTTATCAGTTAACTGTGTCTGATAAGAGGATCATGAAAGCAGGCACAAAAATGAGTCAATTTTATACTATAATAATACAGTCTGAAATAATTTTGCTACTATGTCATAGAGTAACACAAAGCACATGGTGGTGAACAAATTCAATTAATACAGGTACAACCCAAAGCTCAGTAACGAAATTTGTTCTAAATGCGAACAACAGAGCTGTCAATGAAAAGCAGCATGTTAACTGTTGTGGCATTGTTATTCGCTGCAACGATGGCGGCCCATGCAAGTCACTGCTCCAGTATCTGAAGAGGTGATAAGTCGCCCCATAGTACTTCGACCGACGGGGGCATCCACAGTCTCGGTACCTTTTTGCCTGCTTCACATGCTGGCCAATAGGAATAAAGGGGCTCACCTAGATAGGACGGTGCATCACAGCAATGACAGACGGTATGGGAATTCCAGTCAGTACGAAGCAGATCCACAAGTTCAACAGTTGCAGGAAGTTCAACAGAAGAGCATCATCTACGACAGCCAGCAGTTACTTAACACAAGCCAGAACATTATACTATTGCCTTGCATAACTTTTTTGTAGCTAGAAAGAAATTGTACCAACACAAGCACATCAAAAGTTAAGTATGTATTCCATTGTGTTAAAAAAGTTCTGTGGACTAATCAATGCTTTTAGCTGGATTGGATTGGATTGTTTGGGTGGGATAGGGGGAATAAACTGCTAAGATTATCAGTCTCCCGGTGGGGAGGGAAAGGAGTGAGGATAGGAGAGGAGGGGAGGGGAAAGGAAATAGTTCCAGACCCTTGTCCACACCCTTGCTCATCACAGTCCACCTCCTTCTACTGCAACATCCTCATAATATAAAATTAACACCCACAAATCAAACAAATCTGTAGCAGCCAATCGTTAGCAGTTGATCAGCCACGTGACTTTCACAGTCAATGTCAAACTATACTTTTGAAGCTTACTGACCGGCAGGCAAATTGATGCTGATGTGACATTGCCTATCATATTAATTGGATATTTTGTGGCTTCTAACAAAGAATGAAAACAGTTATATCTAATCATTGTGCAATTGTTTCACACTGTATGTGAACTGAAATTTGCAATTTACTACCTATCCTGACGGATGGAAATTGGCAGTGTCACAACGTTTCTCCCCTCTCTCTCTGTGCAGAACGCTCACCATGCACACCTTCGTAGCTGCTCTGAACTCCAATGAAATAGAATACAGTAGTTGACATGTCGTGTAAGCTTAACAATGATAGTATGCATGGGGTTGGAGAACCAGGTAGCACAGAATTATTCGTTATGTTACCTCTATCTGAACATGTGCAAGTTGTGCTACTACTGATAAAACAATAAATATGTTGTTGTTATGGTCTTCAGTCCGGAGACTGGTTTGATGCAACTCTCCACCCTACTCTATCCTGAGCAAGCCTTTTCATCTCCTCATAAGAACGACAACCCACATCTATTTGAATCTGCTTACTATACGCGTCTCTTGGTCTCCCTCTGTGATTTTTACCCCACACACTTCCCTCCAAATGCTAAATTTACGATTCCCCGATGTCTAAGAATGTGTCCTACCAAGCGATCCCTTCTTTTAGTCAGGGTATGCCAAAAATTCCTTTTCTCACCAATTCTGTTCAGTACCTCTTCATTAGTTATGCGATCTACCCACCTAATCTTCAGCATTCTTCTGTAGCACCACATTTCAAAAGCCTCTATTCTCTTCCTGTCCGCACTGCTTATCGTCCATGTTTCACTCCCGTACAAGGCAACACTCCACACAAATGCCTTCAGAAAAGACTTCCTTACACTTAAATTAATATTCGATGTTAGCAAATTTCTCTTTTTCAAAAATGCTTTTCTTCCCATTGCCATTCTGCATTTTGTATCCTCTGTACTACGACCATCGCATGTTATTTTACTACCCAAGTAACAAAACTCATCTACCACCTTCATTGTTTCGTTACCTAATCTAATTCCTTCAGCATCGCCTGATTTTCTAAGACCGCATTCCATTATTTTTGTTTTGCTCTTGTTAATGTTCATTTTATACACTCTCTTCAACACACTGTCCATTCCATTCAACTGCTCTTCCAGGTCCTTTGCTGTCTCTGATAGAATTACAATGTCATCAGCAAAACACAATGTTTTTATTTCTTCCCCCTGAACTTTAATCTCTATTCCAAATTTTTTCTTGCTTTCCTTCACCGCCTGCTCGATGTACAAACTGAATAACATTGGAGAAAGGCTACAACCCTGTCTTACTCCCTTCCCAACTGATGCTTCCCTTTCATGCCCTTCAAGTCTAATAACTGCGGTCTGGCTTTTGTACAAGTTGTAAATAACTCTCCTTTCCCTATATTTTACCCCTGCTGACTTCAGAATTTGAAAGAGTGTATTACAGTCAACATTGTCAAAAGCTTTCTCCAAATCTACAAAAGCTAAAAATGTAGGTTTGCCTTTCCTTAATCTATCTTCTAAGATAAGATGTAAAGTGAGTATTGCCTCCCGGGTTCCTATGTTCCTCCTGAATCCAAACTGATCTTCCCCGAGGTCAGCTTCTACCAGCTTTTCCATTCTCCTGTAGATAATTCGTGTTAAAATTTTGCAACCATGACTTATCAAACTGATGGTTCTGTAATTTTCACACCTGTCTGTGCCTGATTTCTTTGGAATGGGGATTATTACATTTTTCTTAAAGTCTGAGGGTATTTCGCCTGTCTCATACATCCTACACACCAGTTCAAATAGTTTTGTCATGGCTGGCTTTCCCAGAGACTTTAATAGCTCTGCGGGTATGTCATCTACTCCTGGGGCCTTGTTCCGACCTAGGTCTTTCAGAGCTCTGTCAAATTCATCTCTCAGTATAGTATCTCCTATTTCATCTTGATCTACTTCCTCTTCCCTTCCTACAACATCGTCTCTAAGTTCATTTCCTTTGTAGAGCTGCTCTATGTACTCTTTCCACCTTTCAGCTTTCCCTTCTTTGCTGAGAACTGGTTTCCCATCCGAGTTCTTGATATTCGTAGAGTTGCTTTTCTTTTCCCCAAATGTCTCTTTGATTTTCCTGTAGGCGGTTTCTACTTTTCCCCTTCTTATACATTCTTCTACAGATTTGCATTTGGCTTCTAGCCACTCCTGCTTAGCCATTTTGCACTTCCTGTCAATCTCATTTTTTTAGTCGTCTGTACTCCATTTTGCCGGTTTCATTTACTGCATTTTTATATTTTCTCCTTTCATCTATTAAATTTAGTATTTCCTGTGATATCCAAGGATTTTTTGTTGGTCTTGCCTTTCTACCTATTTTGTCCTCTGCTGCCTTCACTATTTCATCTCTCAATGCTACCCACTCCTCTTCTACTGTTTTATTTCCCCCTGTTTCTGTCAATTGTTGCCTAAATCTCCCTCTGAAATTCTCCAGAACTTCACTTTCCTTCAATTTTTCTAAGTCCCATCTCCTTATTTTCCTACTTTTCTGCAGTTTTTTCAGTTTCAGCATACAGTTCATGACTAACAAGTTATGGTCAGAGCCTATATCTGCCCCTGGGTATGTCTTGCAGTTTAGAACCTGGTTCCGGAATCTATGTCTTACCATTATAAAATCTATCTGATACCTTCCGGTGTCTCCTGGTCTCTTCCACGTATACAACCTTCTTTTGTGATTCTTAAACCACGTGTTTGTTACAATTAAATCATGTCCCATGCAAAATTCTACCAGGCGACTTCGTCTTTCATTCCTCCTGCCCAGTCCATATTCACCTACTATTTTTCCTTCTCTTCCTTTTCCTACTACCGAACTCCAGTCTCCCATCACAATTAAGTTTTCCTCTCCCTTAACTGTCTGAATAAGTTCCTCTAGCTCCTCATATATTTCTTCGATCTCCTCATCATCGGCAGAGCTAGTTGGCATATAAACCTGGACTACTGTTGTCGGTGTTGGCTTCGTATCTATCTTGACAATGATAACGCGGTCACTGTGCTGCTCATAGTAGTTTACCCGCATTCCTATTTTCTTATTCATTATGAGTCCTACTCCTGTGAAACCGCCAACTGATTTTGTATTTATAATCCTGTACTCACCTGACCAGAAATCCTGTTCATCCTGCCACCGAACTTCACTAATCCCCACTATATCTAACTTCAACCTATCCATTTCCCTTTTTAAATTTTCTAATTTTCCTACCCGATTAAGGGATCTAACGTTCCACGCTCCGATCCGTAGAATGCCAGTATTGTCTTTCCTGATGACAACATCCTTCTGAGTAGTCCCCGCCCGGAGATCCGAATGGGGGACTATTTTACCTCCGGAATATTTTACCCGAGAGGATGCCATCATCATATGTTCATACAGTAGAGCTGCATGTCCTCGGGAAAAGTAATGGCTGTAGTTTCCCCTTGCTTTCAGCCGTTCGCAGTAGCTGTGTGGCAAAGCCACATTAGCTGATGTTACAAGGCCAGCTCAGTCAATCATCCAGTCTGTTGCCCCTGTAATTACTGAAAAGGCTGCTGCCCCTCTTCAGGAACCATACGTTTGTCTGGCCTCTCCACAGATACCCCTCCGCTGTGGTTGCACCTATGGTACGGCTATCTGCATCATTGAGGCACGCAAGCCACCCCACCTCGGCAACGTCTGAGGTTCATGGGGGTGGACAATAAATATATTCGTAGCTATAATTAATGGCGAAAAGTACTGGTTTTGAATCCCTGCCACGCAAAAACTATTTGTATCATCATTCGGTTCCAGTGTCATGTTATTTGTGAAAGTACATAATATGTGACATCTGATTGTGCATAGTTAACAATTTATATAGGTACCGGGTTCTAATCTGTGTCCATTACTGCAACTTTACTTCATGACCTTTGACACTTGTGCATTGCACTACATTATTTAGTAGTTACCTCTAAGGGACAATATATACGACTCACAGGAGTCCTGTGCTAAAATTATCGTAATTTGTTTCTAGATTCAGCCATTTACCCTTTTATGCCGACTGGTGAAAAGTCAATATTTTATGGATAACAGTAGATTCAAATTCAGGTAATAAAGAACGAAACGTCATGCCATTTAATGGAGGTAAGTGATAAAACTGTCTTATGTGTCATGTATTGTATTGAATTTAATTTACAAGCATTGAGGCCCATCTCATCTCTAATAATTTGTTTTCTAATATTCTTATATGACAATATTATGGGATTTAGAGGGTTTGTAGCCCCAGTGAAACCACCAAATACTATAATGACAAACTTTATTCTTACACCATTGATTAGCACATACAGACTGAGTACAGAGTTTAGATATGGTGGCTGAGAGATGGCTCGTTCAAAGAACATACTTAAAGATTAAATACATTGCAATCAATGGCTATTGCTGCCACACGGATTCCCCCCACCCGCAGTATGGAGTACTCACTTTGCGACAGTAGGTGGGGAGGGGATAACTGCAGATGGCATTGCGCATATCATAGGTCTTATGTTGGTGAGCTCTACCGTGTTGTCTGGCAGGATCAAGGGAGCTTGCAAACAGTGAGAGGTGGGGACAGAGACCGAGATGTCCAGTAAGTGTTGGGGGGGGGGGGGCAGACTTGTTGGTCTAGGAGGATGTGTCAAGTATCCACGTGGTATGACAATGTGCACTAAAAACGAGGGCAGGAGGAAAGTGCGAGAGGTGTCCACATTCGGGTGAAGCACTTGAGGAGTTCACATTTTGTTTGGTGGGGAGGGGGGAAACTGGTCGTGGTCATACAAACAAGGTAGAGCGTGTTCTCCAGCAACATGAGTGGCAAGGGAGGAGAAACTGGAAAGTCAAACTCCACTACCTGGACAGAGGGGAGGAAGAGGTGCTGGAAGCCACGAAAGGGGGAGGATGGCAGGGAACCCTCAGGTGGAGGAAAAGAGAGGAGGGAAAATTGCTCGAGCTGTGAGCAGGGACAGTGTCGGGAGGAAGAGAAAGGGGTTATCAGAGGGGTTGTGACCTTGTCCTGGGGAGATGAGGCAGGCTTGATGTGAACTGGTTTAATGCAGGTGATAGAAATTGTTGAAGGCTTGCCATTGACTAGAATTATGAATGTGCTGGTGACATTTTGAGGATCTGATGTGGGGTGGAATATAGAGGGCTGAGAAGAGGGCACACTGTGTCGTCAGGGAGCATGACAAATTCAGTCATCCAGATCCTGCAGAATGTGGATGGCAGGGGGAGTGTGACTGCCTGAGGGGAGGGGGAGGATTTATGTTAGTGCAATGAAGATGGACCCTGTCAACGAAAGTGGGAAGTTCGCTCAGATCTGGAGGAGGAGAAGGGTTAATGAGCTGCCCAGTAACACAAGAGTTTGTCCGAGTTGTGTGGGTCCTCCTTATAAGTGGCTCAAAGGCTGAGTAGTACCAGGGGAAGGCCCTCTGTCCAGAGATGATTGTAGCATCGGAGGGTGATTTTTAGTGTTCTGTGCCACCGCTCTACCAAACCATTGCTTTGCGGATGGTAGGCAGTGGTCTGGATGAGTTTGATGTTACAGAGATGGCAGATTTTAACTGCCTGCCTTGGTCCATGGTGAAGACCAACAGCAGCCAAAGCAGAAGATCCATGATTGTAAGAAAGCTCTGGTGACTGTTCCTGCTATGATGTTGGGGAGGGGTTGTCCTCCACCCAATGAGTGGTGTGGTCATTGGCAAAGAGAATGTAACGAAACCCAATTGGTAGGAGGAGGCAGTTCCGACTAGTTCGATGTGGAGCAAGCACTGTCTGGTGGAACAGGAAAGGGACCCAAAGGAGGGAAAGAGTGTGAGCGGAGATTTTATTACATTGATAGGGTAGGCAGGCGCTTGCCCAAACTTGGCAGTCACGCTTCATATCCTGCCAGACAAAGCATTAAGACACTAGTTTGGTGAGGGCTCAAATACTGGGATGAGTCAGGTTATGGGGTTTGTGCGAGATTTTGCATTGCACTGGCTGAGGTATTTGGGGACGAAGTCTGCCTGTCAAGTCTTCACACCAGATATTGCCTGTGACACCCGGAAAAGAGGTGTGCATAAGTTGGAAAGAGAAAGCAGGATTGGAAACGATTTGCATTAGGTCATCATCAGCGGCTTGCAAGGTAGCGAGGTTGGAGAGGTCGAACATAATGTTGTCTGCACCCTTGATATACCTGATTTATATTGTGAATTGAGAGATAAAGTCAAGGTAGCGGGTGTGGTGAGGAGGGGAGGTTGGCCGGGAGTTCAGCCACGAGATTTTTGTGGTCTGTGAGTACATAAACTGGGTGGCCTTCCACTTTGGAACAAAAGTGTTTGTTTGCTTCGTAAATGGCTGGGAGTTCATGGTCAGAGGCTGAATACTTCTTCTGAGCATTGTTAAGGTTTTTGGAAAAAAATGTATGTGCAAAGTTATGCCAGGGAAGGACTGGCTGAGCACAGTGCCGATCATGGTGTCACTGGTGTTGGTTGTGATAAAAATGTCCACATATGGGTGGGGGTGAGGAATGATTACAGCATGGGCCAAGAGATATTTAAGAGCTGAGAATGCATTAGTCACTTCTGGAGTTCAGGGCACAGAGCAAGTGCCAGAGGTGTGTTTGTCTGTAAACGCATTCATAAGTGGAACTTGAATGTCCACTGCACCTGGCAAATGATGTCGGTAATAATTTATTGTGCCCAGGAAACGTCTGAGTTCCTTAAAATTTGAAGGACCAGAGAGGTCCTTAACAGATTTTACTTTCTCAACTGGAGGGGAGATGCCATCTGCAGACACAGTGTAGCCTAGGAAATGGACAGATGTGGAGTTGGTCCTTGTTGTGATTTAACTCAATGCCTGCCCTAGCTAGAGTGTCAATTAGGATCTGCAGGTGCTGTTTGGTTTCTTTGACAGAAGCACTAAAAATCAGTATGTCGTCCAGGTAAACAAAACCAAGTTTAAGCAGAAAGAGAACCTTGGTTATAAAGCATTGCCACGTCTGTGTGGCATTCTTAAGTACAAAGGGCCTGAAGTAGTAATGATACAAACCTATCAGAGTCATGATATCAGTTTTTTCAATGTCTTCCGGAGCCATCAGAATTTGATGGTACGCTCATTTACAGTCCAAGACAGAAAAAACTCACAACCACAAGTGCATGTGTGAAATCTGCGACATTCGGAATTGGTTATCTGTGCATGATGGTCTTGGTGTTAAGCGTCTGATAGTTTCCACACATATACCAAGAACCATTGCCTTTTTTAGCTAAGTGAATGGGTGAATCAGTTGCTTGATGAAGGTTCTATAATGCTGGAATCGAGCATCTCAGATATCTTTGCTTCTACTGCTGCAAACTTTTCAGGACACAGACACCATGGTTTGCTTATGACAGGAATGTCGTCTGTTACCCATAGTCTGGTAACAACTGAAACACTCTGTTGTGAAACTGTATCAGTGGAGAGAGCATCAGAGTTTGTAACAAAGCATGTTGGGATTTATTCCCATCTGCTTGCATTACTGTACCGCCAGATACCAGTGTCACATAATAATAGGTACAAATGTAACTTTTGTTATGAGAGGAGTATTCCACACACAAACTGTGTAAATTGTATTTTTGATATGTGGAATTTGCATACTAGGTTGTAGTGACTGTTATTAATGAGACTTGTACACTGGCCAAAAAAGTGGACAATTGGGCACTAGTGACTCATTAAGGTGTCAATGAACTATGTATCTATGTGTTGCCTACATTATTTGTAGTAGACTAGTTTTGCCCCTTGATATTTCAGCCAGTCATTACCGAGAGCAGTGATCCATGAGAATCTACAAGAGGCTATGAACTACGACTAAGGTAAGTCACATACGGTGCCCCTGGTGAGGAACTTATCATTTATGACTGGATGAGTTTGGAAGTTATGACGACCAGTGTTTTACAAACAGTGTGTCATGAACAATGAGGCGCACATTGTCATAACTTTGATAATGATAGTGTGGGACAGTGAATAATAGAACAATGGTTAGTGATACATGAGTAAGAAGAGTGTTACCCAAAGCACAGGCTCATTGTTAGGCACAAAAACACACACAAACAAACACTCAAGCTTTTGCAACCATTGGCCGCTTCATCAGGAAAAGAGAAAGGAAGGAGAAAAGGAAAGGATGCAGGTTATAAGGGAGTGGATGAGGAGTCATTCCAATCCTCATCCACTCCCTTAAAACCCACATCCTCACATCCTTCCCTTTTCCCCCTCCTTCCTTTCTCTTTTCCTGATGAAGCAGCCAATGGTTGCGAAAGCTTGATTGTTTGTTTGTGTGTGTTGTTATTTGTGTTTTTGTGTCTATCAACGAGCCTGTGCTTTGGGTAAGTTATTCAATCTCTATTTTTTATACATATTTATTCCACCAGGAAAGTTTCCTTGTATAATATAAGAAGAGTGTTATTTCCAAATAATCTGTGAAACATTGACTTATGAGTGGAAAAGTTACTGGTTCTAGAGTGTACAAAATCTACATCAAGTGGCAACCAATGTGGAAGGAGCAGCATCAACGTCATAGTCAAAAACCAGCCAGTCAGCATTCCGAGACGCCTTTCAACAGATAGGAGACATTCTGCAGTGATGCCGTTCCTGAACATTGTGCAGAGAGTAGTGCTGTTCATTGCCAATTGCTGAGAAGACATCATATTTCTAAGGTAAAATTCTTAAACAACCATGGGTGATAAGTGTGAAAAAGTTAATCTGTTGGTGGATGATGGACGGCAGGAATCATATTTTAATGACATAAAGAAAGAAGTTTGCTTCGATAATGTGGGCAAACTTGGGAAAGAATCAGATACCATAGGAGACAGTGGTTATAAATCTGAATTACACCAATCTTTGTACAGTCAGTCTGATGTAAGTGGAATAATGGATGAGGAAGTGAAAGCTTCATTCATTATAATAGGTAATGTAGATGGACCAGGTGGTGATGGTTTTGTAAAAGTCAGTATCAAATGAACCTCCTGGTTCCTTCAAGTTCACCAAGTACCTTCAAGTAGTGTTCATAAACTTTACACAGTCAAGTTTTTTGACAGTTTGTGCTTATTCAAACAGATAGTTCACCTTTCGTTGTTTACAGTATGTGCCGACTTCACAAGTATGTAGCCAACAAGAACCAAATGAATAAGAAGAAAGTTCCCTTGGTAAGTGCTAAATCATCTCTTGCAATATGTAGTGAAGTGCCATCAAATACATGAAACTAGCCATCGTACACTAAAGTATTGAGTGTATCAAATAATCCATGCCACACAAATTAATTCCATCTCCAAATTTCTCTTTGCTTTCCTTCATAGCTTGCTCAATATACAAATTGAATAACATTGGAGAAAGGCTACAACTCTGCCTTACTCACTTTCCAGACACTGCACCCCTTTCACACCCTTCAACTCAAGACAGCTGTTTGGTTCATGTACAAGTTATAAATAACCTTCCATTCCCTATATTTTTGTGGCGGTGTGACCACATTGATCTATACTAGAAGAAATCTCAATGTGTATTTTTGAGCCAATATCTTTGGGGAAGCCTGATGTACCCCTAAGAAGTAAAAAAGTTATATACCAGTCATACTATGACCCAATCCTGACAGATGCATCTGAAACCTAGCTTATGAAAGAGAAAGAGAAAAGTAAATTACAAGCTAGTGATATGAAATTCTTGAGGAACAATATTGGTGCAACGAACATTCCAGATGATGCCATTGCTGCACATTTCGCAGTCTTTCCTGAGTGTGAACAGTGAAAGTGTTGTTGCTTCAAACTACCTTCCTACTGATGTTGCATTTTCAAATCCAGTGTTTTTTATGTGCACGCACGTGCTGCATCATGTGACACGTCTATCGCACCATGGTAACAACAGTTTCTGCACACACATGACTGACACATTCAGACACATGGGACCATTCATGCAACCACCCCTTTATTCGGCACATTCCGGTACATCTGCCGTATTGATCTACAATGCCATCATGTCACACCGTGTTTCTGATCTTCATTTCCTCTCTCGCTGGGGACATTGCTGTGCCACTTGAATTTAATACCTCTCCTCACCAAGTGTGCTGTGATTCCACTATCATTGAGGCTCTATTTTAGACCCCTGTGAGTGCATATGGTTTGCAGACAGAATCTATGATGCCCAATCTTGTGACGACTGTTAGAATCTATTTGTGCCTATACTGTATTACACACCTCACCTTCCTGCTGTAGTTTGAGGTCACTCCCGCAACATAGATGACACACACCAGTCACCTTACTCGTCTCACTGCCCACATGCTGCCTGAATTCCAGCTTCACCGCCTCCTTCTTCACTGGTGTTAGAGGTGGTTGCCCTGCAGCAAGTTATTACGACTCGTCGAGTAACTTCAAATGATAATCACACTCAAGTCAGCAATTGTGTTCTCCCCGTGAGTGTTATTTGTGACATTGCGGCCATGCACAAGGTTACCAGTGCTTGTGACAGTTCTGTTTTACCATTCCACTCCTACACGAAGACTTGTAAAAAAAACATGGTTGCTATGCCAACACCTTGCTTGGATGCACTGCCAGCACTTCGTCCTACTCTAATGGCCGCCTCCCACAATACTCTTTCTTCTCGCATACAGTGATATTCTTCTGTTTCATGCTCTCCTGCCCTGTTGGTTATGCACAAATCTAGAACTTTAACTTCTCTGCCTCGCACGCTGCCACCCAAGCGTCACACGTCTCACGCACCACCATCTTGTGCTCGCGTGATAGTGCCTCCCTCACACACATTGGCAGCTGACAAGTCAACTACCTCAGTGCTTTGTATCTCCTCGGCCACCTCAAATGATTCAGAATCACTGCCTGTCAGAGCACTACCCTCATGTGCAACGGCGGCTGACCTAACAACTAGCTCAGCGCTTCAGTTCTTGGCTGCCCCAAAAACTTCTGAGCCATCACCGCTGTGCTACACTCACCTGCACCAGTGGCTGATGCAGCACTCGGCTTTTCCTGGTCATCAGAAAGCTGCTCATAGTATTTTACCTGTATTCCTATTCTCTTATTCATTATTAGACCCACTCCTGTAATTCCCCCAACTGATTTTATATTTATAATCCTGTATTCGTCAGACCAGAAATCCTGTTCTTCTTTCCACTGAACTTCACGAATCCCTACTATATCTAACTTCAACCTATCCATTTTCCTTTTAAAATTGTCTAACCTCCCTACCCGATTAAGGGATCTGACATTCCACACTCTGATCCGTAAAATGCCAGTGTTGCCTTTCCTGATGACAACATCCTCCTGAGTAGTCCCTGCCAAGAGATCCGAATGAGGGACTATTTTACCTCTGGAATATTTTACTCAAGAGGATGCCATCGTCATATATTCATACAGTAGAGTTGCGTATCCTCCTTCCTTTCAGCAGTTCACAGTAACTGTTTGGCAAAGCCACATTATTTGACGTTACAAGCCAGATCAGTCATTCAGGCTGCTGCCTCTTCAGGAATCACACATTTGTCTGGCTTCCCCCCAGATACCCTTCCACTGTGGTTGCACCTACAGTACAGCTATCTGTATCAATGAGGAATGCAAGCCACCCCACTTTGGAATTATCTGTTGCTCATGGGGGCATATGAATTTTTGTGATGATGTTGATGATAAAGTAATTAGTAAGACAAAGGTGAAAAGTATAAGTGTGCAGGAAGAGAATGCAGAGTTAGAGCTGGAAAATAGTAGGGAAGTGGAAGCAGACCATAATGTGTGTCACTTAACAGTAGCTTCAGATGATTCATCTGAAATGTATGACTGCTTAACCAAGGAGAGAAACTGATGAAAATCTGTTGCATGAAGAAGAAGCAGTAGTAAGTACTGATAAGGTGTGGCATTCAATAGTGTCAACTAGTGTTCAAGGGGGACCTGTAAAATGCTTGCTGGACAGTGGTAGTGATCTTAATGGTATATCTCAGGCTTTGTTTGAATCAATTATGGATACAGATGGAATATTGGTAATGCATATTGCTGGAATAAAGATTATTGGCGCTACTGGCAGGTTATCCAAGAGTGTGAAGCAGGAAGTCCTTATATCAGTGGAGTTAGCTGGACAAAACTTAAGAGTGCAATTTCTTCATGATACCAGATCTTATTATTGACATGATTCTTGGAACACAATTTTTGTGTAAATTGTATGTCAATATTGATTTTTCTAGTGGTAAGTTTAGTTAGTAGGTATGGGCTTTTTCATTCTTTGACAAATACATTACTTGGCGAGAATTGTCTTCCCTCAGCTGGGTGATCCTATGTTTCATTTCTTAGGTCACGCCATTCTTCTTCCACTATTCTGTGAATAGTTTGTAACCTGGAAGAGCAGTTGAACGGAATGGACAGTGTGTTGAAGAGAGCGTATAAAATGAACATTAACAAGAGCAAAACAAAAATAATGGAATGCGGTCTTAGAAAATCAGGTGATGCTGAAGGAATTAGATTAGGTAACGAAACAATGAAGGTGGTAGATGAGTTTTGTTACTTGGGTAGTAAAATAACATGCGATGGTCGCAGTACAGATGATATAAAATGCAGAATGGCAATGGGAAGAAAAGCATTTTTGGAAAAGAGAAATTTGCTAACATCGAATATTAATTTAAGTGTAAGGAAGTCTTTTCTGAAGGCATTTGTGTGGAATGTTGCCTTGTACGGGAGTGAAACATGGACGATAAGCAGTGCAGACAGGAAGATAATAGAGGCTTTTGAAATGTGGTGCTACAGAAGAATGCTGAAGATTAGGTGGGTAGATCGCATAACTAATGAAGAGGTACTGAACAGAATTGGTGAGAAAAGGAATTTTTGGCATACCCTGACTAAAAGAAGGGATCGCTTGGTAGGGCACATTCTTAGTCATCGAGGAATCATAAATGTAGCATTGGAGTGAAGTGTGTGGGATAAAAATCGCAGAGGGAGACCAAGAGACGCGTATAGTAAGGAGATTCAAGTGGATGTGGGTTGCCGTTCTTATGAGGAGATGAAAAGGCTTGCTCAGGATAGAGTAGGGTGGAGAACTGCATCAAACCAGTCTCCGGACTGAAGACCATAACAACAACAAATGTTTTGTTTAGTATAGTTAGATGTAATAGTGTAATTGTAGGTTACCATAGTGCAGTGTATATTATGCAATGTTTGAGTGAAACCAATACCATCCACCTGGATTATGTATCTCCTACGCAGCGTATACATAGCAGAAGCAAATGATAACAGCTGAATTTAGTGCAATGAAAGTTAAGTTTTGGTATTTAGTGAGATTAAGTCAGTGTGTTATGCTTTATATTAGTGCAGTAGTGATCTAATAAGTGAGCCATGAGCATGATCTGTAGCTTTGTGAGAAATTTATATCTGTGGCCATACATTTAAAGTAGTATGGTAATGGAAAGAGAAGTTCTGAAATGTGTATGGTTGTGTCTGTGTTGGTGAGTTGCTGTGGAGTTAGTTTCTGAAGATTTGTTGTGGCATAGGCAGGATTTTCATATTTTCTTTGATGGTGTATTTGAAATAAAAATTGATGGAGTAATGAGGTATTATGAGTAATAAGGTACTGGAATATTATGAGGATATAGATAAAATGTGAGATAAGCTGGAGAATATTAATTAATGAGATATGATGAAGAGTATTATGAGGTATAATGAAGCAATGATAATGAGTAGGTAGGGTCAATGATTAGGGATCCTGTCTTTGCTATTACAGATTACCTATGGATTTTATCTTACAGATAACTAAGTAAGAATATTATAGAGGAAAAATTCCTAACAGGAAAAATATACGTAAAAAATAGATGAAGTCCACTTACCAGGCGAAGGAGCACAGGCAGTGATAGCAACAAATAAACAAATAAACACACAGACACATACACACACAGAAACGCAAGCTTTCGCAGCCTAGCTGCTTCGTCAGGAAGAAGGGAAGGAGAGGGAAAAGGAAATGATGAGGGTTTTAAGGGAGTGGATAAGCAGTCATTCCAATCCCGGGACAGGAAAGACTTACCTTGGAGGGAAAAAAGGAGGGTAAACAAATACACACACACCCACACATTTACACAGACGCAAGTACACTTAGGCAGACATACTGTAGAACTGTAGAAAGCAAAGAAGTTACAAGTTAGACAGAGATGCCAATTGACACAGAGGCTCTGTCCAGAGAACCGAGGCAAAGATGTTAAGATGGTGGGTGGGAATTCGAATTTAGCGGAGGTTGAGACCAGGTGGGCAACGGAAAGAGAGAATATGCTGAAGGGCTAGTTCCCATCTCCGGAGTTCTGAAGGATTGGTGTCGGTGGGAAGTATCCAGATAACCCGGACGGTGTAACACTGTGCCAAGATGTGCTGGTCGTGCCCCAAGGCGTGTTTAGCCACAGGGTGATCCTCATTACCAACAAACACTGTCTGCCTGTGACCATTCATGCGAATGGACAGTTTGTTGCTGGTCATTCCCACATAGAATGCTTCACAGTGTAGGCATGTCATTTGGTAAATCACGTGGGTGCTGTCGCAAGTGGCTCTGCCCTTGATTGTGTACACCCTCCGGGTTACGGGACTGGAGTAAGTGGTGGTGGAAAGGTGCCTAGGGCAGGTTTTACAACGGGGGCAGTTACAAGGGTAGGAGTCAGAAGGTAGGGAAGGTGGTTTGGGGATTTCATAGGGATGGACTAGGAGGTTACAGAGGTTAGGTGGGCGGCAGAAAGACACTCTCGGAGGAGTGGGGCCTCCCAGTCTTTCCTGAGAAACCTTAATCCTACTCCCAACATTACCGCAGCTGAATCCCGAGCCATCCATGATCTGAAGGTTGACCATTCCATCGTCATTCTCCCTGCCGACAAGGGCTCCACAACAGTGGTACTTGATCGGTGGGAGTATGCGGCGGAGGGAGTATGTCAGCTTTCAGATAATACCACATATAAAGTTTTTCATTCCTGGTGTCCAGGCAGAGCTTCAAGGAATCCTCAAAACCTTAGGCCCCCTACAAAACCTTTCACCTGTCTCCATTAACCTCATGACTCCACCGCCCCCCGCCCCCCCCCCACCTTCTACCTACTTCCAAAGATTCACAAACCCAATCATCCCGGCCGCCCCATTGTGGCCGGTTAACAAGCCCCAATGGAACGAATCTCTGCCTACATAGACCAACACCTTGAACCCATCATGTGCAGTCTCCCATCCTTCATTAAAGACACCCATCCTTAATCAAAGACACCAACCACTTCCTCGATCGCCTGAAATCCTTACCCAGCCTGTTACCTCCTGAAACCATCCTTGTAACCATCAATCCCACTTCCTTATACACTAATATCCCACATGCCCAGGGCCTCGCTGCGATGGAATATTTCCTTTCACGCCGACCACCCACTTCCTTACCTAAAACCTCTTTTCTTAATACCCTAGCCAGCTTCATCCTAACCCACAACTTCTTCACTTTTGAGGGCCAGACATACCAACAACTAAAGGGAACAGCCATGGGGACCAGGATGGCCCCCTCGTACGCAAACTTATTTATGGGACACTTAGAGGAAGCCTTCCTGGACACCCAAGCCTGTCAACCAAAAGTTTGGTATATATTCATTGATGACATCTTCATGATCTGGACTCACAGTGAAGAAGAACTCCAGAATTTCCTCTCCAACCTCAACTCCTTTGGTCTTATCAAATTCACCTGGTCCTATTCCAAATCCCATGCCACTTTCCTCGATGTCGACCTCAATCTATCCAACGGCCAACTACACACATCCGTCCACATCAAACCTACCAATAAACAACAGTACCTGCATTATGACAGCTGCCATCCTTTCCACATCAAACGTTCCCTTCCCTACAGCTTAGGTCTTCGTGGCAAACGAGTCTGCTCCAGTCCTGAATCCCTGAACTAATACACCAATAACCTGATAACAGCCTTCACATCCCGCAGTTATCCTCCTGATCTGGTACAGAAGCAAATTGCAAATTACCAGAGCCACTTCCTCATCCCCCCCAAATTCAGAACCTTCAACAGAACCCCAGAAGTGCCCCTCTTGTCACCGGATACTTTCCGGGACTGGAGTGGACTCTGAATGTGGCTCTTCAGCAAGGATACGACTTCCTAAAATCCTGCCCCGAAATGAGATCCATCCTTCATGACATCCTCCCCACTCCTCCGAGAGTGTCTTTCCGCCGCCCACCTAACCTCCATAACCTCCTAGTCCATCCCTATGAAATACCCAAACCACCTTCCCTACCTTCTGGCTCCTACCCTTGTAACCGCCCCCATTGTAAAAACTGCCCTACGCACCCTTCCACCACCACTTACTCCAGTCCCGTAACCCGGAGGGTGTACACAATCAAGGGCAGAGCCACTTGCGACAGCACCCAATGACATGCCTACACTGTGAAGTGTTCTATGTAGGAATGACCAGCAACAAACTGTCCATTCGCATGAATGGTCACAGGCAGACAGTGTTTGTTGGTAATGAGGATCACCCTGTGGTTAAACACGCCTTGGGGCACGACCAGCACATCTTGGCACAGTGTTACACCGTCCGGGTTATCTGGATACTTCCCACCGACACCAATCCTTCAGAACTCCGGAGATGGGAAGTAGCCCTTCAGCATATTCTCTCTTCCCGTTGCTCATCTGGTCTCAACCTCCGCTAAATTCGAATTCCCTCCCACCATCTTAACATCTTTGTCTCGGTTCTCTGGACAGAGCCTCTGCGTCAATTGGCATCTCTGTCTAACTTCTAACTTCTTTGCTTTCTACAGTTCTACAGTATGTCTGCCTAAGTGTACTTGAGGTCTGTGTAAATGTGTGGGTGTGTGTGTATTTGTTTACCCTCCTTTTTTACACCCAAGGTAAGTCTTTCCTGTCCCGGGATTGGAATGGCTCCTTACCCCCTTCCTTAAAACCCTCATCATTTCCTTTTCCCTCTCCTTCCCTTCTGCCTGACGAAGCAGCTAGGCTGCGAAAGCTTGCGTTTCTGTGTGTGTATGTGTCTGTGTGTTTATTTGTTTATTTGTTGCTATCACTGCCTGTGCTCCTTCGCCTGGTAAGATAACTAGGTAAGATTTGTAAGTGATGGATTTTAGAGAGTTAAACATTTATGTCATCTTGGACAGATACAACTGGTTTTGTGTACAATGTTTTTGCAAATTTTTGATGTAACACTAGTTTGAATACCTACAATCTTTTTTATTTGATAATTTATTTGCTGCTCGGTATTTGTCATCTGTAAGTAAGAGGTGGGGGTCATATTTTTGGTTCATATGCTGTCTGTAGAAATGTGTTTGATTATCTTGATACTGTGATGTGACAGTATAAAATTTAGATTTTGGTGTTGGAGAAAAAAAAAAAAGGTGAAGCAGTCAACAATCCAAAAATTGGTTTGAACATCACAGTGATTTACTAGGCATGGTCCTGTTTGGTGGTGGTATGCTGTTACCTTCCTCCAACCTTCAAACTGACTTACCCAGCCAATTATAGGGGGACCTAAAGTTTAACATGGGTTCCGAACCATGGTGCTAGTCGGTATTTTTCACATGAGCAATACTGCCAGAGGTGAAAGAAATGGAAAGTGACAGATAAAAATCTTAGGACCTGGCGGGGATCAAACCCACAACTTTCAGATTCATAATCTGGCACTCTACCACTGTGCAACCGAGGCGCAAACAAATATGATTTCAAGTTTTTGTGTTGCATTTCATTGTTTGCTTCAGTGTAGCCTATATAGAGATTTTTGTAGTGCAAAGCATGTTTCCTTACTTTTTCTTGGATGATAGGATTGAAAACATTTTGTGTATGGTATTTTTAGAATAAGTATATATTGGTTTATTCTTGATTTGTAAAGTAATTCATTATTATAGGGACTAGATATTTTTGTGTAACTATTGATAATTTTTTTTGTAAGATACTAATGTAGGGAAATTTTGTATATTTTTCATGCACTATCCTGGAGGAGAGCCACCTTCAGGACAAGGACACTGTGCGACATGTGGGACAACCATTTTTGGACCTGATGAAGGCATGGACCCACTGTGAAGCTAAGTGCAAATTTAAAAGTGTTATGTAGGAAGTGAAGTGTAGTGAGAGGACTGGGAGATATTATGTACTCCCTTTTCTAATTTGTGTATTTGTAAGTGACAAACAGGAGTAGGACTGGGAGAGGAGTGTTCCTCCCTTAAATAAATATTGTCTCTCACTTCAGTGATTGGACACTGTCTTCAGTTTGCAAGATCTGATAAATTATGTAAATTTTCCATTCACTTGTGTTGTAAATATTTTGTATATTTTTGTTATAATGATTGAATTTTGTTGTGTATTGGGATTTTGTGTAATTTTATGTCCAGCATAGGCTAAATAGAATGTGTAATGTAGATTAAGGTTATTTTTGTAACTGTGTACTTGTGTGTCTTTCATATAATTTATTTGGATCTGACTGAATAATTTTCTTATAACATGCTCTTGTTTTTATCATTTAATTACCCAGTTAATTATTTTTACAAATAACTATCTGGTTAATTAAATGAGGGGGTGATATGATGAAGCATGTTAGGATTTCTTCCCATCAGCTTGCAGTACTGTACCTCCCAATACCAGTGTTGCATTATCATAGGTACCAAATGTAATTATTTACTGAAACTTCTGTTATTCTTTTTTCTAGTGAATATAGCTGGAGTTATTTTCTATTATTTGGCATTGCAGAGATTTGTTGAATTAGCAAATATTAATTCGTTCATACCAGAGGCATACTGTTGTAGGTCAGTTAGTGTGCTAATTAGTATTTATGATAAGGCTAAGTAAATTATATCTGTGTAATATTGAAGTAGGTATTATCATGTTTCACAATTAATATTAGGAATATTGTACCTTCTTTAGTTTCTGTATAATTACTGTTTATTCCAAAATTATTGTGTAGAAACATATTTAAATACATAAGAAGATGAAGCATATTAATATAACTGAGATTTACATATCATTTTATTCAGTATTATTTACGCTACCTGTTACTATAGCCAGTTGCATGTAATTGTTTACTTATACACTGTAATCCGTTTAATGTACCTAATTAACAGTACATAATTTTCTGAGTCATTGTTCAGATAATGTAAATTGGTGAGCTTACACGCTATGTAATGAGTCATGTTTTATGTTTGAATAGGAGGAACACTTCATGTCACTCTGAACTCTAATCTGAACAATTATGTTAAAGTTCTTCTGTGTTAGTTGTGCAAGAAGTGTTTCCTCAGTTACTATGAACTGATACTTAATATTCATGCCATGTTAAATGTACACCTTGAGAACATTTGTCAGGTTAGGAGTATTCCACACTTGAACTGTGTAAATTGTATTATTGATGTGTGGCATGTGTGTACTGGGTTGTAGTGACTGTTATTGATGTGAATTGTACATTGGCCAATTGGACATTAGTGATTCATTGAAGTGTCAATGAACCACAAATCTACGTGTCGCCTACATTATTTGTAGTAGACTAGTTTTGCCCTATGATATTTCAGCCAGTCGTTATGAAGAACGCCGATCCACGAGAATCTACTAGAAGCTACGAACTGTGCTCCAGGTACGTCACAAGTTCAAAGCGGGCTCATGCAAGTCTGCAGGGGGAGAGGCGAGAGTAATGTTTACATGCACTGTTGTGACGGGAGGCGCCACCTGCTGCAGTGACAGCTGAGCCACCACATGGTCGACTACCCCGGCTGATGTTTTGTGGCTCTTGGCAAGAGGCAAAGTGGTGACAAGGTTGAGACAGCTGCCACAGGAGCTACTGGAGGCACCACTAGTCCGAGTGAGCAACATGGCAGTGAGCCATGGCAGTCAACAGGTCGGATGGCCGGTTAGTAGGAGATGTGGCTGCCAGTGTAGTTGGTGGCGCTACCTGTGGATGGCAGCTGGGCAGTTGCAGGCAGAATGGGAGAGGACATTTCGCAAGTGGCCGCTGACACATACCAGAGAGCCACTATCACACAAGCAGAAGATAGCAGGTGTGTGGCAGGTGTATTGCACATTTGAAACACTACGTGAATCAGTCAAAAAACTGCAGGATGGTTTGAAAGCTCAATCAAGATCACATTAAATGACATGCAATCATTTTTTTAGAAAATTCACCATGAGATGTGATGTGAAGGCTGGCTTTGGGCTGGGAAAATTAAAGTTCGAGTTCTTAAGTTGGCTGGCTGTGGAGCACGAGGCAACCACATTTTGTTTACAAACTGTGTAGGAGCGGGCGGGAGGTACCGAACTGTCAGAATCACTGTTAACCTTTCACACGGGTGTGACGTCACTGTTTGCACTGAGGGAGGTACTAACTTTGAAATTAGTGTCCTTATAGGTGTCTATAAGAGATGCAAGGTGCTGATTGGCAGATGACAGTTGGAACTTGGCAGCAGCGAGGCAGCAAATGATTTTTTCTCTCTCACACTGAAGGCTCTTGTTCGGTAGCCCACTATGACATAAGTAAATTCGACTGTTTAATAGTGTCAGAGCACTCACGGAGTATGTTTTCTCTTTCACGACACAGTTTGAGCACTTCATCATGTTCAATAAACCACTTTGACAAAAATTTGTTGAACTGATTAATGTTTGTTAAACACTCACGAACTGTTTTGTCATACATGAAGGGAGGAGTAAAGTTCGAAGAATCACAAGGAAAGTGTCTGTTAGAGGTGTGATGAAAGATGTCTGCATGAATGACATTTGGTGAAAGTTTGTGGTGACCCCGAAAATCCATACCTTGAATGGGTTCTGGGATGTCAGCCACAAAAGAGCTCCATTTTAATTTGTACTGGGGAGACAGGTGAACAGAGTATGAGCTAGAAGCGGCATACGGAAGTTGAGAGACATTGACAGCTCGAAGAAGTGCATGAAGAGGTTGTAGAGTGCTAGTCACCATGGAAGAAGAAAGCAGCGAGATATTGGCAACTGTTTTGATCAGGAAGCGAGTGACAGAAATATAGTCATAAAGATAGAGACAGTCATTCAGGCGTGGAGACCCTCATACTGAATGTAGCATGTATAAGGTGCCTAGGCGCCTCTTTGTAGCCGAGTGGGATGCGGCGCCTACGTCATCCTATGCTCTGTATTTTGTTGAAGGCATGGCTGGTGGCATTTTTGAGCAGCATCCCTAAAATGTGTATGGAAGTAACAGAGCGGATAATGTGGAACCTGTTCCTGTGGGCAGTGGATGAGTGGAGGTGGGCCCTCGTTGGAGTCAGTAGATGGGACAGGTGTGTTGGTATCTTGCGGAGGGTGAGGCTGCGGTGTCTCAGTGGTGTAACGGTGAGGAATGCCAGGCAGGTCAATCAGTTTGTTGAGGTTTGAAGTCAATACTCACAGCGTCTTGTTGGAATACCTACACCTACCCTTCAGCAGCACTTCCATACTAGCTTTATTTCAAATGTTCTTGAAACAAGTGGCATCCAAAGTGGTTTCCTGTTTCAACTGTCCTGATGACATTATCATTTCTGGGCAAATGTTAGAAAAACATCTCAAGAATTTCAAATATCTTTTCAAAGTTTTGCCTGAGCAGGCCTTGAAATGTGACTTCAGAATTGCCCATTTGAATATTTAGGATACATTATCTACACTAAACTACCTTCACCCAGGAATGTCCATGAACTGCAATCCATTGTGAGTAAATTAACTTACTACATAAAATTAATTCCAAATGCTGTCACCATCCTAAATGGTTTCAGATTAAGGGGTGGAGGGATTTCCAATAATAGACCAAAGAGTGTGAAAAAGCAGTTCAAGGTTAAAAATGTGTTACTTCTTTAACTGTGCCTTATGCATTATGATCTGCCCAAACCACTAGCGATTGCTACAGATGCCTCATCCCATGGCATTGGGGCTGTATTGTCCCAGATAACTGGCAAATCTAAGTGTCCCAGCAGTTTTACATTGAAATCATTGAATTCAGTACAAAGATACAGCTGGAGAAAGAAGCCCTAGCAATTGTATGTGGTGTGACAAAATTTGACTGCTGTCTGTATGGTAGAAAATGTTTCCTAGTTGTTATTTCTTCTGCCAAAGCAAATTCCCAACCACCCAGTTCAAAAGCTAAGCATCTACATCTACACGGGATACTCTGCAAATCACATTTAAGTGCATGGCAGAGGTTTCATCAAACCACATTTATACTATTTGTCTCCCATTCCATTCTCGAATACTGCAAGGAAAGAAAGAACACCTGAATCTCTCCGTTCGAGCTATGATTTCTCGTATTTTATTCTGATGATCATTTCTACCTTCTTCATTTTGCCGAAGCAAATTCCCAACCACCCAGTTCAAAAGCTAAGCATCTACATCTACACGGGATACTCTGCAAATCACATTTAAGTGCATGGCAGAGGTTTCATCAAACCACATTTATACTATTTGTCTCCCATTCCATTCTCGAATACTGCAAGGAAAGAAAGAACACCTGAATCTCTCCGTTCGAGCTATGATTTCTCGTATTTTATTCTGATGATCATTTCTACCTATGTAACTGGGAGTCAACAACATATTTTCGCATTCAGATGAGAATGTTGGTGATTGGAGTTTTGTAAGTAGCTCATGCCACAGGGATAATCTCCATTGTTGTAATGATTCCCATCCCAGATCATGTATCATTTCCGTAATGCTGTCTCCCCTGTATCATGACAATACAAAACGAGCTGCCCTTCTTTGGACTCTTTCGATGTCCTCTGTCAAACCCATCTGATTAGGATCCCACACTGGGCAGGAATATTCCAAAAAAGGATGGACAAGCATTGTGTATGCAGTCTCTTTAGTAGTTCTGTTGCATTGCCTGCCAATAAAACATAGTCTCTGGTTCGCCTTTCCCACATCATTATCTGCATATTCTTTCCAGTTTAAGGCTTAAGTAATAGTAATTCCTAGGTATTTTGTGGAGTTTATGGCCTTCACTTTTGATTGATTTATCTTGTAAACAAAGTTTAATGGATTTCTTTTCATACTCATGTGGACGACTTCACATTTCTCATTATTTAGAGTCAACTACCAATTTTTACACCATAGTGATAACTTATTCAGATCATTCTGCAGTTGGTTTTGATCTTCAGATGATTTTACTAGATGGTAAATGATGGCGTCATCTGCAAACAACATAAGAGAGCTGCTTAGATTTTCTCCCAAATTGTTTATGTAAATAAGGAACATCAGAGGACCAATAACACTACCCTGTGGAACGCCTGATATCACCTCTGTTTTAGTTGATGCTTTACCATTGATTACTACAAACTGTGTCCTCTCTGACAGGAAATCCCCTATCGAGTCACAAATTTGGGGTGATATACCATAACCATGCAATTTGATTAAAAGCTTTTTGTGAGGTACAGTGTCAAAAGCCTTCTGGAAATCAAGACATATGGAATCGATTTAAGAGCCCTTGTCGACAGCACTCATCACTTCATGTGAGTAAAGAGTGAAGAACTAAAACAAGGGTCATTTTTTTCTGTCAAACTATTAATACAAACTTCTGTTTGTCATTGTCACAACCTACCAATGCCAACACACTTTCTCAATTACCTATCAGCTCTGATGAATTGTCAATGATTCTATGGATTTGAAATCATTTCCTAATGATTCATGGCTGATCACCCAAGCCAATGTACTAAAAAAGTCATTGACATTATAGAAATATAAAATTTTAAAAGGCTGGCTGCAGTTTCAAAAACGTATTTCTGATCATATAGTGTATTGATATTTTGTGAATCCGCACAGTTTAACTCTTCTCTCTGATGTGATTCTGTTTCACACCTAATGAGCATACATGAATGTCTAGGACTAGATCATGTGACTGCACACATGTGCAGACTATAAGTCTGCTCCACACCGTATCAGCTGGCAGACAGCATTATACTATTCGCAAGAGTGCAGGCACATACCAGCATCAGCTGCTGCACCATGAATTCAGCTATGGTGACAAAGACTCAACTTTACAAACTTCTTCATTGTATGTCATCTGACCGAGGACATGCCTTGGAGAGGGGCTGCTACAATGCAGTCTGCAGTGTGGGCACCAATGCTTGCAGATGCTGTGCTCATGGACATTGGCACTAGCTGCCATATGAAATCCTTCAGTTCAATACTGCAGTCCACGTATTCCGTGGACATCAATGCAGCCATCAGCAGCTAGATGCTACCACTTGCTGTAGCAACCTTGCTAGTTCAGCCTGTGCCCTGTAGGAGCCTTGTGTCATGTTTTTGGCAGTTTCTCCAGTACTCTTAAAATATAATGTCTAGGCATGGGTTGGTCTGCACTGCCCAAGCTATGCTGCCCATCTCCTCATGCTCTTATGGCTCAGAACCCCTTGTAGTGGCATTTTAATGGGGGAGGGGGGGGGGGAGGAGAAACTGAATGTGTGATTTCCTTTTTTGATGAAAGCTGTAGGCAAATATTTAGTTGTGTGAATGTGAAATATAATAACGCCTCCATGCAATGATCCACAGTGACTGTTACTGTGTCTCCCCATCCATTCTCAAAGTAATAAGGTCCAATGATCCACAGCACACCGTGCTAGCTTATGAAGGGTACTTATGAATTTAATTAAGATTTATGACTACCCAGTATTTATGTCTACCCAGTATTGTTAGATCTGCTTATTCACATAACCTGTGAGATGAAAATGGGCCTCATCCGACATCCACAACTTGCTTAGAAATTCATCATCATTATTTGTTAGTTATTATTTGATGATATAATTTCAATTGCTACTGATAATCATTTTCCTTCAGTTTTTGCTCTATCTGCAACTTGTATATATGAAATTTCATATCTAAATGAAGAATTCTCCTATGACATTTCATTTGCAACTGCTTGCTTATGAACTGAACGTCTTGTGATCCTTATGACAGACTCGTGCACAACAACAATGTTTTGTGGAGTATAAGCACTTCTTGTTCATCTTAATGGTTTCTTCTATAGGGCAAATCCAGTCTCTTCAAAGTTATTAATCCAACTTTTTATCACGTTTTGACAAAATGGCACCATGACATTCTAAATTGTACAATACTTAATTTTATACTAATTTGTGAAATATGTTTGGAAACATTTATAAAGTAATCATTTACAGAATTTTTCAGGTCTTATTTTTCCATTATTCATGTTATTAGCATTTATAATTTTCTTCTCTGTATGTCTCTTCCCTGCTTCACTTTTTACAATTTTCTACACAGATTTTGATATACTGACTGTATTATCTAACTAACATTTCTAAGTAAGTTTGCCTTTGAAATTGCATGTGAGAGTAATTTCTTATAAGTCTTTGCATTTTCTATAAACTTAGAATCTGTGGATTTTTTCATATGAGTCCTGAGTCTTTTTAGTGTCCTATAGGAAACATAGTATGAACAATTGTATCATTATAATACCACCGCGATAATCATTCTAACCATGTGTCATCTCATCTTCATTTTGACTTGTCCTATATTATCACGTGCTTCTTTTCACACAATGTGTAATCTACAGGATAAATAAAATTACAATTTAAGCCTGAAGTACTAGATATAGATCCCGCATGAATGGTCTTTGATAGATTTCTTTAGAAGCCAATTTTCAAAATGAATACCGAAGAGACAAGTATGATGTGAAAGCACTTCTAACCAGGATTCAATATGTAGATTATAAAGGATTTTTTCTTTAAGCAAGAAGTAGATCTCTTTCTTTCCCATTTATACGAGGAATCCTAAGGAATCATTATGGTCAGATAACCATAAAACTGTATTAATAATTTCTATCTTTGTGGTTCCCACAATTGAAAATATAATATGTATAAGAATTTCCATTTTCTTGTTATTATAGTGAAGAAAATTATAAAAGGTTGCACCTTAAAACAGGCAATACATAAAAAATAGCTTCTTCAATGCAGAGTACATATTAAAGTTGTCATTGCTTGTACTTCTTCAGAAAACATTATGGCCTACAGAGATTCTAATTTATTAAACAGTAGTTACTTAATATAACCATGAAGGGTGTAGCTTTTTTCTATGTACCGGTAGATGTGTAGAAGTTTTCAGGCTAATCTTAATTTTAAATATGTATAAAATGCTACTTTATGCAAATTTCTACCAGGCAGGAGAGAATGTTTGTTTAGTTCTCACTTTTAAAAATATATTTTTATTGTATTTATAACTGCATGTATATAATTTAAATTGTCATGTGAACTGTGTAGAAACTCTCTGTAAGAATATTAAGATTAATAAAAAGAGATTGATTGGCTGGCCAGTACTTACCTGGCAATATCTCTGACTTCCACACTCCTCAAACACCATCCTCATGACCTAGGTCGTGAATTACCTTTCCCTTCCGTTCCTATCCTTTTTTCTTCCCTTCTCTCCCACCTGAAGAAGGAACTGTGTTCCAAACACTTGTCCTTTTTTTTCCCCTTTCTCTTTTTTTCATTTTCTTCATTTGTGTCACTATCGGTGGTACAGCACAAAGGTAAGTACTGGACAGCCAATTTATCTCTCTTGAAAACTAATTTATCATCTCTGAGGAGATTTTCCATCATTAATTGAAGATTAATAAAAATTCAGTTATGTCATATAAAAATGTTACTGTTCATTCCAGTTTTGTAATAGTTAAACTATGATGGATCTATGAAACAAGTAGGTGTATCAATACTTAAATGACAAAGAATACAGGTGGATAACAAATATTTCATAATTCAGTGCCTAATAACTATGATGAATAATATTATAATCTTTCATTTTCTGCGTTCAAATGTTATTCATTATGGAGGGCAAATAGATTGATCTGAGAATACATATTAGGTAGGTACTACATAGAAAATATTTATGGTTCTACTAAATGTTGATAGATTTATCAACAAGATATTATGTACTCATCATACTATCATCTATTTCATACTGAAGAGCAATATGAATTTTAAATTTTAATTAACAATTATCACTGTCTGTCTTACAAGGAAATTAATCCATGTTCTGCAGGAGTAGCTTAACACATCAGGTATACAACTTATCTACATATATAAAATACATGCTACTTGATGTACCTAGCATTTTTATTTACTTCATATTGTGTACACTATTATAAAAGAAATAGTTTATTCCTTCTTCTAATTAATAAATCCTCTCATACAAAGATGCTTGCGTGTGTGTTGGTGTGAGGTGGGTGGGTGGTCTTCTAGATTTTCTAAACAGTGTTACATGTTGACTTTTGTATATACATTGCTTGTGCTCAGAATCAGGTGAACACACCCATATTTGTTAAGCTAAGTGTATCTCATAGCTTATCACTCTGCTGATATGACACTTTGACAAGAAACTTACCAGGAATTGCAACGACCAAGATTAAGTATACTTTTGGCCCCTGGTGTGTATGGTATGTGTATGTGCAGCTGCCTCTACACATTGATTTGTAATATTGATGATCAGTTACAGAAGGTGAGATTCAGTATTATTTAGGAATGTAATTGAAGGAAACATTATTTTAAAATCCATAAGATAATTATTCATTGTGTAGGGGTCATAGCCTGTATCTACTTAGTTTAAAACATCAAATTGATGGTAATATTGCTTGCTATTTTCTCTCAAATTTGATTAGATTTCAATAAGATACAAAAACAATTGATGTACATAATGTATTCATTTGATTTTAATACACATATTAAGTTAACAAAAGTGTTCCTCATTATTTATACCTACACTATTGCTGCCTTTTTCCAATAATTAATCATTAAGATGATTTTGAAATTTATTTACTCTCACATTATGCTGTAGACTCTTAGTAAACACTTTACCAGTTGTACACCTCATTATCAATGACCTTTTCCAATGGATCAAAATTTTGCAGTTCATTTCTTTTCTGTATGAACATATAAATTTTTTAAAGTATTGTATTGAATTTGATTAATGAAATGTGTGGAAATGTCAATAGTTTTGACTATGGAAGATAGTTTTGCCTAAGTGAGTTTGCTTTCTATTCAAGATGGTCCAGAGACAGTTTTTGGTACAAAAATTTGTTGTATTAATGCTGCTTGTGGTTTCCTAAACAGTAACTCCATACTATATATATAGGACCAAATAATGCATGGTACATTGTACATCAATGTCACTTGTTGACACAATGTTCAAGCAGTTTCCTAAAAACAATGATTTCTTTTATAAAGTGTTTGTGTTACTACAAAAACAACAAAAGTCAATGCTAGTACCCATACTGTGTGGGAAAGTCTATCAGTTCAAAAGATTTGTTTATTTCAGATGACATTATACATCTTTGGACATAACTTAGTAAACTGATATCATTTACATTTTTCACATCAGATTTAAAGCATATGTTATGGTGGAATGCCTCATTTACAGAATATGCATAAAACGTTCATAATTTGTGTTATATTATTAACCAATGATATACAGGTATTTAAATGATGAGGTACTCAGTTCTATTACACTCATAATTTATCAGTAACTTGTGAGAAATCACCTTTCAAGTTATATTTTTGCTGAGTTACACACTTTTTTCCTAGGTAAATAGTACATAACTGTACAGTTGAGCATTTCCTGGCTTCATAGATGAAGTTAGATATAGATGCAGTTAGATATAATATCTTCCACTAATGATATATTTTTAGAGCATTCGAAGATATTTGTGTTTTTAAACTACTTTAGAATCATTTTATCAGATTCCTTTTTCTTATGTTCCTAATTATATGTGCCTACCCTATGTTCATAATTTTTCTGATATCATTTCAAGAAACGAAATGTTTGAAGGTGTCAAAAGGCAAGGTGTACATTAAAAAACGTGATGTAATCAACAGGTACTAGAAAACTCATTGATGCCAAAAATATATAATTGGAAGATCCACAACTCTTAAAACAACTTTTTTGCTTAATGAACTCCTGCGTCCAAATGAAGACATCCTCTAAATTATTTCAGTAAGAAATCAAGAAACATAATGAATAAAACCAATTTTTGTAACTGATTGTCCAAAGAAATGTATATCAGCTTTTGAGATAGCACACTTTTCTAGTTTAAGTACATACTTACATGTACCAAATCTGATAAAGTACCCGCCCATGAATACATTTGTGTCTAATACTGTGTATCACTGAAATCTAGATATTACTTTGCATAGGGGCAACCCAACATGTTACACCCGATGAGGATAGTGGAGGTTTGCTTAGAGATATTAATAAAGTCGTGACAGTTTACAAATGTATGAATCAATTTTATTAACTGAAAACTGCCTTTCTTTACAATGACTAACTGACTGACTACAAATAATATGATATTAAGGATACGAATACAACAATGAAGGCAATGATAACTCACTGTGCTCACATAAATAAAGTCTATGCATTAGCTTTCAGAATGTAAACATAAACAAAACCTATCAACATACACAAATGCAACTAGGAAAAACCTTCCTAACACTACCACTGTTTTTGCAATTGAAATTACCAATTTACAACAATGAGTGTTGAGCACAAATATACAATCTCTTCTTTGGTTAACATTTTGGTCAATATATCAGCAAATTGTTCTTTGGGACTACACACATATACAACATCTATCTATTTACACTACACTTTTTCATGTAAGAAATGATAGCATACATATGTATGTTTGGTGCATTTTTGGTATTCAGGTTTCTCTTATAAATTAATTTCACTCTTGTTGTCAATTTGTAGTTAACTGGTTCTTCATACATGAGTCTGTCCTTAGTAGCAGTAGTGGTAGCTACATATTTGGATTCAGCTGTACGTGTAGCAATAATTTTTTTCCTCTGAGAAGTCCAGGTTACAAGACACCAGCCAAAAGAAAAACAAATTCTGTTGTTGACTTCTGCGATGTAAGGTGTCATGCACAGTCAACATTATAAAAACTAACCAGTTGCAAGATCAAACCAATTCAAGAATACGTCCCCTCCTTCAGGATCCCTTCATTGTTAGGTAACAGACTCACATGGCGGTCAGCAGGAATGCCTACTTCCTTACACATTCCAAATTTTCCATTTTTTTAATATATATATATTGGTGTTGAGATATTAACATTTTCTTTCCCACATAATCTCATTCAATTTCCACTCCAACAAAACAATAATAATAAAAAAATATATTCAAATGTTTGTGAAGCTTATGGGACTTAACAGCAGGCTCTTAGCCCCTAAACTTACAAACTACTTATGAACTAACTTATACTAAAGACAATACATATGTGGACGTTTATAGGATCAGGTCGGATAAGACACGAGACACTCTAACTTTTATACACTGACTTTATTATTACGCGTTTACACTGTACAATAGTCAGGCGGGAACTGGTGTTTCCGCTTCCTTACAGCAAAGACCTTTCATAAAACACAAAGATACTACACTTGTCCAGTGTTCTTTAGTATCGATCCCCACACATACATCCATGCCCAAGGGAGGATTCAAACCTCTGACTTGGGAGGCTGTGCAATCTGCAATGTGGTGCTCCAGACCAGTCGGTTACTCCCGCCCGGCAACAAAAAACCTGCATTGACAATAATTTGGAGAAATCTTTTTCTGATGTAACAACTTTACAAATTGAATCAATTGACTTTTATGCAATAAGTCCATCATCTAGAAATAATGCTAACAAGATAACATCACCATTGATTAGATGACTGAATAAATGTGGATCAGTGTTAATTGCTTGAAAATTATAATGCAAAAGAAAGTCAATAAATTTCTTTCTCCAACATCAATGAGTTTGTTTAAGTTGATACAGTGTGTTGTCTTAACCTCCAATCCCTCAGGTATATCCATGTAGATCTCTTCTTCAAGGCTTCCAGACAGAAATTCAGTGCGAACATTGAACTGTACAAACCTGTATACCATTATATGTCACAATCTCCAAGAAAACTCTGAGTGAATCATATTGCATCACTGGTCAAAAGGTTTCATTATAGTTAACACCATAGTCCAGTTTGAAACCTCTTGTGCACAGCTGTGCTTTGTACTAAGTAATCTTACCATCTGTGTCAAATAGAACCTTCAACACACATTTCAAGTCAGTAACTCTCAGGTTTTTAGTTCTAGGAACCATCACTTCTATGTTTTGTTGTCTCCATGAGCTCCTTCATAGATTCACCTTTTTTTTCTAAGGACCAGCAATTGCTTCTTTGAAACTGTCAGGATTATTGTACTGAACAAAATAAGTTTGCTTCTTTTGCTGGCATATGAAGTGTGGTGTTCCTCTTGGTTAATTCATATTTGGCCATGATAACTAGACGATTTTATTGGTGTTGCCACAAGCAATGAAAGTCAGCATTAGTAGAATGATATTTATTTATTTACAAGTGCTGTCAATGCTACAATGCTCCTTGACATGAAGTATTGCTGCACACACTGTTAGCATAATGGTTCCAGCACTACCAAAGTTGAGGTAAAGTATAGGTTATTCTCATGAAAGTTTTAGTATAGGCATTTCAGCTGACACAGGTTTGACAGAAGTGATCCTGTGTGATTCAATTATACATATTAGTGTTGTGGCACTTTATACCAATGGTACAGTCCAGGCCGGTGATGGCCTTAAACTTTGTGCCAAAATGTTTCTGCTGTTTTGTCTCTGCCATGGTTTACACCATAAAAGAACTACAATTTTCAAGGCAAAATTGTTACTGTCATAGATTTCTCCCAGAGACAGTGCCACTATCATGACTGCTGCATGTACTACTCCAAAACGTACCTAATTTTGTACATCACTGGTGAGTGAGAGCGCATTTTCAATGCTTGTTACAACCTGCCCCATGTTTAGTTAGTTTTCAACCAGGACAATATTTGATCTTCACTACTGATGCCTCACATCTTGGACTGGGGTCTGTCAAGCCCATAGGTAAGTTGAAGGTTTGGAGATACCTATTGTATCAAAGACATTGACTCCAGCACAGAGCAAATACTCACAGAATGAGAAGGAAACTTTGGTGATTGTGTATGCCATGAAGTAATTACACATCTGTTTGTATGGTAATAACTGTCACTTCATTATTGAAAATTAGCCATTAATTTCCTCATTGAAGCACTCTTCTTCATAACCAGGTAAGGCCACACCCTGCATTCAGCAAAGGACTTTCTACTTGTCCAGGTTTAATGATAAAATTCATTTTCAACCTATAACCCAACTTGGTAACACAAAACATTGTATCTACTTCCAACAGGTCTCGACCCAGTTTTCAATCAGAATGAGCTACTTCATTTTCATATCAGCATTGAAGCTCAAGTGTGTTTGAGGAACTACTATATATATAGGTTGGCCCAAGATTCCAACCTCTCATGCATCGAACACCCTCCACAACTACTGAGATGGCAGAAAATCCTAAGAAATTTTGGTTGTATGTCAATTTGGTAAATGGGACAAAACTTCGTATCCAGATACTTTGTGATCATAATGGTGTTGAAATACCAAAGGCCAAACTACTAAATACCTTTTTTCAAAAGTATTTGCACAGAGGAAGACTGAACTGTAGTTTCTCGTCTAAACCATTGCATAAATGACAAAATGCCAGATATTGAAATAAGTGTCTGAGGGATAGACAAATAATTAAAAATCCCTCAACAGAGGGAAGGCCACTAGATTTGATAGGATACCTATTCGATTTTACTCAGAGTATGCAACAAAGGAACTTCCTTCCCTTCTAGCAGCAGTGTATTTAAGGTTTCAAGGGGAATGAAGTGTTCCTAACAATTGGAAAAAATCCAGGACATTCCAATTTACAAGAAGGGTCATCACTCAGATGCACATAACTATAGATAGGCCTGTATCACTAACATCAGTCAGTTGCAGAATTTTGGAACACATTTTATGTTTGAATTTTATGTCTTTTCTGGAGACCAGAAATCTCATTTGTGAGAATCAAAATGGTTTCCAAAAGCAAGTATCACGGAATAACAGACCAACTGTGTGACTGGATTGAGGCATTCCTAGCTAACAGAGAGCAGCATGTCATTCTCAATGGAGAGAAGTCTTCCGATGTTAAACTGTTCTCATTGTAGTCTGTAGGAGTGTTCTAGGTTTGTTGCTTTTCACACTATATAGATAAATGACCTCGTAGATAACACTGGAAGTTTAATAAGGCTTTTTGCAGATGATGTTGTAGTTTATCAAGAAGTCACAACACTGGAAAAGAATAGTGAAAGACAGGAGGATTTGCAGCATATTTGTGCATGGTGCAGGGAATGGCAATTGAGTCTCAACATAAACAAGTGTAAAGTTATACATTTACATAGAAAGAAAGATACTTTATTATGTAACTACACAATAGGGCAAACACTGGAAGCAGTTACTTCCATAAAATATCTGGGAGTAGATGTAAAAGGGTAATGTCAAATGGAACAATCATATGAAATCAAACGTGGGGAAGGCAGGTGCCAGACTAAGATTCATTGAAAAAATCCCCAGGAAGTTTAGTCTGTTTACAAAGAAACTAGGTTACTCATTTGGCCAGCACTTAAGTATTGCTCATCACTGTGGAATCAGTACCATGTAGGGTTAATACAAGACAGAGAGAAGATCCAACAAGGAGCAACATGCTTTGTTATGGGTTCATTTAGTAAGCAAAAGCATCACAGAGATGATTAGGAAACTCCAGTGGCAGACACTGCAAGAGAGACATTCTGTATCATGGTATGGGCTTCTGTCAAAGTTATGAGAGCAAAAGTTTCACAAAGAGTCAACCAGCATATTGCTTCCTCCTACGTATATCTCTCAAAGTGACCACAAGGATAAAATCAGAGAGGTTAGGGCCCACATGAAGGCATACAGGCAATCATTTTTCCTGCAAATCATATGTGACCTGCACAGGAGGAAGTGACAATGGTACACAGAGTACCCTCCACCATGCTCCAGCTCCTTGGCGTCAGGATTGGTGCAGGTTGGACGAGGGGGCCGCCATACCTTGTAGTCGGTGTAATGATGTGTGCAACAAAGGCTGTAGCCAATGCGGGACTGAGATGGGAGAGAAGCACACAGAAACCTGATTATAGCCTTGCCTGATGGGTGCACAAATGCTTTCACATGGTCAGCTGCTGTCCCTTGAGGAGGTGGAAAGTGTCGCACAACACGTTGGGGGGGGGGGGGGGGGATGCTTTCATCACATGCATTCGCTAACACCACAAAGACTGTGCTGTTGCACCATAACTGACACATTTGTAATGTCCTCTGCTGGTATGTCAGCTGAGACCTTGACACACATCTCGTCACACGTGAAAACCACTGAATCGTCTGCATCAGGGAAACGTAGGAGGGGGAAAGGTTCTGGCGACACTGGGGGAGTGTGAGGTAGAGTGGGCATGGCACATGCAGGCTGAAGGCTATACTGGCTCAGGTTAGAGTGTGGGTTACCTGATGGACCATTTCAATGGGGGTTGGTAAGAGAGCTCAGGAATGAGGAGGGGCCTGTGGAATGTGCTCGACTGGGAGTGAGAAGAATTGAACCCTTGAAAAGGTGAGGTATATAAAGTGTAAGTTGACTGCTGGCCCTCGCTGTGGTGGGGGCTGTCGTGAGTGTGATGTGGGGACAGTGGCCCATCATTGGTGAGCGATGACGGTGGTGGGTTGATCTCCACGAATGCGAATTTTATACTGTAGAGAGAAACTGTGGTGACATAGTCATCAATCAGGATATTTATGGTGCCTGGAGGCGGGGGGGGGGGGGGCCTCGACGGTGTCATTGTGTAAGAAAACAAACTCACCAGGGCGTGCGCATTATGGATGTAGATCCACTACAATTTCTGACATTGTTTATACATTAGTAATAGTACATCACTGTTATAAATGGATCACATGTCACTGTGGGTGGTAGTCCCAACAGCTATTCATTTGGAAATTCTCATCCTTCTACATGCTGATTACTGGGGTGCCTACTATCTGAAGGCTCTGAGTCAGCATCATACATTCATATTAAATGATCAATTATTTATTCATCATTTGCGAATTCTGCCAACAACAGCTGCATCACTAAAGATGTCTGTTATTTGGTGACAAATGAAAATTTGTGATTGACTGGGACTCGAACCTGGGTCTTTCACTTTTCGTGAGCAGTTATCTTAACCACTCAGCCATTAAAACATGCTCCCCGGCCAGACCCAAATTTCCATTTGTCACACTTGCCTACATCCTCCCCCCCCCCCCCCCCCCTTTTCCAATGCTTTCAAACGTTTAGTAATCATATGTTCAGTTTATTTGGTGACGTCAAGCATTTCAGTTGCTACTTATTCCCAAGTGCAACACATTAAGGTGCTGATGAAGAACTTGTGATGAAATTCAGTGATAAAATTTGTGAAAATCTTGCAACATTTTCTCTCAGTTTCCCTGAGTTCAGTGCATTAAAGTGTGATGGAATGGTGTAGTTACCAATTTTTTTTTCCTAGGAGGATACCCAAAAATCCTAACTGCAGAGGGTAGATTTCTACAGAGATGATATTGAAAAACTTGTGCCATAGAATAGCGACATAATTTGGATGACAATTATATAAAAAAAAATTAAATAAAAATACCTCTTAAGAATGTACTTTTAAAAGTGTACATAATAGCATTTTATTTTTTCCACATTGTTTGTTTTCTTTTCAAAATGTCTGTCAGTTTCTGGATAGTTTGAGGTCTGTTATGTTGAGCTGATTCTGAGAGGTGTTAACCAATATTTTGTATGACACTTTGAATTTTTCTTGCCGTAATAATGTCATCAAATTTGAGTATCCTCTTGAAGGAATGTTATTGGGCGTTTTCAACAAATAGAGCAGCCTTCTGTGACAGTCCTTTCTCTTCTAAAAATTGATGAACTTGCAATGTGTGAATAACCAGTTTTTGAAAATTTTACTATTCATTCATGCTCTGTTTTGGTTATAATAATGCACAGAGATATCCTCAGCTACATACCCTTGAATACTTGTTTTCTCCCTAATCACTAGTAGTTTCATTTTATGGTTCCCAGAAGCTATAGCAATGCACAAAACTGTGATGTGTTCTTTAGACAACTTCACTCTTATAACCTATTTGGTAAAGACCACTTTTGTCTGCAATATAAATTTGGTCTGGTGTGAAATTCTCTTCTTCCATAAATTTATGGAAGTCTTCCTGAGCTAACATGCCAGTTAACATAAATAAACTAAGTTTGCTTTCAATGTACACAGATCAAGCTGGCCACTAACATTGGAAATGGAACTCTGTTGTCACATGGTAGTTCATAAAAATGGAGATGGCTCTTACCAACATGCGACAGGATGTTTACTACTGTTCACTAGAGAAAATATTGCCCCCCCCCCCCTTTTTAATGGATGAATAATCTGCAAACCAGATAATTTGCAAAAATATTATTGGGAGTACACTGTAATTATCCCCTTTCAGTGATAGCAATGTAATCAATTAAATATTAATTTACCAAAAGATAATAAACAGCAATTATTAATACAGCTATAGAAGCTCGAGCTTTTTTTAAAGTAGCAACTCTTCTCCTAATATGCTAAGCTAAATTTGGATGGTGCAAATAATATTAAGCACTACAAATATATTTCATTGTTAACACACTGAACAGGTCAGATTTCAAAGAATTGCTTCTCTTCTGTTAACCCTGCTGTGTTCCTCAAAAAAGGTATACACTTACAGTCTTTCAGGTCATAATGACCCGGAGTGGTATTTGAAGGGTATAATGAAAATAAACCATTAACATTATTATAATTATGAATGTAGGTTTATTTGTTACAATATTCATAAATTTTACAGTATTAATTTTGTACAGTAATGTTTTTTGCACCTTCAAAGGCTCTTATGTTGATAAAATCTACAGAACAAGATGAATGAATGAATGGAGGAATGTATACCAATTTTTGACAGTTCCATAGTGCAACATGCCTAACAGCCAGGGCTCGTGTACAACCTAACATAAACGTATCTTGGCTCACCTACTAAGGGGCGGTTGTAACATGTTGCTTTTACTCTTGAAAGTTTATACCTGTAAACCAGTGAACTAACAAGGTACAGTATCATTAACGAATAAGTCCACACTTGTGCTTCTATGTTAGTTTATTTTCTTTAGTCACATTTACACTATATATCACAATTTACAATAAACAACTTTGCCACTCACGTAACTACTGGAGCCGAGAACGGAAGACATTCACATACGAGCGCTCTTACAAATTTCGGAACGCCACACGTGACGTATAAAATGCCACTATAAGCAACTACCTTACCTACTCGGCGTCCAGCAAGCAAAAGACCACGTGCCTTGCCTCCCTTGCTCCCAGCTCCGTGTAGTCACGTGATTGACCACTTTAGTAAACTTTTAGAAAATATGCATAAACATTGAAATCATGACACTTTAGGATTCTCTCACATTGCATATCTAAACTAAAAAGGAAAGCAAGATTTATATCACAAAATGTTTATAGTAATTGTTTGTTTTGTAAAGTTTCAGTCGTGTGATTGATCACTTTAGTCAACTTTAAAATATATACATAAACATTGAAATCATGACACTAGTATTCTCTCATCTTGCATATATAAACAAAAGGAAAACAAGATTTATATCACATTAAACTGTTTGTAGTAATAATTTGTTCTGTAATGTTGTAGTTGTGTTATTGACCACTTTAGTCAACTCTAAAATATATATAAACATCGAAATCATGACATTTCAGTATTCTCTCACATTGCATATATAAATAAAAAGAAAACAAATTTATGTCACATTAAACTGGTCATAGTAATATTTGTTCTGTAATGTTATAATAGTTTATGGAACTCTTTATAGCAATAAACTGATTTACTCTTGTAATAAAATGCTGATGGATGACTGTATGATTGGTGCACTCACCAGTCTGAGAATGAGGTGGTATGTATGCAGTTGATATACATACTCAGAACAAAGTTTACACCATCACAAACAGGTGGCACACACATCTTACATCTATTAGACAACTGAGGAGTGTGATGATTGCTGCAAAAGGACAAGATAGGGCATCTGCTGCAATGTTAAACAAAAGATCATTTTGACAAATTCAGGTTTTTCATCAGACCCTGTAATGAATAAGCAATATTGGTAGAAATAATTAAAAGCTAAAGAGAGAGAGGGAAAAGAACTATATCTAAATCATTGAACAACAAGAGAATTCACAAAATTTCTGTACGAAAGAACTCTAATTCTTATTTTATATTACATACCATTTGTTAAGATCAATGTACATTCCTCCACTCTTCATTCATAATGGCAAGTAGATGTATTAAGTTATTAGAAGAACTTGTGGTTACATTAATGAAGAATACTGTGTTCGTGTTATAACGTGTATTTCATTTTAGTAATCATTTTCATATACATTACAGCATTTGTGCACTAAATTTTTCTTTGCAGAGCTGTAGAATGACATCACATAACAGGAAAACTGCATGATACTAAACTTTGAAAGCTTTAAACATAACTTATAAAAGAAGAAAAAAATTAAAGAATGTCAGAGTCTGTTCAGTATTCTGCAGTTGAAAGTGGAGAGGGCAGGTTAAAAATTTACAGGCAACAGTCTTCAGTTGATGTGGTATGTAGTAATTCAACACAAAATGTTATGTATAATGCTTTTTTGTAACATTTTTCTCATACTAATTATCTACAACAAAAGAGGCCCATTTTTTCTTTCACTGTTGTGATTGCTTTTCTCTTTCTATCATTTTAATCGCATTTTCATGCCAATTGTTGATTTAAACATTAGCATACATCCTTTTTTGAAAATATGTACTTTCATTTTATGAGAATTTATATATCCTTGTCCTTGGGAATATCCCCACTTAGCTCTGGATCAATGATTTATCCAAATTGAGGCAGAAATTTGATAGTGGTGTCCCCTCTCCCTTTCAATAAATTCGCACTATTTATTGTCTATTAACAAATAACTTTCTCTTTTGAGTACCATAAAATTTAATATAGGAGACATACTACAAGTAAAGACATAGACAATTCTCAAGCACCAGCATTTTTCTCTGTAATCTGCTAAAGAATAATTCATTCTATTAGGCCATCAAAGTTCCTTTCAAAGGGAATTTTCTTTTCAGTGGACAGAATTGTGAAGCCAGGCAGACATTTTTGACTTATTGTTGAACACATGTAGCTTTTAATTATTTTCAAATAATGGTAATGTCAGTTTGTAATTCAACAATATAATAAGGGGCCTTCTACAGAAAAAAAAGGCATTCACACAATCACGCAAACCCACTTCACAGTCACCCAAGTGTCATCTTCAGCTGCCACTCTACAAATAATGCTTCACAGTGAGGGAATAGGGAAGAGAAGGGATGAGGGGGGACAGGAAGGTTGTGTCATGTAACACACACACACACAAAGTGGGAAACGTCTAGGGAGTAGGTATTGTTGGGTTTGGAGGAAAAGGAAGTTATCGTAGGTTGAGGACTGGATAATTTCGGGATCCGAGAATGTAATGTAATGATAGCTCCCATCTGTGTAGTACAGAAAAGCTGGTGGTTGGTGGAAGGACCCAGATGGCCCAGGTTCTGAAGCAGCCATTGAAATCAAGCATATGCTCCACTGCATATTGTTCCACAGGGTGGTCTACCTTGTTTTTGGCCTCAGTTTGGCAGTGGCCATTCATCCTAATAGAGAGCTGGTTAGTAGTCATGCCAATGTAGAAAGCTGTCCAGTGATTACAGCCTCTGACTGGATTGTATAAGCTTGTGTTGGGACCGGAATAGGCAGTGCTGGGTATTGAGTATCCTTGTCATGTTGTAGGTTGGAGAGATTGACTGATGAAGACAGTATTGATACAAGAAAGGAAATCTACTGTGAAGTCTTCAGTGCCTTTGATGAATTGCGGTCAGTTGTCAACTGTGGTGGTAATGCTGGGGGTGTGGTCAGCAGGCAGGTTGCATGAGGCATCTGACAGAGGTTTATGATCTGTTAATACATAGAACTGATGATCCGCAACCTGAGTATGGAAGTGTCTGATGGATTCATATGCAGCTAGCAACTCTCTATTAAAAGCAGAGCACTTCTGTTTAGCGTGAATCAATTTTTAGGGAAGAATTGGAGGCAGGTACCCACTCCATTGTTATGTTGTTATGTTGCTTCCACAGCAAAGTTATCAACATCTGTTGTAGTGAAGAGCTTGGTATCACGGCTGGGTGGGAGAGGGTGAAGGCTCAAGGGAGTAAAGATTTGAGAGACTGAAATTTGGTATGCATGGGTTCAGTCCAAGGTATGGGACAAGAGCCAAAAGTTTGTTTGATGACCATGTACATCTTGATAAGAGGCATGTCAGTGATAGTCTGTACACAAGACTGAGTAGGGTGAATGCTATCAATTGAGACAGAAGTCTGGCGAGGATGTATCTGTTGGAAGTTATTTCAACACCAGTGGCAAAGAGGGTATCTTGGACCAAAGAAATGAGGTGCTCATTTTCCTGAGCTGATTTGCTGAATATAAAGATATCACTGAGGTAGGTGAAACAGAAATCAAAGAGTGGTAGCGGCAGAGAGTCAATAAACCTTTGCCACATTTGTGCGGCATTTTTAATCCAAAGGACATAAATTTGTAACGGTATAATCCACATGGCGTAATGATTGCAATCTTTGGGACATCTGCAGGGGCCACAGGTTTCTTATGGTTAATCTCATTTGTAGTCAATAGCACTGAAGATCACAGAGCCTGTGAGCAAGAGAGTGAAGCCCTGGATGTTTAGAACTGGATAATTGTTCATGATTGGCTGCACAAGCAAGTTCCTGTAATCACCACACATTCTGAAAATGCCTTCTTGTTTTGGCTGTAAATGAATGAGTGATGGACAGTTACTGCCAGAAAGTTTTGATATGCCAGCATCAAGCAGTTCCTGACTATGTTTGTGTGCAGTGTGTAACTTAATGGGGTTAAGGCATTAGCACTTCTGATGAATGGGTGGATGGTTGGTCATAACAATTCTGTGAACCATTCTCTTAGTAACAGTTGACATTATAGGTCTGGGGACCAGAGCAATTTGTAATAGTTACTCCGCTTGGGAAGTATGGATGCAAATGTCACACATTTGCTGTGCTAAGGAAGAGTGTACAGATAACAAGTGGCATACACAGATTGTGCAGGAGCTGGGGATATTGTTTGTGTCACACATCTGTTCACTGTGTTGTGTGTGGGTGCCGCATTGGTCATGTGAGACACTGCATGTCTGTTAGGTGCTGCATGGCTAAGGACAAGAGGAGATTGTTGATCAACACCCTGCGATGTTGTCAAGGAGAGACTGGTGCTCGCCACATTGGCCGGAGCCACTGTTCGACACTCTGTAACACGACGTGGCTGAGGAGCATGCTTATCTGTCAACCCCCCCCCCCCCCCTAAAGTGGTATTCCATTGCCCACCCAACCTCCAAAACATCCTAGTCCATCCCTATGCCACTCCTAATCCCAGCTCCTTACCACAGGGATCATATCCTTGTTGAAGACCCCAATGCAAAACCTTCCCAAACCACCCACCCAGCACTTCCTATTCCAGTCCCATCACAGGCTTATCCTACCCTATCAGAGGTTGGGCCACCTGTGAAAGCCGCCATGTGATATACCAACTCTGCTGCATCACAGGAAATATCAGTTCAAAGAGACTAAGCAGCAGATTCACTGTTCGGTGGAGGTTAACTTATGGGTCAATCTCTGCCAGACAGACACCCCCGCCCCCTCCCCTCTCTTTCCCGTGCGGTACTGATCCTGAGACGGTAGGGGGGGGCAGCAGTGGTCGTGTGACGTCCTCAAGGTTAAGGACATTCAGTTCCTTGGCATCAGGTGGCAGAAGATTGGTGCACCTCGGACGAGGGGGCCACCGTACCTTGTAGTCGGTGAAGTGATGTGTGCGACGGAGGCTGTGGCCAATGCGGGACTGAGATGAGAGAGGAGCATACAGAAACCTGATTATAGCCTTGCCTGATGGGTGCACAAGTGCACAAATGCTTTCACATGGTCAGCTGCCATCCCTTGAGGAGGTGGAAAGTGTCGCACAACACGTTTGGGGGGGGGGGGGGCTTTCATCACATGCATTCGCTAACACCACAAAGACTGTGCTGTTGTACCATAACTGACACATTTGTAATGTCCTCTGCTGTATGTCAGCTGAGACCTTGACACACATCTCATCACATGTGAAAACCACTGAATTGTCTGCATCAGGGAAACATAGGAGGGGGATGACACTGGGGGAGTGTGAGGTAGAGTGGGCATGGCAGATGCAGGCTGAGAGCTATGCTGGCTCAGGTTAGAGTGTGGGTTACCTGATGGACCACTTGTATGGGGGTTGGTAAGAGAGCTCAGGAATGAGGAGGGGCTTGTGGAATGTGCTCGGCTGGGAGTGAGAAGAATTGAACCCTTAAAAAGGTGAGGTGTATAAAGTGTCAGTTGATTGCTGGCCCTCGCTGTGGTTGGAGCTGTCGTGAGTGTGATGTGGGGACAGTGGCCCATCATTGGTGAGCGATGACAGTGGTGGGTCAAGCTCTATGAACGCGAATTTTATACCATGGAGAGAAACTGTGGTGACATAGTCATCAATCAGGATATTTGTAGTTTGTTCTTTGGCTGATACAACCTGCTAAGGGCCAGTGTACGGTGCCTGGATGGGAGGGGGTGGGGCTCCACAGTGTCATTGTGTAAGAAAACAAACTCACAAGCCACCACGGCATGAGGCATGTACGCAAGGGGAGGTGGTGTGGCTAGCGGGAGGTCTGATGTTGAGGTTTGTGCAGTGGATCCTCAGCCTGTCTACCAAGTAAGGTACCTCCTCGATGAGGGGGTGGGGAGAGGGTGCGAGCTTGCCAGGGAGCACCAGCTTCTCACCAAAGATGAACCTTCCACACAAATCATTTATATCCCCTTTGAAAGTAGCTCGGAGTCCGAGCAGAATGAGTGGCAGAGCTTCTGTCCACATGTTTCCATGCCAACAAAGAGAGGCTTTTAGTGTTCTATGCCATCTCTCAACCAAACCATTGCTTTGAGGATTGTATGCCATGGAGTAGATTTTATTAATGCCACAGAGGTGACCCTGCTGACCCTGGTCTGTGGTAATGACAGCTGGACAACTGAACCTGGCAATCCAATAGGCTAAAAATGCTGTCATGTTTGAGATGGGGGCAGCTTTGATCTAGTAGGTAGTTCTGTCTATCATGGATAGGATATAACAGAATCCATTTGAGGGTGGGAGGGGGCCAACAGTCTACGTGAATGTGTTCAAACCTACCCTTAGGCACAGAGAATGGGTCGATAGGGGGTGATGTGTGTCTACTGATATTGCAGTGTTGGCATTGTAAATACATTTCGGCCCATGTCTGACAGTCCCGACAGACAATGTGCCAAACAAAAATTTCTTTCACCAGCCTAGTAAAGGCATGCACACCAGGGTGTGCGAGGTTATTAAGAGAATTAAAAACATCACGACATAGCAATTGGGGTATGAAAGGATGAAGGGTCCCCAATGATTTGATGCATGACACCTCTCCATTGACACCTGGCAAGGAGATCCGCACTGGTTTAAGTGATGAACTATGGTTGGAGATAAGGGCCATTGTGTCGTCATCAGCTGACTGGAGGGTGGCAAGGTTTGACAAATGGAGCAATGTAGAAACTGCAATGACACACGACAAAAAATCGTCCACACCTGTGATATATCACACGTCTTTTGTGAACTGTGATATAAAATCAAGGTGTCTGAAGTGCTGTGGTGGATGGTCTGCAAGAGGGTTTTTAATTGCTGCTGTGAGTGATTTGTGATCAGTGAGTATATAAAAGTTTCTACCCTCTACTTTGACTCTGAAATGTTTGACGGCTTCGTATACAGCCAATAATTCACGATCAAAAGCAGAGTATTTTCTTTGTGCCCCATTCAGTTTTTTGGGGAGGTGGTGGTGTTTTCAGACTGACTAAGAACAGCACCACCAGATGTGTCACCGGCATCTATGGTTATGAAAAGATTCGCCTTGGAGTGAGTGTGTGCAATCGTGATAGCATCGGTGAGGATTTCCTTAAGTTTGTCAAATGCTTCCTCCATATCTGAGTTCCAAGGAACATGGCATGTGCCAGAAATATTTGGGACTGCTAGAGCATCTGCATGTGGCACCTGAACTTGGGCAGTAGTAGTTAATGGTACCTAAGAAATGGCATAGCTCCATATAAGTGGAGGGGCATGGAATGTGCAGAACTGGAGTGACTTTGTCTTTTGGCTGGAAGATGCCTGTCACAGAAACGGCAAAGCCTAAAAGATTACTGTCGGCTGGTACAGATTAAGTTTTTTTGAGTTCATTTCAATGCCGGCCTTTATGAGCATCTCAACTACTACTTGCACATGTCTTTTATTATCCTCGAATGAGGGACTGCAGATTAAGATGTTGTCGAGGTAGACAAAGCAAAAGTATAAATTAAAGAATACCTGGTTAATAAACCTCCGCCAAGTTTGAGTGGCTTTCTGTAACCCGAATGGGATGCACCGAAATTGAAACAGTCCGAAATCATCTGGTGCCATGGGAATTTGGTGGTATGCTCGCTTGCAATCGACTACTAAGAAAAATGTTTCGCCCGCCAGTGTAAATCAGTAATGTTCAGTACTAGATATTTGCCCATGATGATTTGTGCAGTTACACATCTGTAGGCCCCACCCATCCACAATGAACCATCACTTTTCGGCATGAAATGAATAGGTATCGACCTGCAACTGGATGACGATTCAAGTACATCATTGTTCAAAAGTTCGTCAATCTGCTCCCTCACAATTTTCAAGCATTCTGGCATAAGGCAGCATGGCAGTTCCTAGGACAAAGAAAAATTACACCACTAAATGACATATAGTACAGACGATATAATGTCTTAAACATTGATGTACTCTCCAGGGGACTCGCGGTTCTTTCGTGAGTACATGCATGGTGAGCACGGGGCCCTGAGCTAATGCAGTCTTCCTTCCTTCTTTAATTCTCAGACTGCATTTCCTTTCCCAGCAGGGGACTGATAACCTTAGCAGTTTAGTCCCCGTATGCCAACCAAACAACCCAACCCAACCCAATGTTGATATAGTGGAAAACTAACTTTTGCCTAACATTGAGTAAAAAATACCCAATATCCATCCAGTGTTTGATAAATTTGTAAAGCATCAGATGTTTGGGGCAATTTTATTCAAGAGTGGGAATTTAGTTAATTATGGATCAGATGTTTTACTAGTGTTTCCAATAATTCACAATATTGAATACCTATGAAAAATAATTTTGATTGAACTACACTGTAATTCTTTGTCATAGTTCTGTTTGAAATTAATTACATTTTCTGTCAAGTTTGGTAATCAAAGATTACAGTTGTTCCTTTTATGATGTTACATTAACTACTTGCAAACATTTTGTACAATCTTTGGTATTTATATGTCACAAAAGATTCAGCACATCCTTCTGTAAATCTTCCTCCTCTTTTCCCATGCATAGAAACATGCTTTGCATATTTTTTTTGACTTTGTGCATGATCACACATATTTTTGCCTATTCTTAATGTGCCTATAAGTGACTTTATGTAGATTTGTCCATCAGTACATAATTTTTTGTTTCTATGCATTATTTTTCATACATGTTAAAATTTTTACATATCTGTGTGCAAGTGCATATCTCTGAACATCTTTTTAAACTTAACAGCTACTCTCACATGTTCCTAACAGCCTCATTTGCCACTTTCCCTGTCATTCCCATTTCCTTAACATCATCCCTGCTCCATCTTCAGATTAGATAATGAGGTTTGATGTAATTTTCGTTCCAATTGAAGCAAACTGAGGAAATCCTCTTGGATGTAGAATATCTGCACCAGTTCAGGAAAGTATATACTTCCCTGGCTAATCCCCAGTCTCACAATGTACTTTTTAAATGTTGCCTAAACCATGCAATCCCACCCAAAAGCTCAAACATGAAAATTCCCTTCTCAATATCCTACCCCTCATTTCACAATGACCTCTTTCTCATCCCTCACAAACCTAATACTACAAAATCACATCTCCTTGGCACAGGCACTTGCAAACCACCTCTGCTTCCGTTTTATGATAATTCTACTGTACACCGTATTTACCCGAATGCAAGGGGGGTGGGGAGAGGGGGAGAATGTCTCAAGCCACACTTGAAAATAAAAACAAATATGGATCATCATGATGGAAAGAGTGGCCCTTCCTTTGCGATTTGCACTCTTAAATTACTATTACATCACAAATAGTGACAGTAATGAGAAATAACTATATCTATTAACCCCTTCACTGCGTTATTTACCCTCGGCGGTGCCTGAACTGTGTGCGTAATTATCAGGGAATACTGCAGATGAGGATATTATCACGTGTGTGTGTGTGTGTGTGTGTGTGTGTGTGTGTAGTTGTATCATTATTGAAACAAAAATAAGATGAAAAATCTAGTATTGTCATGTAAAATATGTTTCATTTTTAATCTTTGGAGAAAAAATCATATTTATATACATCTTGAACACTGAAATGATTAGCGTATATTTACATATGGAGCAGTGAAAGGCTTAAAATATTTCAGAGCTACAGGCAACAATTCCTAAGCTTCATGGTGTAAATAAAAACATGCTTCATCATGATTGGATACAAGGTAGCACTTCAGGACGAAAGTTCAAAAGCAGACTATAACAAAAGGTGAAATCCAGATGTAGACCATTCATGAAACCTAATTATGACAGCTTGTAGCGGCATTTTTTAAGACATATTTTTAGATCCCATAAATGGCAAAAAGTGCAGTTTGCATTCGGGAAATGCAATAATCCCCACTGCATTTCATCTCTCATATTAAATCCCTTGCATTCCAATACCTGGAGGAGGACTCATGACATTGCCTTCACCCTGCTGACACACTACTGCTGCATTGGGGCACCACTATTCAACTACTATCATGCCCACACAGTTCCTCCTTGTGAATGCCCAGTAGCATCCACCTCTTGTCTAGACAATCTTTTCAATTTGCCACATTGAAAATACCTACCAATTCTATATAATACCAAAGCAAACACAACCCACAGAACACCACATATCGACCAAAATCTGCAACCCCATGGAAGTATCAGTCCAATCCAAAGGTCTCATCTTCAGTCCTACACTCCAAATGAACCATGTTGGACATGTCGAAAACCTACTCTCCTTCTTGCAATCAGTGCATTATAAACAATACTTTGTAAACAGTCTCTCTAACATAATCCAATCTAATTCCAACATTCAAACCTAACTAACATCCAACTAGAATCCCTGGTCACCATCCAGGAATTCATCTCCAACAAGGCCTCACCATCCTTCCCCAAGTCCATCTTTAAAAACACCAGCACTTAGGCAGAAGATAGGACAGCCAAACACAACCTCAAAGCAGACCCTGACCTAATCATACCCCTTGTAGATAAAGGTTCTTCTGCTTTTGGAAATTGATTATAGTGATTACTTGGCAGAAGGTATCTACCAACTAAAAACAGGATGATTAGGTTTAATGTCCCTGCCAAATGTTTCACTCTTCCACCTATAAACTATGCCAGAACGATCCCATTACAAAAGTCCAACATGACCTCCAAACCCTACTGAAATAATACAGCCCTTCCAAGATATGCTCCACCAAACCATCTTCCTTCTCACAGAACAATATCTGCCAGTCTACCCTCTACATGATCCACAAAACCTAATTATGCCCAATTATGGCTGGTTGATGTGCCTCCACTGAAATATTTTAGACCTCATTGTCCAACACCTCTGACCAGTTGCCAAAAACCCCTCTACACAAACATCCTTCATGCCCATGGTCTTACCACTCTCATGTACTACCTCTCTCATTGTCCTTCAGACTCTAGATTTACAACATCATTCTTGATAATCCTTGATAACATTGTTCTAAAAAAGAACTACTTGTCATTTGAAGGAAGGGAATACATTCAATCCATGGCACAATGATGGGGATCTGGATGGTACCCTCTAATGCCAACCTGTTTTTGGGCCATCTAGAGGAAACCTTCCTACCCTCTCAAAACCCTTGGTCTTGTTCAGGTTCATTGTAGATATTTTCATGATTTGGACTCAGGTCAGCCTATTTGCATCCTTTCACAACTCCACATCATTCTATCCCATCTGCTTTACCTGAAATTCCTCAACCCAACATGCTGCCTTCCTGGCCATTAAGTGCCACCTCACCAATGGCTCCAACCCCACCTCTGTCAATATTAAACCCACCAACAGTACCAGTATGTTGAGAGCTGCTGTTCTTTCAACAGCACAATATCCCTCACATATGGCCTGGCCAATTGTGGATGGCAGTGACATTAAACCCTTTCCCCAATAAGACAAAGGTCTCACAAGGGCTTTCATAGATGAACTTTCCCTCAGACCCAGTTCAACTCTACAATATCCCCTTAAACATCCTCCATTCACTATTAACCTCCAATAACCAGCTATAAAATAGACAACCCCCCAACTGGAACAACTGAACAACACCCTTTATCAGGACTTGGGTTATCGTTCCATATGCCATGAAATCAGTGATATCCCACACAACACCATAACATCCTAGTACACCTCTGTGCATCCACAATACCAACCCCTTGATACAGGCATTGTATTCCTGTGGAAGACTTCCATGACAAGACCTGTCCAGTCCATCAACTTAGCTCTACCTATCCTAGTCCCTTGCCTACCCCATTTCAGACTGAGGCATTTGTGAAAGCAGCCATGTTCTTTACCAACTCTGCTGCAACCATTGCACTGTTGGTGTGACTTCCCCAACCAGCTGTCCATCAGAATGAATGGTCACTGCCAAACTATAACCAACAGCAAGGAGGACTACTATGTAGCTGTACATAACAAGCACAATTTCAATGGCTGCAACACAACCCAAGCCATCTAGATTCTTCCCTCTGTTATGACTGCACAGATGAGAGTTATCCTTACAATGCATTCTCCAGTCTATTCACGGCTCATCCTGTGGTCACCTTATTGTAGTTCCTCTATCATTTCCTACAGTCTGTGGTATTTTTCCCTTCTATAATCCATCCCCTTTTATTCTTCCCTCACTCTCATTCCCCAAAGCTGTATCTCTTTCCACCAATCTAATACCTCCACACTCCATCAGACAGAGCTCAGTCTCTACACTTATCCACACCTTGCATCCTTCCCCTCCCCTCCCCAGTCCCAATTGCTCTTACTGTGGGGGCAGTCCTCATTATATTATTACAATACCACCATTTTCAATAGATTTTTACCCTTGCTTCAAATTCTAAGAAGCATGGTAGAAGTAAAATGTCTTGGAGGATGCAGATGATTTGAATAGATTTTTTAAAATTTTGTTTCATTAGTTATTATTCATTATTAATTGATTTTTTACAGCAATGGCGTGATGTTTTCTTTAGATATGATGAAAACAGTGATGGTAGAATATCTCTGTGTGAACTTCGAGAGCTTCTGAATGATGAGCTGTTTGTTGCGGGCATTCCAGATCATGCTGTTCGAAGGTTGATGAAATCTGCTGACCATGATGAAAGTGGTTACATAGAGTACAAGGAATTTATGAAAATGGTATGCAAAGGTAGAACATGTTTGTCTTTAGCATCTGTATTAGACAACAACTGACATGTTAAAATTAATCTCTTCACTACATTTTGATAAAATCTCTTATTTTCTTGCCTACTATTTTTAATATTCAGGCAAAATATTAACCAGTTACTTCACTTTTCACATTTTTGACCATAAAATATCCATGAATTTTTATAGTCATTAATGTCTAAACTATCATTGATACTTTTTTTCCATTTTGTACATTGTAACAAATATTACTTTCTGCCCTTAGGTCTCTCCTTCTCTCTCTCTCTCTCTCTCTCTCTCTCTCTCTCTCTCTCTCTCTCTCTCTCTCTGCGTGTGTGTGTGTGTGTGTGTGTGTGTGTGTGTGTATAGAATAATATTACCAATTCTGATAAATAAGACTCATTTGGAACTACTTCACTCAATATTTCAGGTGAAATCTTCTCAGTTCCAAAGCCTGCTGAAATTGTATGTTGCCCGGTATGTTGATACTGTTGTTCCTAAGGGAGCAATGAAAGGTGCTTATGAAGAGGAATATACTTGTAAGACTTTCATAAACAGTATAGCAATCATAAGTATAATTGAGGTAAGAAGGAGTTTAATTGTTAGTGGGCATATCTGTGTGTGGTATATTAGGAAAAGCTGCAATTTACTGTTTAAAACATAATTTGGCAGATTCAATATTACTTTTGTATCTACATTTACCTCTATATTTACATTTTGGTCAAAAATGTATTCAGTATGCAGAAAGTTGAAATACGTGGTTCATGTAATGTCAAAACATCAGCAGATTCCTCAAACTGAGGGACTATCAAGGATGGGGTGCCACAGGGTTCGGTCTTGAGTCCTTTACTGTTCTTGATATACATAAATGACTTGCCAAGATGAAAAGTTAGTTATTTTTGCTGATGATACAAATATAGTAATCACATCCAAAAAACAAAGACTAAGTGATGTAATCGGAAATAATGTTGTTCGCAAATTTATTAAGTGGTTCTTTGCAAACGGACTCTCATTAAATTTTGATAAAACACAGTTTATACTGTTCTGTACAATAAAAGGCACAACTCCAGTAATAAATATAGACTTTGAACAGAAGTTCATAGATAAGGTAGAATTTTCAAAAATTTTAAGTGTGTGCATTGATGAGACATTAAACTGGAAGCAACACATATACGGTCTGCTGAAATGTTTGAGTTCAGCGACTTATGCTGTTAGGGTTATTGCAATTTTCAATAAATTAGCTTACTATGCCTATTTTCATTCACTGATTTCATATGGTATCATCTTCCTGGGGTAATTCATCACTGAGTAAAAAAGTAATCATTGCACAAAAGTGTGTAATCAGAATAATTGCTGGAGACCATGATCTCCTGTCTGACGACTGGTTTGATTCAGTCTCCATAGTAATCTCTACATTTCTTCATCTATGAATAACTACTGCAACTTGCAAGGGACAGTCATAAAATAACTGTTCCAAGGCTATGTAATCCAAAATCAGCATGCAAATGAGCCAAAATTACCAAGAGCATTGAGGAAATCATGACAGTGATGCACCAGGTTGAAAATACATATTTTGTGAAACATTGAGTCATGATGTGAGAAGAAGGCCATAATTACCTGCTGAACATCGTCATCCAGTGGGTATCATTGACCATTATAGGTCTTTAAAAGAAACCAAAGGCATATTAATTACTTGGAGAGACATGAGGACTATAGAGTGGCTGCTTCAGTGTCTCCCACTTAAGTCGCCCTCCCAGACGGACAGGCTCCTTGCATTGAATCCCAGTCCACACCAGAAATTGTCACAGTATTTCACAAAATTGGTTGCCAAGAAACATGCTGCTCCACAAACATTCTTCAGTCTCTAATGGATTTCTGCTGGTGTTTATCCTTCAGTAGCCAAGAAGAGAATAAGAGTATGTTTGCACTGTTTGGATTCATTTGGTGATAACGTCACAGTAGTTCATGGTTTCGCATATATTGTATGCATGTTGAAAAGACACTAATCCCTTGCCTAAATGTTGGTACTTATATATCTGTATAGGAGTTAGGTACATTGGATACATCATGCAGCAACATCCTCAGTTGGAAACTTTTGGATAATCTTTTACATACCCATCCAGTTTCTGTGCATAATTAAACCAATAGCTGTGAAATAGTAAACATTTCCTACAGTGTTATATTTCTGCAAGTAATACTAAAATGAGGATTACTTTAAATACAAAGTTCAATTTCTAGAAATTTCTACATTAGAAAAGGTAGACATTTTTAATTTTAAATACTCGGGGATTTCTTATTGTAAAACTTTTTGCAGTTTAACTGTACTTGAAATCTAAATGCTGTGTACATTTTAGTAATGAAAATGATTAGTTAATTTCAGTGTAATTCTACATTATTATGATTATATTGTTAACAAGAGTTATTAATTTTTCTATATTATTTTTTAGATATTTAAGTAGCAGTGGTAGGATGGATAGGGTGTGTGCATGCTGTGTGTGGATGCAGGAAGAGTTGGTCATTGTACCTGAACACCTGAACGCGCTTGTCTTCTGGCCACAGTCAGCCATCTTCAGGCTGCTGCCTCAGGGTGTGATGGCAGTGGGACATGTTGCATGGGGCACCTCAGGAGTCATGTAGTCACATGTTTCATGCCAGTCACAGGAAACTAAAAGTCTGATTTGATTGTTGATTTTTATGTGGTTTTTGGCCTCAGGAACCATCCAATGTGATATGACCTTTCTGTGGTGGATGGGCTTATGTAACTAACTGTATCACACCTGTACCACAATGCGCACTGAGTAGTACAGTTCAATTGGACATAATTCTAACCAGTGGTGTTATTTTTACAGCATTTTAAAAGTTCAATTATAATCATCCAGTATTTGACAGAGGCCACATGGTTGAGATGTAAGTAGTGGGTAATTGTACCAAGTAATTACCAAGTATGTGGGAGCATACACATGTCACAGTGGCCCTATGTGGAATCATTAGGTACAAGAGGGCACCCAGTCACATGCAGATTTGTGTCATTCAAAAAACATCACCTAACTGGACGACCAAGCAATGTGGAATTCCATGACCTCAGCACCCACCACCATTGAACATGACTGGGACCCTTCAACATCCTGTGAGTTACCATGTAGTATCTCGATTTATCACATTTGTGAGATTGGGGTCCTACTGCCCATCATGTTCAGTTATAAGTCCTGCTTCTCCATAACCTACTGTGACACTGTATTTGGGTTCAGCATCAAGGGCAGAGAGTACTTCCTGTCAATATTGTGAGGAGACACACAGTTATAACTCCTGGCACCATGGCATCAGGAGCCATCAGATATTTGTTCAGACGTGGCTGTACCCGAGGGACCTGCGCCTAATCCGTTAACATGACTGTGTCATATCTGCAGTCTGTCAAGTGCTTTCTGGGTGGCAAACCGGCCCACTGTCAACCAGAGGTGCCATGCCAAATTTCCGCTGCCTTCAGTTAGAGCTTTGTAGTGACTGAGTGACAACATATATCACTGTGGCGGAATAGCCGTGCGCACTGAGGCACCTTGCTGCAGTGCACACGGCCGTTCACTATCTGAGGTTCAATTTCTCCATAGGACATGAGTATATGTGTTGTCCTTGGGTTAGTTTAACTTAGTTTAAGTAGTTTGTAAGCTACGGTCTAATAACCAAGCAGTTAAGTCCCATAGATTTACGAGCATTTGAACAATGTATATTGTAGTGAATACACTGACAGTTCTTTCATAAAATGAACATGACACCATAGGATATTATATTATCTAAAGTAAAAAGAGGTGATTTGACATCAGTGAAGGAAAACAAATTGAAATCGTCAATTTGGAAAGAAATGTGGATACGTATTTGATAGCAAGGAAAAGATCAATGATATAGTGGCCTGATTTGCATGTAAAAAAAGCATATTCTTACACTGGACACAAAAGTGGAACTTCAAATTTGATGACAAATTCATGTGATACAGGACCAAGTAGCATAATTACTTATTTAAATACCAAGACAGATGCAAAAGTTGCTGAAATTCTGCGAAATTTGATGACACCCGTAACTGACAAACTTATCAGTCTTGTCAGCAAAGACAAAGGGTTTCTCAAGAAGGCATAGTTTCTTATTGATGTGTGGACATATCTCCCAAACTATGTGTCTTACAGTCCTTTAATTGTGTCAATAACTGTTGCAAAAGTGGAAGCAATATGTTGACAAAGTTTCCTTGCACCAAATAAATGGTACAGCTGCAAATAAAATATGAACAAACATATTTTTGTGTTTATGTAGTAGATAAATAGTGATGGAAGTAATAAAGATTGACAATAGCATTTATAGCAACTTTCATAATCAGATATGGTGTATAGTGAAAGTAACATATTTAGGAAGGTACACAACGTTAGATTATATAGGCTAGCCAAAGCTGTTGCTGACCAATTAGAAGTAGACAGAAGTTTTAACACTTGAAATGACATGCTTTGCTTTGTGTTACCAAACCTCTTGTGAGTTAAAATGGGGAAAATAAAGTGTCACTTTTGTAAAACTCCAAAATAACCATTTCTTTTTTGAGTGTCAATACAGGAAGAATCTCCTCTGTGCCAATCAGTTTTAACCACTGAAATTTAGGAAGATGCCTGCATTAAAGAGCTGACATAGTGCTCTGACCGCACAGGATTGGTAGTGCTGCTGTGTTTGTCTGGAGCACCAATGTTTTCCTGTTTGGAATAGCCTGTTTTGCAGTATTTATAGAACAGTTACTGTGATTCGAGAAGTCAAAAGTAGTTAAGTTGTCACAGAAATGACACTCTAACAATAATTATATCATTACATACCTTGGTTTTAAATACTGTCTATTACTATTACTCTTTCAAAACTTTAATATCTGTGGATCCAGGTAACGAACTTGCAGATGCAGCTAAAGTGTCGCAGATGCAGTTGCAGATATAGGCCTTGCGGGTGTGGTGCGTATGCGGATAACACTTTCCTTATCTGTACAGACCTCTACCTGTAGTCACAATACAGTTGCATCCACACATCCAAACTCTGATGGCACAGTACCTTGGGACAATGGTCCAATAACATAATGCATGTGCACACACAGCCCACATATCTAAGGACTGCCTACAGCATGACTGGCAACATCCCCAGACATTTTTATCACTGAGCATGTGTGGGATAATATTGTTAGGGACTTCCTTACCGTTACCATCCCCTGGGCTCTGGAGGGACAGTTGCAACAACTATGAACAAACGTGCCTCAGGGGAGATCCAAATGCTGTTTGACACCAATCCAAACAGTAGAGGCGATGGGGGTGTGGCATCTTACTGACCTGGTGCCAACAGTCTACCTGTAATTGCCATTGGCTTTGTTTCATCCCATATCGTAATCAGTTCAATAAAGTCACATGGTCTTTCATCTTATGTACCGGTAGCTTCATTCACTTACAAGAACTCTTTCTATTGGCATCATTATTTTTACCAGGCATGATATTAAAAGTTATAATTCTACTGAATAACTTAAAATTATTATAGACAGATTTAGTAAGAGTGAATGTAAGTAATGCAAGTGTAACAATAATTAATCCACATGTTTGTTATTGTCAACAAGAAAGAAAAGAAACTGGTCCATAACACTGGCCTATAATTGGATTGTAAGTTAGAGGGAATACTCTATTAAACAGTACTACAGCTTTCTTCATAGAAAAGAGAGAGGCTTGAAGTTGGTTTCTTGTTTTTAATACATGAATACAGATATATTTTTGTATATAGATTCACTGCATCTCTGTAATTATTTTGAGAACTGAAATGCATTCTCTTTTCTGCCAGGTTTTTTTCTTCATCATTGATGAATCTCTGAGTGAAAATTATGTGTTTGGACCAGTTGCTAGACTTTTTATCTACAATCCTTATCGCCGATCAGAAATATGGCGATGGCTGACATACATGTTTGTGCATGTAGGGTGAGTTAACTGCTTCCGTTATATTCCTTAGATATGATGGCCATTCAATAAGTAACTTGGCTTGCATACAACATTTGTGTATATGAATTTAAAGTTTCAGCAATGTCTGGTAAAATTTCATTGCTGCAAGTAATTAGCACACTAGTTCATTAATGAACATTGACTTGAAAACAAGTGTTTGTAACTCAGAACAAGAGATGGATAGAACTGGAATTTGTGGTGTTATCCAATTATTTTTTTATGGAATGTAAAAAATGAAAAACAAATACATGAGAATATAGTGCCTATGTTGGGTGCCTCATGCCCTTCCTATGAGTTCATGAGACTTTGTGTCAACTAATTTAAGTTAGGAAGAACAAGCATTGAAGGTGATCCAGGACATGGGGCACCAAAAACTGCTGTGACATTAGGAAACATTGACAGATCTGTGATATTGTTTTGCCTGACAGGAAAGTGGAAGTGTATGTAGTAGCAGAGACTTCAAGTAACTCAAATCACCATTGGCATCATGACTGCTTTCTGTAGAGATGAAATGAAATGGCATGGTGACATTGCTGAGTGTTTGCAACAACTCAATAAAAACCTGGCAGATTTTTTGCACCATTTTGTTACCATGGACAAAACATGGATTCACCATTGTATTCCAGAAACAAAGTATTGCTCAAAGCCTTGGACTGTTAGAGGAGAAACAGCTCCAAAAAAGGTGAAATGCAATCCATCAGCAGGGAGGAAGGTGGTGATATCAGTCTTTTGGGATGCTAAAGGTAATCTTGTTGTAATATACCTCAATATGGGAAGAACTATCACTTGATAATACTACCTATGTATCCCTTATGGATAAACTCAAGGCTGCTATTGTGGATAATCATCCTAGAAAAAAAGTGTTATTCCATCACAATTATGCACCAGCACGAACACTCAGCAACCATTTATTGAACTTCATTTTCATCTGCTTCCACATCCACCCAGTTCACCTGATTTGGCAAATCTTGGACTTTCATTTGTTTCGAAATATAAAAACTTTCCTGGTGGAACAAAATTTGTGAGTAATGAAATTTGGGCACTAAATGACTATTTTGAGGGTCTTCAAGAAAATCACTTTAGAGAAGGAATCTATGACTTGGAAAAAGATTGGACCCAATGTGCTGAACTTCAAGGAAACTACATTGGAAAATAGATAAGTTAGGAAACTCAGATGGTTGTCTTTCATATTGAAGACAGTTACACATCAAACGACCCTTGCATAATATATTTCTAGAAATTAAGAGACCATTAGCTCATGTCAGACTTATTAGATGACATTCTCATTTATTTTTAATTAATCAGATTTCCTGTCAAATCAAAATCTGACATTTTGTTTCTTAAAAATACATAGTTTAATTTGGTGGAAACACCTATCGTTCTTAAGGTAATGGTAATTACATAAAAAGGTCCAAGTATCTTAAAGTTGTTTATTGTAACTACCAAATAAGTTATCTTGAAAATTAAGAGAAATTTTTCAGAAAATTCTCCCACACAAGCATGTAACCACCACCAGTGTGTGCAGAATATTGTGAACAATTAAGATGAGTGGTCTTTTGTTGTCTGATTAAATCTGACATAAACTGAAAATCATAAACACTGTTCTGTAAATGGCTAAGTTAATGGATAAATGTTTGGCTCATCCAACCAATCCATGTTTTTGTCACATACTCTTGAATATTTTAAAGTCCTACATCCTCTGTTCTGACCAGAACAGATAACACTGCTATAGAATCACACAAAAGTTAATGAACCGTTCACTCTATGGAAAATGGCATATTTTATAAATTGTTTATTACAATTTCATGATACTTTGTGAAGTATAATGTATTGCAAACATTATACATTTATTTCTTACTCATTCATTTCAAAATAATGTAGTAGCAGTAGCAGCCATTGCAGTTTCTACAGAGGATGAAAAAATCTTTAAAGAAATCTTTTAGTATACATGTGCTACTGTCACTTGTGCAACGCTGTACACCCAAACAGGTTCATGAATACATTAGTGAACCTGTCCATAAAGATTTTTCATTCAAGCCATGAAGCCTATTACATCTTATAGAATGACCCTTCTAACAAAATAATATGTGTTTACAACTCATTGCAAAACACACGACGAGCTGCAAAAGGCACAAAAAAAAAAAAAAAAAAAGACATAAACATACAACACTTAAGGTATCAGTCATTGTTCTTCTTCAGAATAGAAAGCATTCACACAATCACGCAGGCAAACTTCACAGTCACACCACCGTCATCTCTGCTCCTACCCTCTAAACCGTGCTCTGTGGTGAGGAAATAGAAGACATGGAGATGGGAAGGGGATGGGGCAGGAAGGTTGTGTCAAGCTGCTGAGGATGGATATAGCACACCTTATGGATCGTGGGTGGAATGAGGTGCAGCTTAGGAAGGTAGTGTGTAAGGAAGGGGAGGAAGGGAGCACCATATATACCAACATATATATTGTACAAATGTTCAAATTGTTTGTAGATCTATGGGACTTAACTACTCTGGTCATCAGTCCCTAGGTTTACAAACTACTTAAACTAACTTATGCTAATGACATCAAGTACACGATGCCCAAGGGAGGACTCAAACCTCTGACGGCAAGAAACCTCTGACGGCAAGCAGCAGCACGCTCCGCAGAAAGGTGCATTGGAACACTCAGCCAGTCAACCATGGCATAGATTGTACACCAGTGGGGAATAGGAGCAATATATTTTTATTCCAAATTCAGGACTTTTGGTATGGTTTGCCATGTCTTTCCATGCCTTCCATAGGATAGTGGGAGGCTGATGGCCCCTGTCATACATTTGCCTCATACATGTCACATTTTGCTACTGTGCACATTCAGGCTCCACCAGCCAAAGGCAATTTGTGCTTGGTAACTGACATTTGTTGCTGATGCCTGGAACTACAGACACATAACTGCTGATCAGGGTGCCTACGTCAAAGTTCTCCCCAGGGATCAGAGCATGAAACGTGTAATTATGTAGTCTCAGTACTGACTAGCTGCAAGATCATTACAGACAGTAAATCTCTTTCTGCAACCAGCTCTCAACCTGATAGCATTTTCCCTACTCTGCAGCTCTGTGGGCTCATTTTACTACTTTACCCATCTGTATTGAGGAGATCCTTGTGAATGTGCAACATTTCAATATATTATTTTTTTTAAGCTTTTGAAAACAAGTCAAAGACCTTTGCTACAGCTGGTTGTTGGTGAATCTGCTGCTGCCTGCCGCCACTGGCTCATCATCCAGAGCACTAAGTAGCATAATTTAATTTTTGTGCATTTTCATTACTGGTCAGTTCCTTATCTTCTGGTAGTGTTAAAGCATTTAAGGCTTTTAGTCTTGCTTACTTGTCAGATTTTGTTAAATCTTCTGTTTTAAGAGTTTTGAACAATGGGATCCATTTATCTCTGATCAGTTAGCTACTAGCTGCCATTAGTAAAGCACTAGTGTAGTAGTGGATTGAAGTATTTAGCAGCTATATTTGTTTTCCTTAAAATTGTTAAATTTCACTAAAATCACACAGAAAGAAAGTAGATTTTAAAAAGTCACTTTGTGTCCAAAATCACCCCATACACATTGAAACACCGGACAGAGATTGAAAATACACATGTCCGAAATCACCCCACTCCATGGGGTCATTTCGTACACTTTATATGTCTGTCTCAGGCAAAAGTATATGCACATGGATGTTCTATTTCTAGGATATTTTACTGGTTATACATATACCCCACCACTTCCATAAGAAACAATGAAATCTGATAAAACCTAAGAAAGTTATAGAGAAAACAATCTCAAAACTGTCTGAAATCACCCCATTTGATGGTATATCTAAATGTTCCACATTCATAAGGATCTCTACAATACAGATCTATGGAAGAAATGGGTAATCTAATCTAATGTAATCTAATCTAAGGGCATACTGCCTCTGGCAGGGACCCTTCACATGACTTTGTTACAATTTAAGGGCCAAAACTTAGTTAACAAATCAAAATGTATTGCCAGCAACAAACATAAAAAAAAAAACAACAAAACACTCTACGTTAAGGATCAGAATATGGCTGACAGCACTTACTTTATCTGTTCAATGCTGGCAGCAGTGATGGCAAGACAGACTGCAGGCAGCAGAAGGCAGACTAAAGCACTGAAAGGAAGTAAGTAAGATTAGTGTTTAACGCCCGTCGACAACTTTGTCATTAGAGGCAGAGCTTACACTCAGGTTGCTTGGGTAAGGATAGGAAAGGAAATCGGCCATGCCCTTTGAAAGGAACCATTCCGGCATTTGCCTGGAGTGATTTAGGAAAATCACGCAAAACCTAAATCTGATGGCTTGGAGGTAGATTTGAACCACCATCCTCCCGAATGTGAGTCCAGTGTGTTACCACTGCACCACCTTGCTCGGTCTCAGACAGTGCTACAGTGCTACAGTGATGTAAGACAGTAGTGGCAGAGTTAGCAGCCAAGCTGGTGGCAGGGTGTTATTATTGCTTGTCTGGCTAACACAGTGCTCTGGCTGTATCCAGCTCAAGATCACACAGCCAGACAGACTAAACAAATTGTTATCACATGCACTGCATTTCTGACAATTAGCTATCACACAACACATGCTCCCAAACCCTGGAATACTGGTTTGGATCCAAAGATCATGGTTCTGACACAAAAATATGTACAGGCATGGCACAAGCAGGAGAATGCTGTGGGTGTTTTCCAGATGGGTTGTGACAGGGCCGGAAAATGATACTCAGGTATATGTGTTGTGGTGTAACAAAATGGATGTAATTTCAAACATTGGGTAAAATTTCAGTTATTATGGCCTGAGAAGGGCCAACAGTGGTCTGGCAGAGGTGATCATTGTGATGGTTAACTTAGCAAAATGAAGCCAGGGGAATGCAGAGCAGGGAGCATGCTATCAGATTGAGAACTGGTTACAAAAAGAGATTTACTGTCTGTAACGATCTCACAGCTAGTCAGTGCTGATCCTACATAATTACACGTGTCATTCTATGATACCTGGTGAGGCCTTTGATATTTGTGCACTGATCAGTGGTTCTGTGCCTGCAATTGCAATGTGTCAGTGACCAAAGCCAGTTACCAAGCACAAATTAGCTCAGGCTGGTGGATCCTGGATTTGCACAATAAGAAAATGTGGCACACATGAGGCAAATGTATGACAGGGGCCATCAGCCTCCCACTGTCCTATAGAAGCCACAGAAAGACATGGCAAACCACATTGAAAGTCTCCAATTTGGAATAAATGTATATTGCTCCTATTCCCCACTGGTGTACAATCTATATGTTGGTGCTGCTAATAAATATTCTTTCAGTTCTATGCCTCACCGACAACCTTGCTTTTGGATTTATGCTTGGTTGTTTCCAGTCTTCCTAAATCCCACTACACTTTCTTCAACAACAGCTAAATCAAAGTGATTCCTTCTCCCATTATTACCACTGTATTCCAGTTTCTCTAGTTTTAATTTCTATTTTTATGTCACATAACTTGTATATTTCTCATTTGCCTTAATTAAGTTTATTTTTCTCACAGGGTAACACATCTGATTGTTAATGTGGTAGTGCAGCTTCTACTGGGCGTGCCGCTTGAAATGGTGCATGGAAGGAGGCGGATGCTGGCAGTGTATGCTTCTGGAGTCATATTTGGTGCCCTACTCACATCTGTTTTTGATCCAGTAGTTTTTCTTGCAGGTGCATCTGGTGGTGTCTATGCACTTTTATTTGCTCATATAGCTGCTATTTTCTTGGTAAGGAGCTCTTTTAAGTTTTGTGTCAGTGTGTTTTTCTTGAAGTGGTGAAGCTGTGATAACGTGCTTACCTGTCTTATGAGTTATTCTATTTGTGAGAATACTGAGATATGCTTGTGCCATGGTTGAAGTTAATTATACTATATTATTGAGTCAGATGGACTTAAAATACCTACTTGATTTTGATTAACCTCTTAGTTCTCATTGATGTAAGTACTTGACAAGAATTGGGAGAGGTTTAGGTTATAAGAAGTGGCAACTGTTGGGTATGGGGTGTGTGGTCAAAATAGGTTGCCGTAGGTTAAGGCTGGGATAATTTTAGAACCAGAGAATGTATTGTAAAGTTAACTCCTATCTGTGCAGCTAAGAAAACTGGTAGTGGTGGGGAGGATCACATAGACCAGTTTGTGAAGCCATTGAAATCAAACATGTTATGTCAAACAGGTGCATATTGTGCCATGGGATGCTTTACATTGTTTTTGAATGAAGTTTGACAGTGGTCATTCATTCTGATGGACAGTTGGTTGGTACTCATATTAATATAAAAAGCTGTGCAGTGATTGCAGCAAAGTGTGTCTGCTTGTGACAGTTATGTGTCTCCAAGTGAGTTGTACATGGTCATTTGTAAACGAAACTTGGCTGCTATGACATTTCCTTGCTCAGACGAACCACTGACACCATATCCCGCTCTGGAGACCGCCTCCTGTGTTGCTCTTTCCTCATGTACATGCCCATCCTCTTTTGTTTTGCACTCTCCCACTCCATTAGTTGAGAACGCATCTGGAACTTTACCTTCCCTGACATTTCAGTAGTCATGAACGGCACACTGCATAAACTTCAACTCATAGACACGTCTTCAATCTACAGTAAGCCAAGCCACCTTTGCTCGGAGAAGCTGGCAGCCATAAAGCAACAAATCTCTGAACTTTTGCAGGCAGGTGTCACAGGTTGTCACCCATTCATTTGGTAGTCAAGCTGGAGGGCAGTTGGCACATGTGTGGAGATTATTGCAGGCTCCTTGCATGTACTCTCATGGACAATTACCCCATACCAAACATTGCAGACTTCACTCAGACCTTGTGGCACAAACGTGTTTTCCATTGTGAACTGCAAGCATGCTTATCATCAGATTCCTATGACTTCTGAGGACAATGAAAAAGACTGCTGTTACCACTCCTGTTGGTATGTACCACTGTGCCATGCCATTTGGTGTAAAAAACACAACTCAAACTTGGAAGCATTTCATTAATGCGGTACTCTTTCCTTTAAAACTTTGCATTGCCTACCTCAACAACATATTAGTGTTCATTGACTCCATCGGGGAGAACAAGAAACACCCCCCCCCCCGCACCCCCACCCCCCACCCCATGACCCATGAGAAGATCAGCCATATCAGGGATCTACCCCTCCCTAGACCTTCAAAGAATTGCGACGTTTTCTTGGGACAATAAACTATTACTGATGCTATTTACCTAGTGCAGCCAGGCTTCAAGCCCCCCTCACTGATGCTCTAGACAGCAAGCTCACCTTCTGCACTCGCCCCATTCCTTGGACTGAGGCAATAACTTCTGCATTCTCTGCTCTGACAGATCTTCTTGCTTGAGCTGTCACCATTGCTCATGCTCATACTGAGGCTGAATTGTTCATCAACACGGATGCAAGTGACACCACCATTGGTGCAGTTCTCAGTCAAACTGCCAACCGTGTCACTTCCCCTTTGCAGTTCTTCTCAAAAAAGGTCAATAATGCCAAAAAGAAGTATTCTGCTTTCAATCATGAGCTCTTGGCTCTTTACGAAGCTATCAAGTGCTTCCATCCAGTTGTCGATGGACGCTCTTTCTACGTCTTCACTGACCACAAGACACTTGCTGTTGCTATTGTCAACCACCCAGCAGATCCCTCTCCTCGCCAGTTCGACTATTTTTATTGTATCTCTCAATTCACTACCAATGTGTGTTACATCAAGGGCACTGACAATGTTGTTGCTGATTTTTTGTCATGCACTGATTTTATCTTCCCCCTCTTAGACCTCTAAACTTACCACTCTTCAGGTCACGAACAAAGACACTATGCAACTTACTCATGACTGTAACTCTTCTCTTCGACCAATCCAATCTGGTGAGGTCTGGTGTGATGAATTGATTGGACACGCCATACCCCAATATTCAACACTGCCTTTGACATTAAATCTTCAACAAACTTCATAACATAGCTCCCACTGGTGTAAATTAACACTTCCACCAGACTAGTCATTGATTGTTTCATCTGGCGGGACATGAGAAGGGATTGTCAGCTTGGGCTCACACCTGTGTTCCCTGCCAGCGAAGCAAGGTCCAGACACACACTACCGCCCCCCCCCCTCCCCCTTAGGCTCTTTCCCAGTCCCAGCTGGACATTTCCAACATGTTCATATTGACCTCATCGGCCCCTTCCTTCGGTTGATGGCTATCGCTATCTTCTCAATGCCATCAATTGCACCACCCACTGGGCAAAGGCCACACCACTTCTTAATATTACTGCTAAAACTGTTGATCATGCTTTCTTTGCACTTCTGGGTCACTCACTTTGGCTGCCCTGCTGTCATCACCACCAACCAGGGTAGACAATTTGAGTGTGCCATCTTTCAGTCTCTGCAACCTCTTCGGTATCCGCCACACTGACACCACTGCCTAATACCCACGTGGCAACAGCCTTGTCGAACGGTGGCACCGCACCCTGAAAGCTGCTTTAATGTGCCAAGACTCTCGCTGGCTTGAGGCCCTGCCTTAGTTCTCCTCGCACTCTGCTCCATTTACAAGGAAGATTTAAAAGGCACGGTGCCATAATTTGTTTACAGACAAAAGCTAACGCTCCCTGGCAACCTCGTTCAGCCTTCACCTCCTCCTTCACCATCCAACCTCCCAACCCTTGTCAATCGGATCTGACTTCACTGCTCTAAACTCCCCCCCCCCTCCCCCTCCTCTAGTCATTCCCTCCTTCTCCTCATGTCACTGGAGGTATGTTCCCATCTGTTTCTCCGTGACGATTCTGTATGCTCTCCTCTCCAACTTCCTTATTCTGGGCTTTACTGTGTCCTCAAATGGGGCAGTAATACTTTCATTATCTCTGTCAATGAAATGCCAATAACAGTCTCTATTAATTGCCTCTAACTGGCTCATGGTGAAACCCCGTCCTCAACTGTGGATGCAATGCAGCCTGGGCCAGGCGTCAACGGCTGTCCCATGCCTTCCCCAGTCTTCCCCTTCCCGCACCCCTCCTGTCCCATACCATGTCCACTACCCCCTCTGCTCCCTTTCTCAACACTGTTCCCTGCATCTCCATCCTCACCATTCTGGGGTTTCTTACACTCCATTCTTCCCTCCTCCCTGGCTCTTGAATTTGTAGTTCCCATCCCCCCTCCTCTTGGTACCGATCTTTTGATCATTCCGCTACACCACAATGTCTTCATTTTGTATTCTTCCTTTGTTGCCCCCTCATTCCCCTCCCACATCAAATGGCACCTATTGAAACATGTAACTCTGTCTGTGGAGGTCTGCCCATTTGATGTTTGAGCATTCTTACTCCCTTCCACCGAAGTGCCTATTTATGGCCCCTCTGGCCTCCACACCAGTCATCAGACCTGACTCGTGCCACCCAATGACCACAAAGACTGACCAACTTTGTTGTAGATGTGCCACCAACGTGGCACCGCCTGCCTACACCACCGAGCTCCTGATAATGCACATGCCAAGGCATGTGCAGCCCAATGCTTTGGTCATCCCCCCCTCCCCCCGCCTCCCTGCATACTCCATACTGTGGGAGAGGACTGTGTGGTGGTGTAACCACTATCAACTATTACAACACCAAATTTTTGTGATCTCTTCCTGGTCAATATCTTTGGGGTAGCAGATTCACTGTGCCTGCTGGCCGTCTTAAGTTTGTCTTGCTTTGTACATTGTAGTGTAAACAACAAAGCAGTTACTATGATCTGATACATGCTTTCTCTGGAGCTCAAACCCCATCCAAATCTGATACTATCATATTCCACTCATTAAGGAGATATACTGAAATCTTATTTAAAGTTTAACTTAAAAAGACAAGTGTTGCAATTAGTAGGCCTAAATGTGTGTTTGTCATTTGTCTCAAAGCTGGCAGCAACTAAAATATGCCAATTTTGTTTGTTCATTGGGGAAAATTACAACACTTGGCTACTTCCAGCAAATTTCACATATAATTTCAAACCTTTACAAAAATGTTGCTGACAGTTCTCACAAAATGATGATAGGAAGAAAAATTTTATCACTTACTACATTTTTGCTGATTATACTCTCAAACTTCAGCATCTATCATGCCATTTTAATTTATTATTTTTTATCTACTAACTCTATTCACAACACAATTTGTATTACTGAAGGCACGTGCAAAGTTATATGACCATGTGGCATATAGCTCAGGAGGTTTGATGTCATCAACATTAAGATGCATGAAAAATATAATATGACTATATTATATAATAGCATATTATATATTACTATTGGCTAAAATTGAGTGCTGAGAACCTTATCTCATCCAGTGTTTGATACTGAAAGGACTTAGTGACTCTAAAGCAGGTGCTTAATTTTAATCTTCTTCATAAGACTTTAATAATTTATGACTTTGTACGAGTGCTCAATAACAATTATCAACTCTGAATATACTTTCATTTATTTCTGGGAATCACAGACACAGTCTTATACAGTCTTATACTTGTCACTAACTTGGTACTAAATTGTTACTGAATTGATACTTACTAAATTTGGCACAAAGAAGATTCTTACATAGCTTTCCAACAATTACCACATTATTGTGAGCAATTATGAGATCTTATAAAAATTAAATCTTCCAGAATTCATAGAACTTTGGGTAACTGATATTACAGATTACTGAACTGTAGTTTCAAACATCACAATCATTTACAACTAATTACTTTTAGAACAGTCAAAACTGGTGAAATGTATAATGATATACACGTTGCATAATTAACACAAAAATGATATAGCCTAACTGAATTATGACAGAGAATTCAACAAATACACAAGATCGTAATTATTTTGGTTTGATATAATAATGGAAAGTCGAGGTTGGAATTATAATATAGTAAGGACAGTTTACAACTCACCACAAAGACGTGGCGACGAGCTGCAACAGGCACATACTAAAGACACACACATACAACACTTTCAGCTATCAGCCATGGTCTTCTTCAGAAAATAGAACACTCATGCAATCACACAGGCACGCAACACAGTCATACACATCATCTCCGGCTGCCGAACTTCGAATCATGCTCTGTGGCGAATAGGGGAGGGGAGGGGAGGGGAGGGGAGGGGAAGGGAGGGGAGAGGGGATAGGAAGGTTACATCATGGTGTTGGGGATGGGTTAGATGGGAATAACGAGATGCAGCTTAGGAATGGAGCGGGGAGGCAGGTGAGGGGGAAAATGTAAAATAAAATAAAATAAACAAAATAAAATAAAGTAAAATAAAATAAATATACAAATTGCACACTGGAAGTACAAAAGACCGCATACAGACACACACACTCACACAAACACACACACACACACACACACACACACACACACACACACACACAAAAGCGATCACACATTCACACACCACTCAAAATAGGTGAGGTTTGGGATAGAGGGGTAGGAACTGTAAGGTATGGAGAAAAATAGGGAAGTTATCATAGGTTGAGGCCTGGTTGATTTCGGAGAATGTATTGTAAGGATAACTCCCATCTGTGCAGTTCAGAAAAGCTGGTGGTGGATGGGAGAATCCAGATGGCACGGGTTGTGAAGCAGCCATTGAAATCAAGCATGTGCTCTGCTGCATGCTGAGCCACAGGGTAGTCCACATAGTTTTTGGCCACAGTTTGGCGGTGGTCATTCATCCTAATTGATAGCTGGTTGGTGGTCATGCAAATATAGAAAGCTGTACAGTGTTTGCAGCACTGTTGGTAAATTACGTGGCTGCTTTCACAGGTGGCCCGGCCTCTGATAGGACTGAAAATAGAAACTGTTGGGTGCGTGGATTGGACAGGTCTTGCAGCAGGGTCTTCCACAAGGATATGATCCCTGTGGCAGTGAGCTGGGTTTCAGGTGGCATAAGGATAAACTAGGATGTTGTGGAGGTTGGGAGGGCGACGTAACACCACTTTAGGAGGGATGGGAAGGATCTTGGGCAGGATGTCTCTCATTTCTGGGCACGAGGATAGAAAATCAAAACCTTGGCGAAGCATGTAATTTAGTTGTTCCAGTCCAGGGTAGTACTGGGTGACAAGGGGAGCGCTCTTTTTGTGGATGGTTACTGGTGTACTGGTCTGGCACTTTGATCTCCTATGTTTTATGATCAGCCAAAAATCTGTAAAAAGGAAGTACTCCTATGGCCCATCATTGGAACCACTAGATTGCTTATGTACAGTCATGTGCAGTATCTGGTCAGGATCCATATTCCACATGTGTGCACCATATTAATAATACTTGTATGACTTCATCAGTGAAATTAAATGTCTGCAATTGTAAGGAGGAGGTATAGTGCTCTGCTTTGATTAGGTCTCATCATCCATGCACATTCCCATCAAAGACTCTGTATACTGGCTCTCCCTGTTATTGGATTAATTTGAGCACACTGTAAATATCATGTTGTCCTTTTTTATGGTTGAAAATCATTTAAACAGGTGGTTGGTGTAATAATAGTAATCTTATTAGCTCCAGTTATAAGCAACCTGTTCATTGAGTGATTAAAGGGTATTGACATGGACATGATTCCTGCAAAGCCTAGTTCCTTTTATCATTATACAAATGAAATTAAATGATTAAGAGATTTTTGGAAGTCACAAACATCCATGATGGATGTATGCAGACTGAAAATTTGTACTAAGGGCAGGATTTGAACCTGGTCTCCTGCAGGTATGACATCACCCTGACACAGTGGTTTCTCTCAACTGTGTGAAAGTTTAAGGAAGGACACCATGTTGACTGAGGCAGAAATGAAAATTGGAACTGAGGAGGGACATATGCTACAGTAAGTCTGTGCAGTTGTCCAAAGTCAATGTTTCTGAGTGACACTGCCTAGTGAGCTGGAGGATTCCAGCATAGATGCAAATATGTTGTCAGTAGATATAAATAATGGCTTATCATTATGTTAACAACACAATCATTGTATTGGCTTGTTTTATGAATGTGAAAGCTCTTTGACCATAGTAAGACATCCATGGCCATATTAAGTTTATGGTAGAGCTAGAGCTGGAGACTAACGGTGCCTTACCATTCTTTGATGTGACTGTCCATCAAAAAGCAAAACTGTATCTCAGTGTTTACCAGAAACTCACCCCACACAAATTTGTGTCTGAACATTACCAGCCAACAGTACCCAGTACAAAAACATTTTATTCTGATTACCTTGGAAGCCATTTCAGATGCCTACTTTGCAGAAAGTAATTATGAACAGTATTTTTAATTGGTGAGTCTTTGTGAAATGACTTGCAAAATTGGTCTGTTGTGGTAGCCATTATCCATGAATTTTTTTCTGCAAGTGACTCAGATCTTTTGACAGTTTTACAGCATCTAAAATGACTTTCATTCAATGTAGCAAACTATTCAGAACAGAATATTTATGTGTTAATTACTTGGACCTTCTGCCATCCATTGTGTGGTGGGTGGCAGAATATCAAATACATTCTCCATTAATTTAATTTTATTTTATTTTTGTAAGATAGAGTGGTTGACCAGACAGACGCAAACAAACCTAGGCAGACATACTATCTGTATTGATAGTATGTCTGCCTAGGTTTGTTTGCGTCTGTGTGAATGTATGGGTGTGGGTGTATTTGTTCACCTTCCTTTTCTTCCCCCAAGGTAAGTCTTTCCTGTCCCGGGATTGGAATGGCTCCTTACCCCCTTCCTTAAAACCCTCCCTTTTACCTGAAGAAGCAACTGGTGTTGCGAAAGCTTGTTTGTGTGTCTGTGTGTATTTATTGTATTTGTTCACCTTCCTTTTCTTCCCCCAAGGTAAGTCTTTCCTGTCCCGGGATTGGAATGGCTCCTTACCCCCTTCCTTAAAACCCTCCCTTCTGCCTGAAGAAGCAACTGGGTTGCAAAAGCTTGCGTTTGTGTGTGTGTGTGTGTGTGTGTGTGTGTGTGTGTATTCATTTATTTATTTGTGATGCTGTTACACCTGTGCTCCTTCGCCTGGTGAGTAATCTTCGTCTATTTTTTATATTTAATTTTTCCTGCTAGGAATTTTTCATATATATATATATATATATATATATATATATATATATATATATATATATATATATCCCCACATGACCCCACCAACACCCCGCACCCCTACCTTCTACCTTATTCCTAAAATTCACAAACCTAATCATCCAGGCCGGCCGATTGTGGCCGGTTACCAAGCCCCCACAGAACGAATCTCTGCCTACATAGACCAACACCTTCAACCTATCATGTGCAGTCTCCCATCCTTCATAAAAGACACCAACCACTTCCTTGATCACCTGAAATCCTTACCCAGCCTGTTACCTCCTGAAACCATCCTTGTAACCATTGATGCCACTTCCTTATACACAAATATCCCACATGCCCAGGGCCTCGCTGCGATGGAGTATTTCCTTTCATGCCGACCACCCACTTCCCTACCTAAAGCCTCTTTCCTTAATACCCTAGCCAGCTTCATCCTAACCCACAACTTCTTCACCTTTGAGGGCCGGACATACCAACAACTAAAGGGAACAGCCATGGGAAGCAGGATGGCCCCCTTGTACGCAAACTTATTTATGCGATGCTTAGAGGGAGCCTTCCTGGAAACCCAAGTCTGTCAACCCGAAGTTTGGTACAGATTCATTGACGACATCTTCATGATCTGGACTCACAGTGAAGAAGAACTCCAGAATTTCCTCTCCAACCTCAACTCCTTTGGTCCCATCAAATTCACCTGGTTCTATTCCAATTCCCATGCCACTTTCCTTGATGTCGACCTCCATCTGTCCAACGGCCAACTTCACACATCCGTCCACATCAAACCAACCAACAAACAACAATACCTCCATTATGACAGCTGCCATCCATTCCACATCAAACGTTCCCTTCCCTACAGCTTAGGTCTTCATGGCAGAAGAGTCTGCTCCAGTCCTGAATCACTGAACCAGTACACCAATAACCTAATAACAGCTTTTACATCCCGCAGCTATCCTCCTGATCTGGTTCAGAAGCAAATTACCAGAGCCACCTCCTCATCCCCCCAATTCCACCGAAGAACCCCAGAAGTGCCCCTTTTGTCACCAGATACTTTCCGGGAAGGAGCGGACTCTGAATGTGGCTCTCCAGCAAGGATACGACTTCCTTAAATCCTGCCCCGAAATGAGATCCATCCTAAATGACATCCTTCCCACTCCTCCAAGAGTGTCTATCCACCGCCCTCCTAACCTTCGTAACCTCCTAGTCCATCCCTATGAAATCCCCAAACCACCTACCCTACCCTCTGGCTCCTACCCATGCAACCGCCCCCGTTGTAAAACCTGCCCTATGCACCCTTCCACCACCACTTACTCCAGTCCAGTAACCCGGAAGGTGTACACAATAAAGGGCAGAGCCACTTGCGATAGCACCCACGTGATTTACCAGCTGACATGCCTGCACTGTGAAGCGTTCTATGTGGGAATGACCAGCAACAAACTGTCCATTTGCATGAATGGTTACAGGCAGACAGTGTTTGTTGGTAATGAGGACACCAATCCTTCAGAACTCCGGAGATGGGATCTTGCCCTTCAGCATATTCTCTCCTCCCGTTGCCCACCTGGTCTCAACCTCCGCTAAATTAAAATTCCCGCCCACCATCTAGCATCTTTGCCTCGGTTCTTTGGACAGAGCCTCTGCCTCAAGTGGTATCTCTGTCCAACTTCTTTGCTTTTTACAAATGTCTGTCTAGGTGTGTTTGTGTTTGGATATGTGTGAGTGTGTGTGTATTTATCTACCTTCCTTTTTGTCCCCCAAGGTAAGTCCTTCCACTCCTGGGATTGGAATGACTCCTTTTCCACTTCCTTAAAACCCATATCCTTCCCTTTCTCCTCCCCTTTTTTCCTCTTTTTCCTGAAGAAGCTGCCAGCTTGTATGTGTGTTTGAGTGTGATTTTTATTTTTGTGTCTATCGACGAGCCAGTCCTTTTGGGTAAGTCATCCATTTTCTATTTTTTATATTTGTTTATCCCACCAGGATGAATATTAAGACGAAAAATGTCTGCCTAGGCGTATTTGTGTCTGTGTGAATGTGTGGGTGTGTGTGCATTTGTTTACCCTCCATTTTTTCCCCCAAGGGATTGGAATGGCTCCTTACCCCCTTCCTTAAAACCCTCATCATTTCCTTTTTCCTCTCCTTCCCTTCTGCCTGATAAGCAGTTAGGCTGCGAAAGCTAGCGTTTGTGTGTGTGTGTGTGTGTAAAATAGAAAACAGATGACTTACCAAAAGGACCGGCTCGTCGATAGAAACAAATAAAATAAATAAAATCACACACAAACACACATACAAGCTTTCGCAGCCTAGCTGCTTCGTCAGGCAGAAGGGAAGGAGAGGGAAAAGGAAATGATGAGGGTTTCAAGGGAGTGGATAAGGAGTCATTCCAATCCCGGGACAGGAAAGACTTACCTTGGGGGGGAAAAAAGGAGGAAGGTAAACAAAAACACACACTCCCACACATTTACACAGACGCAAGTACACACAGGCAGAAAAATAAAGATTTTAGACTTACCTAAAGTACAGGCTCGTCGACAGAAGCATAAAACACACACAAAAACACACAAACATTCGAGCTTTCGCCACCACTGGTGGCTTCTTCGGGAAAAAGAGGAGGGAAAGAATGGAGAAAGGGAAGGATACAGGTTTTAAGGAAGTGGAAAAGGAGCCATTCCAATCCCAGGAGTGGAAGGACTTACCTTAGGGGACAAAAAGGAAGGTAAACAAATACACACACACTCATACATATCCACATGCAAACACACCTAGGCAGACATTTTTTTATTATTATTTTTTTAAAATATATCTTTGTAGTAGAGTCTTTTTTTCACATACCTGCAGTAGAGTTTCTTCCAGTTTTATCAATTACTCTCCATGAAAAATTAGATATGCCCACTAACTTTCAAGGTGATTGGTTAAACAATGTTGAAGTCAGAATGAAGTTTTCACTCTGCAGCAGAGTGTGCACTGATATGAAACTTCCTGGCAGATTAAAATTGTGTGCCAGAACCAGGACTCAAACCTGGGACCTTTTCCTGTGAAAGGCAAAGCTCCCGGGTTTGAGTCCCAGTTCCGGCACACAATTTTAATCTGCTAGGAAGTTTCAATGTTGAAGTCTTTTCCAAAGTGTCCTCGATCATACACCACACCACACAGGTGTGTGTGTGTGTGTGTGTGTGTGTGTGTGTGTGTGAGACGCATATGCAGATGTAATGTGTATAAAAATTAAGAAAAGTATTTTTATTGAATTTAAAATACATCAGTTTGATGCTTTTTAAAGAGGTTTCATATACACGACTCTCTAAAGTGTAACTAAGTTTTGTTTCAGGGATGTACAATTTGTTTGACTGCCAAAGAAGTTCTGTATCAAGGATTCATATTAAAGATAACTTCAAAAGTCAGTATGGAGGCATTTAAGATCATGTTATTAATGTAGGGTACCATGACCACCTTCTAAGTTTAGCAGTCAATATGTCTGATTGCCATATGAAGCACATGAGTTCAGTTCCAAGGACTGTCAGAGCCTTTTCCTTGGTGAGTGGACTGTAAGATGATACTCCTCCCCATGAAGCCAATTGAAGAGCTACTTGAATGAGAAAGAGTGGTTAGAAAGGCAAGAAGTTGACAAAGGCTGAAAGAGTAGTGTGCTGACCTCTCTTCTCTTACCACTTACAAATAATCCCATAAAGCAGAGGAATATAATGGTTGCTCAGTATTGTGTGATGCTTGTATTGTGCTTCTTCATTTTGTGCATTTTACACAAAAGTGATTAAGAGGATTGATACAGAAAAAGACACAATTCAGTACTCAAGGTCTATCAGAAATTTATTTGCACTTCAGGTTTTATGAATAATATAATTATGTTAGACAATAAATGTCTGAGTAAGTTCTTTAACAGCTAATCCATACTATTTGAACCATAAAAAATTGGTTTCTTCTATTTTCATCATTTTATATTGTTTTTCAGACTTGCTTCATCGAAAAACATTAATATTGTACTGTGTTTAAACATCAGTTATATTTATTTTATTGTTTAAATTTTTTATGTCACAGTAGTAATATTACCTGCCTTAAGTTACTACACAGTGGTTATTACTTTTATGTTTCACTTTGATAAATATATAATATTTTTCCTTCTTTCAGAACTGGAGTGAGATGAAGTATAATACCTATCAAGTAATGATACTAACAATAATAATCTTATATGACTTCACTGTGGCTGTGTACTATAGGTATTACAATGCTGGAGATGACAAGGTACGTACAGTAAAAGAACCAGAGTCTTCTTTATAATAATTATTTTAGAAGGTAGTAGAACGCTTCACAGTGCAGGCATGTCAGTTGATAAGCTTGTTTGTGTGTGTGTGTGTGTGTGTGTGTGTGTGTGTGTGTTTTATGTTACTATCACTACCTGTGCTCCTTCATCTGGTAAGTAAACTTCATCTACTTTATATATATATATATATTTTTCCTGCTAGGAATTTTTTATAAATTAGAAAACGGATGACTTACCCAAAGGACACGTTCGTCGACAGACACAAATAAAATCACACACAAACCAAACACACATACAAGCTTTCGCAACTGTTGCTCGCTTCTTCAGAAAAAAGGAAGAAAGGAGAGGAGAAAGGGAAGGATATGGGTTTTAAGGAAATGGAAAAGGAGTCATTCCAATCCCAGGAGTGGAAGGACTTACCTTAGGGGGGAAAAAGGAAGATAAACAAATACACACACACTCAAACACATCCAAACGCAAACACACCTAAACAGACATTTGTAAACAGCAAAGAAGTTGGACAGAGATCTCTGTCTACCCATTACCACACATTAACGACACCTTAGACTGCTTGAAAGGAGCTACGTACTTCTTAACTATGGACGTGCAGACACATTAGTGGCAAATTGAGGTTGACGAAGCTGACAGGGAGAAGATGGCTTTTATTACACCTGACGACCTCTATGAATTCAAAGTAATGCCATTTGTATTATGTAATGCTCCAGCACATTCGAACGCATGATGGACAACTTGTTTTGACACCTTAAGTGGATGACATGTCTTTGCTATTTAGATGACACTGTTGTTTTCTCGAAAACATTTGAAAAACATCTGAGTTGCCTGTCAACTGTGTTGGAGTATGTTCAGACTGCAGGACTTTGCCTCAATCCAAAGAAGTTCCTCTTCGCTGCCAAAGAGATAAAAATCCTGGGGCACCTAGTCAATGGAGATGGTGTCCGTTCTGATCCAGATAAAGTAAGGGCAGTCACAGAATTTCTAACTCCTCAGCATATTCGTGACGTGAGAAGTTTTCTCGGGCTCTGCTCATACTACTGACGTTTCATAAAAGGATTTTTTAACAAGGCATGTCCATTGCAGGAACTTCTGCAGGGAGACACCAAGTTTTACTGGAGTGAGACAAAAGAAAAAGCTTTCCGGGCACTTAAGGAGGCTCTAACGTCCACACCATTTCTAGCCTTGTACGACGAGAATGCAGAAACTGAACTTCACACAGATGCCAGTGGTTATGGGATTGGTGCAGTGCTTGTACAAGTTCAGGAAGGTGCTGAAAGGTGATAGCCTATGCGTCGAGAGTACTCTGAAAGTCTGAGATAAACTATTCTACAACTGAGGAAGAATGTCTCGCAGTTATCTGGGCTATCAACAAGTTCCGGCCATATTTATTTGGCAAACTATTCACCATCGTGACAGACCACCATTCTTTGCTTTGGCGACTAGCTTGAAGGATCCATCAGGTCGACTAGCAAGATGGGCACTAAGACCTCAAGAGTACGATGTAACAGTGGTATTCAAGAATGGGCACAAACACAAGGATGCCGACTACCTTTCGAGGAATCCAGTAGTGGAACGCAACAGCACGAATGAAATTTCAGCCCTCACTGAATTAGATGACTTTACAGCTGAACAGAGGGAAGATCCAGCACTATTAAAAACGATAGAGGCCTTGGAGAAAGGTGAACCGACCAATGGAGAGTTCCAACTTATAAACGGGACATTGTATAAGAGCAACTACGATCCACAGGGCCACAAATGGCTACTGGTCATTCCAGCTCATCTTCAGCCAGCCATTCTCAAGTATTTCCATGATGCTCCAATATCCGGTCATCTGAGATTTGTGAAGACCCTAGATAGAATCAGACGCAGGTATTACTGGAAAGGTATCTACCAATCTGTCAAGCACTATGTGAGTCACTCTAAAGACTGCCAGTGATGGAAGCATGTGCCGCAATTACCTCCAGGGCATCTCGTATCAATTCCACCTGCAGCAGCTCCATTCCATCGAGTTGAGATCGATCTTTTAGGGAGGTTCCTGAAGTCAACACATGCTACGCTGTCACCAAACCAGTGCCGACTGCAGAAGCTCCAGAGATCGCAAAATTCCTTGTAGAAGACATGGAACACCAGGTGTGGTATCTGACCATAGAAAAGTATTCCAATCAAAACTAGTATCAGAGGTAATGTCACATTTTTACCCCTGTACGGAAAGTTGAACTATCAAAAAAGTTACTGAAGCGATACTTTCGTCCTTATCGTGTCATACACCGCCTGTCAGACATCACATACGAAGTTGAGGATTATGAGCCGTCGTCGAAATGACAAAAATGACACGTCCTCTACAAGAAGTCTTACTATGATCCTGAAGAGCAGATAGGCGAAAATGGCTTCTTGTTCAAGGTCTCTAAGAATGGTAATAATACTGATGAAGCCATGACAGGAACGTCTGTCATCGATAATAGTTTAGAAGGGAAGGATTCTCTGGAACTTCTGACCAGAGAACCCTTGACAAGATCAAGTGTGTGTGTGTGTCCATTCATCTTTCCCTGTTAATGAAATACATTTTAGACAACCCCCCGCCCCTCCTACACCCCTCAGCATTACTCAGTTCACTCATCTTCTCTTCTCTTCACTACTTGATCTTTCCTCTTTGGTTATATATATCCTCTCTGGCTTGGCTTAGTACGTGCATGCAGTATCTGTGACGTCCACACTCCCGAAACACCACTTTCATGACCTAGGTCGTGAACTACCTTTCCCTTCTGTTCCCCTCCTTTCTTCTTCCCTTCTCTCCCACCTGATGAAGGAACTGTGGTCCGAAAGCTTGTCCTTTTTGTCCCCTTTTTTCTGTTCCTTCATTTGTGTTACTATCGGTGGTACAGCACAAAGGTAAGTACTGGCCAGCCTTTTTATGTTATCTATTCTTCTAATTTCTGGTACATTCTGTCTGTGTGTAAATAGCAGACCACTCTGCCCGAAAGGCAGTCAGTGCTACGGGTATGTTACAGTTTGCAATAAATCTGCTTTCAGCTCCAAGAATGATTGCATTTTCAAGGAAAACTTGTATTGGATTCATGCTAAGGTTCCTGCAACTGTAGAAGACATCTAGCCCCAACATTTAGTTCTTATATGCCCACTTCTAGTATGTGTAGCCACAAAGTGGGCATCATATCATTGCCTATCTGTGAGGTAAACAAGAACAGGATTCAATTATGTACTCATAGGTGAAAATGACTTTCCTCCAATCGACATTTTCGCATGAACTTACAATTGCCAATCTGTCTATGGCTTGACTGTCAGATAATGGTTCTTTAATGAGAGCATGACAGGACCTGATTCCATAATCATTTAATTGTCTGATAGCAGTTTTCAACAAGCCCAGGAAATGTGAAGCTCTCCCTATTTCCTGAATGTTTGAGAAAGGGGCAGTCTGGGCCGCTCTGACCAGTTCATCATCATCTCTTCAAGTAGAGACTTGCAGTCTTCCAGGTATAGGATGCCTGCTTACTTCACCATTATCTCTGAATCGTCTGATCCATCTCCTTGCTGTGGAAGCAACAACACCATAATGACATCCTGCCTCAGCCATTTTGAAGTATACCTATGATTTATGTTAATCTGCTGATATGTTTTTCGTAGCTGAAAACTACAGGCACACCAGTTGGTGGTCAAAGTAATTAAAAAAATATATCCATTTTCAATATTATTACTATGAACACGTCTGTCTGATTAGATTATTATAAAATAGAATCTTTGAAAAACTTATAAAGCCTACAACTGCACAATTTTTAGCAAATTAATATTTAAAATATTACCTGCAAGAGGTCTAAGAAAATAAAAAATAGACTCCAGTATGATTCAAATATGTACCCGTTGGTTTCTTATACCACCAGCCTACCAGTCACCCAATGAAACATATGTGAGAAGCGGTTGAAGCGGTTTGTTGTTGTAAATGTACCCATGTGGAATTCTTATACCTCAACCATTTCTGAGCTCAAATAATGTTTTCCAAAATAAATGATACCAAACAGTAGTTAAAGTGCAATGAATCTCGGCATATACTATATCTCAACTGTTGTATTGATTCTATTTTGATGATGTAAACAGCAAGGTGAAGCTGCACAGACTTGCGGTTATGAGCTTGGGCATGTGCAATGCTCTGTTCTTGGACTTTTAATTTATTCGGACTGGCTAATCTTTTTGTACCCCATTGTACATTGGTGTGCACTCTGTGTTCCCAAAATCTATGTAGTAACTGTGGAATAAGAATGAAAGAGCAAGTCACCTCCTATAATTTTACATAGAGCATGATGTAACCATAGCAAACATACTGCATAAAAATAATGAAAGAAGGCTGTAAATGTGTAAGAGACCTGGGAGGTCAGAAGATTTAAAATAAATTGTACAGTAGTATGATAGTGATTTAAAAACAATATGAAAATAAGGGAGTGGTAACCACTCTAATAAAGAAGATTGATGTGTGAAACTCAGCAACATGTCACAGAAAACTAGATTTTGCAAGCTTTTGAGCCCATAGAAGTACTTGAACATTTGAGACATATTTTATATTATAGTAGACTTATTAAGTTTCTTTTGTATTATGTATATGGCAAATGAGAAAGCACTTGGTTATATGTTTACATCTTGCACTCCTTTATATTTTTATTTTCAGATGTAAATAATGGTATATTTTGTAAGCCATATAATTACGTTTTCAGACTGGGTATTTGGCTCATATTGGCGGTGGTTTAGCTGGTCTCCTGGTGGGTTTTTGTGTGCTCCGCAATCTCAATGTCCTGCAATGGGAGAAGACTGTTCAACGTGCATGTCTGTCAATTTTTATTGTTTTTGTTGTGATTGGAGTAATTATAAATCTTGCATGCAAGAGTTGCTTTTTACAATGAAATTGAATGAGAGAAACATATTTCACGTATGGAAACAAACAACAGGAAAAAGGAAAGTGTATGAGGGAGGAAAAATACTACATTATACATTATTTTGTTGTAACTGAAAGTGTAAATTATTGTACTCTGAATAAAGTTATGTTGTCAATAAAGAACATATTTTACAACATATTTTCGTATATTATTGTATTTTTCTGTCTTCCTTTACCATTAGTAATGATTCTTTTGTCCAACATCAGATATAATTATTTGGAACTTAACACATTTAAAAACACTGGAACACAAAAATTTATCATGGAAGAATAATGGTTATGAATAATAATGACCGTGAGATGCACACTCTGAAATGAAAGACCACTTTCATTCATGAAATTTAACTGATATCATTTGTTGTGAATAATGTTCTGTATTAACCATTTTGCTTTCATTTTGGTGTAGTAATGGTGAGACTAAGGAAACAGAAATAATTTTAACATCCTTATTCTTCAGTGTGTTTCCTGCACTAAAAATGTTTATCTGTTATCCAAAAAAGTGTAATGATTTTTTAGTGAAAATATTTATTTAGACTGATGAGTGTGAATGAATGTGTATTTTGGAAGTTATCAATAACAGATGTATTTAAAATTATTATTTTTTAATGTTCTGGCACATGACATATTGTCATTCGCCTTCTTGCTTCCCAATACAATGTTGTTAAGTCTAAATTGTACTTGTAGAGTTCTGAATACACTTTAATTGATCACTGTTCATTATGGTACCACATTCTGGAGACAGCATGACAGAGATCTTGTGTGGGTGGGCGGCCAAACAGTATGTCCAGTAGTCAGGCGGAATGTTGTTACTGCCTCTCTTCTTGGTCCATCTGGTATTAGATTAGAGTAGATAAATACTTGTTCCATAGATCATATATACGACATTTCGTAATGATGTGGAACGTGTCAGTTTAGTAAATGTTGTCTATACTTGACAATCAATATTTTAAGGATTTTTTTTTAAGTTTTATCTAAAAATTCATCTACATTGTAGAAGGAGTTGCCATTCAGAAATTCCTTTAATTTCTTTCTAAATACTAGTTGGCTATCTGTCAGACTTTGATGCTACTTGGTAAGTGACCACAGACTTTTGTGGCAGCATAATTCACATCTTTTTGAGCCAAAGTTAGATTTAACCTTGAATAGTGAATATCATCCTTTCTCCTAGTGTTGTAGCTATGCACACTGCTATTAATTTTGAATTGGGTCGGATTGTTAATAACAAATTTCATGAGTGAATATATATATCGTGAAGCTACCGTGAGTATCCCTAGATCCTAAATAAATGTCTGCAGGATGCTCTTGGGTGGGCTCCAGCAATTATTCTGATTACACGCTTTTGTGCAATGAATACTTTTTTACTCAATGTTGAATTGCCCCAGAATATGATCCCATATGAAAGCAGTGAATGAAAATATGCGCAGTAAGCTAATTTATTGAGATTTATATCACCAAATTTTGCAATGACTGATAGCATAAGTAGCTGAACTCAGACGTTTCAGGAGATCTTCAATATGTTTCTTCCAATTCAGTCCCTCGTCAATGCAAACACCTAAAAATTCTACCTTGGCTACAGATGTATGTTTAAAGTCTAAATTTATTAATGGTGTCATGCCATTTACAGTATGAAACTGTATATACTGCGTTTTATCAAAGTTTAATGAGAGTCCATTTGTAGAGAACCACTTACTGACTTTCTGGAAGATATCATTTACAATTTCATCAGTTAATTCCTGTTTGTCAGGTGTGATAGCTATATTTGTATCATCAGCAAAAAGTACTAGCTTAGCATCTTCGTGTATGTAGAATGGTAAGTCATTAATATATATTAAGAACAGCAAAGGACCCAAGACTGAACCTTGTGGGACCCCATTTTTGATAACTCCCCAGTTAGAAGAATTAATTGTCTCATCTACATCATGTGAGCTGCTTATTTCAACTTTCTGCACTCTTCCAGTTAAGTATGATTTAAATCATTTGTGCACTGTCCCACTCATACCACAATACTTAAGCTTATCTAGAAGAATCCAATAATTTACACTATCAAAAGCCTTTGAGAGATCACAAAAAATCCCTACTGGTGATGTCCGGTTATTCAAAGCATTTAATATTTCATCAGTGAAGGTATATATAGCATTTTCAGTTGAAAAGCTTTTTTGAAAACCAAACCGACATTTTGTTAGAACTTTATTTATACTAATATGTGAAGCAACACGAGAATACATAACTTTTTCAAAAATTTTTGATAAAGTTGTCAGAAGTGAGATGGGCTGGTAGTTGTTGACATCGTATGTATCCCCTTTTTTATGCAAAGGTTTAACGATAGCATATTTCAGTCTATCTGGGAAAATACCCTGCTTTAATGAGCTATTACAAATATGACTGAGAATCCTACTTATCTCCTGGGAACAAGTTTTTAATACCCTGCTGGAAATGCCATCAATTCCATATAACAGTTTACTCTTGAGAGAGTTTATTATTTTCCTAATTTCTGAAGGTGAGGTGGGTGGAATTTCAACTGTATCAAATTGTGTGGGTATGGCCTCTTCCATTAATTGCCTTGCTCCTTCTAATGAACATTTAGATCCTATTTTCTCTGCAACATTTAAAAAGTAATCATTAAAAATGTTTTCAACTTCTGACTTTTTGTCAATAAAGTTTTCATTGGTTTTGATGGTAATACCCTCTTCCTCTGCTCTTGGTTGCCCTGTCTCCCTTTTAATAATATTCCAAACTGTTTTAATTTTATTATCAGAGGAGCTAATCTCAGACATGATGCACATGCTTCTTGATTTTTTAATAACTTTTCTTAATGTAGCACAGAAGCTTTTATAATATTTTATTGTTTCTGGGTAATTACTCTTTCTTGCGGACAGATATAGTTCCCTTTTTCGGTTACACGATATTTTTATTCCTTTAGTAAGCCATGGTTTTTTAGAATTAAATTTTATTAATTTCTTGGGGAAACAGTTATCAAATACCCTTACAAATGTATCGTGAAATAAATTATATTTAAATTAACATCATGTTCCTTGTAAACCTCATCCCAGTCTAACTGCTGTAGACTTTCTTTGAAATTTCTAGTTGTTAAGTCATTAATCGAGCACACAATTCTGGTGGACTGTTTCGAATTACTGAACAGAGCTATGTCATATACTGTTACTAGCTGTGCACCATGATCTGAAAGACCATTCTCAATGGGACAAGCATTTATGTTGTTAAACTTATCTTGGTCTATAAAAAAGTTATCTATCAATGTACTGCTGTCCTTTACTACCCGAGTAGGAAAATCAATAACGGATGTCAGATTGAATGAGCCAAGTAAGACTTCCAGGTCTTTCTTCCTATTACACTCTTTCAATGAATCTACATTGAAATCACCACAAATAATAATTTGCATCCTCCTATCTGACAGATAGCACAACAAGGCATCCAAGTTTTCCAGAAATAACTGAAAGTTCCCTGCAGGGGACCTATATACTGTTACAATTATAAGATAATCATCATTGAGTTTAAGCTGGCAGGCACATGCTTCAATATGCTGCTCTACACAAGACATTTTTGTTTCTAAATTTTTTACACTTTGATAGCTTTTGGCATATATGGCAGCTCCTCCTCTTATCTTATTATCTCTACTTACATTTGAGACTAATTTATATCCACTGACATTCACATTTTCCATACCGGTGACAATGTGATGCTCAGACAGGCATAGTATATCTATTACATTATCAGTTTCTATAGCATCTAAACAAACTAAAAGCTCATCTATTTTATTCTTTAGTCCCCCAATATTCTGGTGAAAAATGCTAACATTATTTTTTACTTTACTTTTCTGAGAAACATTTGATTTTTCAACATTTTAAGCACTTGCCTGCCTGAGCTTCTCACTGGACACTGATCTTAGCCTAAAAAAGAAGTACTTCCATGAATTGCAGTGTCCCCCCTTAAGGATTTTGCTATCAACCCAGCTAGTTTACCCTTCCCTTTCATAATTGAGATGCAGGCCATGCCTAGTGAAATCCCACCTATCAATAGCATCAACAGGAACCAAACCTATGTCCGACAGAGTAGCTGCCCTAAGCAGTTGATCAATCTCCATATTGACTCTCCTGACTTAGCGGTTCAGTTGGGGTTGATCATACCGCATGAAAGCAGGCAACAGTCCAACATTTGTCTGGGTCGTTGCAGAAGTTATTTTAACCAGGTCACACTCAATATTGTAGCCCTGATCCCTATCAATGCTGTTTCCCACCCCACTCACTATAACAACATGATCCTGTTTTGTGAAACCCATACACAAGGAACCTATATCATCTACCACCTGGCTTAGACCTGCACTGGGCTTGAAAAAGTTTGTGACCTGGTACCTGTCACCTAGTTTTTCCTGCAAAATCTGGCCCACACCTCTTCCATGACTACTTCCTAACAACAGAACTTTCCTCCTACTATCTACTTTTTTTGAAACCGTTGGTTTCCTTGTGAAAGTCTTTTGCTTCCTAACTGCACCTACTTCTAAAGGAGCCTCTTCCTCACCTGACTGTGGTAGCAAGGCAAATCTGTTGTTTGTGCCAATTGTGAAGCTGTTAGGAACTATACTCTCTCTGTGGCCCCTGTTCCCTGCTACCACTTCCCAGCCCTGCTCACCCTTCTCCCTCCTTAACCTCATAAGTTCCTCCCTAGCACTATCCAGTTCAGCCTGAAGGGCTCTAATCTTCCCTTCCTGTTCAGCTATTTTTCTGTCCCTTGAACACACTTTGCAAAACAAAGGAAGAGACTCGTTCGCTTCCCTCTTTCCCACACCGCTACATCCCCCCCCCCCCTCCAAATGAAACCACTTGTCACAACAGCTGCATTGAAACCGAAAACGAACAAACCTACTGCAGCTCAAACACATTGCATTCATGATTGTTACTTACGTGATATCGACAATATATATTAACTACAGATACAAAGGGTTACTAGATTTGCTTAGGACACTAAAATACGTGTAAGCTGTTAGTAAACGCACTTAAAATTGCGGTACAACACTAAATTTTCACACTCGCGAATTTGGCCTATGAATGAATCCAACAGGGTTTCACAGATCTTCCCCTCACATGAGATTTTAATGATTATGCTTTAAATATGTTATTAACCACCCCCATGAACCACAGACATTGCCGAGGTGGGGTGGCTTGCGTGCCTCAATGATGCAGATAGCCGTACCGTAGGTGCAACCACAGCGGAGGGGTATCTGTGGAGAGGCCAGACAAACGTGTGGTTCCTGAAGAGGGGCAGCAGCCTTTTCAGTAGTTATAGGGGCAACAGTCTGGATGATTGACTGAGCTGGCCTTGTAACATCAGCTAATGTGGATTTGCCACAAGGTTACTGCGAACGGCTGAAAGCAAGGGGAAACTACAGCCGTTACTTTTCCCGAGGACATGCAGCTCTACTGTATGAAAACATGATGATGGCATCCTCTCGGGTAAAATATTCCGGAGGTAAAATAGTCCCCCATTCGGATCTCCGGGCGGGGACTACTCAGGAGGATGTTATCATCAGGAAAGACAATACTGACATTCTGCGGATCGGAGCGTGGAATGTTAGATCCCTTAATCGGGTAGGAAAATTAGAAAATTTAAAAAGGGAAATGGATAGGTTGAAGTTAGATATAGTGGGGATTAGTGAAGTTCGGTGGCAGGATGAACAGGATTTCTGGTCAGGTGAGTACAGGATTATAAATACAAAAGCAGTTGGGGGTATCACAGGAGTAGGACTCATAATGAATAAGAAAATAGGAATGCGGGTAAACTACTATAAGCAGCACAGTGATCGCATTATCATTGTCAAGATAGATACGAAGCCAACACCGACAACAGTAGTACAGGTTTATATGCCAACTAGCTCTGCCGATGATGAGGAGATCGAAGAAATATATGAGGAGCTAAAGGAAATTATTCAGACAGCTAAGGGAGAGGAAAACTTAATTGTAATGGGAGACTGGAATTCGGTAGTAGGAAAAGGAAGAGAAGGAAAAATAGTAGGTGAATATGGACTGGGCAGAAGGAATGAAAGAGGAAGTCGCCTGGTAGAATTTTGCACGGAACATGATTTAATTGTAACAAACACGTGGTTTAAGAATCACAAAAGAAGGTTGTATACTTGGAAGAGACCAGGAGACACCGGAAGATATCAGATAGATTTTATAATGGTAAAACATAGATTCCGGAACCAGGTTATAAACTGCAAGACATACCCAGGGGCAGATATAGACTCTGACCATAACTTGTTAGTCATGAACTGTAGGCTGAAACTGAAAAAACTGCAGAAAGGTAGGAAAATAAGGAGATGGGACCTAGATAAATTGAAGGAACGTGAAGTTCTGGTGAATTTCAGAGGGAGCTTTAGGCAACAATTGACAGAAACAGGGGGAAATAAAACAGTAGAAGAGGAATGGGTAGCATTGAGAGATGAAATAGTGAAGGCAGCGGAGGACAAAATAGGTAGAAAGGCAAGACCAACAAAAAATCCTTGGATAACACAGGAAATACTAAATTTAATTGATGAAAGGAGAAAATATAAAAATGCAGTAAATGAAACAAGCAAAATGGAGTACAGACGACTAAAAAATGAGATTGACAGGAAATGCAAAATGGCTAAGCAGGAGTGGCTAGAAGCCAAATGCAAATCTGTAGAAGAATGTATAAGAAGGGGAAAAGTAGATACCGCCTACAGGAAAATAAAAGACACATTTGGGGACAAGAAAAGTAATTCTACGAATATCAAGAACTCAGATGGGAAACCAGTTCTCAGCAAAGAAGGGAAAGCTGAAAGGTGGAAAGAGTACATAGAGCAGCTCTACAAAGGAAATGAACTTAGAGACGATGTTGTAGGAAGGGAAGAGGAAGTAGATCAAGATGAAATAGGAGATACTATACTGAGAGATGAATTTGACAGAGCCCTGAAAGACCTAGACGGATGATATCCCGTCAGAGCTACTAAAGTCTCTGGGAGAGCCAGCCATGACAAAACTATTTGACCTGGTGTGTAGGATGTATGAGACAGGCGAAATACCCTCAGACTTTAAGAAAAATGTAATAATCCCCATTCCAAAGAAATCAGGCGCAGACAGGTGTGAAAATTACAGAACCATCAGTTTGATAAGTCATGGTTGCAAAATTTTAACACGAATTATCTACAGGAGAATGGAAAAGCTGGTAGAAGCAGACCTCGGGGGAGATCAGTTTGGATTCAGGAGGAACGTAGGAACCCGGGAGGCAATACTTACCTTACGTCTTATCTTAGAAGATAGATTAAGGAAAGGCAAACCTACATTTTTAGCTTTTGTAGATTTGGAGAAAGCATTTGATAATGTTGACTGGACTACACTCTTTCAAATTCTGAAGTCAGCAGGGGTAAAATACAGGGAAAGGAGAGTTATTTACAATTTGTACAAAAGCCAGACCGCAGTTATTAGACTTGAAGGGCATGAAAGGGAAGCATCAGTTGGGAAGGGAGTAAGACAGGGTTGTAGCCTTTCTCCGATGTTATTCAATTTGTACATTGAGCAGGCGGTGAAGGAAAGCAAGGGAAATTTTGGAATAGGCATTAAAGTTCAGGGGGAAGAAATAAAAACATTGCGTTTTGCTGATGACATTGTAATTCTGTCAGAGACAGCGAACGACCTTGAAGAGCAGTTGAATGGAATGGAGAGTGTGTTGAAGAGAGCGTATAAAATGAACATAAACAAGAGCAAAACAAAAATAATGGAATGTAGTCTTAGAAAATCAGGCGATGCCGAAGGAATTAGATTAGGTAATGAGACAATGAAGGTGGTAGATGAGTTTTGTTACTTGGGTAGTAAAATAACATGCGATGGTCGCAGTACAGAGGATATAAAATGCAGAATGGCAATGGGAAGAAAAGCATTTTTGAAAAAGAGAAATTTGCTAACATCGAATATTAATTTAAGTGTAAGGAAGTCCTTTCTGAAGGCATTTGTGTGGAGTGTTGCCTTGTACGGGAGTGAAACATGGACGATAAGCAGTGCGGACAGGAAGAGAATAGAGGCTTTTGAAATGTGGTGTTACAGAAGAATGCTGAAGATTAAGTGGGTAGATCACATAACTAATGAAGAGGTACTGAACAAAATTGGTGAGAAAAGGAATTTTTGGCATACCCTGACTAAAAGAAGGGATCGCTTGGTAGGACATATTCTTAGACATCGAGGATTCGTAAATTTAGCATTGGAGGGAAGTGTGTGGGGTAAAAATCGCAGAGGGAGACCAAGAGACGCGTATAGTAAGCAGATTCAAGTGGATGTGGGTTGCCGTTCTTATGAGGAGATGAAAAGGCTTGCTCAGGATAGAGTAGGGTGGAGAGCTGCATCAAACCAGTCTCCGGACTGAAGACCATAACAACAACAACAATCATGCATTTTACTGCAAAATACAACAGAGTAGTTTTTCCAATTTGTTTAATTTTTGTGCCCTTTTTGGTCAGAAAATCAGCTTTCCCATTACCATCTTATGCCACAGTGAGATGGTATCCACTGAATTGATATTTTCTTATTGTTTTGTTGCAGGGAGTTAATTATTTCTTGTATATATTTGACTTGAGCAATTTTTGTACTCTTAACAGTTGCTGATATTGCTGCTTTGGAGTCACAGAGTATGACTACCATACTTTGTCAAATGTGTGCAAACAGCTATTTTGCTGATTACTGCAGTTCTAATGGCTTGAACTTCACCTTCGAAATTAGAGTGGTGTGATTCTAAAGTTTGATAAAAGCAGAACATTTTGCTGTTTATTCCTACACCAACATTTTCTTCTTTTTGCATTAATGACCCATCTATGTACTGATCTTTTGGGGCATCTATGACTGTTTCTAATGCTGTAGTTTCCATTATTGATGGATCTGTTTCATTTTTTTTATCATCATCATTTGTATCTAGTTTATACTGTAACTGGGGAAGAAGAATGGAGAGAGTAGGAAAATATATTTCTCAGCAGTGACTTCTGGTAGGAAATACTGTAATCTTAAATTTTCTACTTTTTCGATGAACTAATCTTTGTTTTTAACTGTCTACTATTATTGTCACATGACTATGTTTTGTCCATTGATCGTGGTTAGGTAGACGAATAAGTTTTTCATAATGAAGCAGTGCTATCTTTAGATACTTGTTTCAATGGGTTATATCCCAGTCAGAACTCTAATTGACACTAGAGTTGTTCTTACTCCATCGATTATTATTCTTAAAACTTGGTTCTGTACTATTTCTAACTTGTTAATATTTCTGGTAGCAGAAGTAACAAGTGCTTCACTACCATATGTTAAAATTGATCTTATGTAGGTTTTGTGAGTATTGCTGAGCACTGTTCTTGAACATCCCCAGTTACTTCCTACTAACCTTTTCAGTATGCTGAGTCTGGTTTTTGCTTTATCAGCACTTATACTGATGTGGTTCTGCCAGTTTAATTTTTTATCCATGCATATTCCTAAGTATTTAGGGTTTTCATTCTGCTATATAACTTCCCCTCCAATTTTCAGAGTTAATTTTGGTTGAGGGTGACATAGCAAAAATATTTGGTAGGTTTTTTGAGCATTTATTTCTAGGTTTTTTTTACGACCACTTTTCAAGGCGATTTATAACTTGGCTTATTTTCTCTGATAGTTGATTCCTTTTGTTGTTTGGCAGTGGAATCCCGATAACTAGGTCATGTGCATACAGTTCAGGTTTAACTTTTGATGTAGATACATATAAGGAGAGGTCATTGATAAAGGTGTTAAATAATGTTGGACTGGTTATCGTTGCGAACTTTCGCATTCAGGTGTCCCATCAAGACCATAATATCCTTTTTCTTTGCCTTCAACAGGGTTCGATGTAGCTGGCCACAAAATTGCTCTTTTTCTTCTTCGCTTCCTGTCTCTGCATAACACTGCACCACTGTAATTGCTCTAACTCTTGATGCAAAGTGAGCTACTATAATCCTCTCTGAGGCTGGGTACCATTCTATCAAACTCTTCTTTGTCTTATGAGTGATCAATAATCCAACACCCCCTCTATGTTCTGCCTCTCTTCCCGAGTACAGCAGCGTGTCCCCTTCTTGGGTCTTTATCTCACCGAACCCAGTCCATCTCGTCTCACTTAAGCCTAGTATGTCCAATTTGTAACTCTTCATCTCCCTGGATATTTCAGCCAATCTTCCTGCCTGCCACATTGTCTGTACATTCCACATTACAATTCTTGTATCTGATTTCATGCTAAAGGTCAAATCCTTTTTATCCATCCGGCTTCTATTCACTGATGTTTCTGTAATAGTTTAATCTCGGTGTGTAGGTTATTAGCCTTCAGCACCCATAGCCTGGTAAAGGGGCTGCCTTTTAAGTAGCCAGGCCTACTGATTTTCTGTCGGGGTTTCTTCCCTTAGCCTTTCAAGTTCCCACTTCTAACTATAAGGCAGCAGTTGACAATAAGAGTAGAAGAAGGAAAAAGAAAGACTCCCTTGAGCCTCGAAACCTAATACCATCGGGGTCGGATAAATCAAGAGTGGGCCAATGGAGGCCGATAGGAAAGAATGCAGAGGAAGCCTGAGACAAGTAAGTGGAAGTACTGCCAGACTTAGCTAAGGGCCCATGTGGTTGCCACCCACATACTCCCAAGACAGGAGCCCCCTAGGGGGAATACTCTTTGTCTGGAATCTCACCAACTGACCTGTCTGGCATGGGTAACCCTACCGGGAGCATAGCTCAGTGGATCATTGACACACACAAACCTTCCCACCAACGTTAAGGTGGTATTCCGAGGGGGGGGCACATTTTGAAAACTTCTATCATATTTTTCTTCTGAACTCCTTATCATCCACGTTTCACTCCCACACAATGCTACACTCTGGGCTAATGTTTTCAGAAAGGACTTCCTAACATTTAAACTAATATTGGATGGCAACAAATTTAGTTTTCTTCCCATAGCCATTACGCATTTTATATCTTCTTTACTTTGGCTGTCAGAAGTTATCTTGCTATCCAAATAAAACTAATGTACTACTTTTATCACATCATTACATAATCTAATTCCTTCAGCATCACGTGATTTTCTGACAATACATTCTGTTACCCTCGTTTTACTCTTATTACTGTCCGTCCATTCCATTTAATTGCTCTTCCAAGTCCTCTGCTGTCTCTGCAACACACAAGGTTTTTATTCCCTCTCCCTGGACTTTATTCCCCTCTGTAGATGTTTCCTTGCATTCCCCACAGCTTGCTCAATGTGCAGACTGAACAACATTGGGGAAAGGCTACAACCCTGTCTTACTCCCTTCCCAAACATTGCGATCCTTTTTTGCCCTTTGACTGTAATAACTGCTGTCTGGTTTTTGTACAAGTTGAATATAACTCTTCACTCCCTATATTTTACCCCTGCTACCTTCAGAATTTGCAAAATGTATTCCAGTCAATATTGTAAAAAGCTTTCTCCAGATCCACAAATGCTAAAAATGTAGGTTTCCCTTTCCTTAACCTATCCTAAATCCAAACTGATCTTCCCCAAGGTCGGATTCCACCAGTTTTTCCACTCTTTGTGTTAGTATTTTGCAACCATGATTTATTAAACTGATAGTTCTGTAATTTTCACACTTGTCTGGACTTGCTTTCTTACGAATTGGAATCACTATATTCTTTTTCAAGTCTGAGGGTATTTCCCCTGTCTCATACATCTTGCATGCCAGGTGAAACAATTTGTTCATGACTGGCTCTCCTAACAACAATAGCAGTTCAGACGGAACATTACCTACTCCAGGGGCCTTGTTTCTACTCAAATCTTGTAGTGCTATGTCAAATTCCTCTCACATTATAGTATCTCCTATCTCATCTTCCTCTTCCATTTATAGAATACTGCCTTCAAGATTATTTCCTTTGTACAGGCCCTCTATATATTCCTTCCACCTTTCCCTTCTTTGCTTAGTACTGATTTCCATGTGAGTTCTTTATATTCATACTGTTTTCCTTTCTTGTCTCCAAACGTCTCTCTTATTTTCCTGGAGACAGTATCTATCTTTCACCTAATTATACATTCTTCTACTGTCTTGCATTTCTCCTCAAGCCACTCCTGCTTAGCCAGTCTGCATTTCCTGTCAACATGATTTTTCTGACATCTGTACTCCCTTTTGCCTGCTTCACTTGATGCATTTTTATATTTACTCCTTTCATCAGTTAAGTTCAATACCTTCCTTGTTATCCAAGGATTTCTATTTGGCCTTGTCTTTCTGCCTATATGATCCTCTGTGGCCTCCACTACTCTATCTCTTAGAGCTACCCATTCTTCTTCTGCTGTATTACTTTCCCATTCCTACTGCCCAGTTCCAGTCCCCCATCACAATTAAGATTTCTTCTCCTTTATTGGTCTGAGTAATTTCTTCTATCTCCTCATCATCGGATGAGCTAGTTGTACTACTGTGGTTGGTGTTGGCTTCATGTCTATCTTTGCTAAAATAATGGGTTCACTATGCTGTTCATAGTAACTTACCTGCATTCTTATTTTCTTATTCATTACCAGACCTACCTACTCTGCATTTCCACCAACTGATTTGGTATTTACTCACCTGACCAAGACTCCTGTTCATCCTGCTACAGAACTTCACTAATCCCCACCATATCTAACTTTAACATATCCATTTATTTTTCAATTTTCCTAACTAACCTTCTCTATTAAGGGTTAGAACATTCCACACTCCAATCCGTAGAATGCCTGTTTCGTTTTTCTTGATGATGAGATCCTCCTGAGTAGGCCCCGCTTGGAGATCCGAATGGAGGACTATTTTACCAGAGAGCACTGCATGTACTTGGGAAAATTAATGACTGTAGTTTCCCCTTGCTTTCAGCTGTTTGCAGTAACTGCATGGTAAAGCCATGCTACAAGGCCAGCTCAGTCAATCATCCAGACTGTTGCCCCCTGTAACTACTGAAAAGGCTGTTGTCCTCCTCCTGGAACCTTATGTTTGTCTGGCCTCTCCACAGATACCCCACTGTTGTGGTTGCACCTTCAGTATGACTTACCTGTATTGTTGAGGCATGCAAGCCATTTGTCAAGCTTGATAAGCACTTGGATGATACCAACTGAGAAGCCACATGATCAGAATTAGCAATTCAAGTCATAAAAATACAACGGCTGAGAAAGCAGTGTGCTGACCATAGACCCTTCTATTCTCCATACTACAATCACTGTAGTGAAATTTAATTTATGATATTCAGAGTTGTTTTATACACAGTTTTAAGAATAACGATGACAGATACTTCTTGTTTATATTACTCAACAGTGTAAGAAACCTTTTCTTTCAGCCATGATTCTCTAGATTTTCTAAATATAATAGTTTTCATCTGCCCTATCATGCTGTGTAAATATTTAAAAACATATTTGCAAAAATATTTTTAAAAGGATAGGTGCCTACTCACCACAGAGATGTCTCAATGATTCGCAGAAAGGCACACATAAAAAATTACAAGTAAACTCAACTTTCGGCTGTTAGAGCCTTATTCTATTGCTTACCACCCCCCCCCCCCCCACACACACACACAAAAACAACACATGACCGCTGTCTCCAGTTGTTGTGGCCATACTGCGAGATTGTCCAATGCAAGAGCAGCAACCAGTGGTGAGGGTGAGGACGCAGCATAGAGAGGGGATGGGAGAGGAGAGATGCATGGCGGCAATGGGCCAATACACCAGCACTGTCAGACGGACAGGGAGGAATAGAAGTGGAGAGACTGTAGTGAATGGCCGAATGAAAGACATACAAGATGATAAGAGTGTGAGCAGGGTAGGGAAAGGCAGGATGGTGGGGTAGAAACTAGCAATTGTTAAGGCCTGGGGGATTACAAGAGTAGGAGATATTGTAGGAATAAACATGTAGGAATTCCATCAGCTCCCATATTGGTGTTTCTTTTCAGTCTTTGAATGGACTGCATGTAGAGCATAATTATCTTCCGTATACTGATACACTTTAGCTCGATTATTTTAATTTTAAAGCATCCAAAGTCATAAAAAGCTTACTGGTCCCCTCCCCCCACCCTCCAATAATTATTTCTGAACACCACAAAATAAAACATTTTCATCATTAAGAATATAAAGTAAAGTAGGTAAATAATAAAAGAAACATGAATGTACATCAGTTACCTTTGTAGCAGAGTTGAGTAGTTGATACGCATACACAGAGACGTAAGCCATTAGCTCCATGCTCCTACATAGTGCAGGCTGGACACACAGTGACAGGATTGTATTTTGGCAGATGAACTAGGTTGAATGGATATTGAATTGCATGGGGTGGCAGGAGGAAGAGAGAAGCAAGGGGGTCAGGGAAAAGGGGGGGGGGGGAGGGGTAAAGCACCAGAAATGGAAATTATTGATGGGTATCTAGTAGCTTGGAGGAAGGCAGCATGTTTGGTGTTTTGGAGTGTGGTAGGGAGGGATGGCAAGTGCACGAGCCAAACATGTGATGTTAAGTAGGATGGAAAGCATTCAAGTCTCAATATATTTGCTAGAAACTTCTACAATCTCATTTGAGTTTCAAATACTTCAAATTTTGATGATTTATCAACAATTCTCTTTTGTGCCGATACATGTGACATCTGCATTTTTGTAGTGTAGTTCATGGCAGCTTATGTCTCTTGTACACACAAGTTTAGTAATGGGTGTGTACCTTACTGGAACTATTAACTAACTACTAAAATCAAGTGTTATGAACACCACAAATATAATCAAACTGATGAGCTACAAGTGTTTTGTAAGGCTATAATTAAGATAGGGAATTGACAAAAACAATGTTAGCTGTGTGTTATTTGCATCTCAGCAAGATACTTCCATGTGTGTGTTATGTGCACTGAGTATATATAAATTAATACAGAATCACTATAGAAAAAAGTAGCTTTAATGCCCCACAACACAAGTCAACGTAAATCACAACGGTACTTTATAATAATATAATGTTGTATGCAGCAACAAAAATACTGTGTTTTCTGTTTAAAGCTCTGATTACATTTGTACAAAAAATTGTTTACATTTCTTTTAAAGAAAAATATGCTAAGTTTAAGAACTTTCTATCACAATATTTACATTAATATTATTGGATTTAAAATCCAAAAACAAAAAATAAGGCACTGTTGAGTATGGATACATCATATCTATGTTGTCAGTCTCTCTCTTCACACTTTTGGAAGTGAAACACAATTAACTCTTACATTAATAAATGTTATTGCAAGATAACTTCTCTTCAAAGACCATAATGCCACAAATAAGCTATTTCTTTAAACATTAGATTTTGTTGCTAAATTATTCCTACAATACTTTTTACAATGAACATCTCTTCAAGAAAAGCTAGACAAATACAACTTAAAATGTCCTGAAGGACAATGTCTACTTACTGGTATGGAAGGTGACAGCTGATAGCTTTTTGTACATAGAAAGGACTGATAAGAAACCTGTATTAAATTCCATTCCACTAAATATGGTGATGTCTCTCTTGGCTCAGGGTCCAAGTCATGCATTACAATTTAGAGTCTCATAAGACATATTTATATAGTTCTTTTCTTCAGCTACAGTATAAAACCTCGTTTCATAAAGTCTAGATTCTTTGTCTCTACACATATGCTATCACCATACATGCCAGTGAGTGGGCATTGTAGTTATTTCCATTTGGTTTTTTGTGATGTGGTTCATTATGATGATAAATGTGTTATATAAATATGTAAATGTTTTTAGGGGACAATTACAATTAGGCATCAGCACAAAGAATATAAGTAAATATCAAATACACAGTAATATCAAGAAGGAAAGTAAACAAATAATTCTGCACTTTAACTCCTTTAAACTTAGTTTACTAAAACATTTTGTGTGTTTATATCCTCTTATTTAATATGCCATATTTAGAAGTAATGTTGTACTAATTTCCAATTGAGTGTATAATATTCTTATGAAAATGTTTTGCAAAGTATAAACAATTTACTAAAATAAAACCTAAATGTAACTATTGCTATACATTTTAACCTGCATTAATATGTCATGATATTAGAAAACACATTAGAAAATAGGTATGAGTGAACATTACACAGAAAATAGACAAGCTTACAGCACCTGGTTTAAACACAAGAGAAAAGTTATTACCGGTAATATTATCGAAATAAGAACCTGTGGTTGTAATTATGATGAAGAAAACTGACACTATCTTAATTTATACAGAAAGGTATTAATCAGACTTAATATAAGTCATATAGGCTACTATTATGCACATTTTTTTAATATGAACTAATTGAGTCTAGGTATGTCTTCCTTGATTTAAAAATATATAATGGAGAAACAGGCTTCAGATTTTAAGAGGAGAGAGATGTTTGAGTATCTGTATAATTATCCTATCCTAAAATGCAAGTGTAGCTTGTGGATACAAGAATGTTTCTTTCAAGTTCCAGAACTACATATCCTGGGTGAGCCATAAGAAAAAGAGAGAACTCTGTCAAAGGAAGGATTTTTGAGCAGCATACTTGAAAACAAAGGTGGCATACAGTAGACAAGGGATCTGATGGGTAAATAAATCACTTGAGTTCAAATCGTACTTTTACCTTGGATATATTCAAACTCCCCCCCCCCCCTGTCACTATGCAATGTCAAACTATTAAATATAGAACATGAGTATATTTAAGCAGGAATTGTTTTAAGCGATACATTCAGACAGTTTGTAATTTCAACTATTTTCTGATATTTTACTGTTACTCAGAACTTTACCCAATGATGTAAATTAAATGTTTAAATATATTAATTAATTAAACGAAGCTAAAATGAATATATTAAACACACACATACGCACACTCACACACACAATGTGCACAAAATGGTAGCAGTGATATATGAACCCTAGCCAGTAAAATGTCAATCAGTACGTGGGACCACTGCACCACTCCAGTAATTACATGACAGTTGCTCAGAAATCCTAACATCCTTCACAAAAATGTCTTTTCAAGAGTATTTTTCCCTTTTCCTATAACCTATTCAGCAAGATACTAATCTAGGAACTTTAAAGTCTTCTACCTGCTTCCACTGACACAGTTGAAGCCCAATTAGTGAGACTTGTTCCTTGCTCTTCCTTTGTATTTTAGACTCCTAATGTCACTTTATGCCAGAGTAAATTATGTGCACCTAACAGACATGACTAAATGTGTCACTTGTTAAATGTGACAAACAATTATCAATTTTTCTCTTTTATCCTCTTGGTGATAAAATATAATTTATTGTATCTCCTGCTAAGTTTTTAACTGTATAGTAACAATAACTTTAAGAGGAACATATGTGTAACTGGAAATAACTTGATGGCAGACCTGATGGAGTATTTTACAAGTTACATGAAGAAACAAAACAGGCAATAAGTAAAGTAGAAGCATGTAAACAATGTAACTTATACTTGACCACATCTTAAAAGAAAAAGAATTCAACAATATTTTTGAGAAGAATAGGTTGCTATTCACCACAGAGATGTCCAAAGAGCCGCAGAAAAGCACAAATAATAGAATTTGTGTCTTTCTGTGGCTCGTTGGATGTCTCTGTGGTGAGTAGCAATCTATCCTTCTCAAAAATATTGTTGAATCCTTCCTGGAATCGTCATTAAGAGAAAAAGATGTACAGAAAGAACATATTAATTTTTAAAAGGTGTTATGACGGGTCACTTTAGAGAAATATAGCTTATAAAATGTTAGTACGCCAACTGATTATGAAAAAATTTTTCAACTATGCAGGAAACAGCAAAGATTTTTTTTCTTGTTCTTTTTAAGGAGCGTAGAAATTCAGTGAAGCTTGACTGTGGCTGTATGCTGCTGATGAAGGTAAATTGATGGTTCAAAGGTGTTCCTTACTTCCACCCACTTTTTCTTTGACATTGTCTCCCATTTTTTTAGTTTTCTTTCTCTTCGTTGAGTCATGTACTGTTCTTTTGTGAGGTTTGATTTTTCCATGGCATGAACAATGTCTACAACTGCAGAAAAAAATCAGAAGACAAAAAAGGAAATCAACTAGGAAAAAATATGAGATTGGAGTAAAAGAATTATAGCTTTAACTGCCTACATTCCACCTGTTAAGGAATAAACATGCTGTAAACAATTATTAATCACACTTCACAAAAAACCCATTGAAGAGAATGCATGTAATGACTAAAAGAAACGTATACTAGATGGAGGGAAAATAAGCTACCACTATGAGAAATACCTTTATCATGTAAATTTGTGGAGTTAGTGTGTTAATCAACTATTGTATGAAGTTTTACATGCATGGTATCTTTTTCTACCACTTGTGAATATTTGTGAGTTAAGGACACTAATACTAAAAGATCTTTAAACAACAAATTACACCCAAATGGCCAAAAATGACAGGGATCCTAAAATGGCTATCTGATAAGGAAATCATATTTGTTTTGTGTTTTCATTATGTAATATACATAGTATGTTAGAAATGAAGAAAGACAAGAATGAAATATTACATTGCAACTGATTGACGTACTGCACATATTTGAGAAAAATGAAGAGCACATTGCTAGGGCATATACAAAACAACAGACAACATTAGCTAAATAGCAGCTAAATACATATACATGAAGAAAGCAGAATTTTTACCTTAGCCGAGTCCAGTGGTGACTTATGAAGAATTGGACTCAAACCCAAAAAATTAACTTATGTGAGCAGTGCATTACCACTTCAGCTGAAGTGGTGCCATGTCTCTAGAGTAAAAAGACAGAAATTCTGATTCGAGTCCTGTCCAACACAAATTTTTGTGTCGCTAATGAATTTAACAGCTAATTGCAGGTAAAATCTAAAATGTCTCTCTACTCTGAAAACTAAATTCTCACTTAAGTACCAAATGAACCCACCAGAGCACCAAATAAAGCTCTTCTGTCCCAGCAGGAAGCCTAAGAGTGTATTTTACAACTAAATAATAGCAGCCAGTAAGTGATTCTCTACTATATTTTTGAGAAGAACAGTTGCTATTCACGGCAGAGATGTCCAATGAGCCACAGAAAGACGCACATAAAAGAATAAAACTTGTTAAGTAGCTATCGTACTTTACAACCTTCATTCGTCAGAGAACACACACACACACACACACACACACACACACACACACACACACACACACACACACACACACACGTGTTTGTGTTTATGTTATTATTATTACAATGGAAAATGTGATACGAATATGAATAATGCAGGACTGATAACAACTCACTGTAAAGAGACTCGCTGAGCTGCTGACAGACAAGAAAATAGATAATTACATTCACACAACTTAAATTTTCGCCCATGACCTTTGTCAGAAAAACGAACACATACATTCACACAATCACTCAGACAACTATACACACACAAATATCACGTCCTGCCACTCCACGTTGAGTGGTTGCGTGAATGTATGTTTTTCTTTTTCTGAAGAAGGCCATGGCCAAAACTTTAAGTTGTGTGACTGTGATTATCTATTTTCGTGTCTGTCAGCAGCTCAGCGAGCCTCTTTATGGGGAGTTATTACCTATCCTCCATCACTATATTAGCATTATTATTATTCACTGACTAATGAAGGCCGAAAGCTATTTTTAAAAGTTGTATTCTGTTATGTGTGCCTTTCTGTGGCTCATTGACATCTCTGTTGTGAGTAACGACCTATTCTTTTCAAAAATATTGCTTAACCTTTCCTGGAATTTCCATTGTTTGATTCCTTACTATATTATACGAGAAAAATACACATAACATTATAACTAGGTACAACAATATTTTTACTATAAAAATAAACTTGCCTATCAATATAAATAAATGCAACATGAAAACTATAACAATGACAGGTATGTATAATTCTATAATATACAATGCATACAAAATGAGCCTTTAGATCTATACGTTCCCTACATATGTAGGTAATAGTTCGAAGATCTCTTCCATAGGTCAAAGTATAGCTACTATGACTAGTAAACTGTGTGATATTAACTTTGACACTAACTCTGCCTGCAGAGAAGTGAGTGAGCTGCCCACTCCAGATGTAAAAAGGCTGCCCACTACATATGCAAGTGAGCTATCAAATACAGATATAAGCAAGCAGCCCCTAACTTTCATATAAATAAGCTGCTCACTACATATACCTGGTGTCCCACTCAACTGTTTCATCCCAGATATCTCTGAAACTACAAGAGATATTGAAAAACCACTTTCAAGGTCATGAACGTACGGCAGTTTTAGAGTGCCTTGTAGTACCTACTTTCATAAGTCCCTGCCGTACGTTCATGACCGTGAAAGTGGTTTTTCAATATCTCTTGTAGTTTCAGAGATATCTGGAGTGAAACAGTTGAGTGGAACACCCTGTATAATAAGCCAATTCTCCCATCAGATTCTTTCTCCCCTCCCAATCGCGTGCGCACACACACACACACACACACACACACACACACACACACACACACACACACATACCAAATTTTTATAAGTACAAACACATATTACACTTTGTGTGCCACCAACCTTCGTCATGATGTAATTTGAGAAACAGTACTACATCTACCATTTTGTCAAGATATAAATATATCCTAGCCAGGAAACAACAAGTAATGTTTGATTTAAAGCTTTAATGGGTTTCTTAGAGTCTTTTTTTATATGACAATGATTATCATAAAGCACATTTACTTTTTCAAAACAAGTATAAAAAATATATAAAAAGTAGATGTGAATTACTTACCAGGCGAAAGAGCACAGGTACGTAGATACAAACATAAATAAAAACTCACAAAAATGCTGAGCTTTCGCAACCCTGGGTTGCTTCTTCAGAAAAAGAGCAGGGAAGGAGAGGGAAAAAGGAAAGGATGCAGGTTTTAAAGGAGTGAGTGAGGTGTCATTCCGATCCCGGGAGAGGAAAGACTTACCTTGGGGGGAAAAGAATAGGTAAACACACACACACACACACACACACACACACACACACACACACACACACACACACACACACACACAAGGCAGACATATGTAAAATGCCTGCCTTGGTGTGTGTGTGTGTGTGTGTGTGTGTGTGTGTAAGTTTACCTATTCTTTTCCCCCCAAGGTAAGTCTTTCCTCTCCCGGCATTGGAATGACTCCTCACCCACTCCTTTAAAACCCCCATCCATTCCTTTTCCCTCTCCTTCCCTGCCTTCTTTTTTTTTTTTAGAAGCAACCTAGGTTTGCAAAAGCTCAGCATTTGTGTGTGTGTTTATTTGTGTTTCTATCTAAATACCTGTGCTGTTTCGCCTGGTAAGTAAACCACATATACTTTTTATATATAATTTTCTTACCAGGAATTTTTTCCTCTATAATGCAAGGATAAAACCCACAACAGCTTGCTGTAAATTTTTTTATAAATTTTCATACACAGTATGTGAAAAACTCATTAATTTCTTAGTTCCAGCAAGACCCATTTATTATTTACTGATGTCATGCTGTTTCCTTCTGTAGCAAACTGAAATTTATTTCTAAATTTTGGCATTGCATTACATTGTGACAGTTCCTAAAGTCGCAGTGAACAGTTCAATTTTATTAATGAAGTTCTATGCCTGTCATTTCAGGTTAACAGCAAATAAGATGCTGAGGACATACGACAGTTTTAAAACTGGAACTTCACTAAGCAATGAAACAAATATCACCAGAGATATCCTAAGGAAACCATTATGTGGTGTACTCTGCATCTGCATTACATGTCACACAAGAAAGAAAGAAAGAAATCAAAAATAGATAGAAGAGTTACAGGGTGTCAGATGGACACAATGTGAACAAAATAAATATTTGAAAAGTAATTTTCCTGAAGTAGAATGTGTGAGAGGTGGTGTTCTGTAGAAGGACTTTGTCCAAAGCTGAAAATATTTCTAGCGTTCTTTTTGACTGAACCTATGATTCAATCCCCAGTCATTTGATGGGAAGAAATCTATCCTTTCCACAGTAGTGTTATTCTATCCCGAATCTCCTACTCTATGATTTCAAAACAACACAGAGATTTGAGTTTTATGATTAATTTAGAACAAGTTTCCAAATTTTGCAACAAATTTAAAAATATAGAAGACACATGCCAAATTAGAAAGGCACAGAATGGCTGCCCACTTATTAGCTTTAGGTGATGAAATTCAGATTATTGCCAGTAGAGACTGACCTTTCTTTCCAACTTCGCCCAACTTCGCATAAGATACATTTACGTACTTTTATGTGTGTTTATGAGAAATTTGTCACCTGAAGCTTCAATATTGGGTAGCCATTCTATCTACTCAAATTTCTTAGTTAAACATATTAAACAAACACTAAACAAGAATATCTGCTGCAGTTCTAAAAAATAAATTATAACAAGCATTACAGTTATATGGCTGGTTTCAAAATCAATTTAACAAAAAATTTCATATTTCAATTTTGAACATTAATATTATACGTGCCACATATTTTCATTGAAAACAGAGCTAAAACTGAGGAACTAAGAAATTAACACTTCACAGTGTTCAAAGAATTACAAAAACACACAGTTTCTCACAGTTATATCATTTACACATATTACATGTGAGACAATGACAATATCAACATCAACAACACACTAGCCAGACAGATTTCCACATAAAGGAAGTCATATAATACATTTGATACATCGTAATCTGCTATCACCACAAATGACGAAAAAGTTTTGTCGTATAAATACAACATAAAAATTAGACAATACAAACATGGTAATATTATAGATTACATGGAAAAACAAGACAGGGCACAAAGCTATAGTATGGGTAAGCAGGGATGGTGGAAGATGGCACTAATGTTTTGGTGTAACCAACATAAATTTTGTACTGCACTGTAGAGGAAAACTACAAGCCAAATAACTTATGAGATTCAGTCAGTTTTCTTGCAGAAAAGACTGTTGCATGGCACTTTCTTCAATCAGCCAAAAACTCAGGAACAGCTTCTTAAAAAAATCTTTGGTCTCTTTATGAGAAGGGCGTCCAGTCTTTGAGGCGATCTCCTGAAAAACAGAACAGTTGCCTCCCCATGTTATATCCCCCTTAGTTTTCCTGCGTAAGAATACTTAACCTAAACAAACAGATCTGTTAGTCCTTTTTAACTAAACACCGATAATGTAAATCAGTACAGAAAATTAAATGAGTATTTCACTGCAGTTTGACACAGTAACATGTAGTAGAGATTAAAAAATGACCGTGGGGAACAACAGCTTAACTGAATGTGAATAGAAACAAGAAAACCCAACTGTTTAGTAAAAAAATTAGTGCACAAAAAGCAATTGAAGTCATTTTTATGTCTTGCTTTTCTCTTATTGTAGATAAAAGGCAGAGAAAAGGACTGCAGAAGCTGGTAGAGAGGAAGAAGGGCCAGGAATGATTTAGCAGCTAGTAAAACCAAAGGCTGGCAGTGGCATAATAAGGATTTATACAGGTCATAACATAGTAATTCTGTCAGAGACTGCAAAAGATCTGGAAGAGCAATTGAATGGATTGGGTAGTGTCTTGAAAGGAAGATATAAGATGAACATTAACAAGAGTAAAATGAAAATAATGGAATGCAATGTCAGAAAATCAGGTGATGCTGAAGGAATTAGATTAGGTAATGAGACAATAAGTGTGTGGGGTAAAAATCATAGAGGGAGACTGAGGGACGAATATAGTAAGCAGATTCAAAAGGATGTAGGTTACCGAACGTATTCTCAGATGAAGAAACTTGCACAGGGTAGTGTGGAGAGCTGCATCAAACCAGTCTATGGACTGAAGACAACAACAACAACAAAAACAACAACAGGTCATAATCAGCAGTAGTTTATCACTTGGTTCATAAAACCTTCCATTCTTGTGGACACGCAAACATACGTTGGCATGAGTTGAGCATGTAAGTCTGGTTCAACACCTTCAACAGACATCCATGATTATATTTTAAAGTTGTAATCAGGCATCTATACCAAGATGGTTGTATTTCCCATCATTTTTTAAAATCTTTTTCTGATGATGATGTTCTCGAAACGCGTCATGAAATAAAGCTAATTGCGACCAAGACTTTTCAAACAATTTTTTCATACAAATCAGCAGTAGTATAGTAGGTAAGTATTTTTCTTGTCTGATGGGGTGAGGTGAAATCTAACACCTATATCGACTACATTAGTTGCTTCCAAGAGCTTTCTTCAGTAATGAAGAAAGTTTGTGATAAGAAAATTCTGTGGCTGTATGAAATTTGTACAATGTATGTTGGAACTGTTGATATTGATAAACATAGAAATCAACATACAACACAAATTCCTAAATACAGAAATTATTCTAAAAACACAGAAGAAATTAGTAAAAATGGGTTGTAATATTTATGAAACAATTGGCATAATAGGAATAGTAAAATGCCTTGAACCTATGTAATGAAGATGTGTATTTGATCCACATTAACGAGTCAAAATCTAACAATGGAAAGTCCAGGTGGGAATTCAATAAAAATATGAACACTGTTTGCAACTCACTGCAAAGACTTTTGCCAAGCTATAACAGACACACAAAAAATATATTCATACACACATCACAAGCTTTCCACCACAGCCTTCTTCAAAAAGACACACACATGCACTCTCATTCATACATCCAGACAGGCACATTTCAGAGGTACACAAACATAATCTCCAACTGCTGCACTCAGAGTCAGAATGCAGTAGTGGGAGATGACAGTTGTGTGTGTGTGTGTGTGTGTGTGTGTGTGTGTGTGTAGTGTACCTGTATGATTGTATAAATTAGGGAGGAGCGGCAGTGCCAGTGTGACGTCAGTCCACGCTGCTCTGCCTGTTCATAAGGAAGGAGAGGTGACCGTGTGACATAACATGCTATGTAGACTTCTGCAGAGAAATAGAACACAGCATGTGGAGTGCAGCAATTTAGGAAAGACAGGGAACAGATCTGTTGTGAAGAATGCAGTGAAGTCTATGATATCCTAATGTTAAAACATACTGTTTTAATTAAATAATAGACAAAGATTACAGCCAATTGTATATAATCTCTATACCATGATAAAATTATAATGTAGGTGTATGTGTGAGGATAGCATAAAGAGTATTGCACATAATACAATTTTGTCTAAATTCAGAGCAAAGCTGTACAGTACAGTTAAGTAAACTTTTCTATTTTGTTTGTCTTTGGTTATTTTTATTTTGTGTATTATCTTCTAATTACAAAATAACACACAAAATACAGTACCATACACATATTATGAAAACTGAAAGTTTAGATTTTTAAATCTAGTTACTGATCTACTCCACCACTGTGTGGATAACCAGGTTCAGCTCTTCTAGATTTCCAGGGATAGAACAAAGGTGCAATCCATAACTACATGTTTCATTGTTTGTGGAATGTTAGCACAGTCAATCCAGCCCCCTTTATGAAGAATGGAGGCAGGTCTTCCAACACCACATCTAATACAGTTAACCCTGCTCCAGGTATATCTAGGCAGAATAAACCCATCAAGTTTCAGTGTTGGATCCTCAACTTTCAGGGTGCGCAGTGGGGTAGAAGTTGTCAATTCATTCCACCAGTTGTCTTTGGGATTGAAATTGTTGCTTAAAAATCTCATGGCAGATTTACATGCTGGTTTGCAGGACTTCAACCTGGATGATGTTGGCTGATTCACATTCTCATGAATCGGCAATGCCATGTTCTAGTATTATTGACCACATATGAACAAGATGATTTTGTCTTCTGATGCTGAGGAGGTAGTATGTTACTCAACACTGGAGTCATTGAACTGGAGTGTAAAGTAATGTTCCAGCTACCACTCACATAGTGTGAAGCAGCAGAACATCCATAAGGTGGGTATGGCAGCTATTTAGCCATACCACAGAACAGTTCTCTGCTGAAGAGTATAGAAGTGCTAGCTAGAGCACTTGTTTTAAATGTGTTGGCATCAACTCCCCATGATGTTTCAGTTAGGTGCTGAAGAATGTTATTATGGGTCTTCAGTTTTGCAGCAGATTTACATAGCTGGGCTTTGTATGTTAAAGCCCTTTTCATAGTCATTCTCTAATATGTAGGGATGTCATCATACCATGATGCTGTACCTCTAATATTTACTCTGGTTTGATATTTGAAAGCCTACTGTTCAGGTGAAGTGCACTTACTTTAGTTTTTTCAGGGTTCAGTTTCAAGCACCATTGTTTAAAATATTCATCTAGCAATACGAGGTCTTGATTGAGAATAAATTCCGCTTCTGGAAAGTTAGTGCACTGAGCAGCGAGATTTATATCATTTGCGTATATGAATTTGTGGGAGAGTCTGTTAGGCAGATCATGAGTGTACAAGTTAAGAAGTACTGAAGAGAGAACTGAACCTTGTGGCAGACCATTATTCAGTTTGCAGAATTGACCTCTGCCATTTTCAGAGTACACTTGGAACCGTCTGTTGTTTAGTATATTTTCTACCAATGTATAGGGAAGAGTTTTTCTTAAAACCAATCTAAGACCTTCCTTCCAAACAGCATTGTAAGCTGCTGTGAGATCTACAAAGACAGATATGCTCTTCAACTTTTTCTCGAAACTAGCTTCCACAAAAATGGTCAATGACATGACTTGTTCACTGCAATCAGAACCAGGACAGAATCTCAATTGCTCGACTGGAATGATCTCATTGATTGCTGGTGCTATTGTATTCAGGACCAGTCTTTCCAGGAGTTTGTCCATGACAGAGAGCAAGGCTAGTGGATGATAACTTTGGGGAAAGTCTGGACCTTTTCCTGACTTCAAGAGAGCAATGATTTTAGTCTTCTTGAATATCAAATATAACTATCCACATTCCAGTATACTACTGAAAAACAATGTAAACCTTTGTTTTGTAACCAGACCACAGTTATTCAATAATTCTGGGTAAATCCCATCTAATCCTGCTGTTTCTCCACTTTGAAGGGAATGTAAATCTTGTTCAACTTCTTGTAAAGAGAAAGCTCTTAAAATATACACCATGAGATTGGGTAGTCTTTTTTTCCAAATGTTAGGATTCAATGTTTGGAATATTTTTATTCAAAGACTGCATATTAGGTTATGATCTGGCAAGGTGTTTCGGTATCGGGACTTTGCTCATTTCATAATAGAAAAAATTGTACACACACACACACACACACACACACACACACGTCAAACCGAACATATGCAATTCCATGAAGCAAGGGCATACAACCTCAAAAATCTGTTTTGAGGAACATTCATATAAAAATCCACCAAGCCTTCATTGTGTTTACATTCATACTTCAATAAATTGTTACACCGTAAATTTAATAGTTCCATTTGAATCCTGGTAGGAACATTATTACTATCCACTGAAAACAGGTTTCAAAGAGTGGAAACATAGCAGACAGTATTTCCACATACTCACACATGGACTCAAACTGGTTATGAAGAGCTTCAAGAATTTGCATATATTTTTCAGAGAGAATAAGATCAGGAGCAGGCACCTGCAATAGCTTCAGTAAAGGTGCGGTGTTTCCAGCCGGCAGCTGATTATGCACAGATTCAGTGCCAATTTGAAGGCTTTTACTTTTGTAGTACATATCTGTTATGAGGAGGCTTTTCATTGGAGTGACATATTTAAATTGTTTAAGTAGCCTGTTAAATCAGCAAGCAATGGTAAGTCACAAATCTAGGTTTCTATTTGCAATTGAGAAACAGGCTAGTTTTGAATAGTTCTGAATAATGCTATTTCATTTCTTAACTCAAAGAATTGATCTTGCATCTTACCTGTGCTCAACCAGAGCACATTACAAGAATAAGGAATATCACTATACTGAGTACCACATTCTTCAAGAATACTTGAAAATTGTCTCTGTTTTACCCCTCGAGAGCAAATGGAATTTGTGACTTGCACTACCATATACATAACATTTCTAATTTTCATATATTTGTGCATAGATTCTCTTGATGAAGTATGCAGTGGATGACAGTGAGTTCTTGTGTTGCATCAGAGACATGTTTGATATGTTCTTTCACCCATGCTATTAATCCCACATTAACTCTTACCATAGACGGAGCTCCATCCGTTGTGACAGAAACAAGCTTCTTCAGACTCAAGCTAACATTTTCAACAGCTTTGAAAATGTCCAACCCGGTGGTGGCACCCTAGACGGAGATCAAATTTAAAAATCCCTCTTTTATATTCCGCTTATTGTCAACACCTAGAATGAAAATAGCTAACTGTGCAGTATCTGCTATGTCAGTATTCTCATCAACAGGTGAAGAATAATGTATAAACACCCAGTTCTTTTTGCACATCTGCAGCCATGTCCTGAATATGTTGCAAAAGACTTATCAAAGTCTTCTACCAAATGTGGACACATTTCTTCAGCGGCCATCACAATCACTTCTTTCACAAAGTTACCCTCAGTAAAGGGTCTAGGTTTCTTGACTATATGTAGAACTATTCTGTAACTTAGACAGACAGATGCTTCACCACTCTGACAGTCCTTCATATCAGCATGTTCCTTTAATTCAGATATTAAGGCATCTCGTTCTTCTCCTTCACATTTCCCATACTCATTTTCATGGCACAGGGAACAATTCCAGGAAGGAGTCAACAATATTTACTCACCACAGAGAAGTCCGATGAGCCACATAAAGGCACACATAACGGATAACAACATTATAGCTTCCAGCCGTTTAGGCCTTTGTCGGTTAAGACACACACACACACACACACACACACACACACACACACACACACACACACACACACACAGAGACATGACCGCCGTCTCTGGCTGCTTTGGCCAATCTGCACTACCCAGCATGATCTAGGTGGCGCAACCAGTGAGGAGATGGAAAGGGGAGGGAAGCAGGAGGGGAGTGGGGATACGCGGAATGGGTGGGGTAATATGCCAGTGCTGTCTGACAGATAGTGTGGAAGGAAGGGAAGGGAAGGGAATGAAATGAAAGGTGTGTCGGGATGGGAGAAGAATGTAAGGACAGAGTGTGGCAGGGAGAGGAAGGGAAGGGTGGTAGAGGTGGGAAATAGCGAAGGTTTAGGCCTGGGGGGATTGTGGGAGCATAGGATATATTGTAGGGAGAGTTCCCATCTGTGCAATTTAGAAAGCTCGTGTCTGTGGGGAGGATCCATATGGCACAGGCTGTGTAGCAGTCATTGAAGTGAGTCACACTGTGCAGCACTGCATGCTCTGCAACAGGCTGGTCTAGCTGTCTGCTGGCCACAGTTTGACGAGGGCCATTCATTCAGTTAGATAGCAGGGTGCTGGTCATGCCCACATAGAAAGCTGGGCAGTGGTTGCAGCTCAGTTTGTAGATAACATGACTGCTTTCACAGGTTGTCCTGCCTTTTATGGGATAGGAAATGCCAGTGAAAGGACTGAGTAGGTGGTAGGAATGATGGGTAGGACAGGTTTTGCATCTAGGTCTATTGCAGGGATATGAGCCATGGGGTAAGGGGTTGGGAGCAAGGATGGAGTAGGGATGGACAAGGATGTTACGTAGGTTAGGTGGGCAGCTGAATACCACTGTAGGGGGCGGGGGAGAGGATAGTTGGTAGGGTATTTCTCATTTCAGGGCAGCATGAAAGGTAGTCGAAACCCTGGCGGAGAACTTTATTTAACGTCTCCAGTCCTGGATGATACTGGGTCACAAGAGGGGTGCTCCTTTGTGGCGGTTGGTGTGGGGGAGCTAGTGAGTGACTGGACAGACAGGACCCCTGAGATCTGCTTCTGGAAAAGGTTTGGAGGGTAATTGCAGTCAGTGAAGGCCTCAGTGAGGCGCTTGGCATATTTGGAAAGGGACTGCTTGCCATTGCAGATGTGATGACCATGGGTTGCTTGGCTGTATGGGACTTTTTGGTGTGGAATGGGTGGCAGCTGTCAAAATGGAGGCATTGTTGATGGTTTGCAGGTATGATGAGGACAGAGGTACTTATAAGGCCATCTTTGAGGAGTAGGTCAACATCGAGGAAGGTGGTGCTTTGGGTTGGGTAGGTCTAGGTGAAGTGAATGGAGTAGAAGGTGTTGAGGTTTTGAAGAAATATGGGTAGTGTGTCCTCAACTTCAGTCCAGATTATGAAGATATCATCAATGAATCTGAACCAGATGAGCAGTTTGGGATTCTGGGTACTAGGGAAGGATTCCTCTAGATGGCCCATGAACAGGTTGGCATAGGAAGGAGCCATATGGTTGCCCATGGCTGTACCATGAATTTGTTTGTAGGTTATGTCTTCAAAGGAGAAGTAACTGGGAGTGAGGATGTAGTTGGTCAAGGTAACTAAGAAGGAGGTTGCATGCTTGCAGTCACTCCGTCTAGGTCAGGCTGGGTAGCGCAGATCAGCCACAGTGGCCGGAGATAGCAGTCGTGTCCGTGTGAGAGTGTGTGTTTACGTTTGTGTTTCTAACCGACGAAGGCCTAAATGGCCGAAAGCTATAATGTTGTTACCTGTTATATGTGCCTTTCTGCGGCTCATCGGACATCTCTGTGGTGAGTAGGCAACTTATCCTTCTCAAAAGTATTTTTTGTTATACTTTGTACTCCTCTGTTACACATCAAACATTTTGCACAAAAAGAAACAAATTTTCCCACACACAACGAAAAACTGATTTCTTCATTTTGCTTGTAGTCGCCATGTTATTGTCGTCAATATTACAGCTGTCTGAGCCCTCCAGCTCCTTACTCACAGCCCCGTTTATTTAGGCAACATTGCAAACCCAGCTCTCACCCAACATCATACAGATTGACAGGGTTGCTCTTCCTGCACACACATCACATTGTTTGAAAATGTCTTCCTCTGGAATAAATAATTGTGTACGTCTTTTTCTGATAAAGAGTGTGACTAATAGTTTCAAGTTATGTATGTATTTTTTATGTGCCTGTCACAGCTCAATGAATGTTTTTGCAGTGAGTTACAAACTATCCTCATATTATGGAACACTAAACAGTAATGTTTTATATATATTTGCAGATGTTTGTAAGTGGAACTGAGCTATTATGTGCACGCTGGCGGTGATGGTGAGTTATAAGACTAATATGATTCCAATTCTATTATGAAAGTGTAGCAATCTCTACCACAGTTGTCATTTCTTTGTTTGTTTGCTTAGCCAGGTCTGGGAGACACACAGGGAGATGTTTGCTAGTTAATTGAAGCTGTTAGCTGTCATATGAAGACCCATACAGAAATAGCATTCTGTGCTGGAAAGAAACCCAATGTGCACATGGCATATCTGCTGTGTCCTCACCTGATAAGTGACTTGTGGCTATCAAGCACACTGCCGGGTGCAAATTGTGGCTCACATTGGCAGCAGTCATCTGTTGGTTGGATTCTTTGGTCATCCTAGTTCGTGTGGGTCACTGGCAGAATTTGTGAAGACAACTAGCCTTGCATGCGGAATGCAACTGACTTACCCAGCCAGTTATAGCGGGACCTACAGTTTAACGTGGGTTTCGAACCACGGTGCTACTCGATATTTTTTACATCAGCAACATGGCCGGAGGTGAAATAAGTGGAAGTGACAGATAAAAATCCTAGGACATGGCAGGGATTGAACCCACAACCTTTGGATTTGTAGTCTGGCACTCTACCACTATGCTAATGAGCTGCAAGTTACTAAATTTATTGCATTCTATGAAAGCTGTGCTCAAATTCTTCTCATAACTGGAAGTTAGCTGAAACCCAAAGGACACAGCTCTAAAATATTTAGCAAGTCATAGAATGTATATAGGAAAGACTTATTAGATTTCATAGGAGGGGGAGTAACAGTTGACAAAATTATTGTCTCTACTGAGATCAAACGTGCGTGAGATTGTGAAGCTGGACACATTTGTGTCTGTCTAGGTGTGTTTGCGTTTCGATATGTCTGAGTGTGTGTGTATTTGTTTACCTTCCTTTTTTTCCCCTAAGGTAAGTCCTTCCACTCCTGGGATTGGAATGACTCCTTTTCCACTTCCTTAAAACCCATATCCTTCCCTTTTTCCTCCCCTTTTTTCCTCTTTTTCCTGAAGAAGCTGCCAGTGGTGGCAAAAGCTTGTATGTGTGTGATTTTATTTGTTTCTATCGACGAGCCGGTCCTTTTGGTAAGTCATCTCTTTTCTATATATATATAAAGTCAGATTGTGTTACAAAGATATCATACATCCATACTAGATTCAACTAGAAACACAACTATCAATTCACCCCCCCCCCCCCCCAACCACACACACATTACTGAAAAATGATGCAAAATCTGTACAGTTCACTATTTGTAATGACTTGACACCATGTAACATCATACTCACAATATGATATTCTTTTGCAAAAACTTTGCTAGGTGTAGTAAATAATAAATTCGTATTGTCCGCTACGACAGTTGGCGCTGTCGGAGATCTGGTGATCTCGTCGGCGCCACCTGCCGTGGTGCTGCGGCAGTGCGCGGCAGCACGCTGGCTCCTCAGAGTTTGTTTACCTTTTGTAAGGTGCGCCTCAGCACTTCAAATGAAATATACGAACAGCATCTTTTGTTATCGGTGACTTACGTCACGTGTGTGTACATTACCATGTAATTGTTCAATTGTGAAATACAAGATTCTTTAAGTATTTTCTACGAGTGTTCATAAAATTGGCGACGAGAAAGGGATATATCAAAACAATGTGTTCAATCATGCCTGCCACCGTTGAAGAACTTCTGCCACAGAAGACTGGTCTGACTACGAGAAACGACTACGTCGACACTTCGCAGCATTCGGCGTTGTTGACACCAACCTATGTAAGTCTCTTTTTCTCTCTTGGCTTTTGCCCCGTCTTTATCAGTTGCTTTCACAACTAGCCCCACTTCAGGAACTGGCATCGTTGTCATTCGACGAAATGTGTAACCTTCTAAATTCTTTTCATAAGAAACAAACGGACGTCGTTGCGTCTAGGGTAGCTTTCTACCAGTGCAAAAAACTTTCAAATCAGTCATACCGAGCTTGGGCCACACAGCTGCAAGGGCTCAGCAGAAAGTGTAATTTTGAGACAAAAATCCATCAGGAATTGTACGCCGATCAAATGGTACGTGACGCTATTCGTACCAAACAAGTTCAAGCAATTAATGATATGGAATCTGACGCTGGTTCAGTCATGTTTGTGAACTCCACTTATTCCTCAAACAATAAACTTTTTGTCTCTGTTACTGTCCTAGGAAAGGATATTCAAATGCAAGTTGACTCCGGTTCCGCCGCGACTATTATTACTTCTCACACGTTAAACTAGGGGCGCCCCCCTTATCACCTCTTTCGCGCAACTTGCGCACTTATACCCATCAACAACTGGCTCTCAAATGCCAATTTGGAGTACCGGTCACATATAAACATGTGACACACACACACTCACTCTTTTCGTTGTAGACAAAGCAGCTACGACAGACTTGTTTGGCTATGACGCATTTTGCACTTTTGGATTTTCTGTAGATGACACTATAAATATGGTCTCGGACATTGTTCCATTTGACAGAATAGAGGCTTTATCTGCTGAATTCTCTGATCTTTTCTCCACAGGCTTAGGTCGTGCTGTTGCTTTCACAGCCCGCATATCGCTTAAAGATGGTTCTCGCCTGCGATTTTTTCGTGCGCGCCCTCTTCCAGTTGCATTTCGCAATTCTGTTAAACAAGAACTCGATCACCTTATAACTACGGGTGTTCTTCTTCCTATCACTTCGAGTGCATGGTCTTCTCCTTCGGTAGTGGTTCTCAAGCCAAACGGATCCCTTCGCATTTGTGGCAACTTTAAAAACGCCATAAATTCACAAAGTATCATTGACACGTATCCCATGCCGCGGCCAGAGGAACTCTTTACCAAATTAGGGGGCGGACAATATTTTTCAAAAATTGGTTTGTCTGAAGCATACCATCAATTGCCTCTTGATGAGCGATCTCGTCAATTTTCTGCTACTCAACACGCCCTTTGGTCTTTATCAATACCAAAGGTTGCCGTTTGGCGTTTCCAGCGCGCCAGCTATTTTTCAAAGATTTTTGGAACAACTTCTTGCGCCGGTACCGGGATGCATTAACTATCAGGATGATATTGTGGTTACAGGGGCATCCACAGATGAACATATCAGGAACATTCGACAAGTGTTTACTGTTTTGCAACAAGCGGGGTTAAAACGTAACTTTCACAAGTCCAAATTTTTTCCACCCTCCATTGCATACTTGGGCTTTCGTCTCTCACGTGAGGGTATCAGTCCTTTAAAGGATCACATTGCTGCAATTGAGTCTCTTCCTCGACCTACGTCCATGAAGGCCTTACAAGCCTTCCTAGGTAAAATAGCCTATTATCACAAGTTCATACCGTCTGTAGCGGAAATATCACATCCTTTAAATTGTCTTTTGAAGAAGAATGTGCCTTTTGTTTGGTCTGACGCATGCGAAAAGGCTTTTCAAAGACTCAAATCTCATTTGCAAAAAGCACCTTGCTTAGCAACAATCAGTCCAGGGCTGCCTTTAATACTTGCAGCTGACGCGTCACAACATGGCATTGGGGCTGTACTCTCTCATATATTTCCAGACGGCACAGAGCAACCAATTGCTTACGTATCCAAGACTCTCAATGCTTCACAAGCAAAGTACTCCCAGATTGGAAAGGAAGCTTTATCCATCGTTTATGCTTTGAAAAAGTTTAGCATCTTTCTATATGGTACTAGGTTCCACCTTATCACAGACAAGCCATTGGTCTCACTTTTTCATCCGTCGGTATCTCTTCCTGAAAAATCAGCACACAGATTGCAACGTTGGGGTTTATTCCTGTCTAGATTCAATTACGAGATTCATTTTCGGCCTACGACACAGCATGTGAATGCGGATGCTCTCTCTCGTCTTCCTATGGGTCCTGATCCCGTTTTTGATGCCGATGAATTGCTCTGTTTCCACATGAACGAAGCTGCTCAGACGGCGGTGGACGGATTTACGATCGACGGACATCGCATCGCGGAAGCAACAGCTGCTGATCCCGTCCTCCGCCAGATTGTCCACCACATCGAGCATGGATGGCCTGAAAGACCGTCAGGAAAAGCATTGGATCTGCTCCGAAACTACTATCATCTTCGTCTGCATCTGTCCACACTTCGTGGGGTGGTCCTGCTGGTCACCGATGATGTCACACCCAGAGCCGTTGTTCCTTTGGCTCTTCGCACTAATGTCCTGAATCTGCTACATCAAGGACACTGGTGTACTTCCAGAACAAAAAATCTGGCCCATCGTCATGTGTACTGGCCGGGAATAGATGTCGACATTGTGCGCATGGTAGCTGCCTGCAGCCCGTGCGCCACAAATGCTCTAGCACCCAAATCTTCGCTCTTGCCGTGGCCCACACCTGAACAACCATGGGAACAAATTCATATAGATTCTGCTGGCCCTTTCCTTCATTTCTATTGGCTCCTGGTCATAGACGTGTACTCAAATTTTCCATTTGTCTTTAAATGTTCGACGCCTACTACGGCCTCCACCCTTTAGGCCCTCAACAAAATCTTTGCACTTGAAGGCCTCCCTAAAACCATCGTGTCCGATAACGGTAACAGTTCACCTCTTCTGATTTTGCACAATTCTGTAGACACAGAGGCATCTCCCATGTCACTGCACCGCCTCTTCACCCCCCAATCAAACAGGGAGGTGGAAAGGCTGGTGCGAACATTTAAAACGCAAATGAAAAAACATCTAGCATCATCCTCCACAGAGGAATCACTCCTCAGCTTTTTAGCATCATACAGATTCACACCAACGGGTAAACAGAGCCCCGCGGAAATGCTGCATGGCAGACAACCCCGGACATTACTACATCTCCTATTACCCTCAAAGAAACAGTCCACCAACACAAATCAGGGATGATATAGAAAGGGCGCCTCTGTTTGGGCACGAGGCTATGGACGTCATCCAAAGTGGATGAAAGAACGTATCACTGCTCAAAGAGGGATCCGTATGTACGAGGTTAGCACAGCCGGAGGTGACGTCGCAAGACATGTGGACCAGCTCCGTCGTAGGATGACTACAATACCCTCGGATAATGACGATGAAAAAATGGTGATTGACTATGAAGTGAACTTACCTGAAAGTGTCAAAAAAGATGATACACAGTGTGATATGGACCTAACTTTACCATTCTTGAGTGAAGTGTGCAATAAAAATAGTGACAGTGGACCTATATCTCCTATAATAACAAAAAAGAACATGATACCTATACCGAAAACACCGGACTCACCCATAATGACAAGAAAGTACAAACCTGGACATTACAAAACTTATGGACGTGCACCTACCCGAACATTTTAACGCGAAGACGACACGATGGACATTGGGCATGTGAAAATGTTTACCAAAAAAGGGACGTATGTAGTAAATAATAAATTCGTATTGTCCCCTACGACAGTTGGCGAACTGGTTATCTCGCCAGCGCCACCTGCCATGGTGCTGCAGCAATGCGAGGCAGTACACCGGCTCCTCAGAGTTTGTTTACCTTTCGTAAGGTACGCTTCGGCGCTTCAAATGAAATATACAAACAGTATCTTTTGTTATCGGTGACTTACGTCACGTGTGTGTACATTACCGTGTAATTGTTCAATTGTGAAATACAATATTCTTTGAGCATTTTCTACGAGTGTTCATAAAACTAGGATTCTTCATTTGTGTGGCTACGATGTCCCTCTAGTTGCTTTTATAATTATGAGAGGTAATGTTTGTCCATCTTTGTAACTAAAAAAAAAAAAGATGGGACTCTTCTCACCAGAGTGTTTCATTTTAATGATAATAAAACATCTTCTGGTGATGACCGCACCTGCAAGGACTACTTCAGCACGCCTCCCGTCAGATACAAATTCCCAGCTTCACGCTACCCACAATACTCAAACTCTTAGTTATGAAACTAATTCCCATAAGAGTAAGGGCCAAAAACTTGCCCAGCCCTCCCCACTAACGAAATGAATCTGTATCTGACAGGAGGCGTGCTTAGGTAATCCTTGCAAGGTGCGATGATCACTGTGTCCCCAGTGGTGTAGTGGTCAGCGCAACTGCTTAGAAATCAGGAGGCCCAGGTTCAAATCCCGGCTGGGTACACATTGTCAGCTTTGCCCATTCACAGTTGATGTCATATCAAAACAAGTGAAAGTACTGTTCTGTTACTTTGTTGTAGTCTTGGTTTTGTTCTTACATCATGGAGTGCTGATTTGTTTCACACACTAATGCAGACTTTTCTTTCTGCATCACTATTTTTCACACTCATTTCTACTTCTCTGATGCACTGTCCATAATTACGTTTTTCACAGATCAAACTATTTGTTTTGAATGTGACTGTGTTGCACAGTACATTGTTGTTGTGTTGCTAACCTCACAATTATAATATTTTCTTATTTTTTTAAATAATTTATATTAAATTGTGTATTTTTTATGTAAGTGAAATTACAAATTTAACAACTACTCTGCATCATTCTCCTTACTGTTAACCCACATCACATACTAGATTCAACTAGAAACACTACTATCAATTAACATCCCCCCCCTCTCCACACACACACACACACACACACACACACACACACACACTACTTGCACCTTATTCTCTACTCAATTGTGCCCCACTTATCAAACTATTTGATAACTTTACACCTATTATCCAGTCATCTTTGCTCCCCACCCCCTCTCCCCACAAAAATTCACTACACATATATTCAACTTTATTAGTACTCCTTTACGTGTTGTTGTTGTCTTCAGTCCACAGACTGGTTTGATGCAGCTCTCCATGCTACCCTGTCCTGTGCAAGTCTCTTCATCTGAGAATACGTTTCTGTAACCTTCATCCTTTTCAATATGCTTACTATATTTGTCCCTCGGTCTCTCTCTACGATTTTTACCCCACACGCTCACTTCTAATGCTAATTCCTTGATGTCTCAGAATGTGTCCAACCAATCTATCCCTTTTCTTAGTCAGTATGACAGAAACTCCTTTTCTCCCCGATTCGGCTAAGCACCTTCTCATTATTTACGTGATCTACCCATCTAATTTTTATCATTCGTCAGTAGCACCACATTTCAAAAGCTTCTATCATCTTTTTATCCGAACACCTAAACGTCCACGTTTCACTCCCATACAATGCTACACTCCACACAAATGCTTTCAGAAAGGCCTTTCTAACATTTAAATTAATATTGGATGTTAACAAGTTTTGCTTCTTTAGAAACGCTTTTCTTCCCATAGCCATTCTGAATTTTATATCTTCTTTACTTCGGCCATCAGAAGTAATCTTGCTACCTAAATAACAAATTCATCTACTACTATTATGTTTCTCCATGCCTCTGTAAATAATTCGTGTTAGTATTTTGCACCCATGACTTATTAAACTGATAGTTCTGTAATTTTCACACTTATCTGCATTTGCTTTCTTTGGAATTGGAATTACAATATTCTTCTTGAAGTTGGAGGGTATTTCCCCTTTCTCATACCTCTTGCATACCAGGTGATACAATTTTTCAAGACTGACTCTCCTAATGACATCAGCAGGTCAGACGGAATATCATCAACTCCAGAGGCCTTGTTTTGACTCAAGTCCTTCAGCGCTCTGTCAAATTCTTCTCGCAGTATCATATTTCCTATCTCCTCTTCCTCCACTTCGTCTTCCATTTCTAGAATACTGCCTTCAAGTTTATTTCCTTTGTATAGGCACTCTGCATATTCCTTCCAAAGTTCAGATTTTCCCTCTTTGTTTAGTATATATTATTATTATTATTTTTTTTTTTTTTGGGGGGGGGGGGGGATGAGTTCTTGATATTCATACAGCTGCTTTTCTTGTCTTCAAATATCTCTTATTTTCCTGTTGGCGGTATCTATCTTTCCACTAGTTATGCATTCTTCTACTGTTCTGCATTTGTCCTCTAGCCACTCCTGCTTAGCCAGTATGCACTTACTGTCAATCTCATTTTTTAGATGTTTGTACTCCATTTTTCCCGTTTCACTTGCTGAATTTCTATATTTTCTCCTCTCATCAATTACGTTCACTATATCCTGTATTATCTAGCGATTTCTATTAGGCCTTGCTCTTCTGCAGCATTCATTATCTTATCTCTCAGAGCTACCCATTCTTCTTCTACTGTATTACTTTCCCCCGTTTCAGCCAATCCTTGCCTAATGCTCCTTCTGAAACTCTCAACCACTTCTGGTTCCTTCAATTCATCCAGGTTCAATCTCCTAACCTTTCTAACCTTCTGCAGTCTCTTCAGTTTTAAGCTGCAGTTCATAACCAATAAGTTATGGTCAGAGTCTATATCTGCCCCTGGATATGTATTACAGTTTAGAACCTGGTTTCTAAATCTATTCCTTACCATTATAAGAATATTATAGACGAAAAATTCCTAGCAGGAAAAATTATATATAAAAAATAGATAAAGATTACTCACCAGGCGAAGGAGCACAGGTGTGATAGTAGGACAAATAAATAGAACACACACACACACACACACGAACGAACGAACGAACGAACGAACGAACGAACGAACGAACGCACGCACGCACGCACGCAAGCTTTCGCAACCCAGTTGCTTCTTCAGGCAGAAGGGAAGGAGAGGGAAAAGGAAATGATGAGGGTTTTAAGGAAAGAGGTAAGGAGCCATTCCAATCCCGGGAGAGGAAAGACTTACCTCGGGGGAAGAAAAGGAAGGTAAACAAATACACACACACCCACACATTTAAATGTGTGTGTGTGTGTGTGTGTGTGTGTGTGTGTGTGTGTGTGTGTGTGTGTGTATTTGTTTACCTTCTTTTTCTTCCCCCAAGGTAAGTCTTTTCTCTCCCGTGATTGGAATGGCTCTTTACCCGCTTCCTTAAAACCCTCATCATTTCCTTTTCCCTCTCTTTCCCTTCTGCCTGAAAAAGCAAGTGGGCTGCGAAAGCTTGCGTTTGTGTGTGTGTGTGTGTGTGTGTGTGTGTGTGTGTGTGTTCTATTTATTTGTGCTACTATCACACCTGTGCTCCTTCGCCTGGTGAGTAATCCTTACCATTATAAAGTCAATCTGGTACATTCCAGTGTCTCCTGGTCTCTTCCACATATACAGCCTTCTTTTATGATGATTAAACAAAGTGTTGGTGATCATTAAATTGTGCTCTGCGCAAAATTCTACCAAGCTATCTCCTCTTTCATCCTTTTTTCCCAGTCCATATTCACCTACTACGATTACTTCTCTTCCCTTTCCTACTACCAAGTTTCAGTCCCCCATCACAATCAAGTTTTCGTCTCCCTTAACTTTTTGAATAATATCTTATCTCCTCATTCATTTTTTCGATATCCTCATTATCGGCCGTGCTAGTTGGCATATGAACTTGCACTACTGTGGTCGGTGTTGGCTTCGTGTCTATCTTTACTACGATAATGCGTTCACTATGCAGTTCATTCCTATTTTCTTACTCATTATCAGACCTACTCCTGCATTATCACGGACTGATTTTGTATTGATGACCCTGTACTCATCTGACCAGAAATCCTGTTCATCCTGCCACCGAACTTCACTAATCCCTACCATATCCAACTTTAACCTATCCATTTCGCTTTTCAAATTTTCTAGCTTACCTACCTTAAGGGTTAGAACATTCCACGCTCCAACCCGTAGAATGCCTCTTTTGTTTTTCTTGACGACTACATCCTCCTGAGTAGTCCCCGCCCGCAGATCCGAATGGGGGACTATTTTACCTCTGGAATATTTTACCCAAGAAGGCGCCATCATCATATAGTCATACAGTAGAGCTGCATGTCCTCTGGAGAAGTAACGACTGTAGTTTCCCCTTGCTTTCAGCCGTTCGCAGTAACTGCATGGCAAAGCCATGTTAGCTGATGTTACAAGGCCAGCACAGTTAATCATCCAGACTGTTGCCCCTGTAACAACTGAAAAGGCTGCCGCCCCTCTTCAGGAACCACACATTTGTCTGGCCTCTCCACAGATATCCCTCCACTGTGGTTGCACCTACAGTATGGCTATCTGCATCGTTGAGGCATGCAAGCCACCTCACCTCGGCAATGTCTGTGGTTCATGGAGGTGGACTTCACCTATAGCACAGCAAAAACAAAACACACTATCCCCCCAGCGATCACCCCACCTGTTGCTGTCCACCCTTATCCCATATATCACTCTACTTTCCACCACTCTCAACACTACATTTACTGCCCAGTCAATCCCACCACCCTCTTTCCCCATACAAAAACACCACCACCCAGAAATGCAATATTACTGTTACGTCTTCACTCAACTCTCGAAAACTCCCCCTCCCTGAACCACCATTCCAACTCCTGCCCCTCACTCTTGTCATCCACCTCATTCTACATTCCACTACTTACCACTTTCAACCACTATTCACTCACCTCCCAAAAAATCATTCATCACACAGATTTGTAATTTCGTCACTATTTCATTTCTCTTACATCAAAAATAAATACACTGTAACATTATATTTAATTAAGTATTAAAACTATGAATAAATTCATAAAAATTAGAATTAAATGTTAGCAACACTCAACAACACACTGTGCAACTCCATCACATTCAAAACAAATAGATTGATCTGCGAAAATCTGCGTAATTATGGACAGTGCATCAATGAAGCGGAAATTAGCGTGAAAAATAGTGATGCATAAAGAACAATCTTCGGCATGAAACAAATTGACACTCCATGATATAAGGTGAAAACCAAAAGTAAAATTTCTGTAAGTAACTAATCATGTTGTGATAACAAAAGGTTTCCGATTAAAAAGAAAAATCAGTCCTAGCTATCTATGATTACAGACTACTGAAGATGTTTTATTGTCATTAAAACCAAACACGTCTGGAGTGGAAAGTCCCATTTTATTTGTAGTTGCATAGAACGAACAACATTACCCTTCATAAATAGTATAGGATAGACTTTCGAAGTTTTTCTTGTCCATTAGAAAATTCAGTCATACATCATCTCAATAATATATACTGTAGTGACTTCTAAAATTACTCATTACCAACTGAACGAATAATTACCCCCCCCCCCCCTCCCTAAGCTTGGATGTCCCTCCTATTGTTCTCTTCTATGTAAGAATGAAATATCCCTATTTTATCAAGTGCTAAAATAAGTGAATAGATAGTCTTTATATATAAAAAATAGACGAAGATTACTCACCAGGCGAAGGAGCACAGGTGTGACAGCATCACAAATAAATAAATGCGCGCGCGCGCACACACACACACACACACACACACACACACACACACACACACACACACACACAAGCTTTCGCAACCCAGTTGCTTCTAAGGGCAGAAGGGAAGGAGAGGGAAAAGGAAACGATGAGGGTTTTAAGGAAGGGGCAAGGAGACATTCCAATCCCGGGAGAGGAAAGACTTACCTTGGGGGAAGAAAAGGAAGGTAAACAAATACACACATACACCCATACATTAACACAGACGCAAACACACCTAGGCAGACATATAACATGTTACCTTCCGTTTCTTCCCCCAAGGTAAGTCTTTCCTCTCCCGGGATTGGAATGGTTCCTTACCCCCTTCCTTAAAACCCGCATCATTTCCTTTTCCCTCTCCTTCCTTCTGCCCATAGAAGCAACTGGGTTGCGAAAGCTTGCGTTTGTGTGTGTGTGTGTGTATTCATTTATTTATTTGCGATGCTGTCACACCTGTGCTCCTTCGCCTGGTGAGTAATCTTCGTCTATTTTTTATATATAATTTTTCCTGCTAGGAATTTTTCATCTATAATATTCGTACTACCTGGCAGAAGGGCTCCGCCAATTCTCTGACTCCTCCACCTACTAGTTGTGCCAGACTGACCCCATCCCCAAAGTCCAACAAGATCTCCAATCCCTACTAAAATCCTATGGCCCCTCCCAGAAACTCTCCCCTGAATCCATCTCCCTCCTCATCCCAGCAGCACCCCGCACACCCACCTTTTACATGCTCCCCAAAATCCACAAACCTAATAATCCTGGACGCCCTATTGTGGCTGGTTACTGTGCTCCTACTGAACGAATTTCAGCCCTAGTTGACCAACACCTCCAACCTATTGTCCAAAATCTACCTTCCCACATCAAGGATACCAACCACTTCCTTCACCGAATCTCCACCATTCCCACCCCTTTGCCTCCTGGATCTTTACTTGTCACAGTGGATGCCACCTCCCTATACACCAACATCCCACATGCCCATGGCCTTGCCGCTCTGGAACACTACCTCTCCCAACGTCCCTCTGAACGCAAACCTGATACCTCATTCCTCATAACCCTTACCAATTTCATCCTACTTAACAACTACTTTTCCTTTGAGGGGAAAGTTTACCATCAAATCCAAGGCACAGCCATGGGCACCCGCATGGCACCCTCCTATGCCAACCTGTTCATGGGCCGTCTGGAGGAAACCTTCCTAGCATCCCAAAACCTCAAACCTCTGGCCTGGTTCCGGTTCATTGATGATATTTTCATGATCTGGACTCAGGGCCAGGACACCCTATCCTCCTTTCTTCAGAACCTCAATTCCTTCTCTCCCATCCACTTCACCTGGTCTTCCTCAACCAACCATGCCACATTCCTGGATGTCAACCTCCACCTCACTGATGGCTCCATCCACACTTCCGTCCATATTAAACCTACCAACCACCAACAGTACCTACATTTTGACAGTTGCCATCCCTTCCATGTCAAAAAATCCCTCCCTTACAGCCTGGCCATCCGTGGACGGCATATCTGCAGTGACAAGAATTCCCATTCTGAATATGCTGAAGGTCTCACAAAGGCCTTCACAAACAGAAACTACCCCACAGACCTAGTCCGCAAACAAATCTCCGTGCCATATCCTCACACATCCCAAATCCTCTTCCTAACACCAGTAACCATCCACAAAAGAGCGCTCCCCTTGTCACCCAGTACTACCCTGGTCTCGAACAACTAAATTCCATCCTTCGCCAAGGTTTTGATTTTCTATCCTCGTGCCCTGAAATGAGAGACATCCTGCCCAAGATCCTTCCCACCCCTCCTAAAGTGGTGTTCCGTCGCCCTCCCAACCTTCACAACATCCTAGTTCATCCTTATGCCACCCCGAAACCCAGCTCACTGCCACAGGGATCATATCCTTGTGGAAGACCCAGCTGCAAGACCTGTCCAATCCACCCACCCAGCACTTCCTATTCCAGTCCTGTCACAGGTTTATCCTACCCTATCAGAGGCCGGGCCACTTGTGAAAGCAGCCACGTAATTTACCAACTGTGCTGCAAGCACTGTACAGCTTTCTATATTGGCATGGCCACCAACCAGCTGTCCATTAGGATGAATGGCCACCGCCAAACTGTGGCCAAAAACAAGGTGGACCACCCTGTGGCACAGCATGCAGCGGAGCACATGCTTGATTTCAATGGCTGCTTCACAACCCGGGCCATCTGGATCCTCCCATCCACCACCAGCTTTTCTGAACTGCACAGATGGGAGTTATCCCTACAATACATTCTCCGATCCCGAAATCAACCAGGCCTCAACCTACGATAATTTCCATACCTTACAGTTCCTACCCCTATCCCAAACCTCGCCTATTTTGAGTGGTGTGTGAATGTGTGATCGTGTGTGTGTGTGTGTGTGTGTGTGTGTGTGTGTGTGTGTGTGTGTGTGTGTGTGTGCGTGCGCGCGCATGCGTATGTGTGTATGCGGTCTTGTGTACTTGCAGTGTGCATGCATTTTCTATATATATATATATATATATATATATATATATATATATATATATATATATATATATATATATATAAAATATAAAAAATAGACGAAGATTACTCACCAGGCGAAGGAGCACAGGTGTGACAGCATCACAAATAAATAAATGAATACACACACACACACAATCGCAAGCTTTCGCAACCCAGTTGCGTCTTCAGGCAGTAGGGAAGGAGAGGGAAAAGGAAATGATGAGGGTTTTAAGGAAGGGGGTAAGGAGCCATTCCAATCCCGGGAGAGGAAAGACTTACCTTGGGGGGAAAAATGGAGGGTAAACAAATGCACACATGCCCACACATTCACACAGACACAAGTACACCTAGGCAGACATACTGTGGAAAGCAAAGAAGTTAAGTTATAGAAGTTAAGAAGTTAGACAGAGATACCACTTGAGGCAGAGGCTCTGTCCAGAGAACTGATGCAAAGATGTTAAGAAGGTGGGTGGGAATTCAAATTTAGCGGAGGTTGAGACCAGGTGGGCAACGGGAAGAGAGAATATGCTGAAGGGCTAGTTCCCATCTCCGGAGTTCTGAAGGATTGGTGTCAGTGGGAAGTATCCAGATAACCCGGACGGTGTAGCACTGTGCCAAGATGTGCTGGCCATGCACCAATGCGTGTTTAGCCACAGGGTGATCCTCGTTACCAACAAACACTGTCTGCCTGTGTCCATTCATGCGAATGGACAGTTTGTTGCTGGTCATTCCCACATAGAACGCTTCACAGTGCAGGTATGTCAGTTGGTAGATCACGTGGGTACTATCGCAAGTGGCTCTGCCTTTGATCGTGTACACCTTCCGGGTTACGGGACTGGGACCCGGAAGGTGTACACGATCAAAGGCAGAGCCACTTGCGATAGTACCCACGTGATCTACCAACTGACATGCCTGCACTGTGAAGCGTTCTATGTGGGAATGACCAGCAACAAACTGTCCATTCGCATGAATGGACACAGGCAGACAGTGTTTGTTGGTAACGAGGATCACCCTGTGGCTAAACACGCATTGGTGCATGGCCAGCACATCTTGGCACAGTGCTACACCGTCCGGGTTATCTGGATACTTCCCACTGACACCAATCCTTCAGAACTCCGGAGATGGGAACTAGCCCTTCAGCATATTCTCTCTTCCCGTTGCCCACCTGGTCTCAACCTCCGCTAAATTTGAATTCCCACCCACCTTCTTAACATCTTTGCATCAGTTCTCTGGACAGAGCCTCTGCCTCAAGTGGTATCTCTGTCTAACTTCTTAACTTCTATAACTTAACTTCTTTGCTTTCCACAGTATGTCTGCCTAGGTGTACTTGTGTCTGTGTGAATGTGTGGGCATGTGTGCATTTGTTTACCCTCCATTTTTCCCCCCCAAGGTAAGTCTTTCCTCTCCCGGGATTGGAATGGCTCCTTACCCCCTTCCTTAAAACCCTCATCATTTCCTTTTCCCTCTCCTTCCCTACTGCCTGAAGACGCAACTGGGTTGCGAAAGCTTGCGATTGTGTGTGTGTGTGTATTCATTTATTTATTTGTGATGCTGTCACACCTGTGCTCCTTCACCTGGTGAGTAATCTTCGTCTATTTTTTATATTTTATTTTTCCTGCTAGGAATTTTTCGTCTTAATATTCGTATCATATATATATATATATATATATATATATATATATATATATATATATATATATATATATACACACATTTATTTATTTATTTTACTTTATTTTATTTTATTTTCTCCCCTCACCCGCCTCCCCACTCCTTTCCTAAGCTGCATCTCGTTATTCCCATCTAACCCATCCCCACCACCGTGACGTAACCTTTCTATCCCCTCCCCCTCCCCTCCCGTCCCCGATTCGCTGCAGAGCGTGATTCGAAGTGCGGCAGTCGGAGGTGATGGTTGTATGACTGTGTTGTGTGCCTGTGTGATTGAGTGAGTGCTCTATTTTCTGAAGAAGGCCATGGCCGATAGCTGAATGTGTTGTATGTGTGTGTCTTTTGTATGTGCCTGTCGCAGCTCGTCGCCACGTCTTTGCGGTGAGTGGCAAACTGTCCTCACTATATTATTAATTCCAACCTGGACTTTCCATTATTATATTCATATCATTAATAGATAGTCTCTTCAATATGTGCAGTCCAAAGATTTACTTCCTTCAGTTGCACCCCCCTCCCCCCTTCTGGATCTTTTCATATATTGATGGAAGGTTTTGCCTTGATACAAATACTTTATTCATTAATCCCAAATCTGTTTACTTAAATTCAGTTCAAGTGGTTGGCTTTGTTTATAATGAATATTTTATTTTCATTCTCAGTTGCATGTGAGAACAGATACAGAGCACAATGATAAATACAACTGCGATATACAGATGGGAAGTAAACTATGAGCCGATATGCATGAACATTCACATACAGAATGCAACAGTACAGAAGATGAACACAATGAAAGAACTCAAAGCTAAACAAACTATATGAAAACAGGAAGAGGTAAGGAAGGCAGAAAGCAAACAATCTAACTTATAAAGCAAAGCAGTATAATGAAGAAAGACATAGCACCAGCTGGGTAACTTTGTATGTTTATTCAGATTACTAGTTTTCGTCTTTGCTACAGGTCACTTTCATATCCATGCCCAATTATCTGTGATTCACAGCAATTAGGTATGGATCTTAAGACGATCTGTAACAAAAATAGTAAACCAAACACAAATAAAAAGTAACTAAGATAGTTATGTCCTCCTCCAATATGTTAAAAGTGGTCACAGAGCATGTCTTAAATTATGGTACACACCTGCACATGGAATTATTGTATAATAAGCCTAACCACAAATATAACAACACAATGGCAAGAAATCACCTGAATCAATCCAGAAATTTATTTGTTAAAAAGCAGAATTCAGCCATGGAGGGAAAGTGAAATGAAATAAAACCAAACAATGGAAAGTCTAGGTTGGAATATCAACCATATTATGTGACTGGATTGTGCCTCACCTTGACGACAAGTGCTAAGATGCAGAAAGGTGTGTAGAAAAGACAATAGCAATCTGATTGTGATTGTCTTTTACATGTGCCTGCCTGTGGCTGAATTATCATATTTGGGGGTGAGTTGCAACTACACCTCATAATATTGTTGATAAAATAATATTTTAAGACAGTTAATTTTATGCAATCATTGAATAATTATTTTAAATCTTCATGATTACACGAATGTGAAAAACCCTTTCCACAAAGGTACTATACTCAAGAGAAATAAAATGAAGGCAAAGTACAAAGTTCTAGAGGAAGTAATAAAATAAGAGCAACTTTAGAAATGAGTAAACACAAGTTTCTGAAACATATCTAGCCCCAATATTATTTCACACGATTATAAGGTGAAGCAATGAATTAAAATTTGTGATGATGCCAGGATACAGACCTAGGTCTCTGCTTACTAAGCAGATGTGCTAACCATTACACCACCCTGGCTCTCTGGCTACTACAGCAGCACAGACTACCTACATGTCTGCCTTTCCTAAATAAGTAAAGGGGGACACCAAGGCAAAGCTGTAGTACCTAGAGTGTCACAGGTAGCACATCTGCCTAGTACGCAGGAGACCCTAGTTTGAACCCTGGACTTAGAACAAATTTTAATTCAATGCTTCACATTACACTCATCATATGAGGCAACCCTGAAAAGTACACTTCGCAACCCGATTCTTGGGGTACACATAGATCTTACAGCATAGATATCTGGCGGCATGAAACAGGCCCCAGCTCATGGACCCCAGATTTGCCAAGCCAGTACCCAGCAAATGAATGCCTAGCCCCCTGAGGTATATGTGTTACTGTGCTGTACCTGCGACTGTATGAATGGGGGTGTGTTCTACACAGATGAAGGTTATGGCTGAAAGCAGTAAGTTGAGAGTGTGTAATATCCTTCTTTGTGTGCCTGTCAGCAGCTCAACAAAATTTTGCAGTAACCTGATTTTATTGCTGAACTCCAACTTGGACTTTCAATTGTTGGATATTAGTTGTTGAAAATGTATTTGAGTCCTGAACTTCTCAAATAAGAGTACAGTGCTTTACCGTGGTGTATCTTCAGAGCTGGGCACCATTAATTAAAAATTTAGCTTCATTAATCACTAATCATGAATCACAGTCCTTGCCATGGTGGGGTGGCTTGTGTGCTTCAACGATACAGATAGCCATACCGTAGGTGCAACCACAGTGGAGGGGTATCTGTGGAGAGGCCAGACAAACATGTAGCCTGAGCAGTAGTTACAGGGGCAACAGTCTGGATGATTGACTGAACTGGCCTTGTAACATCAGCTAATGTGGCTTTGCCATACAGTTACTGTGAACGGCTGAAAGCAAGGGAAAACTACAGCTGTTACTTTTCCCGAGGACATGCAGATCTAATGTATGAAAATATGATGATGGCATCCTCTCGGGTAAAATATTCCGGAGGTAAAATAGTCCCCCATTCGGATCTCCGGGTGGGGACTACTCAGGAGGATGTTGTCATCAGGAAAGACAATACCGGCATTCTACAGATAAGAGCCTGGAAGGTTAGATCCCTTAATCAGGTAGGAAAATTAGAAAATTTAAGAAGGGAAATGGATAGGTTGAAGTTAAACATAGTGGGGATTGGTGAAGTTCGGTGGCAGGATGAACAGGATTTCTGGTCAGGTGAGTACAGGATTATAATTATAAAATCAGTTGAGGGTATCACAGGAGTAGAATTGATAATGAACAAGACAACAGGAATGCAGGTAAACTACTATGAACAGAACAGTGATTGCATTACCATTGTCAATATAGATATGAAGCCAACACCGACAACATTAGTACAGGTTTATATGCCAACTGCCGATGATGAGGAGATTGAAGAAATGTATGAGGAGTTAAAGGAAATTATTCAGACAATTAAAGGAGAAGAAAACTTAATTGTGATGGGAGACTGGAATTCGGTAGTAGAGATGGGCAAAACCGATCTTTTCAGGGGTCAGATCAGAAATAGTCACTCACAGGCATGAACTAGTCCTTTTTCATGATTCAACGACTCACCACTCACCAACTGATAAAAAGCTTAAAACGATTGTTCATTGTTTTTGTCACTGTACTTTATCTGATTTGGCCATATTGTGAAAGAAGAAAGAGGAGTATTAATTTTATTGTAAGTCCTTAGTAGTTTCGACAATTAAAATTTGTGAATTGCAGTTACATTAAACATTAAAAATGGTATAATAGAATTTACATATTTTGCAGGTGAAATAATTCGAAAAATAAAATATTTTGCAGAATGATGCTAGTTTCATATTTATACAGTGAGTAGTTTGAGAGTTTGAGCGAGTTGAATGAAACGTGATATATCGCGACAGTTCTGTGCAAGGTGTGGCAATTGCCACGGAGGAATAGCTGTGCGCAATAAGGCCATGTCCTATGTGAGCGACAAAAGCGAGCGACAGCGCGCGACACTTAGTGACGCGACACGGCAGCTACAAGCAGCGACATTCGGTGACATGGCCGGGTATGCTACGTAAGCGCGACAGATTCTCGCTACAAGATGGCCGCTATTTTTTATTTTATTTTATTTATTTATTTTTTTTTTTTTTAATAGAACCGTTCACCTGTTTCTAAAGTCTGGCACAAATAAAAAGTAGAATACTGATAGTTCCAGGGTAAGGCAATAAAGTTTTATTTACTTTAGGAAATAAGGTATAAAACGAGTGTTGAGCATTAAATTTACAAAGTGAAGAATGTTCATAGACTACTTCATTAATAAGAAATATGAAAAAAAGACTGTGAAGATCTCCAGCCAAATTCTTTGAAAATACGACAACAAGTACAGATACTTTCGACTATGCCATCAATGAGTTTTTCTTTTTGTGAGTGCAAACCATCAACAACTGATTAAGTACGAAGAGAGTCTCACTGACATAAATCATTAGGTAAATCGTTTGAAACTGCAGTGACACTATTACAGTCGGCGTAATACAGAGGTAGCGTTCTGGGCTCCTATATTCCACGTTTTTCAGTTGCTGGTACGATTTCTGTTCCGTCTTATATTTTAATTCCTGTAATTACAACCTTTCACCTGTTATTTGTGCAAAGTTTTATATATTCCCTATACAGAGCACCACAAATTATTTTTTAAGTGCTTCCCAATATAGTTTATTTTTAATTGCAAACACACACATCCCACTGAACTAAACACACTAAATTCCTAATTAAACATTACTCAGAACTGTAATTTTACACGCATCTCGTTTGACATGCTAGTGTTCTCTCTCTCTTTTGTGAAGTAAGTCCGTTGTTACTGTCAAAGATTCGACGCCAGCAGCAAAAATTTCAAATGGACATATTCCCTAAACTGAATGATTTCTGGAATAGAAAACATTAATGCACATTGTTATTTTCTTTGTTATTCGGTATATAGTCATTGTTTTCAACATGCCAAAATGGTGTAGATGAAGAGAAGATGCATAATTTGATACAGGACACTTGTCAATCATGTCAGGAAACAGCGTGATATGAGCTTACAAAATCTATCTAAGCAACAGAGAATGCACATTGTACAAGACTTTGTCTCTGTTGTTCTCTTCATGCAACCTGAAAGTCTTAGAGAAAAAGTGGGTGGGAATTTTTTCGCGGAAAATTTATATAGTTTAATTTTGTACAGTAACGTGTTTTCGCTACAGACTGCATATTACCTGTTATTAAGAAAAAGTGTATAAAAGTAACATTAAATAAATACATTTTATATCAAAAACTATTCGGAGTAGAACATTTGTCTATACGACGGTTTCTGTTGCTTCAGATGATCGTTTCTGTATCAGAACAAAAACAATGTAATGCGTGGAGTTGCTTTGTTCTGTACGATGCGGTTCACCAGAGGAGTGGGGGGAACAATGAGCAGCGCTCCACATGGGCGGCTCGGCAAGCGAGTGGAGTTGGGAGAATGGTGGGGAGAGGTGAACCGGTGAGTCGGTGAATCGGCGACTCAGTTGGCGGTCGGAACGCCTCGATCGCCGGAGTCGTGTGGAGCAGCGAGTCAGCGGGATTCGGAAGCCGCGAGCTCACTGAACCATGCTGCTTCAGCGACTCAACGATTCTCGACTCGCAGTGCGGAGACGCTGCACGTGTTTAGGCGCTCATTTTTTGTAGTTTTATACCTGCACATGGTCTATATCACATTTATTTTGTAGCTTAGGAAACTTCTGAAGCATGTGGCGAGGGGTTTAGGATACTTCTGAAGCATGTGACAAGGGGTGCTTATGCAGCTCATTGCTGTCACCAGAGGGACTTTTCGGATCAGATGAACTACCACTCCTTTTTTTCGGATTCATCCATCACTCACTCCTTAGAAGGATCTGGCTCTTTGAATCAGTTCAGGAGCGGATTGCCCATCTCTATTCGGTAGTAGGACAAGGAAGAGAAGAAAAAATAGTAGGTGAATATGGACTGGGCAGAAGGAATGAAAGAGGAAGTCACCTGGTAGAATTTTCCATGGAACATGATTTAATCATAACGAACACCTGGGTTAATAATCACGAAAGAAGGTTGTCTACGTGGAAGACAGCAAAAGGAATCAGATAGATTTTATAATGGTAAAACAGTTTCCGGAACTAGGTTTCAAACTGTAAGACACAGCCAGGGGCAGATATAAACACTGACTGTAACTTATTGGTCATGAACTGTAGGCTGAAACTGAAAAAACTACAGAAAGGTAGCAAAATAAGGAGATGGGACTATGATAAATTGAGGGAACCAGAAGTTATTAAGAATTTCAGAGGGAGCTTTAGGCAACAAGTTACAGAAACAGAGGGAAATAAAAAAGTAGAAGAGGAATGGGTAGCATTGAGAGATGAAATAGTGAAGGCAGCAGAGGACAAAATAAGTAGAAAGGCAAGACCTAGGAAAAATCCTTGGATATCACAGGAAATACTAAATTTAATTGTTGAAAGGAGAAAATATAAAAATGCGGTAAATGAAACAGACAAAATGGAGTAAAGACAACTAAGAAATGAGACTGACAGGAAGTGCAAAGTGGCTAAGCATGAGTGGCTAGAAGCCAAATGCAAATCTGTAGAAGAATGTGTAAGAAGGGGAAAAGTAGATACTGCCTACAGGAAAATAAGAGAGACATTTGGGGACAGGAAAAACAGCTCTATGAATATTAAGAATACAGATGGAAAACCAGTTCTCAGAAAAGAAGGGAAAGCTGAAAGGTGAAGAATACATAGATGACCTCTACAAAGGAAATGAACTTAGAGACAATGTTGTAGGGAGGGAAAAGGAAGTACAGTAGAACCTCGTTTTTACGCTTTTCAGGGGACTTCAGTGAAATGGTGTAAAATGCAGGAAAATGTAAAATGCAGGAAACAATGTTTTAAATGGTAAAATATGCTTACTGGATCAGCCTTGCATTTTCGTAGTGTATGTGTGATATATGTACATAATAGACATCTAAATACTCGCCAGGGAGTTGATTATACAATAAAGGTTATCCAAATTTTTACTGTTTTAAGCGCCAGGAAAAACTGGTAATTTTATGGGAAGCGAAATTACGTCAAAAATTTCTATTCATTATAATCGAGGACGCCACTATTTTAAGTGCCAGGCAGAACTGGTAATTTTATGGAAAGTGGAAATTTTTGACGTAATTTCAGTCATTATAATCGAGGATGCCGCTATTTTGAGCGCCAGGCAAACTGGTAATTTTATGGAAAGTGGAAATTTTTGACGTAATTTCATTCATTATAATCGAGGACGCCGCTATTTTAAGCGCCAGGCAGAACTGGTTATTTTATGGGAAGTGGAAATTTTTGACGTAATTTCAGTCATTACAATCGAGGATGCCGCTATTTTAAGCGCCAGGCAAACTGGTAATTTTATGGGAAGTAGAAATTTTTTACGTAATTTCATTCATTATAATCGAGGACGCCACTGCTGGGCTATAACACATCTTCAAAATTACCTGAACCGCTTCGATAGATATCGTTTGGGCGCCGCTGCCAGGCTCTGTGACACATCTTCAAATTTACTGCCTTTTACCGGAATTAATTATTTACATAGTAAAACTCTTACAGTTCCGTTAGTTTTGTATTTTTCGATGTTTCACACGACAATATTCGAGAATTTATTCGCGTTCTCGAGTACAAACATATGCATAAGTATTTTTGTGACGTTTGCATGGGATCGGCATTTCTCACTTCAACAAAGCAACTGGTTCTGTTTGTCTGAGTACATGCCAGGCGCTCTGCCAAAGAAGCTGGTGAAAAGAAGAACTACATTGCCACAAATCGGCGCGTCTTTAAGTCTACAACGAAACGTGAAATATACGTTTGAATAAACGCAAAGCGTCAAGAAACTCGAATGCGAATAATTTTTAAGCACTATACTTTAAGGGGAAAGCCATGCTAGTGTCAATGTGTGTACATTACGTCATTTTTCTTCACAAACATGCTTTCAAAAAGTGTAAAACGCGGGAAAAGCGTAAATATGTTAATGCAAAAACGAGGGTGAATTAACATTGTAAACATAGGAAATTTGATGGGACCGACAAAAAATGGTGTAAATGGCGGGAAAACGTAAAAACCGAGAATTTAAAAACGAGGTTTTACTGTAGATGAAGATGAAATAGGAGATACTATACTGAGAGTTCAATTAGACAGAGCCATGAAAGACCTAGGTCAAAATAAGACCCCGGAAGTAGTAACATTCCCTTAGAGCTACTAAAGTCTCTTGGAGAGTCAGCCATGACAAAAATGTTTCACCTGGTGTGTAGGATGTATGAGACAGGTGAAATACCCTCAGACATAAGAAAAATGTAATAATCCCCATTCCAAAGAAATGAGACGCAGACAGGTGTGAAAATTACAGAACCATCAGTTTGATAAGTCAGGGTTGCAAAATTTTAACACGAATTATCTACAGGAGAATGGAAAAGCTGGTAGAAGCTGACATCAGGGAAGATCAGTTTGGATTCAGAAGGAACGTAGTAACACGGGAGGCAATACTCACTTCATGATTTATCTTAGATGATAGATTAAGGAAAGGCAAACCTACATTTTTAGCTTTTGTAGATTTGGAGAAAGCTTTTGACAATGTTGATTGGAATACACTCTTTCAAATTCTGAAGTCAGCAGGGGTAAAATACAGGCAAAGGAGAGTTATTTAAAAATTGTACAAAAGCCAGACCACAGTTATTAGACTCGAAGGGCATGAAAGGGAAGCATCAGTTGGGAAAGGAGTAAGACAGGGTTGTAGCATTTCTCTGATGTTATTCAATTTGTACATCGAGCAGGCGGTGAAGGAAAGCAAGGAAAAATTTGGAATAGAGATTAAAGTTAAGGGTGAAGAAATAAAAACATTGCGTTTTGCTGATGACATTGTAATCCTGTCAGACAGCAAAGGACCTGGAAGAGCAGTTGAATGGAATGGACAGTGTGTTGAAGAGAGCATATAACATGAACAAAAGAAAAAACAAAGATAATGGAATGCAGTCTCAGAAAATCAGGCAATGCTGAAGGAATTACATTAGGTAACGAAACAATGAAGGTGGTAGATGAGTTTTGTTACTTGGGTAGTAAAATAACTTATGTAGGCCGCAGTTCAGAGGATATAAAATGCAGAATGGCAATGGGAAGAAAAGCACTTTTGAAAAAGAGAAATTTGCTAACATCGAATATTATTTTAACTGTAAGGAAGTCTTTTCTGAAGGCATTTTTGTGGAGTGTTGCCTTGTACAGGAGTGAAACATGGACGATAAGCAGTGCGGACAGGAAGAGAATAAAGGCTTTTGAAATGTGGTGCTAGAGAATAATGCTGAAGATTAGGTGGGTAGATCACATAACTAATGAAGAGGTACTGAAAAGAATTGGTAAGAAAAGGAATTTCTGGCATACCTTGACTAAGAGAAGGGATCGCTTGGTAGGACACATTCTTAGACATCGAGGAATCTTAAATTTAGCATTGGAGGGAAGTGTCTGGGGTAAAAATCACAGAGGTAGACCAAGAGACGCATATAGTAAGCAGATTCAAATGGCTGTAGGTTGCCGTTCTTATGGGGAGATTAAAAAGCTTGTTCAGGATAGAGTAAGGCGGAGAGCTGCATCAAACCAGTCTCCAGACTGAACACTGTAACAACAATCATTAATCCATTTCTAAAAAAGTTTACTTAGTTAAACGTTAATCATTAACTCTTAAAAGTACTTTGCATCTGTGACAATTCGCCTTCAGTCTTCAAATTTATATATTTGTGGTTGTCGTATAATTGAAGTGAGCAATTAAATAAAACATATTACCCTATCTGATTTTAAAAAAAAAGTTGGTTGGACAACTTTAAGGGATTTGTAGTATAAACAAAAAATTGGTGTTACTCGTACACACTATCCTGGCACTCTGATGTGAGCGAAGAAAATGAGGACTAATCAATACCATGTTGTAAAGTTGCAAAACTGCCTTCGCTAGAATCATTTGCTTTGGCAGAAAAGTTTTATGTTCTGTGAGACAATTACTCTTCTTGTACATAATGAAGATTTTGTCATTCGTTTATGCTTGCGACCGGCTGTCAGAACATAGTGTCATAGTAATAAATAAAGCTTAGTTTGTAATAATAATTGAGCAATACCATACAATTTACGGGAGACTCAAAATATGTAACTTCACTGAATATCATTTGACATAAGGTACATATTGCCTTTATGAAACATTAACATACTGAAATTGTCATCTGACTGTTAGGCATGTTTGGGAGTAAAAATATTTTTCCCCATAGGAAAAAGATGCTCCACTGCAGCACTTGAAGGTGTAGCGGTAATATCTTTTTTATAAAAAGATCTATTAAAATATTTTCCCCAAGAAATACCACGTCACTAAATGAATATTTTGATTAGGGATGGGTCGAACCCTAATTTTACCGAATCGAATCCGAATACCAAATCTTAAATAAAACATGTGCCGAATACCGAATCTTCCAAATCTCGAACCCAAATAATGTATGAACTCAAGTACATGTATTTAAAAAGAATTACTACTCTATCACAACCAGTGATGAAGATAAAGCGTTCTGGGGTGAATCCCAAATGACAATATTAACAGTAAAATTTAATAAATTAAAATTTCATTTAGATTTTTATTTTAAATCATAAAGATTTTTTAATACCCCTTACCCTTAAAAGAAATTTGTATGAAACATTTCAATATATATATATAATACGTAAAAAATAGATGAAGTACACTTACCAGGCGAAGGGGCACAGGCAGTGATAGCAACCAACAAACAAACACACACACACACACACACACACACACACACACACACACACACGCACACACACACACGCAAGCTTTCGCAGCCTAGCTGCTTCGTCAGGCAGAAGGGAAGGAGAGGGAAAAGGAAATGATGAGGGTTTTAAGGGAGTGGGTAAGTAGTCATTCCAATCCCAGGACAGGAAAGACTTACCTTGGGGGGAAAAAAGGAGGGTAAGCAAATACACACCCACACACCCACACATTTACACAGACGCAAGTACACTTAGGCAGACATACTGTAGAAGAAGCTAACTTCTTTGCTTTCTACAGTATGTCTGCCTAAGTTAGCTTCTTCTACAGTATGTCTGCCTAAGTGTGTGTGTATATATATATATATATATATATATATATATATATATATATATATATATATATAGTTGAGATGGTCTAAAAGATTATAAGAAACTGTCTTCACTCTATTACAAAATGTTTCATCTTGAAATAAAAAATAATGAAAGGAAAGGATAACGAATTGTTTTTCTTTTTTCAAAGGCGAAGACTCAAAAATAAAACCTGAAAAGATGAGAAGATATTTTAGATGTTAAATAATAGATTCTTAAAAATTAGGATGTGTAAATGTTAAATAATTTTATAGTGACATATCAGGTATTTCATGAGTGACGGACAAAACATTCAGACACATAGAAAACCGCGTTTATTCGACGTGTGTACTTGTTATTGCCACAAAGACATTTCAGAACTGTGAAAAGATTGTGCATTCCAGAGGGTTAAGCAAGGGTATTTTGCAGATTTATTTATTCTTTCAAACATTTAAGATCACTTAACTAGTCTGCACAGAATTTTTATTCATACAAGATTTAAAAATCACTACTAGAAGTCACTTGCCGTGTTACATTTCTAACTATTCCCATTCAGCATAAGAATAATACAAATGTAATTAACGTGATACGTATTCTTCCGCGTTTGCCGTTGCATTTCTGGTTTGTTAGGCGGACGGAATATAAATATGGTAACAGCTAACTCGGAAAATTACATGGCGTAATGTACATTCTTAACACTTTGGATTATGGATTCGGTAGTATTCGGCCATTATGCGCCGAATCTTGAATCCGAATCCAGCGTGGTAGATTCGGCGAATAATGGATTTGGCCGAACCATTCGGACACAACCCTAATTTTGATTTCATGTCCACCAGATTTTCGTAAGACTGTGGTTTATTTGTTAAACATATTTGGTCTGTGGTGTCCTTACATTGAATGGCAAAAATTAAGAAAAAGTCTTGCACGGAAGGTACGTTACAAAAAGAAAATGAAACGCATCTGGTGTAAAACATTTATTTAGATGCAGTCAGCATAAGACGGGGAAACTAATATAAGTAAAATTACATGCTCATTTCTTGATTAGGTGTGTCAGCCATATCTCTATTCTCGCAGCCTCCATTATTGATTGTTTCATGCTATGCAATTTAAATTTGTTCCTGTCAGCTATAACAAAGTTCAATTAGAAAATTGTAATGAAAATTAGCTTTTCCTGCTTTCCTGTCCCCATACACCACTAATACCTACAGCGAGCAGATACTCCACGAGTTAGAATATTAAAAATACTTATTTGTTTAGTATGTCAATGCTGAATGTACTAGTAATCAACAAGGGCATAAGACAGACATTTATTTTCGTTGAAATGTTATCGTTTGCCATTGTTATCGCTGATGGAAACAAGAAGTGGGTACAAAATAACGGATTAACAGATTTAGGACAAGTTAATGGAAGTTAAAGAGTCCGTTAATTTTTTAATTAACTTAAAAGTTAATCCGTTACTCAAAACATAACTTCTTAATCAATGATTAATAGATTAACGGACTTGTGCTCAGCTCTGAGTATCTGTGTGGCTTTATTTTGTATTCAATTATCACTGAAACCATAAGAATATAAAATAAAGATCAAACATAGCTGTAGTGAACTTTAACTCAGTAAAAGAGAAACTACTTACCAAATGTTTTAACTTTTTTGTTGAGTCCTTTGTAATTTCGAAGAAATAATACAGTGTTTTTCTCCATTTCCTCAATGTGTTCAGCAACTCTCATTTCAAACATACCTGCAGCATTAAACAATTTTTTTTTCATTAATATAGACCAAATCTAGCTTTCTGTGATATAATGATTACACTGTCAAGAAATAGGTCAATGTTTTAGTAGTAAGCAAACATGGAAGCAATTCAGGTCATGATGAGGGACCACACAAACCACAAATAAAAAGAAAGTCCATTCAATCCAGATATCCACCAACACAGCATGCAGAACAATTCTCTTCATGGTAAGCAATAAGTAAGTTTATATACTGTATATAAACGAGTAATCCGTGCCCTCGGGTAATCCGCGCACCCCAAATTTTGACGAAAACACACCCATATGTGGATTTGTGCAGATCAGGATACCACCCGTCAGATTTGAACAAGTACACAAGGGCAGCCATTTGAATGTCACATCTATTAAATTTCAAAACGACACGTAAATATCAAAACAATTGACACCACACTGATTGAGAGACAGAGACAGTCTTGAAGACGTTCACGAGCATGAGATATAGTGACCAGCTGCGTGGTAAAAACACTTGAGGTAAGGAACACTGTTCAATGTGATCATCATAGACATAGTTAAATCCAATGCGGCCATCTACAAGAGAACCATCATTATTGACCACTTGTGTGCCACAGAACAAGTAGAGAAGTCCCAGTAACAGGCGACAGAAATTTACTGGTAAAACAGAAGCTTTTGAATCATGGGAACAAATCCTTACAAAGCTGCAAGAGAGGAATGGACCAAGGAGGGGTATGGAACAGGTAGTGGAAAGTGGGAGGGATGTGATGGGACTCAAACAATGATAGGAGGGAACGAACCAAGACTGTGACTGGGAGATCTGACTTGGGCTCCTGTGGAGCTGTGCCTTCCATTGGTGGAGACATCAGAAGGTAGTTTCCCAAGAGACCTCTTCCTAGCAAGAGTGGCCAAAGAAGGCTGTTGCTTCTTCAACTGATAGACGAGGACTGCTTCCCTAATAGTTAGGGGGAGTTTGCCTAAACAGAAGGTGTTGGAAGAGCAACAGAAGAAGTGGGACCCTAACTATCAATGGGGCAGTTTGAGTAGGAAGCTCTTAGGCTGCACAGGATGAGATGAAACTTCTGTTACCGTCTTTGCCAAAAAGAGTGGTGATGCTGTGACAGCAGCAAATGAAGTTAGCATGGCAACAGGGTGAAGCCACTCATATTTCTTTCTTGTCTCTGTGCATGGCAGTCTAACTATATTTTTATACTCCACAGAGGAAGAAAGTTGGATGGTGCTGTTCACTTTTTACACAGACAGGAGGGAAGAGGTAGGAACACAAAGCTTCTGGACGTGATGGCTGCTAGCATTCCCTGCATGTTGGGCTGGAGGTGCTTCAGGAAGATATATGCCCAAATTTCAACACTTAAAGCATCATAGGGGGAAGGAATATATGGCTTTAAATCACATAGGGCAATGTATAACCTCCAAAGCTCAAGATGAAAGCACTAGTGGCAACCCTGTTTTATTTCGTTCCCCTATAGACATTCTGCATGAAGTGAACACCCCATTGCTGTAGTTGGCATGTGACTCTTCGTCAGACTGCAAAATGAGATCCTGGTTGTAGATAATCTCAAGGACCATGCTAAAATTACGAAGTGTCTTGTGTAACATTCATTATGAATTGAACAGATCATAGATTGTTTTAAATGATGGATAAGCGCAAAGTCTAAAGACTGTTTTCAGAAACCAGTTGATAGGTAACAAAACAAAATAAGTAAAATATCTATTTCTTTACAAATTGTTGAACTGTGGGGTCTTTCTTAATGAGCATAATTCGCTTTCAAGTCTTGGCTGAACTACGAAACACTTATTAAGCAAAATATATTTTTGTGTCGGAAATCTTATGAAAACAGGATAATGTTTGCCATTCCAACAATACACAATAAAACTTTAGCCAACTATTTAAAAGAATTCTGAAGCAAAAAAAGATTAAAACTTTTTCCTTCAAGATAAGATACAGTAAAACCTCGTTTTTACATTCTCGGATTTTACGTTTTCCCGCCATTTACACCATTTTTTGTAGGTCCCATCAAATTTCCTATGTTTACAATGTTAATTCGCCCTCATTTTTGCGTTAACATATTTACATTTTACCCGCGTTTTACGCTTTTCAGGAAGAATTTTCGTGAAGAAAAATGACGTAATGTACATAAATTGACGCTAGCATGACTTTCCCCATAAAGTGTATCGCTTAAAAATTATTTGCAGTCGAGTTTATTGACACTTTGCATTTATTCAAACGTATATTTCGCCTTTCGTTGATGACTTACGACAAGCCGATTTGTGGTGATGTAGTTCCTCTTTCAACCAGCTTCTTTGCCATAGCGCTTGGCGTGAGAATAACGCTGATTTGTGGTGGTGCAGTTCCTCTTTCCGCTGGCTTCTTTGCCAAAACGGCTGGCATCTACTCAAACAATCAGAACCAGTTGCTTTGTTGGCGTGAGAATAAAGAGTTGCATTGTTTTTGTGATTCATATTTTTGATTAATAAAGAACGATATCTGTCAAATTTGGGTATCATAATACCCACAGCCTCAAAAAAGCGATAATAGTGAGAGGTGCTGATCCTATGTAAACGTCACAAAAATACTTATGCATATTTTTGTACTCGAAAACGCGAATAAATTCTCTAATATCGTCGTGTGAAACATCTAAAAATACAAAAATAACGGAACTTTGAGTTTTACTACGTAAATAATTACGTAATTCCGGAAAAAGGCAGTAATTTTGGGGATGTTACATAGCCTGGCAGCAGCCTCCAAACAATATCGAAGTGGTTCAGGTAATTTTGAAGATGTGTTACATAGCCTAGCAGTGGCGTCCTCGATTATAATGAATGAAATTACGTCAAAAATTTCTACTTCCCATAAAATTACCAATTCTGCCTGGCGCTTAAAATAGCGGCGTCCTCGATTATGATGAATGGAATTACGTCAAATTTCTACTTCCCATAAAATGACCAGTTCTGCCTGGCGCTTAAAATAGCGGCATCCAAGATTATAATGAATGAAATTACGTCAAAAAATTCTACTTCCCGTAAAATTATGTTTTACCTGGCGCTTAAAATAGTAAAAATTTGGATATCCTTTATTGTATAATAAACTTCCTGGCGAGTATTTAGATGCCTATTATGTACATATATCACAAATAAACTACGAAAATGCAAGGCTCATGCAGTAAGCATTTTTTACCACTTAAAACATTATTTCCTGCATTTTACATTTTCCTGCATTTTACACCATTTTACTTAAGTCCCTTGAAAAGCGTAAAAACGAGGTTCTACTGTAGTTTTGTTGCAGTTTGTGAGGAGCGAGGGTCGCCAGAATACACTCCTGGAAAATGAAGAAAGAACACCATGAATTTGTCAACTCAGCAGAGTGAAATTTTATTGACACATTCTTGAGGATGCATACAACACACAATCACACAGTCAGAACCATATGCACGCCAGTAGTCAGCAGAGCGTGCACGATGTCGACTCTAGTCTCGTGTATACTCTCCATTTGCAGCAATGCAGAGTACAACTTTCTCATGAAGATGATTGTAGAGATGCCGAATGATGTCTTAGGGTATGGCCTGCCATGCAATTTCCATCTGACACTTTAGTTGGACCAGAACTTGTTCCAGTCATCTAGACCGCACCAAGATGACATTTCATCTGGCCCCAGACATGCTCAATAGGGGACAGATCTGGGGATAATGATGGGCAGCATAGCTGACAAACACCTAGAAGAGCACATTGGATTCTACGGGATACTTGTGGACATGCATTGTCCTGTTGGAAAAGCACATCACCTTGTTGGTGCATGAACAGTGGCAAGACGGGTTGAATGATGGTTTCAACATACCATTTACTGTTCAATTTTCCCACAACGAACACCACAGGAGAACGGCCAGTTTAGGACTGGCTCCCCACATGATGCCAGGTGTCGGGCCCTTTGTCCTCTGTCGCGTACGCTCCAGATTTTCGCACTCCCCTGTACGACACCACACATGTATGATCATCATTGGCACCAAGACAGCTACGACTTTATCACTGAAGACGACACGTCTCCATTCATTCCTTCTTAAGTGCCTACCATAGGAGGCGGACTGATCGATGTTAGTGTGTGAGAGGAGGACACTAACGGCACACATGATCATGCAGTACTGTGAGAGAGGCAATATTCTGCAGTTTATTGTTCTCTTACAAAAGCACACTTATAATTCCTCTTCTCTTTTTACAACAACAATGCCTACCGAAACAAAACAGAATAGACTTTCTTATTTTTAACTATTGGGTCATTCCATGCCAAGTGGTCTAGAGGCTCCCACATGACCCTCATGGATTTTGATGAAATTTTGTATGAACATTCACACATGTTCTCAATGAACAGTGGTAAAGTTTCAGTTCCAAAAATTCAATACTTCCGGAGATACAGTCACTTGTTTAAGACCATAGCACAGCTTCCAATAGTGCGTCCTTGAATTTTCAGCAACTTTGAGATGATATATCTCTGGGAGTTTTTGCATGAAAGAAACAAAACTTGGCCATCTTATACAACTTTTAGAGCTCTTTAAAGTAAAATATTAAGAACAGGATTTCTGAGCAATTTTCATACAGAAAATTTGGGGCAAAGTTGGGCGAAAAAATTGCTGGTTAAAAAAAGTGCGAACTTTAGTTTTTTATATCTCCAGAAGTAATTGTGCGATGTACACGAAACTTTGCACACTACAACTCACCAACAGAAGGTCTTAGAATATAAAGTTTCATTCTCCTAATGCTTCCCATTATTTCACAAATCTAGGGTAAAGTTGACGATTTTTCAAAAAGTGCTAAAAATGGGTATTTTTAATCAAATTTTTCAAAAAAGTGTTTTCTCCAAACTCCTTTAAACTATGCTCATTAGAAAGAGAATATTCTAAACTATCTAGAAAAGTGGATTTGGTTTTGCAATGCAAGCATATAAGGCCCTAAAAAGTAGCATAATCCTAGAGGCGCACTGGAAGTTTGAACCCATTTTTCTGGCACTCAAATTATACCTAAAATCTTTTATTAAGTCTAATAAATATTTGTTAATGCCTGCGATAAGTGAAATAAGAAGTCCTGATGAATAGGATGTAGCTAAAGTCCGAATAGTAAAAGAATAAAAATAGAAACAATGTTATTTCTTAACTGTCCCCCTATCCCACCTCTCTCTCTCTCTCTCTCTCTCTCTCTCTCTCTCTCTCTCTCTCTCTCTCTCTCTCTCTCTCACACACACACACACACACAAACACTCACAAAATTATAATTTAGAATGAATGTAAATTGTAAAATTTATTTGCACAATCATTATCTAATTATTATTAGCATTTTTAATGAACACCACCAGCTTACTGAAGGAAAATAAGTATATAAATGAGTTGTTGTGGTTTAACCACTGCTAGATTCATTTCACCTGAGGAAACCAGTATCTCCATCACCATAGGGGTACGCTCGAGCATCAACAGCTATGGGTGAGTTTCTTTACACAGGTTTCCAAGCCTGATGAATGTCAACACAGGCGAATTTACTGACAGAGCTGGAATAACTGCAATAATGTGATGTGATGGAACCCAGCATTTGTCACTCATTGGTGGTCAATACAATGAATCTGCTGGACCATGAGGGTGCATAAAGTTTATTAATGCACCCCTTTGCTCAGTGGAAGTCTCACAGATATTCCCAATCCAGCAAAAAGTTTCTTAGATTCATGCAACATATTGTCCAGGTTGGAGAGCAGACATTAATATGCCTTCTTTAGTTCTCTGACCCATTGTAGCTAGAAAAGATGATCAATCGTTGAAACTCTGCTGGCCTGAATTATTGTTTCATCAATAGGTAAAAAGTGACGATTTTCTCTAGTGCCTGTTACAGTTTGTCCAAGTTTAAACCTCACTTCTTGTGTCAATTCCCCCCCCCCCCCCCCCCATTTCATCTTTACTGACGAAAACAAATATGATTTGATTAATGTTTTCAGAGAAGAAATGAAACAGGTCTAGGTGAGTAAGTTTGAGCACTGGAGCCATCACTGAAATTATGCATGTGAGATATCTGTGCAAACTGTGCTTTTATATATATATTTGATGAGCTCCTTGACAAAAACGTTAACTGTACCTGTGTCATGCCACAAACAAGAACTGATAATGCAGAAACTTAAAGATTCCACTTTCTCATTTTGATGAAAGTAGATAACAAATGGATGAACTGTTGCTTTCCAGTGGAAGCTTTGCACAGCATCCTGAATAATAAAAGAATAATTTTCAAAAAAATCCATAGGACAACAAGCTCTTTGTTTTTCAGGTAACATTTAAGTCCTTTAAGGTGCAGTTATTCCAGCTCCAACAGTAAATTTGTCTGTCTGACAATACACCATTCCTCTTGATATTCATCAGAAAATTACTGTAGCTTAGGGTAAGGTGGTACAAATTCGATATAGGTACCATTCCGATCAACATAAGTTTTCAGTCTCGTATTGTTGCTAGCACTTGCCTTTGTGTGGCGTTGCAGTGTAGCAGGTTTCTACAGCTCCTCCTGTCTTTTCCAAGAATACAACACTCTGTGTTAAGGAGACATAAATTTTTTCCTGTAAAGATGTACTTGTAGCTACTTTGTCGAACGTGCTCTTATAAATGTTCTAGTTTCCACGTGCTTGTAAACTCGTTATTGTGCAACGTTTGGTACAGTGAAGTATGCACTGGTGCCCGAAGGGAAAAAGTGCTTTTTATGTGGAAAAAGTCAGTGATTAAAATTGTACGAGGAAGTGATCATAATCATACCTAGTGTGGTACATTTTCTATCGATTTTTCTCAATTCTGTAACCTTTTTTTGTGTTCATACCAACATATGTAATTGTCTAATATTTGTGTTACATATTCATTAAACATTCAAGAACAAGTGCCATAGTTGAAATTATTTCTTTTCTCAATATGTTTGCAGTTACAATTACATTTGTCCGAAATGATTGAAATTGAACCACCATATCCTATCAAAAATTGAAATAGGTTAGAGGAAACTAAGCAAACTATGAGTGGCTTCTAATTTTACCCAGGACACTTCAATAATTTTATTATCAGGCTTGGGAACCTGTGCAAAGAAATGCTTATCACGCTTGGGATATCCTGTGGTAAAGGAACCCACCCGTGGCTGTTGTTGCCCCTGTGGGGATGGGGATGCTGGTTTTCTCAGGTGAAATGAAACTAGCAGTGGTTAAACCATAGCAACTCATTTATACATTTCTTTTCCATCAGTAAGCTAGTGTTTGTTCATTAAACAGGCTACTAATAATTAGATAATGATTATGGAAATAAATTTTATGAATTAAATTCAGTTTTGTGTGTGTGTGTGTGTGTGTGAGAGAGAGAGATGTGGGATGGGGGGACAGTTAAGAAATAACATTGTTTCTATTTTTATTCTTTTACTATTCGGACTTTAGCTACATCCTATTCATCAGGACTTCTTATTTCACTTATCCCAGGCATTAACAAATATTTATTAGACATAATAAAAGATTTTAGGTATAATTTGAGTGCCAGAAAAATGGGTTCAAACTTCCAGTGCGCCTCTAGGATTATGCTACTTTTTAGGGCCTTATATGCTTGCATTGCAAAACCAAATCCACTTTTCTAGATAGTTAAGAATATGCTCTTTCTAATGAGCATAGTTTAAAGGAGTTTGGAGAAAACACTTTTTTGAAAAATTTGATTAAAAATCATTTTTAGCACTTTTTGAAAAATCGTCAACTTTACCCTAGATTTGTGAAATAATGGGAAGCATTAGGAGAATGAAACTTTATATTCTAAGACCTTCTGTTGGTGAGTTGTGGTGTGCAAAGTTTCATATACATCCCACAATTACTTCTGGAGATATAAAAAACTAAAGTTCGCACTTTTTTTAACCAGCAATTTTTTCGCCCAACTTTGCCCCAAATTTTCTATATGAAAATTGCTCAGAAATCCTGTTCTTAATATTTTACTTGAAAGAGCTCTAAAAGTTGTATAAGATGGCCAAGTTTTGTTTCTTTCATGCAAAAACTCCCAGAGATATATCATCTCAAAGTTGCTGAAAATTCAAGGACGCACTATTGGAAGCTGTGCTATGGTCTTAAACAAGTGACTGTATCTCCGGAAGTATTGAATTTTTGAAACTGAAACTTTACCACTGTTCATTGAGAACATGTGTGAATGTTCATACAAAATTTCATCAAAATCCATGAGGGTCATGTGGGAACTATTCTCGATATTAGACCACTTGGCACGGAATGGCCCTATTCTTAGAGAGTGTGACACTCCAATACACTGTCTACCAGGGTGGTAGCAGCAAGTAGATTTCCCAACAGATTACCAGTAGGGTAAAGAAAAATAAAAAAAGAAATATCTGGCTACCAGAAGACCCTAATAAATATATTTGGCAATCTTATCTTGGTTCATAGGGGTGTAGTGCAACTCGTTACACTACGAGTTTGCTTACATGAGAATTTCAATTGAAAAATGAAACATATCATCCATGAACATGTATCAATCTGTGTGGCAACTTTTGGGATTTAAGGATGGTACTTCATTGCAGCCAAGAAAATTTCAGCAAAGAAAAATGCCACATTCATTACTACAGATATCTCTCTGATGTGTAAAAGTCTATATTCAAACATGACATTTAAGTAATTTTTATACTTTGCCACACTGAAACAATTGGTCAAATGATATAATGTGGTCTACAAAAATGATATCCAGCTGGTATGTTTGTTTACTTCTCTCTCACATTTTCCTTGTCAGCGCTGTTATTGCTTTGATTTAACATAGTGGACTACCACCTATGCAGTGTCAACAGAACATGGAGTATTTTCTTGACTAAGAAATTATTCACCTGCAGCAAAGAAATATGCTAAAATGAGACTCCGAACTATTAAATAACTTAGTTGCTTTTTTTATATATATACCCTCTACTTTTTATATATAATCTTGTTCCTACACAACTTAGTAAAAGTTTGTTTTAGACTGTAGCTCATGATAGATAACTGTATCTTCTGGGGTACATTTACAGAAGTAACTCTCAGAGTCTTCGAATGTTCTGGTATAGGCCCTATAGACTATCGCCCACACACTATCACTTCCAAAGAACCATCAAGCTGGAAAACTAAAGCATAATGGCCCCACACACAACAGTTGGAGACACTGAATCACTGTTGTGTCTTGTTGATGTTTTATGCTGACACCTTTCTACACCTACTTGTACGTACAACAAACCAGAGCCTCCACATCCACCAGTTACTAAATAACTCTCAGTTTCCACAAGAATCTTTTGTCAGCCTATGGATAGAATTGCCTTATGACATTTCATAAAGTCAACATGTCACAATACAACTTTAATAAAAATGAGCTTTTGTGGCACATTATTAAAACCAAGAGAAGTTACTCTTTTTTGGAGCAACGTGCACTAGGTGAAGATGTCTGAAAGAGTAAAGATGATATCTTCATCATGACCTCAACATTAACACTGTCATTATACAAAGAATCAAAGAAGGCTGTAATAGAAATGTAACAGAATGAACAAAGCAACTTACACAAAGCCTATATAGTGGAGAAATTATGTTATAACAGCAGGGGGGGGGGGGGGATGTAATAATTGCACGTCAAGACTAGCGTAGATACTGCCAGAAAATTAATCCATTTTATGATCGCATTCACACGACATGTTGACAAGACAGAGGTATTTTCCAGTGTCTTACCTTTTGCCTCTGGCTGCTGCTCAACACGTGTAGTTATAAACTCTGAGAACATTGCTGTCTCTGTGAACCATTCTAAAAACATCTGTACACTTCGTGACTGGACTGCTTTTATGAAAGACTCCCGCTGAAAAGCAGAAATAAATAAATAATATGATGGCAAGGGACTACATGCTAATGAAAAACAGTTCATCCAAATAATTACATATTAATATTATAGAGAAAAAACTCGTAGCAGGAAAAATATACATACAAAGTGTATGAAATTTACTTACCAGGCAAAGGAGCACAAGTAATGATAGCAACAAACACACACACACACACACACACACACACACACACACACACACAAATGCAAGCTTTCACAACCCAGTTGCTTCTTCAGGCAGAAGGGAAGGAGAGGGAAAAGGAAATAATGAGGGTTTTAAGGGAGTGGCTAAGGAGCCATTCCAAACCCTGGAGAGGTAAGACTTACCTAGGGGGGAAAAAAGGAAGGTAAACAATTACACCCACACATATACACAAACACACCTAGGCAGACAGACTGTAGAAAGCCAACGTCTGCCTAGGTGTGTTTGCGTTTGTGTATATGTGTGTGTGTGTGTATTTATTTACCTTCCCCCCCCCCCCCCCCCAAGGTAAGTCTTACCTCTCCCGGGATTAGAATGGCTCCTTACCCACTCCCTTAAAACCCTCATCATTTCCTTTTCTCTCTCCTTCCCTTCTGCTTGAAGAAGCAACTGGGTTGCGAAAGCTTGCATTTGTGTGTGTGTGTTTTGTTTGTGTTGCTGTCACTACCTGTGTTCCTTCGCCTGGTGAGTAAACTTAATACACTTTTTATGTATAATTATATATGAAGAATTTAAAGTACAGAGTTACGCTGTGTCAAATGATGTGCCAAAATGTCTGAGGTAGCCTGGGCAACGAATAGTAGCCATGCACCTCTCCGATAATGACATCTAATGTCAACAGTATGTTTAGATTAGCATGCAAGAACTACTAAGACACAGGGCACAATCTTCAGTTGGAGACAACAGTTATCAGAGTTGACCACAGTTATCATTTTCAAGCTGGATGTGTCCCTGGCTGACACAGTATTGTTAGGATGTCACACCATTGCCTATCTTTGTTCTGTTGTTGTCAACATTTCTTTGTGATCCCAATACTACCACTGAATCGGTGTAATTTTCACATTCAGTTAATGTATTCAAGACATGTTAATAATTCTATATCCTGATCAATTAGATCCATAGCCTGCAAGCCACCTCGAATATGCTGTACCACTGTCAGATACTCCTATCCCTACTAGAGTTAGTATGTTGTTGGTTCACTGGTTGTGTGTTTGGGATGGGAACAAAACTGCTAAGGTCATAAGTCTCCCATTGGGGAGGGGAAGGAGTGAGGACAGAAAAGGAGCGGAAGGCAAGGGAAAGGCAATGCAGTCGAGAGAGGAAAAAAAGGAAGAAAGACTGCATTAGCTCGAGGTCCCATGCTCGCCACGCAAATCACGAAAGAACTGTGAGCCTTCTGGAGGGCACGGGAGAAGTGACTGGAGGTATGCCTTCATGTGGGCTCTAATATTTCTGTCTCTAATGGTCTATATGATAGATGTGCATAGGAGGAAGCAATAAATTGTTTGACTCTTTAATAAACATATACTCTTGGAACTTTGACAGAAACCTGTACCGTAATATGAAATGTACAATGTCTACCACTGGTTTTTTACCAAACAGCTCTATGTCACTTTCGAGCCCTGTAAATGAATCTGCAAAAAAAAAAAAAAAAAAAAAAAAAAAAAAAAAAAAAAAAAAAATTGCTGCTCTCCTTACGATCTCCCCTATCAATCCAACCTGGTAGAGACGGGAAAAACAGACCGGTTAAAACTGATACTGGTAATTTAGTTCTGAATAACCAGTTTTTTTACTATTTATTTGGTGTCGGTTACAATGGTTTATTTTAGTTATTGTCAATAACTGGTAGAAAAACACCAGTATAACTACTTTCTGTAGAAGTAGTTCTAAATGTTTTTTGTTTTTAAATAACTAAAAACTAACAATATTTATTCCTAAAATTTCCCCTGCTGTATATTAGGTTATCGGAGAAACTCTGAAATATGATCGGTGATAATTTATAAACAATGCTGAGTCAGAGATAAGCAACAAACTCGTGGCATAAGATTTGGACAGCTGTTGTTGAGGCATCACTGCACCTGTTGCCTTGTGGCGTGGTGTGGCCTCTGTCTAGTCATATGGCTGTGGTCGCTGGACATAACTTCATTTTAAATGGCACCTTCCCGAGTCCAGAAGTACTTTGTATTTGTCTGCCATTTCTATGCAATAATATCCAATAAAGGTTTTATGATAACAGTAATAAATTAGAAACTTATAAATTCATTCATAATTTATAATATAAATAGAAAAAATCAAGTAATAAAAACAAGATTGCAAAAATGCCATTCTCCAGATTAAGGACACCATTTGTTTGAAAATGCTGCTATTAATATGATGATAGGATGACTAAATCTGCCATAAATGGCCATTTTTATATTAATTATATTTTTACTATTGGGTCACCAAGAACAGACTGTTGTTACCTCCCATCTCACCTTGGTTAAAGCTTCAAGCCTGTTAGTAGCCCTCCTTGCAAACAGCTAACTCAAAAACAGAATTCACCAACCTCAGTTTTCATCCTTTAGTACTGACTATTCACAGTGCCCAAATAGTGAGGTGATTCTTGATTACAATATTTATTTTTCAGCTGGCATTAAGAATTAACAGGAGAAAACTAGTGATTTTTTTTCACGAACCCCCATTACTTTTCGATAAAATCAATGCACGGTAGATGAACTAAACTCTGCTCCAGTTTCCCATTTTACCAGGTTTTTTTTATTCTACATGTATTGAAGAAATGTATAATGCAAAAGTCTGAGGAAGTATTAAAAATTTTCTATTTTTGATTTTTACTTGTTACTGGAAATAATAGCAATTAAAAAAAAACACTTATTAAAAAAAAGTATGGTTATCTTAACCCAGGATCACCTATGGGGCGATCGTGTGGTGGAAGAAGGTAGAACAGCAGGTTGCTGCTAAGGAGCTTGGTAAGGTGCAGAGACTAGCCTGCTTAGCCATAACAGGCGGAATTGGCAGCACACCAACTGCTGGATTGGAAACCATGCTGGATATGCCCCCATTACACCTTTGGGTCAAGATGGAGGCAGCAGCTGGTGCCTACAGACTCAAAACTGGTAACAACTGGAACTCTTTGAGATATCCAGAATCACACACTAAAATAGTGAGTGAGGTAAATATAGGAAAGGTACAACAATTGGAAGTAGGGAGCAGTGGGAGACAGACTGACGGGCTGAAATCAGACCAAGGCGTTGGGGCCGGGGTACAGCCAAGACTGGAGGGCGTCATCTCTCTAGGGAAACTGGCCTCAGTATTCCAGGCTGAAATCACTGCCATCAGGGCATGTGTGGAGGAGAATTTGCGTAGGTGCTACAAAGACCGTAGCATCTATATCTATTCAGACAGCCAGGCAGCCCTGAGATCACTGGCAGCTCCTGCAACAAGATCTAAAATTGTTGCAGAATGTCACAGAGTTCTGGTGGAGCTAGGGGAAAGCAATAGAGTAAACCTATTGTGGGTCCCTGGCCACTCGGGGATAAGTGGCAACGAACATGCCGACAGATTAGCCACGATGGGGGCAGAGACTCCATTTATTGGACCGGAACCTGTCCTGACAATCACCAAGGCAATGATCAAATTGGAGCTACGTAACTGGCTCAGAAGACAGCATGTAGAATATTGGACCAAAGTCCATCAACAAAAACATGGCAAGGTAATGATGCCAAAGCCATGTTTTAAAAGAAGCTCTGCAATCTTGGGCCTGAATAGGAGAGAGATTAGACTCATGGTTGGATTGCTGACAGGCCATGGAAATTTCAAAAAACACCTACATACAAAGGGAATAACAGGAGAGGACCCTAAATGTAGGATCTGTGATGACGGTGATGAAACTGCATCACATCTAATCTTCGAATGCATTGCATTGGCGAGTAAAAGGCACAGAACATTTGGGACAACCAGACCCGAAGAAATTGTGTCTAATAAAGAACTGGTAAAGGGACTCCTTGCACTGTTCAAGGGCAGCGGTTGGCTTTACTAGATATACAGGGAGCGATACCACACAATAAACTTAGTTTCGGTGCGGGCAGTGGCGGGTTGGACCAAGGCTGTTTTGGCTTCCCTGGAAAAATCAAATCAAATGGTTATCTTGAGCTGTTTTTTACTACAAGGTTAAACAGGCACACCCACAATTAATTGTATGTGGAAGTTCCACTTCAAAGCAGATATTTTAGGGAATTAATTGCTTTTAGTTATTGTTCTTCAATGACCTGCATAAGCGGAAACATTGCAAGAAGAAGAAGAACATGAGATTACTGTTCTGAAATCATATATTCATATAATAATGGATCTTTTTTCTAAGTATTTACAGTGTATGTCAAGAGTTAATTGCCCGTCCATGCACCACCAGAAGAATAAGCAATTAAAGAATTTAAATCAACTTGACAAACAAATCTAATAAGAAGCCAATAACACAGGTAATCTGATATTCCATATGCTCATATTTTGTTCTTTAGGTGACAGTGCGGAACCATACTGAATGCCTTCTGAAAGTTAAAGAACATGGCATCTGGGAAACTATCTAATACTTTCTATGTGTTGTGTGTTATAACTGCTTTTGAAGATGTAGGACAACAGCTAAGCGCATCTGTTCAATAAACCTTCCTGAAACCAAGAATGACCTGTGTCTTTTTCTAATCATTAGGAATACACTATTACAGTATATTCCTGGAGATGGAACATCTACTATGTAGAAATGAACATGGGTTGTGGAGTCAAGGAATGTGTTAAATGCAGCTCTTTTCATAAACAAGACCTAGAGACTAGTAAATACAGGCACGTAGGTAGAGGCTTCTTCTGTTTCCTACCAGCAAGCATTCAACAGAGCTTCACACTACCTCCATAACAACCAAAATACAAGTGAATATCAGTCCAAAGTCAGGGATGTTCTGTGAAATCAAAACTGACACATGATCACAAGGATTTCCAATCCATCTCTTACTGGGAGAGAACATCAAATTTCTGTGATGGAACAGGCTTAGTTCCTTCGCTCATTTCAATATATGGACTGTAATGAAAACAAAGGATTTGTTATTGTGCAATTGCTCACTCACATTCGCAGTGTCTTCGCGATAAAATAGGAACTTCTGGCCTAACTGCTAGAGGAACTTGATGCAACCCCCGTTCAAAAAACCCACCACCTAAAACTGGCACATTAAAAGTTTCCACATTTATATAAACTTTTGAATTTTAGCTTGCAGACAAACTTAAGTGTTTATACTGAAATACTTGATACACGACAGTAGGCATTTATGTGGCACACACGGTATACATATCATTTTGCCACCAACAATCACACCATTCACATGGGCTCCCAAAACCGGATATCATAAACCAACTTCCCACATACGCTTTTGGTTGGTCAAAATGTTCAAATGTTTGTACAACTTATGGGACTTAACTATAGGGTCATCAGTCTACATCTACATACATACTCCGCAATTCACCGTAAGGTGCGTGGCGGAGGGTACACTGTACCACTACTAGGCATTTCCTTTCCTATTCCACTCCCAAATTCCACGAGGAAAAAAAGAATGCCTATATGCCTCCGTACGAGCCCTAATTTCTCTTATCTTGTCTTTGTGATCTTTACGCGAAATGTAAGTAGGCGGCAGCAAGATCGTACTACACTCAGCTTCAAATTCCAGCCCTCTAAATTTACTTAATAGAAATTCACGAAAAGAACGTCATCTTTCTTCCAGCAATCCTAAATTGAGTTGCCGGAGCATTTCCGCATTGGTCGAACCTACCGGTAACAAATCTAGCTGCTCGTCTCTGAACCGCCTCTATGCCTTCCTTTAAACTGACCTGCTGCGGGTCCCAAACACTTGAGCAATACTCAAGACGTGGTCGTACAAGCGATTTATACGCGGTCTCCTTTACAGATGAAGTACATCTTCCCAAAATTCTCCCAATAAACCGAAGTTGGCTGTCCGCCTTACTCACAACTGTCCTTACATGCTCGTTCCATTTCATATCGCTCTGCAATGTTACGCCTAGATATTTGAACGACGCGACAGCTTCAAGAAGCTCACTACTAATGCTGTATTTGAACATTATGGGATTGTTTTTTCTACTCATGTGCATCCTTACATATTGAGAGCTAGCTGCCAATCTTCGCACCAACTAGAAATTTTGACTAAGACATCCTGTATGCTATTACAGTCAGTTACAGACGACACCCTCCCATACACCACAGCATCATCAGCAAACAGCCGCAAATTCCAACTTACTCTGTCCATCAGATCATTTATATAGATAGAAAATAATAGCGGTCCTATCACACTCCCCTGGGGTACGCCTGATGATATACTCGTCTCTGATGAACACTCGCCGTCAAGAACAACGTACTGCGTTCTATTACTTAGGAAGTCTTCCAGCCAGTCACAAACCTGTGAACCTATTCCATAAGCTCGTATCTTCGTTAGCAGTCTGCAGTGAGGCACCGCGTCGAACACCTTTTTGAAGTCCAGAAAAACACAATCCGCCTGTTGCCCTTTGTACATGGTCCCTATTGGTTGGTCATGTAAACACTCCAAAATCGATTATGGAAATCCACTTCTCGAAAGTGGTTTTCCAGTTCCACAACTGATTTTCGTGCCCATGTAAATGCAACTGTTTTTTTGAAGCTTTCTTGGCTTGTCAGATTGTGTTTTTTTTTTAAGAATTTTCAGCACATATGGACAGAGTGAAATTTTCTACCGTGAAATAAAAGTATAAATAGTAGAGTGAGCATGAAACTTGCATTTAAGTAAAGACAAATAGCATATGTACTGACTAAATCAGAAACTGAATTAGCTGTTTTTCAGCGACCATATTAAGTGGGTTAGGAAATCCGATTCAGGCTGTGACATGTAAAAAAAGACAGTGAAAAACTGTTTATGAAAATCGGTTTTCGACTTCCGGAAGATGGGTTGCAGGTAAATGTAGTGTATTGGCGTGGAACCAGGAAATCATTTTTTAATTTGCAAAAACTGTCTTACACAACTATCTTCCCCAATTTGACTTCAAAACATAGAACAGTACATGCAAAGAGGGAATTCATGACAAGAGGGAGTATACTGGTATAAAAAAATATTGGCCTTTAAGAAATTTCTAAAAATGTAAATTCGGTACACAACTTTATGGGAAAGTAAAGCACAGTCAATGAGAAAACCATAACAAAAGAGAATTGATGCATTTGAGATATGGTGCTATAGAAAAAAAGTTGGAAATTAGGTAGACTGATTAGATAAAGATAATGAATGAGTAAGAGCTCCACAGAATTGGGGGGGGGGGGGGACAACCTGACAGGAAGTAGGGACAGGACACTAGGACTGTGTTGAGACCTCAGGATATGACATCCATAATACTAAACAGAGCTGTAGAGGATAAAAACTGTAGTGGAAGACAAAGACACGAAAGTATAAATACATCCAGCAAATAATTGAGGACTTAGGGTGAAAGTGCTAGTTTGAAACTAAGAGTTTGGTGCAGAGAGGTAGAATTTGTAGTGAGCCACTTTAAGCTAGTTATAAAACTGATAACTAAAGAAAGTGAGAAGGAGGGAGAGGAGGGGGGAGGGCATTCTATCAAAGAGCAAGTGCAAAGTTATCCACTCTATAACAACAGAACAGAACATAACACAGTCAATACAGATGGATGCTATCCTTATAACTCTGCATCTTAGTTATACTGTGCAAATGACATTTAGTGCATGGCTGAGGGTTTATCGAACTTCTTTCCTATTTCTCTGCCATCCCATTTTCTAGTACGGCAGGAAAAAGGAACACCTAAATCTTTCCACTTTCAATCTGAATTCTCTTATTTTATTATGATGATATGTCTCCCATGTAGGCTGGTGCTAACAAAATTTGTTCACCTTTAGAGGAGAAATAACTTTCACAACTAGATCTTGCCACAACGAATAGTGCTTTATTTTAAAGATTTCCACCCCAGTTTGTGCATCATTTCTGTGACACTCTGTTCCCTGTATCAAGGTAATACAAGGCAAGCTGCCCTTCTCTGAACTTTCTCTATATCCTCTGTCAGTCCCACTTCATGGGGATCCTACAATATGCAGCAATACTCCAAAATGGAGTAGTTGTAGTTCCTACGCAGTTAGTGGGACAACTAATCCTTTGCTCTCAAAGTCAGACAGGCCTTAGCCTCCCCACACCCTCCACCCAACAATTCCTGTCTGGCTCTCCTCTATCCTACCATCACTTACCAATTTGTGATCTCGTGTCACCTTTAGTGTGTCTGCTGTCCTGCATGGGCTCAGGCTCCTGTATATCACATACCTATCATATAAGCCTGACATCCTTTCCTCTCTGCTTTCTATTGAGCCACCTGGTTGCCTTACTCTGTTGCTTAAGGTATTAGTCAATAACACCAAACCACCCTGTGCCTCCTACATTGAATGCAAAGTCACATCGGGTGTCCAGTTTGCAGTGCGTAGTGTGTGTGTGTGTGTTGTTTTTTTTTTTTTTTTTTTTTTTTTTTGGGCCAGTGGTTTCTTTGTTACAAAACTTTTTTTTAACTTAAACTTTCTGACATAATTACACATAAGTGTAAGAAACACAAACCTCAAACATCCGTTTACCATCCTGTTGTGTTACAATGTATGTTTGGTAATGTCCACAGACTTCAACAAACATGCGAAGGAATGCCTCAGAAATAAGTACATTGCGTGACGCATCACTTTCTTGAGTTGTTACTAGTTGAAGAGCCACTTTTAGGCAGCGGCGTAATCGTGTAGGTAGAATAGTGCTTTCATCCCCAACACTGCAGCATAATCGCCCTTCATCCAGATCCACAATGAGACCCTTCAAAAAACGAGATATTAAGTTACTGTCTATGGTCATTTCAGAACCTGAAGATTGGTATAAAATATTAGTAGCAAATGATAAAAGAGGCACACTTATCTTGTAAGTAATTAATAAAATATTTGAAAATAAAATATACCTCATCCACCTTTATATCTGGTTTAGATCCTTCTTTTCCTTTCAGAACACCTATGATATAAGGAGTTGGAGCTTCGCAGACTTCCAGTTTTGATGATGGCAGTATTGTTATGAAAGTGTACTGCCATGAGAAGGGATACAACATTGCCTCCAGTGCCTCAACGCATGCAGACAATTTACTACAAAAGACATTTATCTGTCAGACTAAAAACTGTTTAAGAAATTACAATAAAAAATAAGAAAACAATAATTTTTAACTACTATATCACAGTTTAAAATCTAACAATATGTCTACAATAAGAAGAAAAACAACAGTAACGAAAATAACTTCATCGCAAATGGACAACTAATGAAAATGAATCTTCTTGAATAAAACTGGGAGGAATACAGAAGGATAAATTCATTCTAGGACTAAAAGCTTCTTTAAACAGAGCAAAGAGAGATAAAAGAAGCAGTGGGAACAGGTTGACAAGCAATGTAAAAAGGTAGCTGAAGGAAAACCTCTTTTATAAGTCCAGATCAAGAGGCATATCACAGTCATAGAAAATAACAACTTTTACTGCATACTTAAGTTGTTTAGTTGTCCATCAATGTATTAAATACTACAGTGATCAAATTTAATAAATTAAAAACAATATTTTCAATTAGAATAGGTTGCTACTAACCACAGAGACATCTCGATGAGCTGCGAGCCGCAGTTAAGGCACACATAATAGAAACAACATACTCAAAGCTTTTGGCCATTATTACCCCCCCTCCCCCCAAAATCTCTCCCACAAGGACCACAACTGCCATCTCTGACCACTGTAACCAAACTGTGGGAACCAGGACAGCCAAAGCGAAAGCAACTAGTGGTGGAGGTGAGGAGACAGTATGCAGAGGGAAATAGGGAGGGAGGAGATGGATGCATGATGGGGGTGGAGGAATGCACCAGTGCTGTATGGTGGACATGGAGGAAAGGGAAGAGGGGAGACTGGAATGTGTAGCAGAATGGTAGACGTACATGAGGCTATAGTGTAGGCAGGGAAGAGGAGTGGAGGACGGGGGCAGGAAATAGCAAACAGCCTGAGTGATTGCAGGAATGGAGGGTATATTTTAGGGACAGTTCTGATCTGCACAATTCAGAGAGATTGGTGTTTGTGAGGAGGATCCATATGGCAAATACTGTGTAGAAGTCTTCGATGTGAGCAGGGCTGCATGCTCTGCAACAGGATGGTCCAGCTGTCTTCCAGGCACAGTTTGATGATGATCAATCATACAGAGCCAACTTGTTAAAAAGTTAAAATCATGCTGGTTGTTGTTGTGGTTTTCAGTCCAGAGACTGGTTTAAAACAACTCTCCACCCCATTATATCCTGGGCAAGCCTCTTTATCTCTAGATATCAATGGCAACACATATCCATTTGAATCTGCTTACTGCATTCATCACTCAGTCTCCCTCAGTGATTTTTACCCAACACACACTTCTTCCAATACTAAATTGACAATTCCTGATGTCTCAAAAAGTATCCTACCAACTGATCCTTTCTATTAGTCAAGACATGGCAGAAATTGCTTACAATTGCTGTCTAGTTTATGTACAAGTTATAAATAACTCTTCGTTTCCTACATTTCTCCCCCGCAACCTTCAGAACCTATCCCCATAACCATAGATACTGCTGAGGTGTGGTGGCTTGCATGCCTCAATGAAACACACAGCAGACCTTAGGTGCAACCACAGTAAAGAGATATCTGTGGAGAGACGAGACAAATGTGTGGTTCCTGAAGAGGGGCAGCAGTCTTTAAAGTAGTTACAGGGGCACCAGTCTGGATGATTGACTAAGCTGACCCTGTAACATCAGCTAATGTGGCTTTGCCATGTAGCTACCTCAAACAGCTGAAAGCAAGGGGAGACTACATTCGTTATTTTTCCTGAGGGCATGCAGCTCTACTGTATGAAATTACGATAATGGTGTCCTCTAGGGTAAAATATTTCAGAGGTAAAACAGTACCCTATTTGGACCTCTAAGTGGGGACTTCAGGAGGATATCACCAAGAAGGAAAACAAAACAGGCATTCTAAAGATTGAAGCATGGAATGTTCTAACCCTTTATCGAGTAGTTAAGTTAGAAAGTTCGGTGAGAGAAATTAATAGGTTGAAGTTAGATATGGTGGGGATTAGTGAAGTTTGGTGGCAGGATGAACAGGATTTATGGTCAGGTGAATAAAGGTTTATAAATACTAAATCATTGGACAGGACACACACACACACACACACACACACACACACACACACACACACACAGAGAGAGAGAGAGAGAGAGAGAGAGAGAGAGAGAGAGAGAGAACGGCCAATAACAAATAAGAAAATAAGGATGCTGGTAAGTTACTATCAACAGCTTTGTCAATGACTTATCATATCAAAGAGACACACAACTCCAACACTGATCATAGTAGTTAGGGTTGTGTCCGAGTGGTTCAGCCGTATTCATTATTCGCCGAATCTAGCACACTGCCTTTCGATTCGAGATTCGATGCACAATGGCTGAATACTAACGAATCCCGAATCCAAAGTGTTATAGGGAAACCTTCAGTTGCAAATATTGCAGTTTACTTTGCATAACAGTCCACTTTTGTTTGCGTTATTTACTTTATTTTCCACAGATCTGCTGAAAGACTTGACATAATAAGACAAAACTATCTCACTTTGAATATATTCAAGTGAAAGCAGTACAAAACTTACTTGTCTGTACATATTATTATTAACATTCCTTACTGGACCTTCCATTGTTGTTAAATTATTACTTATACATTTTAAACCCATTATAGAGTTTACTTATTGTAATTTTTCACAGCATTTTGTACAACTATGTAACTGATGAATATGTGTCGGCTTACAGTAGTGCAATCTAATGTGTTTATGACAAATATAGTTTGTTTTTACAGGACTTCAGTTTATTATGAGCCACAGTGCTGTTAGTAGGATAACCCTGTTAGCACTGATATCTAGTTAAGCTGATTTTGTTCCATTAAACTCTGAAGCATTGTAAAACAGAAATACCTTGTCATATTTTAAGAGTATGTTTTCTAGACATATGAGGATAATGCTTTTCATTATGACACACCAAATTTTATTGTTCAAGGACGCAGATTATCCACTACAGTCGAGTCTTTGTAAATTAAACCCTGAAAGTTGCAGTAAGTCAGTTGCAACATCATGCATCGGCTTGTTACCCATCCACTGTGTGTCTATATGGCAACTCCACATTGTAGTTTTCACTCGAAACAACTTGCACTTCATTACTGAAAGCTTGCAAAGGCACTGCAAATTGTCATGGATCATTTTACACTGACCCAGTTGTAGTTGTATTTGGTTTTGCCATATTTTGCTGCACATTTGAAAATCATCAATTCTATCCAAAACTGCCAATTCCTTTACTTACAAAAATATAGCTGTTATTTTCATATGTGCTTATCTACCCCTGCACATCTAGCAACTTATGCCAACTGCTAATTATTGCTCTTAAGAAAAATGGCACTCAAAGCAGTTATCAGTTAAGTAGCATGGAGGAACAAACCTGAGTGAGTTGCTGAGAAAGATAACCTTCCTTTCCAACAATGCAGTTCCAAACACTTGTAGTACAATATGAATGGGCAGAGCTGAGAAAAGATGAGAAAGATCATGATCTTCCATGCGAGTGTCTGATGGCCTGCGAAGGTTTCCTGCTACAGTGTTGACCAGTCCAGTATCTACAGAAAGATTGAAAACATGTTTTTAGATGTACAGATTAATCAACAGCTTCAAATATTATTTTCTTCTACTAAAGATTCACAGCTGCTATATTATTTTTAAATCATATTACATAGCTTTTAGCTGTTGCAAGAAGGAATTTGACAGCACATACAACAAATTTTATAGAGTATTGACATTCATATAGTAACAAGAGTTTTTATATGCAGTGTGGGTGTTTGTCAGAAATAACATAATATGAATGCACATCAAAGAGGAACCAAGTAAGTGATACTATGTCTGCCTAGGTGTACTTGTGTCTGTGTGAATGTGTGGGTGTGTGTGCATTTGTTTACCCTCCATTTTTCCCCCCCAAGGTAAGTCTTTCCTCTCCCGAGATTGGAATGGCTCCTTACCCCCTTCATTAAAACCCCCATCATTTCCTTTTCCCTCTCCTTCCCTTCTGCCTGAAGAAGCAACTGGGTTGCGAAAGCTTGCGTTTGTGTGCGAGTGTGTATTCATTTAACGAAAATTATAGAGGGAAACTTTCCCGGTGGGATAAACAAAAATAAAAATAAAAATAGAAAACAGATGACTTACCAAAAGGACCGGCTCGTTGATATAAACAAATAAAATAAAATAAATAAAATCACACACAAACACACATACAAGCTTTCGCAGCCTAGCTGCTTCGTCAGGCAGAAGGGAAGGAGAGGGAAAAGGAAATGATGAGGGTTTCAAGGGAGTGGATAAGGAGTCACTCCAATCCCGGGACAGGAAAGACTTACCTTGGGGGGAAAAAAGAGGGTAAACAAAAACACACACACCCACACATTTACACAGACGCAAGTACACTTAGGCAGACACACTGTAGAACTGTAGAAAGCAAAGAAGTTAGAAGTTAGACAGAGATGCCACTTGAGGCAGAGGCTCTGTCCAGAGAACCAAGGCAAAGATGTTAAGATGGTGGGTGGGAATTCAAATTTAGCGGAGGTTGAGACCAGGTGGGTAATGGGAAGAGAGAATATGCTGAAGGGCTAGTTCCCATCTCCGGAGTTCTGAAGGATTGGTGTCGGTGGGAAGTATCCAGATAACCCGGACGGTGTAACACTGTGCCAAGATGTGCTGGCCATGCACCAAGGCGTGTTTAGCCACAGGGTGATCCTCATTACCAACAAACACTGTCTGCCTGTGACCATTCATGCGAATGGACAGTTTGTTGCTGGTCATTCCCACATAGAACGCTTCACAGTGCAGGCATGTCAGTTGGTAAATCACGTGGGTGCTGTCACAAGTGGCTCTGCCCTTGATTGTGTACACCCTCCGGGTTACGGGACTGGAGTAAGTGGTGGTGGAAGGGTGCATAGGGCAGGTTTTACAACGGGGGCGGTTACAAGGGTAGGAGCCAGAAAGTAGGGAAGGTGGTTTGGGGATTTCATAGGGATGGACTAGGAGGTTACGGAGGTTAGGTGGGCGGCGGAAAGACACTCTCGGAGGAGTGGGGAGGATGTCGTGAAGGATGGATCTCATTTCGGGGCAGGATTTTAGGAAGTCGTATCCTTGCTGGAGAGCCACATTCAGAGTCCGCTCCAGTCCCGGAAAGTATCCGGTGACAAGAGGGGCACTTCTGGGGTTCCGTTGAAGGTTCTGAATTTGGGGGATGAGGAAGTGGCTCTGGCAATTTGCTTCTGTACCAGATCAGGAGGATAGCTGCGGGATGTGAAGGCTGTTATCAGGTTATTGGTGTATTGGTTCAGGGATTCAGGACTGGAGCAGACTCGTTTGCCACGAAGACCTAAGCTGTAGGGAAGGGAACGTTTGATGTGGAAAGGATGGCAGCTGTCATAATGCAGGTACTGTTGTTTATTGGTAGGTTTGATGTGGATGGATGTGTGTAGTTGGCCGTTGGATAGATGGAGGCCGACATCGAGGAAAGTGGCATGGGATTTGGAATAGGACCAGGTGAATTTGATGGGTTGGAGAGGAAATTCTGGAGTTCTTCTTCACTGTGAGTCCAGATCATGAAGATGTCGTCAATGAATCTATACCAAACTTTGGGTTGACAGGCTTGGGTGTCCAGGTATAGATTCATTGACGACATCTTCATGATCTGGACTCACAGTGAAGAAGAACTCCAGAATTTCCTCTCCAACCTCAACTCCTTTGGTCCCATCAAATTCACCTGGTCCTATTCCAAATCCCATGCCACTTTCCTCGATGTCGACCTCCATCTATCCAAGGGCCAACTACACACATCCGTCCACATCAAACCTACCAATAAACAACAGTACCTGCATTATGACAGCTGCCATCCTTTCCACATCAAACGTTCCCTTTCCTACAGCTTAGGTCTTCGTGGCAAACGAGTCTGCTCCAGTCCTGAATCCCTGAACCAATACACCAATAACCTGATAACAGCCTTCACATCCCGCAGCTATCCTCCTGATCTGGTACAGAAGCAAATTGCCAGAGCCACTTCCTCATCCCCCCAAATTCAGAACCTTCAAGGGAACCCCAGAAGTGCCCCTCTTGTCACCGGATACTTTCCGGGACTGGAGCGGACTCTGAATGTGGCTCTCCAGCAAGGATACGACTTCCTAAAATCCTGCCCCGAAATGAGATCCATCCTTCACGACATCCTCCCCACTCCTCCGAGAGTGTCTTTCCGCCGCCCACCTAACCTCCGTAACCTCCTAGTCCATCCCTATGAAATCCCCAAACCACCTTCCCTACCTTCTGGCTCCTACCCTTGTAACCGCCCCCGTTGTAAAACCTGCCCTACGCACCCTTCCACCACCACTTACTCCAGTCCCGTAACCCGGAGGGTGTACACAATCAAGGGCAGAGCCACTTGCGACAGCACCCAAGTGATTTACCAACTGACATGTCTACACTGTGAAGCGTTCTATGTGGGAATGACCAGCAACAAACTGTCCATTCGCATGAATGGTCACAGGCAGACAGTGTTTGTTGGTAATGAGGATCACCCTGTGGCTAAACACGCCTTGGGGTATGACCAGCACATCTTGGCACAGTGTTACACCGTCCGGGTTATCTGGATACTTCCCACCGACACCAATCCTTCAGAACTCCGGAGATGGGAACTAGCCCTTCAGCATATTCTCTTTTCCCGTTGCTCACCTGGTCTCAACCTCCGCTAAATTCGAATTCTCTCCCACCATCTTAACATCTTTGTCTCGGTTCTCTGGACAGAGCCTCTGCGTCAATTGGCATCTCTGTCTAACTTCTAACTTCTTTGCTTTCTACAGTTCTACAGTATGTCTGCCTAAGTGTACTTGAGGTCTGTGTAAATGTGTGGGTGTGTGTGTATTTGTTTACCCTCCTTTTTTCCCCCCAAGGTAAGTCTTTCCTGTCCCGGGATTGGAATGACTCCTTATCCACTCCCTTGAAACCCTCATCATTTCCTTTTCCCTCTCCTTCCCTTCTGCCTGACGAAGCAGCTAGGCTGCGAAAGCTTGTATGTGTGTTTGTGTGTGATTTGATTTATTTTATTTTATTTGTTTCTATCGACGAGCCGGTCCTTTTGGTAAGTCATCTGTTTTTTATTTTTATTTTTGTGTATTCATTTATTTATTTATTTGTGATGCTGTCACACCTGTGCTCCTTCGCCTGGTGAGTAATCTTCGTTAATTTCTTATATTTAATCAAGTATTAATTATGAGATACATTTTATGTACTGTAATTTTGAGTGGATTTTGTATATCACATCACTCTAACACACCTAAAAGTTTCAATTTTTACTCTAATGTGCTGTAGATGCACAATTTTAAATCTGTCAACCTTAAAGCAATGATACACACAATCCCTCACAATTTAAGTACTTAAAATGAAATATCTTTATCTCAATTGAGTGGTATAGCTGAGCGATTAGTCTGTGCTGAGCTTACATTTTACTTCACTAGCTCTTCCCCATCTCAACCTATATGGCATAAATCTTGGAAATACATGAATGTCAACAAACTGTAACCCTGGTTGTTTGTAATCTTCTCGTGTCTGCAGCCGGATACTAAAGTCAACTTGACACAATATTTCAGCGGCGCAACTGCCCGCCATCCTCAGGTGAGCTTGCTGATAGACAATCTCACTGGAACTGAGATACCAGTGCAATCAGCGGCTCCTTTATACATCGAGGAAGACCCATAGCATGTGCGCAAGAAGTGACAGTAACTGCCCTCTGGCGCACAAGACATACAGCTCTCCGGTGGTAGAGTCCGGTGAAATCGATAATTGATGATAAAGAAAATTATTATTCAGATTTCTGAAGAACCAACCGTTGTTTTTTAACATCTGATAACACAGGGTTCCAGGATTTACTAAGAAGGTAGCCTTTGTCTCTGTTAATCAGATTGCCAGATAATCTAATCTCTATGGATTCCTTTAAGACACAGTCCCAGTAACGAGATGCTGAAGCAACCATGTGAGTTTCGTTATATAACATTCTATGTCCCTCAACGAGACAATGCTCAGCTACCGCCGACTTCTCGGGCTGGAGAGAACGTGTGTGGCGTTGATGTTCAATACATCTGTCCTGAATGGTACGGATAGTCTGACCAATATACGTTTTCCCACATTGACAGGGAATCTAATATACCCCCGGCTTCCTCAGACCCAAATTATCCTTCACAGATCCAAGAAGTGCTCTCGTCTTTACTGGTGGACGAAAAACACTCTTAATGTCATACTTTTTTTTAAATTCTTCCTATCTTTGATGAAATACTCCCGGCAAAAGGTAGGAAAGCAACTGATTTATGGGTATCATTTAATGGTTCAGGTGAAGGACCAAACTGTAAGGCACAGCGGATCTGCTTATCTGTGTAGCCATTCTGCTGAAACACAACTTTGAGATGATCTAGTTCTTGCGTCAAACTTTCTGCATCCGAAAGATCCGAATAAGGTATGTAGGACCGGTGGCATTCTGAATCCACTTGGCGGACCGGATGGAAATATTGGGATGGGAGTTGAGTTGGCCCAACACCTCCTCCTCCATGATTCCCGGGCTAAGTTTGGTTATCACGGCAGTGAGGGTGGGCGGGCGGTAGGGAGGAAGGGGTTGACGGGGAGAGGAAGAGGTGTAGTACGAAGTAAGGGTGGCGTGAGGGCCAAGGTGGATGGCAGGGCAGCGCTGGAGCATGTCAGTGTGGAAGGTGGGACTGGGCAATTTAATGAGGACAGAGTGCCTACCGGGGATGAGCTGGTTGTAGTTACTCATATATTACACCAGCCTCAATATGTTGTTTTATGTTTTGCAGCTGCTTGAACATGGTACAAATGGCCAATGCAAACAGCATAAAAAAAAAAAGGAAGAAATTGCTAAAACCAATATTCAAGAAACATTCAATTCTCTTCCTTATTTATAGAGAATGTGAGTAAGAAATTTCAATTTTAAAGTTTATTGATTAAGGCACATTAGATATGGATTTTTTTCTTCTTTTTTTTTGACACCAAGTAAAACTTAAGCACTCAGCACCGAAGGCTTCCTGCATCATTTGGTGTGTTTCTGTAAAGTTTTTCTCGAGTTTCACAAAAAAAACAAACACAATAATGAACAGTAACTAACATACATTCAATAATGAAACTTCCAGTAGTTACACATTCATACAGATTACAGGGATGCCAACAACATTTCACAGCAACATCCAATTGTCAATCAATTATGAATATTCCAGAAATTTTTGAACACACCTCATATAAGAAGAGGTAACATTTGGATGCAGAGAATCTTGAAATAATCATCCTGGTTCATGTAAATGATGATGCATTGGGATCAGTCCGAGTTCAACCAAAGTGTTGCCCCCCCCCCTCCCCCCAGTTACTTGGAGGACTCCTTGGCAATATGGTCCCACAGCAGGAAGACTTTCTTGGGATTTTAGAACAACAAAACTCTCGCGATCCTAACCTTAAATTAAACCCACCAACAAACAACAGTACCTCCATTATGTCAGCTGCCAGCCATTCCATATCAAACGGTCCTTCCCTACAGCTAAGGTCTTCATGGCAAACGAGTCTGCTCCAGTCCTGAATCCCTGAAACAGTACACCAATAACCTGTTGATGGCCTTCACATCCTGCAACTAACCTCCTTATCTGGTACCAAAGCAAATAGCCGGGGCCACTTCCTCTTTCCCCCAAACCCAGAACCTCCCACAGATAGACCCTAAAAGTGCCCCTCTTGTCACTGGATACTTTCCAGGACTGGAGCGGACTTTAAATGTGGCTCTCCAGCAAGGATACGACTTCCTTAAATCCTGTCCTGAAATCAGATCCATCCTTCATGACATCCTTCCTACTCCACCGCGAGTGTCTTTCCGCCGCCCACCTAACCTCTGTAACCTCCTAGTCCATCCCTATGAAATCCCAAAATCACCTTCCCTACCCTCCGGCTCCTACCCGTGTAACTGCCCCTGGTGTAAAACCTGCCTATGCATCTTCCCATCACCACTTATTCCAGTCTTGTAACCCGGAAAGTGTACAAAATAACTCTCATTCTTAGATGTTCTATTCCAGAGGAAGGCAGATGGCACTTTTGGTCACAGTATTTTCTGGAAACTAACTCCCATCAATCTGTACCCGCAAGCCAGTACACGGAACCATTCAGCGCTAAAGAATGGTGTTTTTAAAACTCTGGTTAATTAGGCATGAAATTTTTCGGATGCAAAGAAACCTGAAAAAGTTGTTGGAACACCTTCAGTCTATAGAAATAGATATTCATCCAGAGATATTGAGAATGCACTGTCCCTGTTTCTCTGCAAGAGGAGTCACTAAATCTACAGGAAGAAATGAAGGCAGTTGCTTTCTTACCCTATGCTGGACCAGTATCAGCAAAAATATGCAGAATACTTCTCAAGTATAATGCCAAGAGTGTATTTTGCTGACCAATCAAGATTAAGGCTCTCTTACGGAGTGTAAAGAATGATCTGAGCTTGCAGAAACCAGGAATTTACCAGATACCATGTCAATGTGGTATGTTATGTATTGGCCAGACCACCAGGATTGTCAACATCAGATGTAAGCAGCAACAATGGCACACCAGACTCAAACACATTTCCAAGTCAGCTATAGCAAAACACTGTTTGGAATTAAACGATTCAATGAATTACAATTATGTGAAGATTATGACACAAACACCCAGGTACAGGAATAGCCCATATGGAAGCTTAAATGCAACCTCCTCACTCCTACTACTGGTTGCAGCTCTCCCATTCGACAGTCCTACAGTTTGACCACATCGACTGAATACAGCAGTCTTGTTTGTGTGAGAAAATGTGTTTCTATTTCTGAAGGTCATCATGGCCAAAAGCTAAGTACTTGTATTGTTTTGTGTTTACCTTTGTGTGAATCATCAAAACGTCTCTGTGGTGATTAGAAACCTATCCATTCATAAACATTGTTGAATCCTTCCTGTAAGTTCCATTCTTTGTATTACAAGAAGTAAAGATTTGCTAAATGGAAATTAACTTACCTGTTGCTTTGCCAGCACTATGACAACGCAAACCCTGTCCAGGTAAAGGAAATTCACAGGTAAACAGTTCCTTAATAAAAGCTGTTTGGAGCCATTCTGGCTGGCCATGACGAGACTCGAGTTCCTGCAACACCTATTCAAACAAGCTGATTAAATAATCATGATACTATACAGTCAACAGTTGAATCATGGTTACAGAACATCACTTTCATTGCAGGAGGTATATACATGTATCCTAATGTAAGTCCTTCCGCTCCCGGAATTGGAACTACTTCTCATCCACTCCCTTAAAATCCGCATCCCTCCCTTTTTCCCCTCCTTCCTTCCTCTTTTCCTGATGAAGCAACAATCAGCTACGAAAGCTTGAATTTTTGTGTATGTGTATGTTTTTACGTGTGTATTGTCTATGAGCCAGTGCTTTGGGTAAGTCTAACCATCTCTATTTTTTTTTATACATGTATATAGAAGGAAACATTCCAGGTAGGAAAAATATGTATAAAAAATAGAGGTGGTCAGACTTACCAAAAGCACAGGCTCATTTACAGAGACACAAATAAATAAAAACATACACTAACACAAAAATTCAAGGTTTCGCAACCATTTGTCGCTTCATCAGGAGAAGAGGAAGGATGAGGGGGGAAAAAGGAAAGGATGCGGGTTTTAAGGGAGTGGATGAGGAGTCATTACAATCCCAGGTGTGGAAGGACTTACCTTAGGGGAAGAAAAAGAAAGGTAAACATACACACAACCACACCAAGGCAGAAATCTGTAAAAGGCTGTCTGCATGGTGCGTTTGTATGGGGATGGGAAGAGAGAATATGCTGAAGGGCAAGCTCCCATCTTCGGAGTTCTGAAATGTTGGTGTCAGTGGGAATTATCCAGATAACCCGGACGGTGTAACACTGTGCCAAGATGTGCTGGCTGTGCACCAAGGCATGCTTAGCCACAGGGTGATCCTCATTACCAACAAACTCTTTCTGCCTGTGTCCTTTCATGTGAATGGACAGTTTATTGCTGGTCATTCCCACATAGAACGCTTCACAGTGCATGCATGTCAGTTGATAATCACGTGGGTGCTATCGCAAGTGGCTCTGCCCTTAATCATGTATAACTTCCGGGTTATAGGACTGGAGTAAGTGGTGGTGGGAGGATGCATAGGGCAGATTTTAGGGAAGGTGGTTTGGGGATATCATAGTAAACTGCAAAACAAATTGAATAGGCTCCCCAATTCTCAGGAAGTAGAGCAGAGGGTAAACTAGACACAATTTGAATGGAGAACAGTCTATCCTAAGGATATATTGGATGTAGTCAAGTCACTGACCAACTCTAGAACCGAAGACATCCATGGTTTTTCTAATTTTATCATAAAATGAGTTATAGACACTATATGCATACTATTAACTTTAACTTTTTAGAGAAGGTACATTTCCAGACTGTCCCAAACTGACAATTGTTTTGCCCATATATAATAAAGGAGACAGAAATTCACCCCAAAACTACAGGCCTATTGCAATAGTACTGGTAATATCAAAAATTATTGAAACTGTAATGAAAAACGAGTTCAATGACTACTTTGAGTGTAAGAACCTATTTAACAAGTCCCAATATGGGTTCTGAAGTGGGCTGTCAACCATCAAGGTGGTACAAGATGGCTTTGAAAATAGACAAACCGCTCATGCTACTCTTTTAGATCTATCTATAAGGCATTTGATACTGTAGGAGAAAAAAAAAAAAGGAAAGGTAAACACACACACACACACACACACACACACACACACACACGCACATACACAAACACACCGAGGCAGACATTTGTAAAAAGTAAAGAAGTGGGATGCACCAAGGCATGCTTACCCACAGGGTGATCCTCATTACCAACAAACACTTTCTGCTTGTGTCCTTTCATGCGAATGGACAGTTTGTTGCTGGTCACTCCCACATAGAACGCTTCACAGTGCAGGCACGTCAGCTGCTAAATCGCGTGGGTGCTATCGCAAGTGGCTCTGCCCTTAATCGTGTACAACTTCAGAGTTACGGGACTGGAGTAAGTGGTGGTGACAGGGTGCATAGGTCAGGTTTTACACCAGGGGTGGTTACATGGGTAGGAGCCAAAGGGTAGGGAAGGTGGTTTGGGGATTTCATAGGGATGAACTAGGAAGTTACAAAGGTTAGATGGGTGGCGGACAGACACACTTGGTGGAGTGGAAAGGATGCCATGAAGGATGGGTCTCATTGCGGTGCAGGTTTTCAGGAAGTCGTATCCTTGCTGGAAAGCTACATTCAGAGTCTGATCCATTCCCAGAAAGTATCCGGTGACAAGAGGGGCACTTCTGGGGTTCTTCTGGGTTTTGGGGAGGTGAGGAAGTGGACTGGCAATTTACTTATGTACCAGATCAGGTGGATAGCTGCGGGATGTGAAAGCTGTTATTAGATTATTTGTGTACTGGTTCAGGGATTCAGGACTGGAACAGACTCTTTAGCCACGAAGACCTAAGCTGTAGGGAAGAGAATGTTTGATGTAAAATGGATGGCAGTTGTTATAATGGAGGTAGCGTTGTTTATTGGTGGAGATTGACATCGAGGAAAGTTGCATGGGATTTGGAATAGGACCAGTTGAGTCTGATGGAACCAAAGGAGTTGAGGTTGGATAGGAAATTCTGGAGTTCTTCTTCACTGTGAGTCCAGATCATGAAGATGTCATCAATAAATCTATACCAAAATTTTGGGTTGACGGGCTTATGTGTCCAAGAAGGCTTCCTCTAAGTGTCCCTTAAATAAGTTGGCGTACAAAGGTGCCATCCTGGTTCCCATGGCTGTTTCCTTTAGTTGTTGGTATGTCTGGCCCTCGGAGGTGAAGAAGTTGTGAGTTACTATGAATCTGGCTAGGGTAATCATGAAAAGAGGTTTCGGGTAGGGCTGCAAATGGTCGGCATGAAAGGAAATACTCCATCACAGCAAGGCTCTGGGCATGTGGGATGTTTGTAAGTAAGTAGTGTCAGTGATATAAAGGATGGTTTCCAGAGGTAATGGATTGGGTAAGGATTTAGGTGGTCGAGAAAGTGGTTGGTGTCTTTGATGAAGGATGGGAGACTGGACATAATGGTTTGAAGGTGTTGGACTTTGTAGGCAGAGCTCCGTTCTGTGGAAGCTTGGTAATTGGCCACAGTGGTGCGGCCTGGATGATTAGGTTTATGAATTATAGGAAGTAATTAGGAGATACGGGTGCAGAGTGTTGGTGGGGTCTGGAGGTTGATGAACTCAGGTGAAAGGTTTTGTGGGGGGGTCTACGGCTCTGAGGATTCTGTAAGTTCTGACTGGACATCAGGAATGGGATTGCTTTTACAAAATTTGCATTTGGTGTGGTCTGAAAGCTGATGCAACCCCTCAGCCACATACTTCTGCCGATCAAGTACCACGGTTGTAGATCCCTTGTCGGTCGGAAGATTGACAATGAAATGGTCAGCCTTCAGATCACAGATAGCCCAGGATTCAGCTGCAGTGATGTTAGAAGTTGGTTTGTGGTTTTTACGGATAGACTGAGAAGCAAGGTTGGAAGTGAGAAATTCCTGGAAGGTTTGCAGAGGGTGATTTTGAGGAAGAGGGAGTGGGTCTCACTGTGACGGAGAACGGAACTGTTCCAGGCAGGGTTCAGTTTGAATGATGTCTCCTGGAGCTGGATCATTAGGAGTAGGATTATCTTTCTCTGTGGCAAAGTGATATCTCCAACAAAGACTGCGAGTATAGGACAGTAAATCTTCGACAAGGACTGTTTGGTTGAATTTGGGAGTAGGGCTGAGGCAAGGCCTCTTGATAGGACAGAGGTTTCCGATTGGGGGAGAGGTTTAGAATAGAGGTTGACTACTGAATTGGGATGTTGTATAGTTTTTTAAGGTGGAGGGTGGATTGCTGTTCTAATTTGCGGTTGGATTGTGGGAGGATGTTCTGAACTGTAGTTGTGGATGTGGGAGTGGAAAGGTTGAAGGTTTTAATAAGGATAGGAGTCGACAGATGTGTTCATTGGCAGAGTTGATGTATAGGTTAAGGATTAGGTGGGTGAGGGCTGTGGATTGTTCTGTTTGGAATTGGTATAAGGCATGATGAAAGAATGTGTTACAGCGGGAGATGGGAACTTTTAGTGTGAGGCCCTTGGGGGTAATGCCAAATGTCAGATGCTTAGAGGAAGCCTTCTTGGATACGCACACCTGTCAACCCAAAGTTTGGTATAGGTTTATTGATGACCTCTTCATGATCTAGACTCACAATGAACAACAACTCCATAATTTCCTTTCCAACCTCAACTCCTTTGGTTCCATCAGATTCATCTGGTCCTATTCCAAATACCATGCCAATTGCCTCAATGTCGACCTCCATCTGTCCAACGGCCAGCTTCACATATCTGTCCGCATCAAACCCACTAATAAACAACAGTACCTCCATTATGACAGCTGCCACCCATTCCACATCAAATGTTTCCTTCCCTACAGCTTAGGTCTTCGTGGCAAACGAGTCTGCTCCAGTTCTAAATCCCTGAACCAGTACACCGATAAGCAAATAACAGCCTTTACAACCACCAGCATCCTCCTGATCTGGTACAGAAGTAAATTGCCAGGGGCACTTTTTCATCCCCCCCCCCCCCCCAAACCCCAGAACCTTCCACAGAAAACTCCAGAAGTGCCCCTCTTGTCACTGGATACTTTCAGGGGCTGGATTGAACTCTGAATGTGGCTCTCCAGTAAGGATACGACTTCCTTAAATCCTGACCCGAAATGAGACCCATCCTTCATGTCATCCTTCTCACTCTGCCAAGTGTGTCTTTCTGCCGCCCACCTAACCTTCGTATCCTCCTAGTTCACACCTATTTATTTGCCTATGGACAACAGTGTTGTTGTATGAGGCATGTACATAATACAAATAATTTACAGTGCACACAATCGGTTAATTAGATATTTTTACAGATATCTTACTTTATGGTAGTTCGTCACAACTTAATTTACACAAATTTGACATTTTAGGATCTACAATCAGAATATCATTTATTAATTAAAAATTCATAGTTATTTTACGTCTTCTGTAAATTCATTTATGCTATAGTATGCTTTTTCAAAGCCTTGTCTCTACCACCGTTTTAAATTTATTTATAGGCAGTTTCCTTGTGTCCTGTGGTATACTATTAAAAAATGCTTTGCCAACGTGTGAGAAATTAGTTTTTACTTTAGTTAATCTTGTCCAAGGAATGTCCAGTGCGTCCCTGTTTCTGGTTTAATATGAGTGCACGTCAGATCTAATTTCATACGTATGGACATTCTCTTTGGCATGCATGAGTGTTTTCAGGATATATAGACTGGGGAGTGTGAGTATTTTATGCCTAGTAAAGTACTGTCTACAGGTGGTTTGGTTGCTTAACCCAAAAATACATCTCATAGCTTTCTTTTGCCAGAGGAAGACATCTTTTGCACCGGCAGAGTTACACCAAAGAAGTATTCCATAATGTAAGTGGGTATGGGAAAAGGCATAGTACGCCATAAGCATAATCTCCTTACTCACACAGCTTTTCAATTTCCTTAGGAGATACACCACTCTTGCCAACTTACTGCACAGCTTTTCTGTGTGGGTATTCCATGATAATTTAGTGTCTAGATAAATGCCCAGCAATTTGACTGGGAGCGTGAATTCATCCTGCCCATGACTAATGTTACCGAGGGAAAATATTATGTGTTCTGTTTTACTATCGTTTAGTGTTAGTCTATTTTCCTGAAACCACTGAGCCGCTTTTTCCATCATGGAATTGTTCATTTGATGGGCAACATTCATCTTATTATGTGATTTGATGAAAGTTGTGTCATCAGCATACATAACTAATTTATAAGGTAATGTGTTGGGTAAGTCATTTACAAATACAATAAATAAGAAAGGTCCCAGCACAGATCCTTGTGGGACTCCATATATTACTTTCTGAAAGTCAGATTTATTATTAGAGTTAACAAAAACCTCTTTGTTTTCTGTTCATTAGGTACAATTTAAGTAGTGCTAGTTCTGTTTCAGTTACCCCATATCTTTTGAGTTTCTCAATTAAAATGTTGTGCGAGGCAGTATCAAATTCAAATTATAGAGGGAAACTTTCCTGGTGGGATAAAAAAATAAAAAATAGAAAAGAGATGACTTACCAAAAGGACCGGCTCGTCGATAGAAACGAATAAAATAACACACAAACACACATACAAGCTTTCGCAGCCTAGCTGCTTCGTCAGGCAGAAGGGAAGGAGAGGGAAAAGGAAATGATGAGGATTTTAAGGGAGTGGATAAGGAGTCATTCCACACTAGTGTACTTGCGTCTGTGTAAATGTGTGGGTGTGTGGGTATTTGTTTACCCTCCTTTTTTCCCCCCAAGGTAAGTCTTTCCTGTCCCGGGATTGACGTAAAAAAGAGGGTAAACAAAAACACACACACCCACACATTTACACAGACGCAAGTACACTTAGGCAGACACACTGTAGAACTGTAGAAAGCAAAGAAGTTAGAAGTTAGACAGAGATGCCACTTGAGGCAGAGGCTCTGTCCAGAGAACCAAGGCAAAGATGTTAAGATGGTGGGTGGGAATTCAAATTTAGCGGAGGTTGAGACCAGGTGGCCAACGGGAGGAGAGAATAAGCTGAAGGGCAAGTTCCCATCTCCGGAGTTCTGAAAGGTTGGTGGCGGTGGGAAGTATCAAGATAACCCAGTCAGTGTAACACTGCGCCAAGATGTGCTGGCCGTGCACCAAGGCATGTTTAGCCACAGGGTGACCTTCATTACCAACAACCACTGTCTGCCTGTAACCGTTCATGCGAATGGACAGTTTGTTGCTGGTCAATCCCACATAGAACGCTTCACAGTGCAGGCATGTCAGTTGGTAAATCACGTGGGTGCTACCGCAAGTGGCTCTGCCCTCGATCGTGTACATCGTCCAGGTTACTGGACTGTAGTAGGTGGTGGTGGAAGGGTGCATAGGGCAGGTTTTACAACGTGGGCAGTTGCATGCGTAGGAGCCAGAGGGTAGGGAAGGTGGTTTGGGGATTTCATAGGGATGGACTAGGAGGTTACGAAGGTTCGGAGGGCGGCGGAAAGACACTCTTGGTGGAGTGGGAAGGATGTCATTAAGGATGGATCTCATTTCGGGGCAGGATTTAAGGACATTGTATCCTTGCTGGAGAGCCACATTCAGAGTCCACTCCAGTCCCGGAAAGTATCTGGTGACAAAAGGGGCACTTCTGGGGTTCTTCGGTGGAAGGTTCTGGATTTGGGGGGATGAGGAGGTGGCTCTGGTAATTTGCTTCTGAACCAGATCAGGAGGATAGCTGTGGGATGTAAAAGCTGTTATTAGGTTATTGGTGTACTGGTTCACTGATTCGGGACTGGAGCAGACTCTTCTGCCACAAAGACATGAGCTGTAGGGAGGGGAACTTTTGATGTGGAATGGATGGCAGCTGTCATAATGGAGGTATTGTTGTTTGTTGGTTGGTTTGATGTGGACGGATGTGTGAAGTTGGCCGTTGGACAGATGGAGGTCGACATGAAGGAAAGTGGCATAGGATTTGGAATAGGACCAGGCGAATTTGATGGGACCAAAAGAGGTTGGAGAGGAAATTCTGGAGTTGTTCTTCACTGTTGGTCCAGATCATGAAGATGTCATCAATGAATATGTACCAAACTTTGGGTTGACAGGCTTGGGTATCCAGGAAGGATTCCTCTAAGCGTCCCATAAATAAGTTTGCGTACGAGGGGGCCATCCTAGTAGTCATGGCTGTTCACTTTAGTTGTTGGTATGTCTGGCCCTCAAAGGTGAAGAAGTTGTGGGTTAGAATGAAGCTGGCTAGGGTATTAAGAAAAGAGGTTTTAGATAGGGAAGTGGGTGGTCGGCGTGCAAGGAAATACTCCATCGCAGCGAGGATCCCAAGACTCAAGGGTGTACCTCAAGCTGCCTGTTATTGTGTACTATCTGTGCACTTTATTTATTTTAAGCATCAAATTCGCTTCACAATTTTTAGGGATGTAACTAATTTAAAACGCAATTATTTCTGTTATTTTTCATGTTATTGATTGCTTAAAAAGTAATATTGGGATACCGTTTCAAAAATGAACTGGGGGGAGGGAGAGGGTGAATGTCTCGGGATGTGCTCTAGCAATGTGCTAGATTTATTCAAACAAACTTCATTTTGCAATTTCTTGTGATGTAATTGACATATTGCAATGCAACCAATGACATTCTTTCACTAATTTTACATATTATTGAATGCACAAAAATAATATCTAATGTCCATTGAAAAAAGCAAAAGTTTGTGTATAAAAAAAAATTAAAAATACATTTTAGAATGTTGGAAACTATAACAATGGTACAAAGTAACCATTAGGATCTACAATTTTTTTTATTTTATTTTATTTATTTATTTATTTTTTTTTTATTTACTATGTGAGTAAATACCTTAGAGTAGAAGCCGCGAGCTCTGTGTGAGCTGAGAAGGCAGTATGCAAGTGGAAGGCATATTGGCGCTCCCTCCGGCATGACACGTCGACAGTAGCCGAATGTTCTAGATCCATCCTCAGCTGTGATCACCAAAGAGTACATTTGGTCTTCATTCTCAGAAGCTGGAGCAGGAGGCCACTCAAGGGCATCAGGAAAACATAAATGCTCCAGCATCGGTGGTACTTCAACCTGCACAAAAATTTAACAAATTTTGTGAATTGCCATTACATACAAGACTTCTTAGATTGTAAAACATATTGGAAACAACAGTTACTATATATGAACATGTTGATAATTAAACAATGAAAATTCAAGAACAATATTTTTGTAAAGGATAGATTGCTACTCACCACAGAGACATACCAATCAGTCACAAAAGGTGCACATAACAGATTACTAGTTTACTAAAAGCTTTTGCACTTTACTGCCTTCATCAGAAAGAGAAATGTACTGTCTAGCCACACTGGCTGAAGACAGCAGTCATGTTTAATTATTGCGACACTGTGGACACAGGTGGTTTGAAATTATGAACACCAGGTAAGTCTGAATCAGTACATTCCTGGCCATTAAAATTGCTTCACCACAAGGATGACGTGCTATAGACATGGAATTTAACCGACAGGAAGAAGATGCGGTGATATGCAAATGATTAGTTTTTCAGAGCATTCACACAAGGTTGGCGCCAGTGGCGACACCTACAATGTGCTGACATGAGGAATGTTTCCAACCAATTTCTCTTACACAAACAGCAGTTGACCAGAGTTGCCTCGTGAAACATTGTTGTGATGCCTTGTGTAAGGAGGAGAAATGCATACCATTACATTTCCAACATTGATAAAGGTCAGATTGTAGCCTATCACGACTGCGGTTTATCGTATCGCTACATTGCTGCTGGCGATCCAATGACTGATAGCAGAATATGGAATTGGTGTGTTCAGGAGGGCAATACGAAACGCCGTGCTGGATCCCAACAGTCTTGTATCACTATCAGTCGAGATCTTATCCACACAGCTGTAATGGATTGTGCAGCCATGTCTCAATCCCTGAGTCAACAAATGGGGACGTTTTCAAGACAACAACCACCTGCATCAACAGTTAGATGATGTTTGCAGCAGCATGGACTATCAGCTCGGAGACCATGGCTGCAATTAACACTGCATCACACAAATGGCAAAACGTCATTTTTTCCGATGAATCCAGGTTCTGTTTACAGCATCATGATGGTCGCATCCATGTTTGGCGATATCGCGGTGAATGCAGGTTGGAAGCGTGTATTCGTCATCGCCATACTGGTGTATCACCTGGTGTGATGGTATGGGGTGCCATTGGTTACACGTCTCTGTCACCTCTTGTTCGCTTCGACGACACTTTGAACAGTAGCCATTACATTTCAGAAGTGTTACGACCCGTGGCTCTACCGTTCATTTGAATCCTGCGAAACCCTACATTTCAGCAGGATAATGCCCGACTGCATGTTGCAGGTCCTGTACGGGCCTTTCTGGATACGGAAAATGTTCGACTGCTGCCCTGGCCAGCACATTCTCCAGATCTCTCACCAATTGAAAACATCTGGTTAATGGTGGCCGAGCAACTGGCTCGTCACAATATGCCAGTCACTACTCTTGATGAACTTTGGTATCGTGTTGAAGCTGCATGAGCATCTGTGCCTGTACACGCCATCCAAGCTCTTTTTGACTTAATCCCCAGGGGTATCAAGGCCATTATTATGGCCAGAGGTGGTTGTTCTGGGTACTAATTTCTCAGGATCTATGCACCCAAATTGTGTGAAAATGTAATCACATGTCAGTTCTAGAATAATATATTTGTCCAATGAATACCTGTTTATCATCTGCATTTCTTCTTGGTGTAGCAATTTGAATGTCCAGTAGTGTAGTTTAATCAAAACCTTTATTTAAACTTGCATCAGCACAATTATAACTTTTAACAATGAAATGTCAATGTGCTGATGGGCATGGTGACTGCTTCGAAATGTGGTTACAAACTGTCCCCCACAACCTCTGTGCGCTGCCTTTATCTACTATTCTCAACAGTGCCCTATATTGTTGGAGTTGTTAAAACACGATAACATTAATTTTACAATCAATTATCTTAATTTAACAATATTTGATATTCTATAAAACAATAACATTTACTCCTTTATATACGTTTCTAATAATAAAAAATATACTTAAATATGAAAAGCAACAATAAATATTATCATAATACTTGAAAAATATAAATACGAAACTTTTCCTAACATTTATGTAGATATGAGTCATGAGTATTTTCAATTCTGTAACAAGATTGAGTGGAAAGAACAATACATACTCAGTGTTTATCTACAAAGTGTATTTGGCTTTTACGGCATATTCCATTATTCTGTCAATTTTTAATCTAAAATCCATATTTACTACAAGCTCAGAAGATCTTATTAACATTGTTGTTGTTATGGTCTTCAGTCCGGAGACTGGTTTGATGCAGCTCTCCACCCTACTCTATCCTGAGCAAGCCTTTTCATCTCCTCATAAGAACGGCAACCCATATCCACTTGAATCTGCTTACTATACGCGTCTCTTGGCCTCCCTCTGCGATTTTTACCCCACACACTTCCCTCCAATGCTAAATTTACGATTCCTCGATGTCTAAGAATGTGTCCTACCAAGCGATCCCTTCTTTTAGTTAGGGTATGCCAAAAATTCCTTTTCTCACCAATTCTGTTCAGTACCTCTTCATTAGTTATGCGATCTACCCACCTAATCTTCAGCATTCTTCTGTAGCACCACATTTCAAAAGCCTCTATTCTCTTCCTGTCCGCACTGTTTATCGTCCATGTCTGACTCCCATACAAGGCAACACTCCACACAAATGCCTTCAGAAAAGACTTCCTTACACTTAAATTAATATTCGATGTTAGCAAATTTCTCTTTTTCAAAAATGCTTTTCTTCCCATTGCCATTCTGCATTTTATATCCTCTGTACTGCGACCATCGCATGTTATTTTACCACCTAAGTAACAAAACTCATCTACCACCTTCATTGTTTCGTTACCTAATCTAATTCCTTCAGCATCGCCTGATTTTCTAAGACCGCATTCCATTATTTTTGTTTTGCTCTTGTTAATGTTCATTTTGTACGCTCTCTTCAACACACTGTCCATTCCATTCAACTGCTCTTCCAGGTCCTTTGCTGTCTCTGACAGAATTACAATGTCATCAGCAAAACACAATGTTTTTATTTGTTCCCCCTGAACTTTAATCCCTATTCCAAAATTTTCCTTGCTTTCCTTCATCGCCTGCTCAATGTACAAATTGAATAGCATCGGAGAAAGGCTACAACCCTGTCTTACTCCCTTCCCAACTGACGCTTCCCTTTCATGCCCTTCGAGTCTAATAACTGCGGTCTGGCTTTTGTACAAGTTGTAGATAACAAGTTGTATTAACATTACATAACTTTAAATTGGTATTTGAGGTGAAATATGTGACATCTATTTAGTCAGCCATTTGCTTATCTATATTTGCAGATTTACATTAAACTATTTCATAATTAGTGTTCCTACCACTCGTTAGGCTATTTTGTATTGTGTATTTACTTTTGATACTAGTTACATAAACCACTGTGTACTCAGATATGCCTTGTGGACCTTAGTTTATGTTTTCACAGGTGAACCAAAAACGTTACAGTTACAATTTAGCGGTCAACTAAAGTCTTGGATACAACCGTCTGTTTTGCCCAATGACATCATATATTAGTTAAAGGTGATAGTCTGCTTGGAAGCAGAACATACATTACAGATTAAGATTTTGTGTTTAAAAAGTAATCTGTAGCATCTCTCTGAAGTGAGTGCCAAAGACTCGAATTTTTTGGACTGAAACCTGTGGTTGATGATACATTCTGTTGTGGTAATCTGTTATTTATGATGATAATCACAGATTATTAATTATCTACAAAACATAAGTATTACAATATTACCCCGTATGTTTATAATCGTTGATAGTGTTTGTTTTGCTAGTTGGTATATCTACATATCTTGAAACGAGATAGAATGGCTGGCCAGTACTTATCTTTGTGCTGTACTGCCGATAGTAACACAAATGAAGAAACAGAGAAAAAGGGGACAAAAAGGACAAGCTTTCGGAACACAGTTCCTTCATCAGGTGGGAGAGAAGGGAAGAAGAAAGGAGGGGAACAGAAGGGAAAGGTAGTTCACGACCTAGATCATGAAGATGGTGTTTCGGGAATGTGGATGTCAAGAGATACTGCATGTATGCACTGAGCCAAGCCAGAGAGGATAAATATAACCAAAGAGAAAAAAATCCCTCCAACATATCCTCTCCTCCCGCCAACCCCCTGGCCTAAATCTACACTAACCCCTCCCCTTCCTCCATCCTCAGCTCACCTATTCATTATCCCTTCCTTACCTCTCTCCCTCTCCCTCCCGCCCTCTCACTCTCTCTCTCTCTCTCTCTCTCTCTCTCTCTCTCTCTCTCTCTCTCTCTCTCTCTCTCTCTCTCTGTGTGTGTGTGTGTGTGTGTGTGTGTGTGTGTGTGTGTGTCTCCATCCATCTTTCCCTGTTTATGAAAAACGTTTTAGACAACCCCCCACCCCTCGTACACCCCCCAGCATCATTCATTTTACTCCTCTTCTCTTTACTACTTGATCTTTCCTCTTTGGTTATATTTATCCTCTCTGGCTTGGCTCAGTGCATAAATGCAGTATCTCTGACGTCCACACTCCCGAAACACCACCTTCATGACCTAGGTCGTGAACTACCTTTCCCTTCTGTTCCCCTCCTTCCTTCTTCCTTTCTCTCCCACCTGATGAAGGAACTGTGTTCCAAAAGCTTGTCCTTTTTGTCCCCTTTTTTCTGTTTCTTCATTTGTGTTACTATCGGCGGTACAGTACAAAGGTAAGTACTGGCCAGCCATTCTATCTCGTTTCAACAATATTTATCATCTCTGAGGAGAATTTTCATCACTAATCAAATATCTACATATCTTTTGAGTCTCAGGTATGATGTCATAGGTCAAAGCCGATGGGTTGTATTCCGGTCTTCAATTATGTCCAATTTAGTATGTTTAGCTCAGAATAAGTGGTGGTAACTGAATTTAAATATTGCTGTAGATCTTGCCTGTTATATGTCAACTTGGAATATGTTGTGTGTGCCTTTCTGCAACTCATTTTGATGATTACTGTAAGTGAAACAGAGAAGATTCTTTGGAGGGATTATATAACTACTATTAAACAATAAATAGAATAAGAAACAAATATGATGAAATAAAACATGTATAAAACTGCAGACAGGCACATAAAATAATCACATTCACACAACGTAAATTTTGGGCCATGGCCTTCAACACAAAAAATGCACATAATCACATAATCACTCTGACATAACTCAAGCAGCGCAACAAGCAAGGAAGCGGAGGGAGCGGAGGGGAATGATGCCTGGCACTGGTGAGGATGGATGGACTGCATAAGTTCTGATAGGTAGGAACTTGTAAAAGAGCAGTAAAGTGAAAAATGAGGTACATAAGTGTTTGTGTTTTGTTGGAGGGAGGACTCTAAAACAGTAGAAATAAAAAAAAAAGGAATATTGAAATATTAAAGAAAAAATATAAATGAAATAAAATACAAAAACAAGGTGCCGCACACTTGCGAAGAAAAAAAAAAAAAAAAAAAAAACAAACAAACCTGGAAGGCGATGAGGATAGGGATGGGACAGTGAATGTAGGGTCAAGTTATCGTAGGTTGAAGCCAGGATGGTTGTGGAACAGAGATTGAGTTGTACGAATGGATGCATGTGGCCTGGGTTGTAAAGCAACAATTGAAATCAAGTGTGTTGTTGTATTCAGCTGCATGCAGTTCCATAGGGTGGTACAACTTGTTTTTTTGTCATAGTTTGACAGTGACTATTCATCCTTATAGACAGCTACTTGATAGTCATACCAATAAAAAAGGCTGTGCAAAGATTGTAGCAGAGTTGGTCAATAACATGGTTGCTTTTGCACATAGCCCTGCCTCTGATGAAGTGACAGGACTGGAATAGAAAGTGCTGGGTTGCGTGGAATGGGCAGATCTCCCAACAGAAGTGTTTTCCACACAGATATGATCCTTGTGGTAAGGGGGTTGGGATTGGGAGTGTCAAAGGACTATGATGTTTTGCAGGTTGGGGGGCAACAGAATACCATTTTAGCAGGGTTGGAAGGATCTTTGACAGGATGTCTTTCATTTCAGGAGATGACAGATAATCCAAAACTTTGCCAATGGATCTGATTTACTTGTTCCAGTCAGAGGTGGTATTGGGTAACAAGAGGGACACTTCTTTATGGCTGGTTTGGTAGCGTGTGGGGATATAGCATGAGAAATCTGTTTGTGGACTAGGTCAGGAGGATATCTCTTGATAGTTTAGTAGGTTTCATGTGCATTGAAGTGTAGATGGAGCTGTTAGTGGGGAGGTTAACATTCAGGAAGATGGCACGCCAGATTGAAGTGGACCAAATGAAACCGATGGAGGAGAAGGAATTGAGGTTGTGAAGGAATGTGAAGATAGGGTGTCTTGGCCCTCAGTCCAAGTCATGAAAATATCATCAATGAACATGAACCAGACCAGGAGTTTGGGGAGGCTAGGAAGTTTTCCTCTTGGTGATTCATAAACAGATTCACTTAGGAGGGTGCCATACAGGTGCCCATGGCTGTGACGTAGATTTGATTTTGTTGTTGTTGTTGTGGTCTTCAGTCAGCAGACTGGTTTGATACAGCACTCCACGCTACCCTCTTCTGGGCAAGTCTCTTCATCTGAGAATACGTTTAGCAACCTACATCCTTTTGAATCTGATAACTGTATTCATCCCTCGGTCTCCCTCTACGATTTTTACCCCACACACTTCCTTCTAATACTAAGTTGACAGTTCCTTCATGTCTCAGAATGTGTTCTACCAATCTATCCCTTTTCTTAGACAGGATATGCCAGAAACTCTTTTTCTTCCAAATTCGGTTAAGCACCTCCTCATTAGTTATGTGATCTACACATATAATTTTCATCATTCGTCTGTGGCACCATATTTCAAAAGCTATCATCTTTTCGTCTGAACTACTTGAGGTTCACATGTCACTCCCATGCAATGCTACACTCCATACAAATGCTTTCAGAAAGGACTTCCTAACATTTAAATTAATATTGGATGTTAACAAGTTTAGCTTCTTTAGAAATGCTTTTCTTCCCATAGCCAATCTGCATTTTAATTCTTCTCTACTTCGACCACCAGAAGTTATTTTGCTACCCAAATAACAAAACTCATCTACTACTTTTATTTTCTCATTACCTAATCTAATTCCTTCAGCATCACTTGATTTTCTGATATTACATTCCATTACCTTTGTTAATGTTCATCATATATCTTCCTTTCAAGACACTGTCCATTCCATTCAATTGCTCTTCCAGATCCTTTGCAGTCTCTGACAAAATTACTATGTCATTGGCAAACCGAAAAGTTTTTATTTCTTAACTCCCTGAACTTTAAAATTTCTTCTTGCATTCCTTCACTGCTTGCTCAATGTACAGATTGAACAACATTGGGGAAAGCCTACCACCCTGTCTTACTCCCTTCCTAACCTCTGCGTCCCTTTCTTGCCCTTCTACTCTAATAACCGCTGTCTGGTTTTTGTATAGGTTGAATATAACTCTTCCCTCCCAATATTTTATCCCTGATGCCTTCAGAATTTGAAAGAGTGTATTTCAGTCAACATTGCAGATTTGGAGAAAGCTTTTGACAAACGCTAAAAATGTAGGTTTGCCTTTCCTTAGCCTATCTTTTAAGATAAGTCGTAATGTGAGTATTGCCTCCCGTGTTCCTACATTTCTCCTGAATCCAAACTGATTTCCCCAAGTTCGGATTCCACAAGTTTTTCCATTCGTCTGTAAATAATTCGTGTTAGTATTTTGCAACCATGACTTATTAAACTGATAGTTCTGTAATTTTCACATTTGTCTTCACTTGCTTTCTTCGGAATTGGAATTACAATATTATTCTTGAAGTTGGATGTATTTCCCCAGTCTCATACATCTTGTATATCAAGTGGAACAATTTATCATGACTGGCTCTCCTAACGATAATAGCAGTTCAGATGGAATATCATCTACTCCAGGGGCCTTGTTTCGACTCAAATTCTTCACACCCTGTCAAATTCTTCTCGCAGTATCATATCTTCTATCTCATCTTTCTCCACTTCGCCTTTCATTTCTAGAATACTGCCTTCAAGTTTATTTCCTTTGTTTAGGCCCTCTATATATTCCTTCCACAGTTCAGCTTTCCCCTCTTTGTTTAGTACTGGTTTCCTGTCTGAGTTCTTAATATTCATACAGCTGCTTTTCTTGTCTCTAAATATCTCTCTTATTTTCCTGTAGGCAGTATCTATCTTTCCCCTAGTTATACGGTTCTGCATTTGACCTCTAGCCACTCCTGCTTAGTCAGTCTGCACTTCCTGTCAATCTCATTTTCAGATGTTTGTACTCCCTTTTGCTTGCTTCAATTGCTCATTTTTTATTTTTTCTCCTTTCGTCAGTTAAGTTCAGTATCTCCTGTGTTATTCACAGATTTCTATTAGACCTTGTCCTCCTGCCTATATGATCATCTGTGGCAGTTACTACCCTATCTCTCAGAGCTACCCATTCTTCCTCTAGTGTATTACTTTCCCCCGTTTCAGCCAATCCCTGCCTAATGCTCCCTCTGAAATTCTCAACCACCTCTGGTTCCTTCAATTTTCCCATCTCCTAACTTTTCTACCTTTCTACAATCTTTTAAGTATTAATCTGCAGTTCATAACCAATAAGTTATGGTCAGAGTCTATTTCCGCCCCTGGATATGTCTTACAATTTAAAACCTGGTTTCTAAATCTATTCCTTACCATTATAATAATGGAAAGTCCAGGTTGGAATAAATAATATAGTGAGGACAGTTTACTACTCACCGCAAAGACGTGGCGACGAGCTGCGACAGGCACATACAAAAGACACACACATACAACACATTCAGCTATCGGCCATGGCCTTCTTCAGAAATAGAGCACTCACGCAATCACACAGGCACACAACACAGTCATACAACCATCACCTCCGACTGCCACACTTCGAATCCAAGTGTGGCAGTCGGAGGTGATGGTTGTATGACTGTGTTGTGTGCCTGTGTGATTGCGTGAGTGCTCTATTTCTGAAGAAGGCCATGGCCGATAGCTGAATGTGTTGTATGTGTGTGTCTTTTGTATGTGCCTGTCGCAGCTCGTCGCCACGTCTTTGCGGTGAGTAGTAAACTGTCCTCACTATATTATTTATTCCTTACCATTATAAAGTCAATCTGGTACCTTCTAGTGTCTCCTGGTCTCTTCCACATACACAGACTTCTTTCATGATGATTAAACGAAGTGTTGGTGATCATTAAATTGTGCTCTGTGCAAAATTCTACCAAGCCATGTCTTCTTTCATTCCTTTTTCCCAGTCCATAGTCACCGACAATATTTCCTTCTCTCCCTCTCCTAATACCGAGTTCCAGTCTCCCATCACAATCAAGTTTTCGTTCTCCCTTCACTTTCTGAATGATTTCTGTTATCTCCTCATACATTCTTCAATATCCTCATCATCGGCCGTGCTAGTTGGTTTTGTGTCTACCTTTGCTACAATAAAGCATTCACTATGCTGTTCATAGTAACTTACCCGCATTTCTAATTTCTTATTCATTATCAGACCTACTCCTCCGTTACCACCAAATAATTTTGTATTTATAACCTTGTACTCACCTGACCAGAAATCCTGTGTATCCTGCCTGCCACTGAACTTCCCTAATCCCTACCGTATCTAACTTTAACCTATCCATTTCTCTTTTAAATTTCTACTCACCGCAAAGACGTGGCGACGAGCTGCGACAGGCACATACAAAAGACACACACATACAACACATTCAGCTATCGGCCATGGCCTTCTTCAGAAATAGAGCACTCACGCAATCACACAGGCACACAACACAGTCATACAACCATCACCTCCGACTGCCACACTTCGAATCACGCTCTGCAGCGAATCGGGGACGGGAGGGGAGGGGAGGGGGAGGGGATAGAAAGGTTACGTCACGGTGGTACATGAGAGACATCCTGCCCAAGATCCTTCCCACCCCTCCTAAAGTGGTGTTCCGTCGCCCTCCCAACCTTCACAACATCCTAGTTCATCCTTATGCCACCCCGAAACCCAGCTCACTGCCACAGGGATCATATCCTTGTGGAAGACCCCGCTGCAAGACCTGTCCAATCCACCCACCCAGCACTTCCTATTCCAGTCCTGTCACAGGTTTATCCTACCCTATCAGAGGCCGGGCCACTTGTGAAAGCAGCCACGTAATTTACCAACTGTGCTGCAAGCACTGTACAGCTTTCTATATATATTTCTATATATATATATATATGTGTGTGTGTGTGAATGTGTGATCGTGTGTGTGTATATGTATGTGTGTGTGTGTGTGTGTGTGTGTGTATGTGGTCTTGTGCACTTGCAGTGTACATGAATTATTTTAAATTATATTATTTTACTTTATTTTATTTTATTTTATTTTCTCCCCTCACCCGCCTCCCCACTCCATTCCTAAGCTGCATCTCGTTATTCCCATCTAACCCATCCCCACCACCGTGACGTAACCTTTCTATCCCCTCCCCCTCCCCTCCCCTCCCGTCCCCGATTCGCTGCAGAGCGTGATTCGAAGTGTGGCAGTCGGAGGTGATGGTTGTATGACTGTGTTGTGTGCCTGTGTGATTGCGTGAGTGCTCTATTTCTGAAGAAGGCCATGGCCGATAGCTGAATGTGTTGTATGTGTGTGTCTTTTGTATGTGCCTGTCGCAGCTCGTCGCCACGTCTTTGCGGTGAGTAGTAAACTGTCCTCACTATATTATTTATTCCAACCTGGACTTTCCAATTTTATATCTCTTTTAAATTTCCTACTTACCTACACCATTTAAGGGTTAGAATATTCCACAATCCGACCAATAGAATGCCTTTTTTGTTTTTCTTGATGACGACATCCTCCTGAGTAGTCCCCGCCCAGAGATCCAAATGGGGACTATTTTACCTCCAGAATATTTTATCCAAGACGACGCCATCATCATATATTCATACAGTAGAGCTGCATGTCCTTGGGAATAGTAATGACTGTAGTTTCCCCTTGCTTTCAGCTGTTCACTTTTTGATTTTATGCTACTTGTTAAGATGTAATAGGTAAGTGTTATGAGGTATCAAGCTTGGAGTCTGAAGGATGCTGGGAAAGGTAGTGTTCAGCAGCAGCAAGACTATGGGCATGTTGGATAATGGTGTATATGGAAATGGCAGCAATAGTGACAAATAAGGATTCAGGAGGTAAAGGGGCATGTTGGATAATGGTGTATATGGAAGTGGCATTAATTGAGGAGTTAAAGGAGTGAAGATGGAGAAGAGTCATGGATGGAAGTGGCTAGTATCTTAGGTGTGGGAGGATATGTTTCCAACAATAGGATGAAGGTGCTACTTAACAAGGGCTGAAATTATTTTATTTGGAGCACAGTAACCAGCCACAATTGGGCATCCAGGATTGTTAAATTTATGGAGTTTTGGGAGCATGTAAAATGTAGGTGTGTGGGGTATTGTTGAGGTGAAGAGGGGCCAGAAGATTTTATCACAGATTGTAGGTCATTTTGGAATTCTGGGATGGGGTCATCTTGGCACAACTTGTAGATGGAGTAATCAGACAATAGGGTATTTTCCTGTGTTAAAAATATGGTTCGAATTGTTGTTATTCTGAATGATTATAACATACATACAGCATTTTCGCTCATAATTCTTACAAAACATCTGTTATTTTTATGTAATTAAAGCTTAAAAATCATCAAATTTCACGATTAGATCACGTGATCGAAAACGCTCCGTTATTGGCTGAAGTGCTGGTGACGTCATAGAACACCTACAGCGCGGCAACTAGAAGTCGGAGCTGTATTATTGTACGCATTTCCTCCATTTCGCAGATTCAAGTTCAGTTTTTTCGTGATCTAAACGCCTTTACAGTTTTTATGCCACAATGGAAGATGGTTATGTGAAGGCTGACAGCGGAAACCTCCCTAAAGTTGATGCAATTATCGTGTCTTCATTCTTTAAAAACAATCCAAATTTTTACGTGCCAGAAATAAGAAACGTGAAAACTGCATTGTAAGTAACGCATACCTACATTTTAAAGCTTATTATTTCGAGAGATTTTATGCCATTGGAAAAAAGTACCCTATTTGTTGATGTCAGCAGACTTAATCTGAAGTCACCATATTATGCAATAAAGGGTGAAATTTTATCTTCTATCAAAGCGGCCTTGAGTGATTATGTTGGCAACATCAACAACACGATAGAAAATCTTTGACGAGATGTTCAGATCACATAGAATGACTAGATTAGTGTATCGTACAGACCACGAAGTAAATAAATAATGCTGTTCCTGCTCTATGATTGTTGTATGTACCCTTGTCCGGTCAGTAAAAGTAACTGCCCTCGTAAATCAAAGGTTTCACGACAAAATATCTGCACTGTCACGCGATTGGCTAATGGCGACGTCTCATGATTCTCGCTATTCAGCATATGTTGCCAACATAGTCACAGGAAGCCGCCGGGATAGTTAGTAAAATTTAACCCGCTAAAGCAAGCAGTTAAGGGAGTAATTTTATTTAACTACTTCGATACTGGTGCAAAGTGAAACATCAAAATCTGTAAAATACAGCAAAAATGCCTTGTGTATAGTTATACAATATATCTATAGTCTAGAACAGGGACAGCGCGGGTTGCATCGGCGGTGTTTTCATTTCGCTCGTAGGTTAGCAACGCACATTTCGAGTAGCCAAATGCATGTCATTTTCACGTAAACATTGCGAGCGAGACACGATGGAATAAATTTATAGCACCGAAATTACAGCGCTTTTCTGGTTTGTTGTTTTTGTGAGTGAATGTTTGCGATTGTGTGTAAACTTTCTGCCTTGCATATCAGTATTTTCCTTACATATTCAAGATTTGGTTTGATATGAGTGTGTCACGACATTTAACACTACAAACTAATCCATTTACGTTTACTCGTCAACATACGAAGCCGCATGCTTTAATAAAAAAAAAAAAATCAGTTGAAATGTTATTTACTTGCAATGAAGATTGCTTGGTAGAGCCCTGTGTAGAAGAAAAGGCTTACGTTATTTTATTTGTGTTTTACTCAGTGGACATAGGTATTTGTTTATCTTACGAGAGCAGCAGCAGCAGCAGCGTGTTGTATGACGTCACAAGCATCACGTGACTCAAACGTAGCGTTTTAGCGGGCTTTCAAATTATTTGAATTTCATTTCTTTTTTAAAAAAGAAGTACTGAAATCTACGATGTAAAAAAGCATGTTCGGACCATAATATGGCATAATCAACAATTTAAAACGATTTCCAGAAAACAGTCAAATACCCTATTGGTAGAGGCCTTCTGCCACAGTCACTGTGATCCAACACAACAATGGTGAAACCTTTGTCTGCAGGAGGATGATTAGGTTGGAATCTGTTTTGTGGTTTTATAAAGCTGTCCTTTCTTCTGTCGAAAGGTTGGTTTTTCTTAGAAAGGGATTTGGGAAAGCATGTTAATGCCAAGTTGGAGGTGTGAAAATCCTACAAGGTCACCAGAGGGTTGTCAAGATGAGAGTCAGGAAGGATCATGGTTGATGGTGGTATGAGCTGGCAAATGTAGGGTTCAATGTTACAACTGTGTTGGCTTTGGCTGGAGGAATTGGTGGTAGAGTAGAGTTCATGCTGTAGTGATCAGCAGCAGGAGAATAGGTCTTTGATATGTCCAACATGGTAAAATTCAGGTGTGGGGTTGAAAATGAGATCTTTGAATATGACTAAAACTTCTATGTTTTTATTTATTTATTGCAGAATTGTTGAAAACTATTTTTACACTTCAGATCATTCTGGAACTCACCTGAGGAGGATACTTGGACTTGATATATGGAACCTTTACCCTTTTCTCACAGTCAAGGTTGAGTCCGATCAGCAGAGCACAGTCGAAAAGACGTGTGTAACGACTCTCTCTGAAACGTTTTACTGCCCTCCGCGTCAACTGTGACACGTGACTTGATACACGTCGCACATATACCTTTCGTTCCTCTGTCAGTCTTGATAAATCCGAATTTGGCAGTGGGGTTTCTTCAGGATCTGAAAATGAGTTTGGATCACACTAACTAAATTGTTTTCATGAAATACGAAAGCCCACACAAATGAAAAGTGTTTCTAAACAATGTGGAGTTTAAAAGGTGTCCGTGAACATATTTTTGATTACTCACACTAGTGAACTGTGAACTATGTGATATTAAATGAGGAAAAGAGAAGGATTTTTTTTTTCTTTACTAACAATTACAATCAAAATTTAGTGTGATTTCAGCTGTATTATTTATGTAAAGATCACATAACTCAAACCTGATAGCTTATGGTAGAAGACAGAGTAATAATCAAGAGGAAAATTACTGAAAAGCATCATGCAACTGTTTAGTAATAGCAGAAAGCTAAGCGAGATCTACTTGAATGCTGGATGCATAACATGTATAATCTACCGGTACATTATTTTTAGTTTAAATGAAAGCTTTAATAGTTCTGAGTAAGCACCTCAGTTTCCACATATTTGTATTATATTTAATTTTGGCTAGGAATTGAAACTGAAGAAAGAGAAGATGGTGGATAACAACAGAAATGGATAATTAACATTCTCACAATAGGATGACTTTTCCAAAACTTTTGAAGAGTTCTTATCATAAAACAAGTAGATAACTACTGGCGAGCTTCAGATTCTATGAGGACAGAAATATAGCATTCCAAGTCAAATACCATGGTTGAAGTAACAGTCACATAGTCTTATTGGATTAAGCCTCACTAGGAATTCCTACTCTTCTAAAACTGTGCAAAAGAGAAGTGCATTAATAAATTGGGAACCAAAATGATGGTGTATATTTTAAGGTCGTTTTTTCACTTGATCATGCACATATTGTACACTGAAGAGCCAAAGAAACTGTTACACATGCCTAATATCAAGTAGGAATCCTGCAAGCACTTGCAAGGACCTGACTAAAGTCTGAAGTAGTGTTGGAGTGTATTCACACCATGCATCCTGCAGGACTGGTCTTAAGTCCATATGAGTACAAGTGGGTGGAGATCTCTTCTTAACAGCATGTTGCAAGGCATCCTGGACATGCTCAACAATGTTCATGTCTGGAGAGTTCGGTAGCCAGTGGAGCTGTTTAAAACTAACAAGAGTGTCCCTGGAACCAATCTGTAGCAATTCTGGACATGTGGGGTGTCACATTGTTCTGCTGGAATTGCCCCAGTCTGTCAGAAAACACAATGGACACGAATTGATGTGGCTGATCAGTCAGGATGCGTACATACGAGTCACCTGTCAAGAGTTGTATCTGGATATATCAAGGGTCCTATATCACTCTAATTGCACATGCCCTACACCACTAAGGAGCCACCATCAGACTTGGCAACATGTTTCCAGTAATCAACAGTACAATGTAGGCAGAGTTGGGAAAGTTATTTTTTTTAAGGTAACTATGTTACGGTTAAAGTTACTTCCCTGAAAGATAACTTAGTTACAGTTATAGTTACTATACATAGAAAGTAACTGTATCAGTTAAAAGTAACTTAACAGTTGTTTTTACAGTTACTTTTAAAAATTATCATTGTAACTCACGTAAATCCGTAATAAACCTTACTCGTTTAGAAAGGAAACAAGCTTTAGTGTTAATGCATCTTTCATACATTAATGCATACACAATTATTATTATTATTATTATTATTATTATTATTAATAGTAATAATAATAATAATAATTCCGCCTAAGCTGGTCCCAAGCCCGGTAGTGAAAGGAGGAGGGGGAGGAGTAACACCTTGTTAAAAAACCTTGATTCACCTGGCCAGAGTGATAGTACCTTGTAAGGGTCCCTTGACAGGTTAAAATGAAGACCTTAATGGCAGTGAAGACAGAGATGAAGATCATTGGTACGGCAGAAATGGCGGAAGAGGCAAGCTTTACAGAGAAGATAAAGCATATTCAAAAGTCCAGACACGTCTGTGTGGCAACCACAAGTATTCTGGCCAGTGTCTGTTCACCATGTGAGGTGCAGCTGAACACCAAGCTCCAGGAACTAACAATCCCTGGTTCTAACCACCCAGCATAGCTGGAACTGAATTACAAGCAGTATGATTCGTACAAGTATAATTAATATTACCCCAGGTGGTCAATCTACTCGCCTTGTGGCACAACCAAGCTATCGGATTCTGGGGAGCTGGGCCTCGTACAACAGAGAAAGTTGGAGTTTTCTAGAAAACTTCTACGAAAGTCTCATACATTTATTGGCACTTTCAACATACAAACACTAATACAAACTGGCAAGTTACATAATCTTATGACAGAACTCAACAAATAGAAAATTCAAATCCTTGCACTCCAAGAGACTAGATTCACTGATTCAAAAACAACAGACTACAACGACTACCGAATCTTTAAAAGCAAAACAGACAAGAAAATATGCAAAGTAGCTGTATTATTTGGCATGGCCTTTATTGTGAATAAGGACATCCTTGACTCCGTTATAGATGTGAACCAAATCAGTAACAGACTAATGACCATGTGAATCAAGCACACCAACAAAACATATACATTTATTAATGTTCATGCACCTACCAACATTCAGAAGAAAAAAAAAAAAGACCAGAGAAGAAAGAAAAATTTTGGGAAAACCTTGAAAATGAAATCTCCAGAATTCCAAAGGAGGGCATAAAAATTCTTCTCGGTGATTTTAACACACAAATTGGCAAAGAGTGGAGTGGCAACTACCCTGCACACAAATTCACGAACAAGAATGGCATGAGGCTCATCGAGCTGTGCCAGCAAAACAACCTAAAAATCATGTCAACATCATTTCAAAAAAATCCAAAGGTCCAAAAAGTGGCGATCCCCTATCCTTCAGCTAGGGGAATTTCAAATAGACCATGTTGCGATTTCCTATGATTTCCAAAAAGAAATACACGACGTTCAAGTCCACAGAGGGGCAAATATAGATTCTGACCACTATCTTATCACTAATTCACTCCAAAAAGGAAAGGCAGAAAGAAAACCCCACTAATTCCCAAATTTGATTTGAAAAAAATCCAAGAATAAAAAATTACAGAAGTATGGGAAAAGCAAACTACAAACAACTGGAGAGATTTCCAAACAAAAATTATACAGAAATCAAGAGAACTGATCCCATTAAAGAAAAACTCCAAACACCCATGATGGAATTCACATTGTGATAATGCAATAGAAGAGAGACAACGTGCCTTCCTAAATTACAATTGTGACAAATCAGAAACCACACAAAAGACATTTTTCGAAGTGAGAAAACAAACAGCTAAAATACTTAGACAAACTAAAAGAAAATATCTTAATGAACAGCTACTCAATTGAAGAAGACTTCAGGAACCACAACACACAAGATTTTTACAAATTTCATAAATCAAATCAAAGGATACACTCCATGAAACCTCTGTTTCAGGAAAAAGAATGGTAAATTGGCACTAACTAACAAAGAAAATAGCCAAGAACTAGCTAAATATTTCTCACAACTTCTAAATTGCCCATAACCAAATACAAGATTTCCCAGATTACAAAAATGAAACTTCATTAGTGCCAACTCCGGAAGAAATATATAGCCACGTTAAGAAGCTCAAAAATAATAAGTCATCAGGAGACGATGGAATTGTAGCTGAACTACTGAAGAACCTTGGCCCAAACTCCCTAAAAGAGATCACCCAAATCATCAAAGAAATTTGGCAGACAGAAAATATTCCAGAGGATTGGAAGTGTGCACTAATTCATCCATTACAGAAAAAGGGGGAGAGAGCAGATGTAAACAACTACAAAAGTATTTCACTTTTACCTGTGACCTATAAAATTTTATCCGCGTGTCTGCTAAAGAGGGCACAAGAACAACTAGAACGTACAATTTGAGACTACCAAGCAGGAGTTCAACCTAATAAATCATGCCCTGAACAGATCTTTAACCTTAAAGCTATTTTAAAAATAAAGCAATCCAGTCTAAACCAATAGTTTGCACATTAGTTGATTTTAAGAAAACATATTACTCTATAGACAGACAGTCCCTACTTAACATTCTCGAAGAGTGTGGACTAGATACCAAAACCCGAAAACTAATTGAACAGACAGAAACCAAATCAAAAATTAAATTCATAGATGAAATGTTGGAACAATTCTTAATTAAAACAGGAGTAAGACAAGGAGATGGGATCTCGCCACTATTATTCAACATAATTTTAGACAAAGTAATGAAAGAATGGGAAGTCAAACTAAGGAAACAAAACTTCTGGAAGCCAATTGAACTAAGAAAAGGTAAAGGAAAATTGAACATCCCTTATTTAGCGTTTGCAGGTGACCTAGCAATTATAATTGACAGTGAAGAAACTGCAATAAAACAAATTGATAACCTCAAAGAATGTGCAGAGAAGGTTGGCCTGCAAATCTCCTTTGAGAAGACTGAATTTATTTGCTCCAAATTAGATATTCTGAAACTCAAAAGAAATTATGGTGAAATCAACAGAGTCAAACACTTTAAGTATCTCGGCGAAGTTATTGAACCAACAGGACTCAAGAAAATAGCAAAAAACAATTACAAAAAATCAAGAAAGCATTCGGACTTGTTCAAAACGTATATAACAAAAAATGCCTGTCAAAAGGAACTAAAATCGAACACTACAACACAGTTATCAAACCGACAATTGTATGTGCAAGTGAAACACTCTCACTGAATAGAAAACTAGATTTACAAGAAATTAAGAAAGTAGAAACAAAAATTATTAGGAAAATTCTGGGACCACGATACACACAAGATGGATACAGACTGCAGACCATGGAGACAACCGAAAAACTATCAAATATCGAAACTGACATCAGAAAGAGATGAATGAAATTTTATGGACACCTACACAGATTACCTGGAAACAGGTTAACTAAACATCTACTGGACTATGTGACATCACTTAAAGCAACAATACCCTGGGTAACTGAAGTTAAGAAGGATTTGACAAAAGCAAAAATTGACATAACAAACACATCAGACAGGGATACATTCAGAAGAAAAATTGACAAGTGGAAGTTTACTTCAGAGACGGCACCAAAATCATACTAATCAAATTGGACCGAAGAAAGAAAGAAGGCATTTGGGGAGAAAATGAAGAAATATTGGGAAAATAAGAAGAACCTTAAGAAACATTGATAAGTAACCTGCTTATCATTCGCCCATGGGGACATTCGCTAATAAATAATAATAATAATAATAATAATAATAATAATAATAACACATAATTAATGCATTATTAAATAAATTGTCCACAGAATCTTCTACCTCACTGCATCTCAATTTCAATGTTGGTTCATTTTCACCAACTGTAGTTTTTCAAACGTTCCATCTCATGAAAGTTACGTTTCATCTTGTTTGTTGTTTGCGTCTCCATAAAAACTACCGAATTTGTTTTCTATTATATATTTGTAGAGTCTTAAGTTGAAATGGCAGCAATGAGCAAACATTTCAAACTGTGTATTTGAATAGAGAGTTAGGCTATGACAGGTGAAGAGGAACAATTAGTGACATGGGACACTGCATTAATAGTAGGCTACTCAACGAAATACGCAGACGAAGAGGACATAGTTGTCCGAGGAGGGCAAAATGCATACTATAGAATATGTGACAGAGATGACATGATGTCACGTGGGTGTGGACTAAGGGATCACGGAATGGACTGGGCGGTCGCTTCCACCGGGGGTCAAGTCCTCCCTCGGACGTATGTGTGTGTTTATTTTGTCCTTAGTGTAAGTTAGTTTAATTAGTTTGCAAGTCTAAGAACTGATAACCACTGCCATTTGGTCCCATATGTTTACGAAGAATTGAATTTGATTGACAGGCTGTGCGAGCTGAATTTGAAATACATTTCTGCTTTTTGTAACTTCACCAAGACGTCAGCGTCAAATTTGGAAATTACAATGAAAATATTACAGGACTGGTTGTTTCAAAGACAGACACAAAGTTCAGAAAAACAATTCTTGTGAAGAGAAGACTAGCTGCTTCTCACTTTTCAAAGTGAGCCACATCATTACTGTCCCTCCAGTTTGTAAAGCTTGGGGATAAAGGATTATGTAAAAGTAATTCAGTTATATTAATAGCACTGGAACATATTGACAATATATTTATTTAAGTTTTCACATTATTATAAATCATCATTTTCATTGAAGGAAGCTTCTTTAGCCTTAAAGTCATTCACACTACTAATGAATGTGACAAGGGATCTGCTGCTAACGGTCCCCTTTTCACGTCCACATTCAGTACACACTGCTGCCTCCTAAATACTCTTACATTCATTTCTGCTTCATAAAAAGCTCTGTAAAACAAAATGTTGTCATCGCTCTTACATTGGCCGGAAAGTAATGTACAGTAACTCGATAAATTCTCATTTTCCAAAATAAAGATAACAAATCCTATTTTTATAGCTGTGTTGTTGAGAACAGGGCTGGTGCCAAACAACTAGCAATTTTCTATGGGGAGTCGTGCTTCTTTTTAATTATTTTTATGACATTTATCAGGCCTCCTCTGCCTCTTATCAGGGGACGAATTTGTAAATATTGCTTCTTGACCACTTAATTTCATGAGTGAATACACGGAGAGACTATATATAACTCTACAGATACAAACAACGAACACTACCACTGAAAAGGAGCATTTAGTGCTAGCAAGCCACAGACATTGTTTCTTTAGCAACACTGCCGTGGAACACAGCTTTTTTGTCGCCATTATGTTGTGAAAATCGGTATTGTAGTTCAGAACTAGCAGCGAGCAATGTCGTAGAACATGATTCAAACAGAAACTTCCTGGCAGATTAAAATTGTGTGCCAGAACCGGTACTCTAAACTGGGACCTTTGCCTTTCACGGGCAAGCACTTGCCCGTGAAAGGCAAAGGTCCCAGGTTCGAGTCCCAGTTCTGGCACACAATTTCAATCTGTCAGGAAGTTTCATATCAGTGCACACTCCACTGTAGAGTGAATGTTTCATTATGTTTCAATCTCATTGTAAGCGCGCCTTAACTCCTATGAGCAAGCAAAAAACTAATTGTACATTAATTCTTAAGTTCACCTTGGTGTTTTGACTGCTTTTAATTGTTCTCTCACCACAACAATTTGCAGCAAAAGGAATCATTTTTTTCCATACAACGTCAAAAATTCAGAAATACTTCATCATAAGATGGCCAAGGCATGCGCGTGTCACAAAATCTTGTGCACTGACTAATACCACATTCTAACTCACTCAAATAGTAATAACCTGCAATTGTAACAGCAGTAACTGATCTAGCAAGTACTCCAGACACCTGTTGTCTTATATAGGCATTGCCAACCAAAGTGTCGTCCACTGACGTTTGCATAACCATGCCTATGTATACCATATTCTTTGGCTCTTCAGTGTACTTTTTGATAGTCGCTGAATGTATATTTCAGAATTTTAAGTGCACATAATTATTTTTAAAATTTCTGGTCCCATAAATTAAAAAGAAAAATAAATAAATAAATTAGATATTTACCAGTGGAAAATCTGATTGGTATACCACATTGCATGATGGACTGTAAAGGCTCCAAGAGGTGAAAATGTTTGGTTGAGCATTGAATGCAGTAAAGAGAAGAGGCAGGAGAGGATAAATAATGGGAGATATAGAGTTGTGTGTGCAGAGGGGGGGGGGGGGGGGCGAGGATTTGAAATGATAGAAATAATAACGAAAAAATAAAAAACAGTAATTAATTGTGGGATATTGTAAGGGACAACACACAATTGGACTGCAATACAGGATGTCTTCTGAACTGGAGTTTCCTAATCGTATTTGTGATGTTTATGAGCTTACTAAATGAGCCTGTAATGAAGTGTGCTACTCTCTGTTGGATCTTCTCTATGTCTTCTATTAACCTATATGGTACTGGTCTTACACTGATGAGCAATACTCAAGTGCTGGTCAAATGAAAGTTTTGAAGCCTACTTCCTTTGTTGAGGCATCATGTGTCAGTACGCTGCAGATGCTCCTGCAAGTCGCTACACTTATCTAGTGTTGCAACTCCCCAATGAACTACTGCATCATCAGCAAGCAGCTTCATGGAATTTTCGATGTTATCTATGAGATTACTTTAATGTCTGAAGACTTCTCTTCATTGAGAATGACAAGCTATGTTCTGTTAGCTAGAAAGGATACAACTAGCACCCAACAACTACAGGTGAAATCCACTAGGTGTAGAGAGCGACAATGACCGCTACATTGATAAAACAAAAGAGAAACATGAATGAAGAAAATGCAAAAGACCCAGGCCTTATGGGCAAGTGAAATAAAACATTACTGCAGAATACTGTGGCTGGGACCATCACTGGGACAATGAAGGATGGGCCAACCACACTGCAAACATTAAAAACCGCCAATCACTCGACACAAAACACACAAAACTATTTAAAAGTGCTTGAGGGCTTGGAACCTGAAAGATTAGGATAAAGTGCCATCTATTAAATAGAATGACAAAAACCAGGTGCGCGGATAAAACATAAAACACAGTCAGCCATGACAGAATTGTCTGCTAGTACTAAAGGGAGCAGACTTGGAAGATTATAAGATTGCCCCAAGGGGGCTAAAATACGACAGTCCATCATGAGATGGACCACTGTCAAAACAGCACCACAGCGACACTTGGGCAGAGTCTCAAGGCGAAGTGGATACCCATGGGTCAACCAAGTATGCCAATATGGAGACAGCACAGGACAACCGAATCCCGACATTTGGATCTCAATGAAGTTTTCCACACGGTTGTGGATAGTTTGATTGTGAGAAACTTGTGTTGTACACTCAAAGCAGACCATTCAGAGCTTTAAAGACTTTCCAATACAGCGCCAACCTAAGATCAATTTCCAGTGGGCGCAACGGGCACTATTCACAGTAGTCCAGTGATGAGCCTTCTTATAGTAGTAAGGGACCCTCCCTCTACAATTCCGCCAACAACAGCTGCTGGCATCATACAATGTCCATGTTCGTGTCTCACCAAATTACCCAAACTGCAGGCTTCTTTTTTCGTCTTCTGCACTCCCCTCCCCACGATAGCGACCCAGAGCAGATTTGCTGAGATATATATATATATATATATATATATATATATATATATATATATATATATACGTAAAAAATAGATGTGTACACTTACCAGGCGAAAGGGCACAGGCAGTAATAGCAACAAATAAACACCTAACCTCCGTAACCTCCTAGTCCACCCCTATGAAATCCCCAAACCACCTTCCCTACCTTCTGGCTCCTACCCTTGTAACCGCCCCCGTTGTAAAACCTGCCCTATGCACCCTTCCACCACCACTTACTCCAGTCCCGTAACCCGGAAGGTGTACACGATCAAAGGCAGAGCCACTTGCGATAGTACCCACGTGATCTACCAACTGACATGCCTGCACTGTGAAGCATTCTATGTGGGAATGACCAGCAACAAACTGTCCATTCGCATGAATGGACACAGGCAGACAGTGTTTGTTGGTAATGAGGATCACCCTGTGGCTAAACATGCCTTGGTGCATGGCCAGCACATCTTGGCACAGTGCTACACCGTCCGGGTTATCTGGATACTTCCCACTGACACCAATCCTTCAGAACTCCGGAGATGGGAACTAGCCCTTCAGCATATTCTCTCTTCCCGTTGCCCACCTGGTCTTAACCTCCGCTAAATTCGAATTCCCACCCACCATCTTAACATCTTTGCCTTGGTTCTCTGGACAGAGCCTCTGCCTCAAGTGGCATCTCTGTCTGACTTCTAACTTCTTTGCTTTTTACAGTTCAACAGTATGTCTGCCTAAGTGTACTTGTGTCTGTGTAAATGTGTGGGTGTATGTGCATTTATTTACCTTCCATTTTTTCCCCCAAGGTAAGTCTTTCCTGTCCCGGGATTGGAATGGCTCCTTACCCCCTTCCTAAAACCCTCATCATTTCCTTTTCCCTCTCCTTCCCTTCTGCCTGATGAAGCAGCTAGGCTGCGAAAGCTAGCATTTTTGTGTGTGTGTTTGTGTCAGTGTTTATTTGTTGCTATTACTGCCTGTGCCCTTTCGCCTGGTAAGTGTACATCATCTATTTTTTACGTATATTTTTCCTTTTAGGAATTTTTCCTCTATAATATATATATATATATATATATATATATATATCTGTTGTGGGGCCAAAAGTTCCCCATCTTCAAGGATCCTCAAGAGTCACTGAATTACCATACATTTGAGGAGCTTCCACAGAACATTGGTGAGGCTAATCCGGCTATAACTATTAGCCACCTGTGGATCAGTGCCAAGTTTCAACACCAGAATGACGATACTGTCCCTCCATCGGAATGCGAAAATAGGGAGAACAAAGGAACTGGCTGTGAATGCAGCCTGGTGCTGGAGAGGTATTGGGGCATGTAGCTAGAGCATTTTGGAACTCCCATGCACTGAACACTGCAATGTATGGTGCAGCACAATAACTGCTTTTGCTCGACTCGCTCTTTATGGGTACAGAAATCCACACCATAGACTGCAGTTGCAGAACCACATGTGAAATGCTCTGATGTGTGTTCGGCAATATTGCTGGGTCAGTGACCTAAATGTGAAGATGGGATTCTTATTATAGAGTGGTATTAAAAAAGTCGCCAGACTTGTGATCACACCCGAGTAGCGGAGGTTCGAGAACCAATGATGGCAATGTGTCTTTCCCAACAGTCCTGTTTACTCTGCTGGATAAGTCTCTGAGCTCAGGCCAGGAGACATTTGAAACCAATAATTTCCTCTACAGTTGGGTGGTATCGGTGGCTCTGCAGTGCTCGTTGATGATACCGGATGATCTCAGCGATATCTGGTGTGCACCAAGGCACCGACTTGTGCCGAAACGTACCATGGGAGCATGGGATAGTCGTCTTGGCAGCAGAAAGAATGACCACAGTGACCTGGTGAACTGCCAAATCAACTTCAGCGGGAAGTGGAGCAACAACCATGGCAGCCGAGGTATAAGCTGGCCAGTCTGCTCTGCAGAGAGACCATCGGGGCAGTTGGTCTGCTGGTTGAGTCTGAGGCAAAGACAGGAGGACAGGAAAGTTGCCACTGCCACAAAGATTATCATGTATTCACCAACCGAAAAGGGGGAGGAGGCACGGGCTACAAAGTGAGAGATCTATTGCCGAGTACATGCCATGTGCCATGCCAAAGTGTGTGGGAGAGCAGTGTCCAGGAGGTAAACATTCAACTGTGTTAAGACAGTCTCGATATCCCTATTTATTTATTTATTTTCTGTTCCATAGGACCCACTTCAGGAGTAAGACTCCATGGTCATGGAACAAGTCAATACATTGTTACACAAGAATGGTAATAGAAAAATTTTAAGTAGTCCCTTGCACACGACAATCTTAAGACAAAGTGAAAAGAATCAATAAAGAAAAAATGAATTAGCTTAATTGTTTAACTTTTCTAGGAGTTCCTCGACAGAATAAAAGGAGTGAGCCACGAGGTAACTCTTCAATTTAGATTTGAAAGCATGTGGATTAGTGCTAAGATTCTTAAGTTCTTGTGGCAGCTTATTGAAAATGGATGCCGCAGAATACTGCACCCCTTTCTGCACAAGTGTTAAGGTGGTGTGGTGCAAATGTAGATTAGACATCTGTCTAGTATTCACCGAGTGAAAGCTACTAACTCGTGGGAATAAGCTGATATTATTAACAACAAACGACATTAAAGAAAAAACGTATTGTGACGCCAGAGTCAAAATTCCCAGACTACTGAAAAGGGGTCGACATGACGTTCGCGAACTTGCACCAGATATTGCTCGAACCGCCCTTTTTTGAGCCAGAAATATCCTTTTTGCATCAGGCGAGTTACCCCAAAAAACAATGCCGTACGTCATAAGTGAGTGAAAGTAAGCGAAATAGACTACTTTTCGTGTTGAAAAATCACTTATCTCAGATATTGTTCTAATGGTAAATATAGCAGAATTTAGTTTTGGAACAAGATCCTGAACATGGGCTTTCCATGACAGCTTACTGTCTATATGAACACCTAGAAATTTGAACTGTTCAGTCTCACTTATCACATGCCCATTATGTGTAATCATAATGTCAGATTTCGTCAAATTATGTGTTAGAAATTGTAAAAACTGAGTTTTACTGTGATTTAACATCAACTTGTTTTCTAATAGCCATGAACTTATCTCTTGAACTGCATTATTTGATACTGTGTCAATATTACGAGCAACATCCTTCACTACCAAGCTGGTATCATCAGCAAACAAAAATATTTTACAATCACCTGTTATACTCGAAGGCATATCATTTATATAAATAAGAAACAGCAACGGTCCCAAAACAGACCCCTGGGGCACCCCATACTTAATTGTGCCCCATTGGGATTGCACGTCATAGCCATTTTCTACACTGCGGAGAATTACCTTCTGTTGTCTATTATTAAAGTAAGAGGTGAACCAGTTGTGGGCTACTCCCCGTATTCCATAATGTTCCAACTTCTGCAACAATATTTTGTGATCAACACAATCAAACGCTTTTGTTAAATCAAAGAAGACGCCTAATGTCCGTAGCCTCTTATTTAACCCATCAAGTGCCTCACAGAGAAACGAAAATATAGCGTTTTCGGTCGTTAAACCACTTCTAAAACCAAACTGTACGTTTGACAGGAAATTATGTGAACTGAAATGATCAATTAATCTTGAATAACTTTGGAAAAAACCGATGGCATAGAAATAGGTCTATAGTTGTCTACATTATCTCTTTCTCCTTTTTTATAAAGCGGTTTCACTACTGAGTACTTTAATCTGTTAGGAAAGTGACCATTCTGAAAGGAAAAATTACAAATATGGCTTAGTACTGGGCTAACATATGGAGAACAGTACTTTAGAATTCTGCTAGATACCCCATCATATCCACAAGAGTCCTTAGTCTTTAGTGATTTAATTATTGACTCAATCTCACCTATGGAAGTATCATGAAGGATCATTTCAGGTAACAGCCTCGGAAACGCTTTTTCTAAAAACGTTATATGATTACCTGTAGAAACTAGAGTTTTGTTCAGTTCCTCTACTATATTCAGAAAGTGATTATTGAATATTGCACATATATCTAACTTGTCAGTAACAGAAACATTCCTACTACGCACTGACGTTATATCTTCTACCTGCTGCTCCTGACCAGACACTTCCTTCACGACTGACCAGATAGTTTTAATTTTATCCCGAGAGTTTGCTATTCTTTTTGCGTACCACATACTTTTTGCATTCCTAATGACGTTTTTCAGAACCTTACAGTACTGTTTGTAATGAGCTACTGCATCTTCATTCTGACTGCTTCTAACATTTTGATACAACTCCCGCTTAGTTCTACATGATACTCTTATCCCCTTTGTCAGCCACCCTGGCTGTCTGTTACTGAAAGTACCCTGTTTTGAGCGTTCTAGCGGAAAGCAACTTTCAAACAGCATAATAAATGTGTTCAGAAAAGCATTATATTTATCATCTGCATTATCAGCACTATAAACATCCTGCCATTCTTGTTCCTTAATTAGGCTTAAAAAGGTCTCAATTGCAACTGGATTAACTTTTCTGTGTAGTTGATATTTATGTTTAACATTTGTTTGAGAACAAATACTTTTTAGAATTAAAAGTTGGGCATCGTGGTCTGATAGGCCATTTACTATTCTGCTGACAGAGTGCCCCTCTAATAATGAAGAATGAACAAAAATATTGTCAATGGTAGAACTGCTATTTCCTTGCACTCTCGTTGGAAAAAATACTGTTTGCATCATGTTATAGGAATTAAATAGATCTAACAGCTGACTTTTCCTTAAGCTATCACCTACACAATTAATGTTGAAATCTCCACACACAATTAAATTTTTATACTTCCTATACAGTGAACCCAGAACCAATTCCAGCTTGGGCAGAAACATTTTAAAATCTGAGTCAGGGGATCTATAAATAACAACTATTACTAGTTTAGTTCCATTAACATTAACAACTCCTGCACAACATTCAAATATCTGTTCTGTGCAGTGTTTAGAAAAATCGATTGACTCAGATGAAAAATCGTTTTTTACATACATGGCCACTCCCCCACACTGCAAGGAACTCCTAGAGTAGAAGGCAGCTAACCTGTATCCTGGCAAAGGAAGTCTCTTAATTGTCACACCACTTAAAAAGTGCTCTGAAATTCCAATAATGTCAGAATCAGTATCAATAAGCATTTCATTAACTTTATCTCTGATACCCTGTATATTTTGATGGAAAACAGTAATTCCCTTATTACTTATATTCTTAGACTTTGTCAGAGGTGGTTCAATTCTTAGAGGGACTTCCTTTAAGCAGGAATATCTATCAGCTGTCTTCAGTCTAAAAAAGGTGCAGCCCTAGCACCAACTACTACAGGAATTTTTCCATGAGTGAAACCCCCACCCCCTACTACACTGTCACCTATGAGCTTTGCCAACCTCCCCTTCCCATACCTATTGAGGTGCAGACCGTGCCTAGTAAAATCCGACCTTTGGATAGTTTCAACTGGCACCACTGCAATGTGATCCATGCCCTCCGTCATCAGCGCCTTCTCAAGCCCCATGTTAACACGGCTGACAGCCGTATTAAGACATGGCCCAAGGTCTGGGTTCCACTCCATAAAGGGTGGTGCAATGCCCCCCAAAAGGATAAATGGCAGGGGAAGTTGGTGATCAAGGTAGTGAAGTCAGTGGGAGAGAGTACCTCATCTGGGGAGAGGTAGACAGAGTAGATGGTGATGTCCTGCACTGTCTGGATCCTTAAATCCACTGCATTGAACACCCTGTAGAGGTACAGTGGTGAGAACTTACACACAGACACCACTGGATACCCTGTGCTGAGTGTTTTTATAATAGCCCTGATAGCCATGAAGGGCAGGGGTCTTCTGGACAGGAAACCAAGTTTCCTGTAGGGCTACACAGAAAGCAGGAAAGTGGCACAATAGCTGTTGCAACTCGGACAGGCTGCAGAAGAAACCGCCACAGTTCCATTGTAAGATTAAACAGCCTCCTGAAGTGTAGGGCATACAGGAGAAAAAATTGGAGAATCTTGCACAGAACTGTCTGTCGTCACTGGCTGTGGATGTTGAGCATTGACATCCATGGCTTTTGAAGTCTCGGCAACAGACAAGTTATCAGGGGATGCAAGGATCTCCACCTTGTCCTCAGACACAGAAGTATGCGGTGCTGGCACGGTAGGCACCTGGGATTTTTTCTTCTTCTTCTTTCTCTCTTGCTGGTTCTTTAGTCTCTCTCGCTTGGAGGGCTATGCTGACTCCGTCGCAGGGACTGATGATGCCCACAATGCCCTCCCAGCAGTTGGTAGCCCTTTCAGTCACTCACTGGTGTCATTCCAGATGTGAAACGGGTCGTTCCGGATGTCATGAAGAGCACAGGGTGCAGCCAGCTGCAGATGGTGGCTCATGTCGGGACCAACAATGTGTGTAGCTTTGGATCGGAAGAGATTCTCTCTGGTTTTGAGCAGCTATTAGAAGTGGTAAAGACTTTTAGTCTTGCTTGCAAGATAAAGGCAGAGCTCACTATCTGCAGCATTGTTAACAGGACTGACAGCGGACCTCTGGTTCAGAGCCGAGTGGAGGGTCTGAATCAGAGGCTCAGACAGTTCTGCGAGCATGTGGGTTGCAGATTCCTTGACTTGCACCATAGAGTGGTGGTTTTTCGGGTTCTGCTAAATAGGTCAGGAGTCCACTACACTCAGGAAGCAGATACACTGGTAGCGGGGTTTGTGTGGCATGGACTCATGGACTGGTTTTTTTTTTTTTTTTTTTTTTTTTTTTTTTTTTAAGGTTAGGGGGCCTCGGGAACACACAACATAGATTTCAGTCTCAAAGGGTGCAGGTCGGACACAGGAAGAATTCAGATCTAGGAACCATTGGTGTAACAGCTGTAAATTGTCGTAGCTGTGTTGGGAAAATTCCAGAGTTCCAAGCACTTATAGAAAGTTCTGAGGCACAAATCATTATATGTTCTGAAAACTGGCTGACACCAGAGATAAGTTTGGCCAAAATTTTTACAAAGGGCCAAATGGTCTTCAGAAAGGATAGAATAAAGAAAAAATGGGGGTGGCGTGTTTATTGGTGTTACAAACGGTTTATCCTGCAGCAAAATTGAGGCAGACACTTCCTGTGAGTTGGTATGGGTAGAGGTTATACCTGACACCTGGAGTAAATTAATAATTGGATTTTTTATCAGCCCCCTGACTCAGACAATGCAATTGCCGAAATGTTCAAATAAACCTTGAATCACATTTCAAACAAGTACCCGAAGCATACTGTTATAATCGGTGATAACTAATTTACCCTTGATATGTTGGCATAAATAAGTATTCAAAATTGGTGGCAAACATAAAACATCGTTGGAACTAGTTCTGAATGCTTTTTGTGAAAACTACTTCGAACAGTTAGTTCATGAACCCATGAGAATAGTAAATGGTTGCAAAAATACCCTTTATCTCCTAGCAACAAATAATCCTGAGCTAGTAAAGAGCATCAAAACAGATACAAGGATTAGCGAACATAGAGTTGTAGTAGCGAGACTGAATATCGAAATTCCCAAATGCACCAAAAATAAACAAAAAGATATATCTACTCAAAACAGCAGATAAAAATTCGCTTCACGCTTTCCTGCGTGATAGTCTCCAGTCTTTCAAAACTAAAAATGAGAGTGCAGATCAGTTGTGGCTTACTTTCAAAGACATAATACCAGTAGCAATCGAGAGATTTATACCAAATAAATTAATAAAAGAGGGAGCTGACTCCTCTGGTACATAAGACAGGTCAGATCGCTATTGCAGAAGCAAAGAGAAATGCATGCAAAATTTACAGAGACACATAATCCCCAAGAATGGCAATCTTTTACAGAAACTCACAACCTAGTGCGGACTTCAATGCGAGAAGCTTATAGTAGTTTCCACAATGAAATTCTGTCTCGTAATATTGCAGAAAATCCAAAGAAATTCTCGTCATATGTGAAGTACACTAGTGGCAATACACAAACAATACCTTCACTATGTGATAGCAATGGTAATACTGCTAAAGCAGAATTGCTAAACACACCTTTCCGAAATCTGTTCACCAAAGAAGACGAAGTGAATACTCCAGAATTCAATCCAAGAACAGCTGCCAACATGCAAAACTTAGAAGTAGATGTTCCTGGAGTAGTAAAACAACTTAAGTCTCTAAACAAAAACAAATCTTCCGGCCCAGATTGTATACCAACTAGATTCCTCTCCGAGTATGTTGACATAATAGCTCCATACTTAGCTATCATATACAACCGATCAGTCAGCAAAAGATCCGTATCCAAAGACTGGAAAGTTGCCCAGGTCACTCCAATATTCAAGAAAGGCAATAGGAATGATTCCCAAAATTACAGGTCCATCTCACTGACGTCGATTTGCAGTAGAATTTTGGAACATATACTTTGTTTGAACATCATGAACTACCTCGAATAGAATGACCTATTAACCAATAGTTAACACGGATTCAGAAAGTATCGCTCTTGCGAAACACAGCTTGACCTTTATTCACATGAAGTGATAAGTGCCATCGACAAGGGATCTCAAAGCGATTCCCTATTTCTGGATTTCCGGAAGGCTTTTGACACTGTACCTCACAAGCGGCTTCTAATGAAATTGCATGCTTATGAGATATCGCTCCAATTGTGCGATTGGATTCATGATTTCCTATCAGAAAGAACACAGTTTGTAGTAATTGACGATAAGTCATCGATTAAAACAGAAATAATATCTGGAGTACCCCGTGAAAGCGTTATAGGGCCCCTACTCTTCCTTGTGTTTATAAACGATTTAGGAGACAATTTCAATAGCTCCCTTAGACTGTTTGCAGATGATGCTGTCATTTATCGGTTAGTGAAGTCAACAGAGGATCAAAAGTAACTGCAAAGAAATTTAGACAAAATTTCTACATGGTGCCAAAATTGGCAATTAACACTAAATAATGAAAAGTGTGAAGTAATACACATGACCACTAAAAGAAATCCGCTGAACTTCAATTACACGATAAATCAGTCAAATCTTAAGATCGTAAATTCTACAAAATACCTAGGAGTTACAATAACGAACAACTTAGACTGGAGAGAACACACTGACAGAAGACATTGAGAAGGTTCAGAGAAGGGCAGCTCGTTTTGTTTGATCACGTTACAGGGGGGAAAGCGTCACAGAAACGTTGCATGATTTGAGGTGTAAATCATTAAAAGAAAGACGTTATTAGTTGCAGCGAGATCTATTTGTGAAATTTCAATCACCGACTTTTACTTCTGAATGTGAAAATATTTTGCTAGCACCCACCTACATAGGAAGACATGACCATTCTAATAAAATAAGAGAAATCAGATTGAAAATGGAATGATTTAGGCGTTCTTTCTTCCAGTGTGCTATTAGAGAATGGAACGGTAGAGAAAGGTTATGAAAGTGGTTAATAAACGCTCTGCCAGGCACTTAAATGTGCTTTGCAGGGTATCTATGTAGAAGTAGATGAGTTATTGCTCCTGAGGTAGAGGAATTGGGAACAACAGAAGAGGAGCTGCCCCCAACCGTCCAAGGGACAAGTGTAGATGATCAGACCTGCAAGGATGGGGATCTTGTTACCAGGGATGGTGATGGTGAAACTGGTGTAGCATAAGACGTGGCCATGATCACAAGATAATTGATAATTTCACTTTACCTTGGAATAGATCAGCCTGTCCAGGATTTTATGCTCCATGATTTTTCTTTCTTTGTGTAGAATTGTGCAATCTGATGAGAAGAGTGGCAGTCGTGGCCACAGTTAACTACAACCAGAGGAGGATACAAGGGACATCTGGATCTGATGCACCTCTGCACTCCCGACAGGTGGGGTTGGCTTCACACCAGGAGAATGTGTGTCCAAACCTCCAATACTTAAAGCAGCACATGGAGGGGGGGGGGAGACGTTGGGTTTGATGTCACTTTGGTAGATCATCAACTTGACTTTCCCAGGAAGTGAGCCGCCCTCAATAGCCAACATGAAAGCACCGGTAGCAAGCCTCTTGTCCTTTGGACCCCTATAGATGTGATGGATGACGTGAACACCTCGCCACTCCACGTTCTTGGGCAACTCATTAGATCTCTGTAAAAATAATGCCCTGGACCATATTGAGACTCTTATGAGGTGCGATCAAAACAGAAACATCACCTAGCTCGTCACAGGCGAGCAATGCCTGTGATGGGCCAGGAACGACGATATCATCAAGATGGAACCAGTTCTTATTTTTGGCACACCCTCCACCTATCCATACTTTTCTTCCAGATGTTCTACAAAAACAGAGCCTTAGTAGACATAAGAAATTCCCCAACATTCTAGTGCAGAGTAAGTATTGAGGGGCAAGAGCCTTTCCTTGATAATAGGCCCTACGTCCTTTCCATTGTGTGGATAGGGAGCGAACGATTGGGGGTTGTGTGTCACTGCATTGAACTCTGTTTGTCCATGCTTAGAGACGGCGATTTGGCGACCGCTACACTATTCTTATCTCATTTCAATGTGGTTGCTTGAGCAGCTAGAGAAGTGAAGGCCCACCCAAGCAGAGCCTCACTTGCCTGGGTAAGCCTAATACAACTAAGGTGTGGCAGGCTCTCCAGAGGTTGCCCCCTAGTGACTGTTCCACCTCAATATTCATGCATCTCCTCGGTACACCTTGAGATTGAGAGTTTTGAGGTTTGTACCTTCCTCGCGACCTAAGCCAAGATCCCTGGGCTCTGTAATGCACAACTTTCCACCATTGCACCATAAGGTGGTTGCTGAGACACACACAGAACAAATTAAGGCTGAGCCCCTTGAGGGGGTGTGTTTGGGACGAAACTATCATGCTGAGCAGTCAAGTACTCTGATACCTGCCCATTTTTGCTTTTACTAAGTAAGAATATTCTTCTATCCTTTTTGATATTTCTATTTACAGCTATATTGATGGATGCTGTAATGGCCCTATGGTCACTGATTCCCTGATCTATGGTAACTGAAGTATGGGTCTATTTGTCATTAGCAGGTCTAACATGTTATCTCCATGAGTCAACTCTCTATTTAACTGCTCAAAGTAATTTTCGGATATAGTCTATATTCAGTAAATTAAAATCTTCACCCATAACTATAATATGACTAGGAAATTTACGGGGAATATTTTTCAAAATTCCCTGAGACATTCCAACACTAATGCTGCTGAGCCACGCGGTCTATAAAAACTTCCCATACCATGATGGAGCCACGTATCACACTTTCACGAAAATTATTTCATATTATGAATTTGTAGTAATTTCATTTGATACTATTATACTATTTATTGCTATAAACATGCCTATCCCTTTGGTGTTCGACCTCTCTCTGCAGTATACATTTCAGTCTGAGTTTATAAGGTGTAGCTGTTTCACCAATTACACTAGCCGCCTGAAGGACCCGAGGATGACCTCCGAACCTAGACGACAGGAATCATTCATTGGTGCCAACACGAACAACAATTTGCAGCTGGTTGTACCCAGTGCTCTCTTATCACCATTAGCAGAGCCCCTCCACATCTCGGATGAGACCCCCGGAAAGCAGAGTGTACACTGGCATTATTTCCTGCAGTTACCACTATTTCCCTAAAGGGTTCCATCACCCACCCAGCTCCCAATGACTAGCACACCCACCATCCATGTCTCTACAGACTTCTCAGTACGACTGGCCGCTGTCACAACATTACAGGCGAGGCAGCCCGTGCTGGCTCAGAGGTTTTATCAGCAATGGACAACACCTCAAACCTATTTCTGAGGCTTAAGGGGACAGCCTTATGGCTGGTTCCTGCCCAGAGTTTAGTGACCCCCGTACAGTTCCCCAATCAAAATCAAGCAACTGTCAACCAGCAAGAATGTCAGAAACTGTAACCTCAGTGGCATCATGGATCAGAGACGTTGCAGTAGGCACCAGAACTACCCCAGCAATCGCCTGTGAAAACAGAAACACTAACGAAATTTAAGAAAATGATGTGTAATGAAAATGCAGTAAAGTTAAATTCTGATTTAATGAGTGTCTGCCTGTGTCAATGAGATAGAACCTATGGCATCTCCTCACGGCCCGGTAAAACCTTTAATGCAACTATAATGATTTCGATTGTTGAACGCCTCAATCTTTTGAAAAACTGATCATTTCAGTAATACTAATGACCTGTAAAGATAGTGCAGAACTATATTTATTAATGATAGTGTCCTTTTTTTTAATATCTGAATATAATTCTGATTCACATGTCAGCACACTTCATAGTTTTGTTTACCTTCTGTTGGAATTTTTAATCTATGTTCTCCTTTCTCATCCTGATTATCTGGAGAGCTGCTGCTTACTGTGCCAAGAGAAGGCATCTCTTTTTCAAATAGGTCACCATCATCATCTTCAACAGGTGTTGTTGGAACTCCTTGCAATGGAGAACCGAAGGCCTGATTCATAACTAGTTGTATCTGTCTCAGAAAAGAATACAAAATGAGAGTATAAATTCATTTATATTTATAAATGTGATGTTCAATATAGTTTATTCCCAATGTCCTGAATGAATTCTATGGGGTGTGTGGAGATCACAAGATACAATATCAGCACACTGACTTCCAGTGGGGGAGAAGCAGTGCAAACTCTTCATACTTTTGTCAAGCAGTGATAGCACTACACATATGCTTATTGGTTGACATGGCAACCACAACAATAATGTCAAGTAACTATGATATACATTGGTACTGTATTATTAGTTTGATAAAGTTGGCAACAACTGTATACAAAACGTCAGCAACCTAAAGTGTTCCAATTTTTTTAGATGACTGCTGATCTAGAAATTAGGGACCCTTAGTTCAGGACATTGTGAACAAACGGCAAATCAACATAAATTCTGAAATGAACTATTCCTTTAAATATTATTATAAGAATATTATGTAATACAATGTTTATAATATACATGAGCCATAAAATTTAGGTTGTACAATGGGGGACAAAAATATTATCTGGCCCGAATAATTTTAAAGTACAAGAACAGAGCATTGCGCATGCCCTAGTTCCAAAGTGTGTGTGTTGCTAACTCTAGCAGTCTTCAGTGCTTCAACTTGGTGTTTACATGGTCAAATAGAAGTAATATAATAGTTAGGATACAGTATAGATTGGAATTCATAGCAGCTTCTCACATAGCATTTATTTTGGAAAACGTTATTCATGCACTTAGAAGCAGTTCATCTAGATCTACATCTACATGAATGGCAGAGGGTACATCGAACTACTTTTATAACATTTATCTATAGTTCCACTCTAATAGCTCACGGGAAAAAGGAACACCTAAGTCTTTATGTTTGCTATCTGATTTATTTTATTATGATGGTCATGTCTCCATGATGTAACAATATATGTTTGCATTCTGTAGAGTAAGCTGGTGAAAGGAATTTCACAAATAGATCTCGTCGAAACAAATAACACCTTTCTTTTAAAGATTTCCACTCCCTTGCATCACTTTCATGACACTCTCTCCCTATATCGCGATAATACAAATCAAGCTGCCCTTCTCTGAATTTTCTCTAAATCGTCCGTCAGTCCCACCTGGTGTGAATCCCACAATGTGCAGCAATACTCCAAAATAAGCCGCAGAAGTTGAGGTATAAGAACTCCACACAGGTAGATTTACAACAACAAACTGCTTCTTACATATGTTTTGTTGGTTGAGTGGCTAGGTTGACAAGAGGTGTCAGTTTGAGTACCACTGTAGCCAACTGTTGTTGGTGTGTGTGTGGAATTTTTTTAACATTAATTCAATACAAATTGTGCATTTACAGGTTTTTATAGATTCCACATTCTTAAACATATTCCATTTTGTAATAAGCTAATGACAACTGATAGCCACAGTAAAAATATTGAAAATTGATGCATGTACCTGTAATTTACTTCGACTGCCACATGGTGACTAGTGTTAAGCTAAGATAAATGTATCAGCAGATAGGCATAATTTTCTAAGTCTGTAGGTGCAGTTTACACAAGTGAGCAGCTGTGCCTTCCATTATCTGTTGTTTCCAGTTTAATATTTGTTCTTCAACTCCAGTGGGACTATTTGACCGTTACATTAATGAGAAAGAACAGGTAGCTTATAGGTAGGGTCGGCCTTTCTGGATAAGTGGTATGCGTCCGATCGAATGCCACCAAAACCTTTACTACTTTTTTTTCTTCGCCATGCAAATGTTTCTTGCTTTAGTTACTTTTTGTCATTAATTACAGTTGTTTTACTTTTTCAGTATTCTTTTTAGTAAATAAGTAATTACAGTTTGTCAATTAGATCTAAAAATGATCTTCCTTGAAAGGTAATATTTATTTGACCACTCATAACAAAAAATAAACATCCTTGGAGAGTATTTTTCCATCTAGCCTCTCATAAAAATAATCAGGGCGCACAACTTCTATGGTCATTAGCGCCCAGCCAAGAACATAGATTCGCTATGATCTCAAAAAAATGGTGACTGTCAGAACATCAACAAGAGGCTAAAAACGAAAGATAAAAGACAATTAACAGGGTTAAATATCCTTGGATAGGTTGGCCAAGTTCATAAAACGCAAAACCCGAGCAGCTGCTCGTGTGTCATCAGCTAAAATTTCCTCCAGAGTAGACGGAAAGTGAAGGGCTACACGGAGATGATTAAAATTAACACAAGTCAGTAAAACATGTCTCACTGTCAGCAGTTCACCGCAGGAGCATAGCGGCGCAGGTTCGGCGGATAGCAAGTGACAGTGGCTGAAACGGCAATGACCGATCCGCAACCGAGCCAGGATGACCTCCTCCCGCCGAGAGGGGCGTGAGGATGTCCTCCAAGCGGTCGGGATCGGTTTGACAGTTCGCAATTTATTGTTGTACAGTGAAAGCCACACACTGTGCCATTGCGACACGATACTCCGGCGAAGAGCCCGTTGAACATCGTCCGATGGGACGCAAAAGGTAGCCATGCGAGGCAAAAGAGCTGCTGCCTTGGCTGCTGTGTCGGCGGCCTCATTCCCGGGCACACCCACATGGCCAGGGACCCACAGGAAAGAAACGTGACAGCTGTCTTCCGCCAGCAACTGGAGGGAGCGTTGGATCCGATACACGAGAGGATGGTTCGAGAAAGGGTCCTTAAGACTCTGCAGGGCACTAAGGGAGTCAGAACATATGGCATAGAAAGGTTGGCGGTGGCGGCAGGTATACAAAACGGCCTGGTGGAGGGCGAAAAGCTCAGCCGTGAAGGTCGAGCACCGGTCAGGGAGCTTGTATTGGAACCGGTTGTCCCCGACGACGAAGGCAGATCCGACACCGGCAGTGCTCTTGGAACCATCAGTGTAAATAAATACGGCATTATTGAACCGCGAACGGAGTTCAACAAGCCTCGAGCGGTATACCAAATCCGGAGTGCTCTCCTTGGGGAGCGAACTAAGTTCGAGGTGTGTGTGAACCTGGGCCTGATGCCACGGTGGCAATGGGCTTTCGCTCAACCGAAGGGTGGAAGGAAGGGTAAAATCGAGCCGTTGTAGCAGGCGGCGAAACCGAACTCCCGGTGGAAGCAAGGCAATCGCAGACAACTGATATTGGCGATCGAGTGAGTCGTCAAAAAATAATCGGTAAGATGGATGGTTGGGCATCGACCGCAGGCGGCATGCGTACCGAGACAAAAGTATGTCACGCCGAGTGGTCAAGGGTAATACAGCAGCCTCGGCATACAGACTTTCAACAGGGCTGGTATAAAATGCACCGGTCGCCAGACGTAATCCACGATGGTGGATAGAGTTGAGACGGCGGAGAATCGACGGCCGTGCTGAAGAGTACACAAGGCTTCCATAGTCGAGCTTCGACTGAACAATGGCCTGGTAAAGGTGAAGCAGGACGGTACGATCCGCTCCCCATGACGTGCCACTGAGGACACGAAGAACATTAAGGGATCGGGCACAACGGGCAGCCAGGTAGGACACGTGTGTGGACCAGCAAAGTTTCCGATCCAACATGAGTCCCAAGAATTTCGTAGTCTCCATGAAAGGGAGAGCAACAGGGCCGAGACGTAGAGAAGGTGGAAGAAATTCCTTGTATCTCCAAAAATTGATACACACAGTTTTCTCAGTGGAGAATCTGAAGCCGTTTGCGATGCTCCAGGAATATAGACGGTCAAGACAGCGTTGGAGAGAACGCTCCAAGAGACACGTCCGCTGGGCGCTACAATAAATTGCGAAATCGTCAACAAAAAGAGATCCGGAGACGTCGGCTGAAAGGCAATCCACGATCGGATTGATTGCAATGGCAAAGAGCGCCACACTCAAGACGGAGCCCTGTGGTACCCCATTCTCCTGGCAAAAGGTATCTGACAAAACAGAGCCCACCTGTACCCGGAACTTGCGATCCGCCAAAAACGCTTGAATGAAAAGAGGAAGGCGGCCCCGAAGGCCCCATGTGTGCAATGTGCGGAGAATGCCCGCTCTCCAACAGGTATCGTATGCCTTCTCCAAGTCGAAGAACACGGCTACTGTTTGACGCTTCTTTAGAAATTTGTTCATAATGAAGGTCGACAACGTAACGAGGTGGTCAGCAGCAGAGCGGTGTCGACGAAAACCGCATTGGATATTAGTCAGGAGGCGGCGAGATTCGAGGAGCCAGACCAACCGAGCGTTAATCATGCGTTCCATCACCTTACAGACGCAGCTCGTCAGAGAAATGGGGCGATAACTGGAAGGAAGGTGTTTGTCCTTCCCTGGTTTGGGGATGGGGACAACAATGGCTTCACGCCAACTTGTGGGAACATGACCTTCAGTCCATATGCGATTGTAGGTACGAAGAAGAAAGCACTTGCCCGCAGGAGAGAGGTTCTTCAGCATCTCAATATGAATGGAATCGGGCCCGGGAGCAGAAGACCGGGACAGGGCGAGAGCACGATCTAGCTCCTGCATGGTGAAGGCGACGTTATAATTTTCACGATTAAAAGAGCGGAAAGAAGGCGGCCGTGCCTCCTCTACCTGTTTGCGAGGGAGAAAGGCAGGGTGGTAATGGGCAGAGCTCGAAACCTCCGCAAAGAAACGACCCAATGCGTTTGAAACATCAGCTGGGTCCACGAGGACTGCGTTCTCCACGGTCAGGCCAGGAATCGGGGAGTGGACCTTGATGCCGGACAAACGGCGTAGGCCACCCCAGACAACCGTGGAGGGAGTAAAATGGTTAAAAGAACTAGTAAAAGCAGTCCAGCAAGCTTTCTTGCTGTCGTTTATGATACGACGGCACTGCGCTCTCATACGTTTGTAATTGATGCAATTCTCCAAAGTTGGGTGGCGGCGGAAGATGCGTAAAGCACGGCGTCGGGCTCGAAGTGCGTCGCGGCAGGCTGCAGTCCACCAAGGGACCTGCACACGACGTGGAGAAGAGGATGTACGAGGTATGGAACGTTCAGCAGCAGTGAGAATAACCCCTGTGAGGTATTCGACCTGACTGTCACAGTTGGGAAAATGCTGATTGTGAAAAACAGCCATGGAAGAATAAAGCCCCCAGTCGGCTTTAGAAATGTTCCAACTGGTGGGACGTGGAGATGGGGAATGATGCAGGAAGTGGATGACACAAGGGAAATGGTCACTCGAGTACGTGTCAGAAAGTGCATACCACTCAAACCGACCGGCAAGCTGAGGAGTGCATATTGCGAGGTCTATATGGGAATAAGTGTGTGTTGTGTCAGAAAGGAAGGTCGGTGCACCGGTGTTGAGGCAGACAAGATCGAGGTGGTGGAGAAGGTCCACCAAAAGGGAGCCCCTCGGACAAGGTGCCGGAGAGCCCCATAGGGGGTGGTGGGCATTAAAGTCGCCTACCAACACGAAAGGTGAAGGGAGCTGGTCAACAAGGTTTAGCACATCTGCCCTAGTAAGGGCAGATGACGATGGCGAATATATATTACAGAGGGAGAAGGTAAATGTGGATAAGGTGATGCGGACGGCAACTGCCTGTAGGTGAGTGTGCAAGGAAATGGGATGGAAATAGACGTCGTCTATAAGGAGCATCAGAACCCCTCCATGGGCTGGGACACCTTCCACGGGTGGCAGGTCGAACCGCACAGAGGTGTAGTGTGGAAAGTCTGCACGATCACGTGGACGCAACTTAGTTTCCTGGAGGCAGACTAGAAGCGGGCAGTGCAATCGAAGGAGTAGTTTTAACTCCTCCCGATTAGAACGAATGCCGCGAATGTTCCATTGAAGGAGCGCCAAGATAAAAATGAGAGAAGAAATAAGGATAAAAACCAAGAAGCGAGCGGGGTCACCTCGACGGCCGCTGAGGACCGGATTTCGAGGGAGCACTGCTATCGCTGTCTGGGGGCAAAGGGTCATGTTCCATTGGTTCGACCGACGCGCCTGCCACCTCCCTGAGTTGATCAGGAGGGGCAGTTTCCACCGCCGGTAAAGGGCCGGGCGCCCGGCAAACGGAGCGTCCCGGTGAAACAGAAGACGGCCGAGGCCGGCAACTGTTGGACGGCGTGACAGATGGGTCACGCCTCGGCGGGGAAGGAGAGGAACTCTTTTTCTTGTCAGCTCTTCTGGAAGAGTGACGGCGGGAAGAGGCAGTTGACGGTTGGGAAGCCTGAGAACGCAGAAAATCCTCACGGACGGGTTCCTTTTTCAAGGTCCGGGCATCTTGTTTAGGTGCCCGCGGTTTACTAGAGTGTGACGAAGACTGTACCCTAGAAGCAGCAAGAGGGAGCGGGGACGTGGAACGGGCAATCTTCGGGCTGGCGGATCGCACAACTGTGTCAGCGAAAGTGAAGTCACATGTCTGGGTACTGGAATCCTTGGTAGGTCGAGTTGAGGTGAGTACCTTACTGTATGTACCCGCTGGGAGGACAGTGGGCTTTCGACTCGCCAACAACTTACGAGCGGCAGATGTCGATACCTTCTCCGTAACCCGAATTTGCTGGATTACCTTCTCATCCTTGTATACAGGGCAGTCGCGAGAGGAAGCCGCATGGTCACCGTTGCAGTTTAGGCAGTGAGGGGACGGAGGTGGGCAATCCCCCTCATGGGCGTCCCTACCACAAGTAACACACTTTGCTGCATTTGGGCAATGTTCACGGGTATGGTTGTACCTGTGGCACTGAAAACAGCGCGTTGGGTTAGGTACATAAGGGCGGACGGAGATGACTTCATACCCTGCTTTGACCTTCGACGGGAGGTCAACTTTGTCAAACGTCAAAAACACAGTACGAGTCGGTGTCAGCTGGTTATCTACCTTTTTCATCACCCTGTGGACGGCTGTCACACCCTGATCGGACATATAGGACCGGATATCGTCATCAGACAACCCGTCAAGGGATCTCGTAAAAACTACCCCACGTGACGAGTTGAGTGTGCGGTGCGCTTCTACTTTGACTGGAAACGTGTGCAATAACGTAGTCCGGATAAGTTTCTGGGCTTGGAAAGCACTGTCCACTTCCAGCAACAATGAGCCATTGCGCTGACGCGAACAGGTTTTAACAGGGCCAGCAATTGCATCAACACCTTTCTGTATAACGAAAGGATTGACAGAATTGAAATCTTTTCCGTCGGTGCGCGACACAACAAGAAATTTCAGCAAATTAGGCAGAGTCTTCTTTTGCTGAGGCGAATCTATCTTACGTTTCTGGGTCAATGTCAGTGAAGAAGAGAAGGAAGTCATTGCGGAAGTGTCCCCCGTGATTACCGGCGTCTCCGATGGCGCGCTCCTTCCTAGTGGGGGCCCTCTCCGAGGGCTTACCCGCCTTAGGTGATTGTTCACACCTCAGGTCACACCTCCCGAGAACTGACGGAGGGACCAATCGGCACGTTCGGAAGGTACCAGCTCGGGTAATCACCCCTCCCTGGGCCTGGCCTTTACCAGGGGGTACGTACGTGCCCTACTTGTCTACCCGGGGCGGGGAATTACGCGTTACCCCCGTCACCTGCTACGCACGATAATGTGTGGGTCGGCCTTCAGACACGCACAGGGAGGAAAGAAGAAGAGGATAGGAAATGAAAAGAAAGAAGGAAGAAGTGTCTCAAACGCCGAAGCGGAGACTAATGAGGAGAAGAAGGCTAGGAGAGGACAAGGAGAGAGAGACAGAAACAAAGGGTAAGAAAGGAAGGAACCAAGGAATAAGAGAAACGACAACAAGAAAACACCTGAACTCGTGAAATACGCCCGTCTCCGGGCGAAGGCATAAACTGGGAGGGAAAGTGAAGCAGCCTGAGGCAGAAGAAAGGCTGCTCCGGCTCGGGGCCCCGTGCGCGCCACACACGTACCCACAAAAGAACTGTGGGCCCCCTGGGGGGAATATGATGTAGGCTATGTATATCTTCAGTATTTTGTCCACATGCCATTGGCATAAAGAACAGATCGGGTCCTTCGAGGGATAGAATCTGCAAGTCTGCAGAAAAAGGCCTCATCCTTGGCAATTCTCTCCCATGAAGAATAAACCAAATCCCACAAGGCATCCACAGTTCTTGGAGGAGGGTCTGGCCAATTATTCCATACAGTCTTCTTGAATTTAGCCAAATGATATGACTTTGGAGGCCATGATGGTAATGAATAATACTCTCTCTCTCTCTCTCTCTCTCTCTCTCTCTCCTTTGGAACCAGCTCTGAATCCTAATGCTGGTGTGCGATGGATGTTTATCACGTTAGTAAATGAGATGTCCTTTGGGGTACAAAGTCAAGTTCCAGGAATGATCACATTTTCAAGGAAATATTAATAGCATACTGAATTGAACTTTTATTGGATTTGTCCTAAGGGTCTTGCACCCATATAAGACATCCAGCCCCCAATATTTCACACTTATGCACTGACTTCTAGTGTGTGTAGCCATGAAGCTGGCATCATATCATTGCTTATCTGCACAGTAAACAAGAACAGGACCTCTTTTTGTGGACTCAATTGAGTACACACAGGTGAAAATGCCTTTCCTACAATTGACATTTTCCCAGGAACACGCAATTGCCATTGATCATCATATAAAGGATGATACTTGATTCCATAGTCATTTAATCGCCTGAGAGCCTGGGAAATGTGAAACTCTCCCTAGTTCCTGCATGTTTGAGAAAGACCAGACCTCCACTCTGACCAATTCATCATCTTCTCTTTGAATAGAGACTCACAGTCTTCCAGGTATTGCACGCCTGCTTACCTCACCATTATCTCTGAATCGTCTGATCCGTCTCCTTGCTGTGCAAGAATCAACACCATAAAGACATTGTCTCTTCTGGCGGAGATGTCTCCGTCTCTTTTGTTGTCTCCTCGACGTATTGCATTGCTGCAGGGACCAGGGACTCGTCAACCTCCGGGTCTTGGACATCCGCCAACATGGTTGCGGAGTCGTCGTCGTCATCCCACTGGGTGCCCGCATCCGTCCTCAATTCCAGTCCGCATGGGACAGGAACGGTGGGGGCTGCCGCTTCTTCTCTTGCAGCATGCAACTCCTTCTTCAGCTCCACCACCTGGCACCACCGTACAACCCGCACTCGACAACCGGCATCACCAGCTTGACACCACCTGCCGCTTGCACATCGACATATGACTCACACTCGATGCTTGGCGTCACTATCGTGATGCCTCCCGCTGCACCTGCTGTCTCACGTGACACCGCGTTCGCGCAGTCGTACAAACCGCTAACGACTCCTCATCTTCGTGATCAGTGTCCCTTGGCGGGACCTCAGTTGGTCACAACTCCACACCACTCGCATTTCCCGAAGCTGCCACCACTGGACAAATCTAATCCTGTAACATGGTTTGTGTTGGAGGAATCTTATCTTCGAGTTACACAATTTCGTGAGTGAGGATGTTCGATTCTTGTGTTTAGTCACACACTTCCATGGCCAGATGGACTTGGCCAATGATATCCTATCGCCTCCACCTGCACCGAAGTACCGCAACACGAAGGAGATTCTTCTACAACACGGACGAGGCACTGACTCACATTATTGAGGAGATAAACATCGGCGACTCAACCCCTGGCCACCTCTGGTGCCATCTTCGGTCTCAAGTGGATCACTCCTTTCTACCGGACCCAGCGCTGTGGGCTATCTGGTTACTCAACCTGCCAGCCGAGCTGCAAATCCAACTCTTAGCACTATTGACACAGCCATTCGACACTCGTCTGGTGTACGCTGACAGGGCGTACCGAGTGATGCGCCACCTCCAGTTGATTTCTGATTCACCGGCGTGCGGAGTTCGACAACAGGACACGTCTCTGCTGCCTCACTTTCCGGCGATCGGACATTCCAAGTGGCGCACCATTCAACAGACAGTGGAGCAACCTGTCGGCAATAGGCCATTACCGTCGCCGTCTTTGGCCAACCCCAACTCCACCCTTACACAGCCGGGCCCGCTATATGCCAGAACTAATCACAACACCGGTGCGACGGGTGGGTACTCCCAACCACACCTACCCACTGTGTTGGTTCCATGCACAGAGTAACTATACATAAAAGAACCCCCCTCCCCCAAACCACTGTCTTACGCTGCCCTTGTAGTTCTGTAAGATGCTAGCAGATGTCAGGCGGTTCCCTGGCTCAGTACCGGTAGACCACACTAGAGGCGCTTCTGATGGTGCCTCTCGCACATCAGAGGGTGGCCTGGAGGGGAGGCTGAGGGAAGCGCTCGTGCCGCCTGCCACGTGGTCACGGATGTGTCTGGTGTGCCGGCGTTCGAGGGCAAGGTGTGGTGGGGATAGCCACTAACTGCCGCCTGCTCTGGCCAGTTTTAAAGAGTTGATTCGACCTCAGCACCATCATGGGACAATTTACGGAACTGCTGAAATTCCCCCATGCCGCACCGCTGCATGTTTGACTGGGCCCTTACGGAGGTTTCCCATCTGTATATCTTTGTCTGTGGTTCCATGAAACACATGGCAACAAAGCACACAACTGGAGGCCACCGTGCACAGCAGCGTCAAACTCTTGACACAGGGATTAAACGGCGCCACCCCCCATGCAAATTCTCATAAGTGCCACACGATTGCTCCGCCTTCATCCTGTCCAGACACTACTTCCGGCGGACTCTACATTACCGATGTGTCCTCACAAACCCGTTTCCTGGTGGACACTGGTGATGAGGCCAGCGTTATTCCTCACAACCTCACGCTGCCAAACATCAAACACAGCCCAGGTCCGTTGCGAGCTGTCGACAACTTACCCATACGAGTTTACAGCACTACTGAACACCAACTACAGTTCGCAAAGGACGCTATATTTCCTTGGACTTTCTACGTCGCCGATATTAACACACCTGTGCTAGGAATTGACTTCGTGAAGCATTACGAAGTTTTGTTGGACCTTTAAACGGCGTCCATGTATCACGCCCATTCTTAACAATGTTTCTGCAGTCAGTTTGCACCTGCAAAGTCACAGTATAGTGTACAAGTTGATCCTTTATCAATAGCTTCCGAGTGTGCTCACCTCTCCACAAAACTGGCTACTGTCATTATGGACATCGCTTGCATCTGCAACGAGTGTGTTTAACGACGTGACAATGACATCACGCGCCACAAACTCGACGTCATCTCCAGCGCACTAGTGAGCTGTCACATGAGGGCATCCACACCTGCAGCAGCCTCAGAGTATACCGCCACACTGCCCTCCTCTGCAGCCGACGCCACACAGGTTAGTGATTCACTTGCAGCAGCGCAACCAGCTAGTATTGAGTGTGGCAAACGGTACCCAGCATTGACTTAATACAACCAAGGACCCCCCGGTGCACCACAAGGTAATGACGCATATCGGCACATAAACTGCAGGCTGCAAAACTTATAGTGCAGGAGCTTCTAGATAGCGGGATATTGCGTCCTTTCAACAGCAAATGGTCTTTGCCCATTCATTTGGCAAAAAAGAAAGATGGCACTTACTGATTGTGTGATGACTACCAGAAGCTTAACACTAGAACAATAACTGACAATTACCCGATACCCCACATTCAAGATTCCGCACAGCAGCTTCATGGAGCTAAAGTTTTCTTAGTAGTCGACTGCTAGAAAGCATACTATCAGATTCCGATGGCACCGTACAAAAATGGCTATCATTACTCCTTTTGGACTCTTTGAATATTGTTTCATGCCTTTCAGCCTAAACAATGCAGCACAGACTTGGCAGCGATTCATTGATTCTGTCCTCTTCCAGTTCCCTTTTTGCTGTGCTTACCTCAACAATATTTCAATTTTTTTTTGTCCTCCCAGCAAGATCACGAGAAACATCTGGAAGGCGTACTTAAGGAATTGCAAAAAAATGGCGTCCATATTAAAGACGAGAAGTATCAATGGAGCCAAGAAACTGTCACTTTCCTTGGACACAAGGTTTCAGAGCAAGGCACGCGCCCCACCTCGAGTTTCACTCCTATTGCAACTCCCACTTCCAGAGACATATAAAGTGCTGCCTCGCTTCCTAGAAATGATTAATTTTTTCAGGCGGCACAATCCTCATTTGGCTTCACTACAAGCACCGTTAACCGATGCACTAGCAGGCAACAACACTTCAGGCGAGCAAAATGTCCCCATTCCGGATGCTAAAATTTCAATTACCACGAATGCTAGTGACTCTTCAGTGGGCGCCGTGCTACAACAACACGTCGCCGAACATTCTGACCCGTTACGTTTCTTCTAAAAAAAAATTAACACCCTTTCAACGTAAATGGCCCGCGTTTGATAGGGAATTCTACGCTATTTACGCTGCCATCAAACACTTTAGAGAGGACATTGAGGGCTGCCCTCTGATTGTCTTACCAATCACCACCCGCTTACCGACGCTATACGTAACCTGTCCAGTGATCTCCCTCCTCGGCGCTGGCGGCATTTAGACTTAATTTACAACCAACGTAAGATGCGTCTGCAGTGCAGACAATGTCATACCAGATTATATATTGCACATTAGCGCTATCTCGGCATCTGTGGATTTTGACAGACTCGTGACGTGACTGACGGTCGTGGACTCGGGCATGCTTATCGTGCCAATGCAGTAAAGTCAACAGGCACAAACAAACCCCACTAGACAGTTTCAACCCCCCCCCCCCCCCCACAATCTGTTTTAAACATATTCATTTGGATTTCATTGGCCCCCTTACCATTTTGGAAGGGTTTTGCTATATACTATGAATGATCAACTGTACTACTTGATAGGTCAAAGCCATTCCGCTCAAAGACATTTCTGCAGCAACTGTCGCGCGTACTTTAATTGATGTGTGGATATTGCTGTTCGGCTGTACGTCCTCACTTACTATGGATCAGTGGCGACAGTTCGAGTTGGCACTTTTCAAAAACTTGTGCAATCTGTGCAACACCAACACATTGTACGACAGCCTAACATCCACAATGCAACGGGCTAGTCAAAAGATAGCATTGCACTCTTAAAATGGCCCTCACATGCCAAGGCGGTAACTGGACCAACACCCTTCCGAGGGTTCTTCTCGGCTTCCGTGCTGCACGCAAGGAAGATCTATGTGCCTCCCTGGTCGAGGTAGTTTACGGCGAACCACTTGTACTTCCCGTAGAATTCGTCACCGATAGTCACCACCCCTCACAAACCGATTTGCCAATGCTTGTCGAACGCATACATGAGCATGTTGCACACACGCTGGTACCCACACTGCGTGCCCTTTGTACACTGCGTGTGTGTTTACACAAAGCACTGGAGGACTGCAAGTTTGTAATGCTGCGTGACAACACTGTGTGCCTCCCACTACAACCGCCTTACTCGGCCTGCACTGCGTCCTATGCAAATCCAAGTACACATTTGACATTTCCCTTAATGGATGCGTGGTCACGGTTGAAACCCACGTGGACGCATTCCCCTGCATGTGACATCCCACAGGTAGGAAATTGTGATGCAGACAATCCCCCCAACAAGTGATCTAACAGCTTGTGATGATCTTTTGCCTACTCATGGTGTTCCTGCGTCTGACGTCAGCCTACTGAGTGCCGAGCATGCGTGTGACGAACGAGTTTTAGGCAGTGATCGGGCAGACTCCACCCCCCGGCAGTCACCTACCGGTGCAAAACGCCAGCGTTCGCAGGTTTTTCTATGACCTCAACTCCGACGCCTCCCAGTCTTGTGCCCCACCGATGACAATGTACCTCGCCGATTCCCACGCCTCCGATGCAGACACTTGTGTCACATACGGCGTCAACGTCTCAGCCTATCCACAGGACCACGTGACCATCCAGCTTCGGAACAAAACGTTGTTTGTCCTATACCTCCAGCCCTGTTCTGACGACCCCTCTGCTCCTGTAAACATCACCTTAATCAAACACCTCGCCTTACCCCCTTCTGCCGACTTGTCAAAGATCCCGGCATCTTTATGTGCATAAGTTGTCTTCCTTCCTTCCTTCCCCTTCCCCACCTCTGTTGCTGAGATCTTCCATGCTGGATGGCCCCTCCATCGCCCATGCTGGTTAGAGGACTACATATCGTATTCCCCACCTCTCACCTCTCCACTGGGTTGGTAGCCATGATGCTCTACACCATCTGCATCATCACACGTGGCTTCCCCCTTCCCCGCCGCACAGCACGCGCTGACAGTCTCCGACATGCTGCAGTGACATGGCCACACCCCCTCGCCCCCCGCTGCCTCGCTACAATGCTCGCTCCACGCCTCTCGCCGGACTATGGGCCAGCACCACGTGACAACACACCGACGGTGCTGACGTCGTCGCCTACCCCATGCTCCATACTCCCATGGGGGGAGGCCTCTGTGACGTCGCTTGAATGTGAATCAATATTACACACGGGAGACAAAAAGTAACTCTTTGGTCGAGGTACACAATCACTGCATCAGCAGCAAGAGAGTCAATGCTTCTCTGTAGGCTAAAGTGTAAACGTCTCTGTTGGTTGTAGTACATATATAAAGTGACTTTCTGCCAGCATTTCCGTGTGTTATTATATGGGTGTTGGTATAAACCACAATACTATACATCCAAGCTCTGATCACAAAGCATTTGTAAAATACAAGTACTTCTCCTGAAAAATTAACACAAAATGACATCCATAATTTTACCTGTTGGCCATTCATATAGATCGAATCTTCAGTGCTATATGATGATAACATTGTTTCATGTTGTTGCCAAAATTTCTGAAAAGTTTTTAATTAAAATCATTCACATTACATATATTATAGAAGGAAACTTTCCTGGTTAGATAAATATGTATAAAAAATAGAAATCTAATAATTTACCCAAATCACAGGCTCATTTGACAGATACAAAAACACAAATAAAAACACCCACAAACACAAGATACAAGCATTCGCAACCAATGGCCTTTTAATCAGAAAAATAGGAAGGAAGGAGGGGAAAAAGGGAAAAATGTGGGTTTTAAGGGAGTGCATGAGGAGTTATTTCAATCCTGGGAGTGGAAGTACTTTCCATAGGGGAGAGAAAAGGAAAGTAAGTAGAAGGTAGGGGTGCAGAATCACAACATCCAAATTCAGTAGTCAACCTCTCTTCTAAACCTCTTTCTCAATCTGAAACTTCTGTCCTCGCCTTTAGCCCTACTCCTGGTTATCTGGATACTTCCCACCGACACCAACCTTTCAGAACTCCGGAGATGGGAACTTGCCCTTCCGCATATTCTCTCTTTCCCCTGTCCACCTGGTCTCAACCTCTGCTAAATTCAAATTCCTGCCCACCATTCTATAACAGCTTTGCCTCTGCTCTCTGGACAGAGCCTCTGCGTCAACTGGCATCTCTGTACCAACTTTTTTGCTTTTTACAAATATCTGCCTTGGTGTGTGTGTGTGTGTGTGTGTGTGTGTGTGTGTGTTTACCTTTCCTTTTTTCCTAAGGTAAGTCCTTCCACTTCCAGGATTGGAATGACTCCTCATCCACTCCTTTAAAACCCGCATCCTTCCCTTTTTCCCCTCCTTCCTTCCTCTTTTCCTCATGAAGCAACAAATGGTTGCGAAAGCTTGAATCTTTGTGTCTGTATGTTTTTTTTTTTTTTTTTTTTTTTTTTTTTTTTTTTTTTTTTTTTTTTAAATTTGTGTATCTGTCTACGAGCCTGTGCTTTGGGGCTTTGGGTAAGTTAAACAATCTCTATTTCTTTATACATATTTTTCCTACCTCAGAAGTAGGGCAAGGGGCATCAGTGGAAGGAAATGTTGGATGTGTTGGGGAGGGGAACTGTGGGGCATGGAATGTAGGGTGTTAGGTTATCTGAGGTTGAGGCCAGGATGGTTGCTGGACTGTAGGATGTGCTGTAGGAATAACTCCCATCTCCACAGTTCAGAGAAGCTGGTGGAGGAGGGGAGGATCCAGATGGCTCGGGGGAGGGGGGGTGAAGCAGCTGTTAAAAGTCCAAGGTGTTGTGCTCTGCTGCATGCTGCCCAAAAGGATAGTCCATATTGCTCTTGGCCACAGTTTGATGATGGCCATTCATTTATACAATAAATCAGTCAAATCTACGGGCCATAAATTCAACTAAATACCTAAGAAATACAATTACAAAGAACTTTTAACAATGGAAAATCCACTTGGAACGCCAATAATGAAGGATAGATAACAACTCACTGTAAAGAGGGTCGTTGAGCTGCTGGCACAAAAATAGATAATCGCATTCACACAACTTCAATTTTTGGCCTCATCTTTCATCAGAAAAAGAAACAATTCCACTCGTGCAACCACACATACAGCTATAAGCACACAACCACCATGTCCAGCCACTCCAGTGCCACAAGCATCTGTTGTTGTTGTGGTCTTCAGTCCACAGACTGGTTTGATGCAACTCTCACGCGACACTGTCCTGGGCAAGTCTCTTCATCTGAGAATACGTTCGGCAATCTACATCTTTTTGAAACTGCTTACTGTATTCGTCCCTTGGTCTCCCTCTACGATTTTTACCCTACACACTTCCTTCTAATACTAAGTTGATGATTCCTTGATATCTCAGAATGTGTCCCACCAATCTATCCCTTTTCTCCCCAATTCGGTTAAGCACCTCCTCATTTGTTACGTGATCTACCCATCTAATTTTCATCACTTGTCTATAGCACCACACTTCGAAAGCTTCTATCATCTTTTTGTCTGAACTCCTTATCATCCATGTTTCCCTCCATACAATGATACAATCCAGACAAATGTTTTCAGAAAGGACTTCCTAACATTTAAATTAATATTGAATGTTAACAAGTTTCGCTTCTTTAAAAACGATTTTCTTTCCATAGCCATTCTGCATTTTATATCTCCTTTACTTCGGTCATCAGAAGTTATCTCACTACCCAAATAACAAAACTCATCTACTACTTTTATTGTCTCATTACCTAATCTAATTCCTTCAGAATCACCTGATTTTCTGACATTACATTCCATTACCCGTGTTTTACTCTTGTTAATGTTCATCTTATATCTTTCTTTAAAGACACTATCCATTCCATTCAATTGCTCTTCCAGATCCTTTTCAGTCTCTGACAAAATTACTATGTCATCGGCAAACCGCAAACTTTTATTTCTTCTCCCTGAACTTTAACTCCCTCTCCATATTTCTCCTTCCATTCCTTCACTGCTTGCTTTTTCCATGAGTTCTTATATTTCAAGCAAAAATTTCTTCCCACGAATGAAACTCTTGTCATGCCATTAGCCAGTGGTCGACTAACTGGGAAGTGACATCAAAACATCATTCACTTGATGCTTCCATGCAACATATGCCACGTTCATGTGCCATAATTCTCAGTTTTCTTATTATGGCTTCCAGTAAGACATTTCCTGGCAACAGCACATCACAAAATTCATATTTGATTCATTTTCTTAATACTATAGTAATGACACATCAGTGGTAAAAATCCAGTGAGATCTGTATCATATTCAATACCTGAGTGGTTAATTTGAAAAAGGTCGCTGTAGCGTAATAGATAGTGTCGTGGATTAGTATGTAATCTTTTGTTAAGTGATTTAAGTTGCTTTAGTATTTGAAGGATATCTACTTCTATACTATGCATGAAAAAAGCCTTTCTTCATTTACATTTGAGAGTATTTACTTTGTCTTCTTTTGTGAAGGAATTTCAAATAGCACTGTTTAGCAATTCTACTTTAGCAGCACTGCTACATGTATTTTACTGTTTACTAAACATGGACGACTAAAATCATATGAGGTTCCCATATTTACTTCTGCATTGATTGCTAGGAATTTGGTTTAATTTTCGTCAATGTGTGACACTATAAAATTAGCTTGAGAACTCCGCAGGTTTACAGACAAGACTTGATTCCACTTAATAACTCACATTTACCCATGACAAAAAATACACGTATCACTACTGCTGTAGTGCCCAGATACAAATGGAGCAGAGTGATTATGTCGGGAGTTGGCCGCGAGAGTGTGCGTTGGAAAATTGTCGCAAACTCCAGTGCTCGCCACGTGCAAGCGATTGATATAAACAGTGCTGAGTGTGCGCTCTTGCGCAGAGTGTTGTTTACTAGGTACGCGCTTATCTCTTGAGTGTTCGCACTGCCAGTGCATGCCTTGTGCTAAGTGTAGTTGTGTATGTGTCAGTAAATATAACAACTACTATTTCAAAACCTCTTTGGTACTTTCAACTGTATTCCACTCACAGTAAGAACACAGTATATATTATAACAATCAGTAATCTGCATGCTGACACACTTTTTCAATGTAAGATTGACAACCAGACTCACATGCCACACAAAATGAATCATTTCACAGACTATCAACAATATTATGAAAAAGTAAATGGTTTATAGAGAAGTTGAGATTCCATAGGGTCATGCATAAAAGAAGTGGATTTTTTTATCGCTTACTTTATTCAAAATAAATTGAGAAACTAGGTACAGTTGGGGAGGGGAGGGAGGAAAAAAAAAAAAAGTGAAATGAGAACTAACTGCTTTCTTTTTTCACAGTGAAAGCAAAACTTTTTGTGAAAAAATACATTCGTAAAAGTTGTGTAGCCTTCAATACCTTCCAGTGTTTTTACGGCACAAAGACTGCAGAAGTAGACTTATACCCTTTCTCAGACAATATGGTTGGGCATTTTGAGCGTTGCACACCCTAACCACCAGGAACAAAATTGAATTCAATTGCTAAGGAGCTACATTGACACTTGCCAAACCTTCAGAATTATGCGCACGTTAGATTTCGAGCAAGTGTAGATGCCTCACGTAGACCTCTAGAACCTGTGTCTTCTTACCTTAAATCTGTCAGGTGGCCGCAGGACGTTGTTGATGCTGGTAGGCGTCGGACTAGTTGTGTTTCTGACAATAGTTGCTAGGCGAAGAAGGGGTTGCTTGCGACTAAGAGTTCCAGTTTCTCCTTTCCCTGTTAGTGTATCCTTCTCTGTATCATCTGATTTAACCCAAAGTTCTTCAGTATTATACTCCTGAGTGAGAGCACAATTCCGTTTTGATAATGTTCCAGCACCACTCTTAATGGTCTGAGAGAGCAGGTCTTTATTAATGGCTTCAAATACTGCTGGAGGTGGCACATCTGTGGCAATTGGTGTGCACTGGAACAAAAAAAACAAAGTCTCTATTACCTCATTAAAATTTGTAAGTAATTTCTTCAAACCGTTGTTGTCTTTGCTATTTTCATTTCTACTAACTTAGTTACCAAATGTGTGTGTCATTTATATTTGAAAATTTGCCATAGACAACAAAAAGGTGCAGGTGGCACAAATTATCAAACCAACATAAGAGGGTGTTTGAAAAGTTCTCAGAATTGAATAGAAAAAATACTTATATCACTGAAAGGTTTTTATTTTTATTTATTTTCTCAATGTAGTCTCCTTGTAGATTAATGCAATTGGTCCAACAATATTCCAGTGCCTGCAAAACAGTTGTCAACTACTGCATTTGAAGTGAATCTTCGTCCACTAAGAAAAATTTCCTGCTTTGGGAAGTGATGGAAGACAGAGTCATATCAGGTGAATAACATGGGTGTGGCAACAATAAACACCTCAGTTCAAGCAATTTTGCCACGGTGATGGCACGTGTGTGGACGCTGTAGTAACTTTATACACACTTTAATTCGACTTACGGAATTCATACAAAACAAAACAAAACACACTTGAAAGGCAGTTACATGTGTGCACAGAAGTAGTTGAACCAGAACTGTCTTCATAGCTCCGCGCTTCCCCATGCAGCGTTCTTGTTGGCGCTGCCATAGCATTATTTAGAGAGCAGCGCCCCCACAGTCGGTCACGTGGAATTTAACGGCGGACGTGTCAAACATCACGCGCGAAATCACAACAGACCCGCATAGTCTTGATGGAAGGTAATTTTCTTCCTGACTAAACCTGGTCTTCTTACATGTATATTTTTTTAGCAATTTGCCCAGGAGGTTGGCATTGAATCTCCAGTAATTGTTTGCCCAATGGGAAGAATCTACAAACAGAATCCCCTTCACATCCCATAACAATGAAGCCATGACCTCTCCAACCGAAAGAATTGTCTTTCCTTTCGTTGATGTCAGAGAATCAGCATGTTTTCCACTGCTTTGAGTAGCGCACCAAATTTTCATCTGTGGTCACAAACTGGCATAAAAAAATGTCTGTTTCTCCTAAAACAGGCCAAACATTGTTCCAATACATCCAGTCTCATGCATTTTTGATCCAGCATCAAGAGTCGTGGCACCCATCTTGCAGATAATTTTTTTCATTTCTAATTCTTCAGATAAAATTGATATACTCTTTCTTATGATATGAATATTATAGACGAAAAATTCCTAGCAGGAAAAATATATATATAAAAATAGATGAAGATTACTCACAATGCAAAGGAGCGCGCGCGCGCGCGCGTGCGCCCCTTACCCCCTCCCATAAAATCCTCATCAATTGATGAGGATTTTATGGGAGGGGGTAAGGGGCCATTCCAATCCTGGGAGAGGAAAGACTTACCTTGGGGGAAGAAAAGGAAGGTAAACAAATGCACACACACCCACACATTTACACAGATGCAAACACACCTAGGCAGACATACTGTAGAAAGCAAAGAAGTTAAGGAGTTAGACAGAGATGCCACTTGAGGCAGAGGCTCTGTCCACAGAACCGAGGCAAAGATGTTAAAGATGGTGGGAGGGAATTTAAATTTAGTGGAGGTTGAGACCAGGTGGGCAACGGGAAGAGAGAATATGCTGAAGGGCTACTTCCCATCTCCGGAATTCTGAAGGATTGGTGTCGGTGGAAAGTATCCAGATAACCCGGATGGTGTAACACTGCGCCAAGATGTGCTGGCCGTGCACCAAGGAGTGTTTAGCCACAGGGTAATCCTCATTATCAACAAACACTGTCTGCCTGTGACCGTTCATGCGAATTGACAGTTTGTTGCTGGTCATTTCCACATAGAACGCTTCACAGTGCAGGCATGTCAGCTGGTAAATCATGTGGGTACTATCGCAAGTGGCTCTGCCTTTGATCATGTACACCTTCTGGGTCACGGAACTGGAGTAAGTGGTGGTGGAAGGGTGCGTAGGGCAGGTTTTACAACGGGGGCGGCTACAAGGGTAGGAGCCAGAAGGTAGGGAAGGTGGTTTGGGGATTTCATAGGGATGGACTAGGAGGTTAGGTGGGCATCTCAAAAGACAGTTACCAGATTATATACAAAGAGATTGAGTTCATAGCCCTACCAATTCCAATGATCAATTTTTATAATTTATAGAAATTGTGGACAGATGTTGATATTTAAGCCACATTATGGAAATGGCAAATTTTCACAGCGGGAACAATAGTTATCAAAATGAAAATGGCCTCACTGGTTGGTGATGAAATTTATTATATCCCTAGTGATAGGGGATATATTGATGAAAAGGGTTGATGATTTACTTGACAATGTTGCTGAAGTTACGGTTACTGAAATGGTTATCACTTAGGAAGGTATTTGGAAATTTATTTCTACAGCTGAAAGTGAACCAATGGCTCTTATGGAATTATGGATTGTGAATGGATGGTGGCGGGTGATTGTGAGAATGGTATGTTAGACACAGAATCGTTTAGTCACATGCTTGAAAATAACAATGGTGCTGTATCTGTTTATATGAGCAAAATGTTGGGGAGGAAATCAATTTCTGCGTTGGGGAAAAGTGTTGATCTATAATTATTTGATATTAAGTGTACTGGAGATGCTAATGAGGTGAGCTGCAGTAGCAGCAAAGTGTTTGAAGTACCTGAGGAGGTTGATGATGATTATGTTATTTGTGTTTTATGTGATGAATCTTCAAATGCAAATGGTGTTAAATGTAATGAAGTTTAAGTAAAGTGGCGGATATTTATAAAGTTAATTGTGGTGAACTTTGTGAAGGGTGGTAAATAATAAATTGTCTGAGGGAGAGAGTGAGTTTTAAACTGTGTGAATAAATCTGATATTGCAGTTACTGATATCATTGCCTTGCCAGTATGTACTGGTAATAGTGTGTTTGAATCTAATGCTAATGAGGGCAATGAAACAGAATGATCAGAGGAAGATGATTTATGGATTAATGGGGAGGATAACAGGTTAGGTAATGAGGTTAATACAGAGTTGTTTCCTAAATGCAAAAGTGAATTTTTTGTTGATGACTGGAGTTGTTATGAGACAAAGGAGAAATTTGAAATAGCAACTGAGTTTGAAAGGAATGAGCATGAAAAAGGGAGCGAAGAAGGTACTTTGTGAATTATTTAGATGGCTGATAAACTTGAGAGGTTGTCAGAAATTTTGTGTTCTATTGATGTGGAGAAATGAGGGCTAGAAGTTTTAAACATAGCTGCAATTCAGCAACGGTGGAAACAATCCAAGAGTCAACACAGTTTCAGCCGACCAGTTGCATAAAATAGTTTACGTCTATAAACCTTTACCCAGGTTTCAGCAAAATTAATTTTGCCTTCTTCAGAAGGATACAATAAAGCTCACATTAAAAAAGTTGTTAAAATGTGGCTGACTCCATGTCAATAGATTAAAATTTTAAAATTTAAAAACAGTGTCACATTATAAAATTTTGGAGCATGTCCACACACAGGTCGAGTGAGCACTAATTTTATAATGTGACATTGTTTTTAAATTTTAAAATTTTAATCTATTGACATGGAGTCAGCCACATTTTAACAACTTTTTTAATGTGAGCTTTATTGTATCCTTCTGAAGAAGGCAAAATTAATTTTGCTGAAACCTGGGTAAAGGTTTATAGATGTAAACTATTTTATGCAACTGGTCGGCTGAAACTGTGTTGACTCTTGGGGATAGAAGTGTTTAGAAAGGGAAGAGAAAATTAATGTGCAGTCCATAATAGATATCATGGCATGGAAAGAGAAGATAAGTGCTTTTCTGAATTCTGGGAGTAATGGGTCCTTCGTTTCTGAAAGTTTTGGGAACTGCATTAAGGACAGAAAACTTATGGGATCTATGGTTAGTAGCATACAGATTAAGGCTGGCAAGGTGGAACAAGCAAATCAATAAGATACAAAATGCTACTAGAATTTAAGTGTATAATTTGTTTTGTGAAGTGCTCCTATAAAACGTGTTATGTTGGGTACCAATTTCTTGTGAAAATAGAAGACTTTTCTGAACTGCGTTGAAAGATACCTTGAATTTGCATTAGAGGAGAGAAGACAGAAAGTGAAATTTCAAAATATATTCATGGGATGCCAGCGTATTGCTCATATGGTAGCAACGGAAATGTCACCAAATGGAGCCTCATGAACCTATCAGGTCAAAACCTTATAGAATTGCTATTACTAACAGTGAGGTAGTACGGGATCGTTTGAAACAGGTGTTGGATGTGGGGCATTGGAAAGCAGTGACAAACTGATTACTGTCTTTACATTGTACGATTGAGATTAACTGGTGCAATGAGAGATGTACGGACACACGTTTTGGTGCGTAGAGGTTGTCAAATCTACATTGTTTGTTTAAGTAAAACAGTAACAAAATTAATTTGCGCAGCATACTTCTGACGTTGTAGGTTGCTTTAAAAATGTATTTATCAGTGAAATTTGTTTTGTTTGGGCAAAGGATTATATCCACAGTTTGAAATTGATGGTAAATAACTTTGTATGCTAAAGATAAACTGTGATTTAATATGATTTATGAAATTTTGAAGTGAGTTTTAAGTAATCTTATGACTGTAAATCTTATTGCATAAAGTACTTAATTAGTTAATAAAGGCGTAATAAAGTTGTTCAGAGATATATCAGGCTAAAAGTTAATAGTTTTTTTATCAGACAATGAAAGATGATTAACTGGTCGCTGAAATATATTGCTAAAGATGTGGACATGTTTTCTTGAGGAACAGTAGACCAACTGTGAGAAAAAAGCTTGCATATACTGAAATTTGTTGCACTGCTGTATCAGTTTGTGAATGTATCAATTCCTCTGGGGAAAGCATTCAGTGCCTGAACTATGGGAGTTTCATTCGAACAGAAGATTACTAGTAGCTAGATAACACTGTCATTTGTTGACAGCTAACTTCCAAAATTGATGGTGGCTCCAGATTACTACATATGCCAATGTGGGTACTTAAAGGCACTTAGTTGCATCAGTGGTTGCAGGGCCACAGACAATTTAGATAGATATCGGCACAAGGACGACACCCAAGTATAAAGAACAGTGATGTGAATAACGTGTGCAGTCATTTTAATTGACAGTAAGTGCGAAAGTGACAAATCAAAGTTATGTAAATTAATCTGCAGGAACACCCAGGACATTTATTTAATATTAATATGCTGATGTATTTTTTATAATTAGTGTTAGTTTTAAATTACTCCTTTATAGATCTTATGAGGTTCATGCTGCTTCATACACCACAACAAAATTATCCAGAATATTGGTCTGACAAACTGAAAATATTTCACGTTTTTTTTTTTTTTTTTTTTTTTTTTTTTTTTTTTTTTTGTAGAATCCGCTGACTGAATTATGTCAATTTAGACAATAAATGAACCACATAAAGTGGATGTTAGTGTGGTAACAGAAATACTAGGGAATATTTATTTTGTAGTAGAGAGACATGTGGAGTATTGATGCTTGCCAGGATGCAGGCAGCAGTGCACAACTGGAGGAGGGGGGTGTGAGCATCATTCAATGAATACTGAACTGGGGATTTTGCAACCATTCTCATAAGCAGTTAAACCATTGGTTCTGATAATTTTAAAAGGTTTATTTCTAGTTTATTACTTTTGTTTGTAAAAATTGGAGGGAATTTGTAAGAAAAGTGAGGATGTCCCACAAACTAAGAACATGCTTTTCAGAGAGAAGAAATTTATATAGCTTAGAGTAAGTTTGACGAGTAACTCTAAAAGGTGTGTTATTGAGCTTCTTTAGCAAAGATGTTCCATTTAGTGAGCTGTATATTATGCTGCATGAAGAGAAATTTAATTGAGGTATTTTCCTTCTTATTGTACATTTTCATTTGCAGAAAAATTGAATAAGCCATGAATATGAAGCATGTAAGTGGCTGTGAAATTCATTTTCCTATGCTTGCGAATTGGATGCTGGATTGGCCTGCATTCTTTTAAGTCAATATGACCATCAACACAATTCAAAACAAAGAGGAAACTGAAATTTGGAAAACTGTTTTTTTGCATCTTATTAATAACAATTAGATGAAACAAAACACAACAAAAGATTAATTTACCTGAATACAGAGGATCTAGCTAGCCTCTGCTAAGCAATATATTACACCACACACTTCTTAACATTACAGATTCATGCCACTAATGAACAGGTGTGCCTCACTGGAACTGACAGCTGCAGTCACTCAGGAATATCATCACTGCTGCCACGTAATGCCCCGAATGCAAATAACTGGGTACCAGTACTTAACATAATGTTTGCAATATAAAGAAATACAACGAAATATAGTTAACTAATGCTATGATGCCAAAGATATGGCGTAATTACATACACACTGAATCCACTCTTCAATGGCCGTATGAAAGCAATCTCATGGAATGGAATAATTTACTGAAAAAAAGGAATTAGTTGGTGTATTGTGTATCTTAATTTATCAAAAACTTAATTGGCTAAGCTGTCCACAATTTGTATTTTGTAAACACTTAGTTGACATCACATATCATACCGTAAGTTTTTCAGTTTACAAGTGATCACCTTATCAAGGCAATTACACTGATCAAAAACTGAAGAATAATTAGGCCTATTGCACAAAGGGCCCATCTATCTAGACTACCCTTGTGGTCCCATTATACCTTGAATGCAAAATTTTTAAAAATCTCTCTTCATAGGAGACGACAAACATACAATTAAAATTGAATGTAGAGATTAGAAGATTGTTACATAATCTAATATAAAAGTAAGGCAAGCTGTTTAGTCACCAGCATTCAGACAGCTATCTCTAAGGCAGGTACCACTTGAGAAGCTCGCATCAGAGAACTTGACTACAGCTAGCAGAAATAATGAAAATTGATTGACTATTGCTTCTATCTCAGCTTCATCAGCCAACTCGATGTTTTACAATTTTTCAGATGTTTCTCTTGCACGAACGGCTGCCATTGTCAAAGCTTTGACCTGTGACATCATCGCACACAGTAGTTTTGAGGTGTGTGTGCATTGGTATAAGGCGTGAGTGGTTATGTGGTGGTTGAGTTAAGGACGATAGTTTGTTTACAAACAAAACAGATTAATATTTTGTGTTTAAAAAGTTATCTGTAGCTTCTCTCTGATGGTTAGGTGTAGGTTAACCGAGAGTTTTTTTTTTATGTGATCGATGATACATTCTGTTATCTGTAATAACTACATATCATTTGTATCTACAATACAGAAGTATTAAGATATCACATATACTGGTTTTCCGACATCTTGATGACGTCATGGGTCAAAGCAGAAGGGTGGTATCACAGTCTCCAGTTATGCCCACTAACATGTGAAATTTAAGATGTAGTCTGTGGAACGTGATTGATGAAGGAAATGTCTACAAATTATCTGTTTATTAATAATGGAAACTCCAGGTTGTAATTCAACAATATAGCTATTAAGGACAGTGTATAGCTCACTGCAAAGATGTAGTGACAAGCTGCAACACACACAGAAAAAGATACACACATATACAACTCTTAAGATAACAGTCACTGGCCTTCTTCAGAATAAGGAGCATTCACACAGGCACACTTCACAGTCACACAACTGGGAGAGTGGCAGTGGGAGATATGTGACTGAAGTGTGCCTGTGCGAATCCTCTCTATTCTGATGAAAGCCAATGGCCAATAGCTTAAGTGTTGAATGTGTGTGGTTTTCTTATGTGGCTGTCACAGCTTATCATTATGTCTTTGCAGTGAGTTGGAAACTGTTCTCATTATCTTATTAATGATCGGTTCACATTTCAAGTACGGTATTTCATGGGGTTACAGAGATTACCCTCATTATATGAGGAATGTTCTAGTATATATGCATTGAAAAAGGCTAAATCTGAACAATGGGCACAGCCACCAAATTGTTCTAGTCTGTTTACAGATCACCAAAGAAGTTGTGTACCACAGACAATGCAACACTATTTGAAAAAAAAAAAAAAAAAAAAAAAAAAGAAACAGAATGATAAAAAACCCCTATTGATAAAATTTTCATTGTAACTGCATTAGTTTAAGGATGGTAAAATGTGTCAAGGAAACTCACAAATCCCATATAGGCTAACATAAAACAACAGTTGGGCCTATGGCACTTGTGCTATCATACCAAGAAAATAACAGTTGCTGTAATGGAAGAAAATACTAAATCCAAGAAAGACTACTTACTGCCTGCTCAAACTAAGTTTATACTCAGTGCAGTGGATGATAGGAGAGACAATTGATGGTAAATGCCTTTATGGTCAGTCACAGTACCAGCCAGTGCACTGACTGTCACTTAGTTTCAATGGCCAGATTTACTTTTAATACTAGGGCCTATCAGCATGACTAGTGCACAATATTAAAGAGTAAACCGAAGCACATAATACCTCCCGTCACCTTTGCCCCTTGAGATCGGTGTGTAGGATTGAATGACTCGAAACATTGATTTGAAATGGGTGTTTTCATCTTGTTATGACGTCTAATTACTTTTTACAATATAAATTGATCAATTTCCATTCACCCATCCACCTACTGAGCAAGATTTAATCATAAAACACTAATTACTTACAACTTTGATCGTCTGTAATGGAAACTTCTTGGCAAGTAGCCTGGGGCAAAGGAGAGTTTCTTCATGGGTAGTATAAAGTTTTATTTTATGAGATATGTTTTTCATTTAGTATTTCTCCGTACATCACGAGTCAAAGTAGACGGGTGGTATCGGGACCTTTGGTATTGCCTTATTAAACTACACAAGCAAAGACAAAAAGTTGAAAAACAAAATACACTGTATGCTTCAATAAATACAGTTCAGTACACAGAACTCACTAATTCCACAATGCTAAAAACGACAAAGTAGTACCATATCTGGATTGTTTCATCAAGCAATATATCTGACATGTTTGGCTTTCCTAAAACCTTCATAGATGAGATATTATGTTGTGACATTCAGCTTATAAACTAACATTTATGCTGACATTCTTACCATATAATGCAGTGTGTCATGGGAAGCTGGGGAATCTGCAGAATTCAGGTGATCTGCAGAAGCTGACAGTGTTTTAACTGGTTTCACCTGCTTCCTTCCAAGGGTTGCACATTTGTCCATTTGAACTTGTTGAACATTCTTGGACTGATCTTCAATACAAGAAAATGGTTCTGCATAAATGTGTTCCTCACTGTATGACTTCTGAATGGTACCATAAAGTCCATGTTCACCATCTAATTTTCTTCGGTTTGTGGCAACATCTACAAAGAATTTACTCAGTCTTTCAGCTGGTTTCTCATAGAAATGAGTCTGGCAGTATAGGAGATTGGTATTTGTTGCACAGTTAAGGGAACTGAGACAGTTACTTAGCACAGATGATGACTCTGCCTCAACCGGTGGTGCTTGCACAACAGCTGCACGGCTACCCGAGTTCAGTCGATCCTGATCAGTACTACTCACCAATGGCACACGTGGTGTAATTACAGCAATGCCTTTCTGCTGGTGTGTTATAAGTGCATCTTCTAATTTCTTCAGCATCAGAAGAGGTTCAGTCCTGGAACGTTGTGGCTTGCTTGGGACTGGATGAGATGCATTATTTGTCTCCTTTGTTGCACTAAACTGACTTACTCTCTCTTGAACTTTACTTTTCGTTGCTGGAGAATGAGCAAATGTTCTAGGGGGTTTCTTTGGAGGGGGGCCTTGGGGAAGAGGTGATTTCAAGGCAACTCTCAAACTATCTGTTAGTTCAAGTGCACAATTGCCAGTCAATTCTGAGGAGTTTCTCTTTTGTACAGCACCTTTCAAGCAACGGTTATTAATAGTATTCTCCTCGAAATCTTTGCAGCGATTCTCTTTCACAATATCACCAACAAGCTTTGTATCTTTATCACATTCATATTGGCACACAAGAGGTTTAGCAACATTCTTAGTGTCACTAATAACTTGTAAATCAGAATTTAACTGTATATCAATTGATTTTGGCTTAGATTTTGGTGTGGATGTCTCTACGTTTTGTTGTTTTATGCAGTCATCAAGGTTTTGTCTGTCTGGTTTTTTAAACTCTGCTGTAGACACAATTCCAGACTTTTGGTCTCTCTGCGCATTATTAACAGTATTTGAAGGACTCCGTGTCATTCGAGATTTACCAGCAGCAGTTGAGGCCAAGATATCTACATTTTTTTTATTTTCCAGTTCTTGTATTGTTTTAATGACACAATGTACTGCATTGGCCCTATCACGAAATTTATTTCTTGACGGATTAAAAGATGTGTTTCTAGCAGTTACATGTGTTTCCTTTGATTTGTTTGTATTTACGTTTTCTTTCTGTTCTGCCTCGAATATTTTAACTTTTGTGTTGAACACATTGTCTACCTTACCACTAGAACCTGAGAAGTCTTTTACTACGATATTCTTGTCACAACGAAAAGCTGGCGTTCGTCTTATGTGTGATTTCGTGGACGTGTTAATCTGATCCCACTTTGGTTTATTTTTTCCACCGCCTTGAAAGGACGTAACCCCCTCAGAAGATGAAATGTCTTTAGTGTGCAAATTTGAAACTGCTTCTTTCCCAACATTTTTCGGTTGTTTCTTGGCGTTGAAATCAGGATTTGCAAGAGGCTTGACCGAACTATTTGCTGGAGGAAGAGCAATTTCAGTTCCACCTTCAAATTTTTTTCTGATATTTTCAATTCTTCCTCTAAGTTCACGAGGTGGCCTATATGCCATAATCAGATGTAACTCACTGGGATCATCATCGTCGTCATTATTTACAAACAAAATACTGGTAACAAAAAACACAAAAAAAACCTGTGTGTTTAAACACTAAGTCCGGAATACCCAAGATGAAACTTAGCTGCTACATTCTGTGTTCTCGGCGTAAACTAAGTCTCTATTCATCTACAGGTGTTTCTACAACGATGTCACATAATATTCTACCTACCGCTGTAGGTAACAGGTCTTTAACCTGCTTATACTATTCATGTGACGCATTGCCTACGGAACTAATTTACGACAAGCCTCACATTAGACTACAGTTTATTTTAATACAAGCTGGGAATCACCATACAAAAACTTACATACACCACTCTTTAATGCAGTTAGAAATGTTCTTGCTATCACTGTTTACTGTCACTGCCATGACGTAATAACGACGCACACACAGTACACACGTTAACAGTTTATTTTGTGTTATGTTGTACGATTACAACACACGCCCAACGAATTCATAAGATAGTTAGCAATTATAGAGCCTCGCGCGCTGAAATTATAATCTTTTATTACAAAGAAGAGAACACACCCTCGTTTACAGACCGCTGACAGCTGATTGCTGGAATGTAACCTCTAACGGTAACTATTTTTTTCTTTTCTTACAAATGTAAATAGAGTACAGAGACAGAGAGAGAACCTTGTTATAATAAAATAAAAATGCAATGTACATACGCAAAAGACTAGGACAATCAACACAACGACATTTTATACGCAAATGAAAAATGTTCACCGCCTGAAAACGGCACTCTTTGCAAAGAACTTTGACAACACTACGCGCTCGATTCAATTTACGTTTGGATGTTGCTCAGATCTGATTATTAACGTATAATACGAAACAACTTTTAGTAACAGTAATTGATACATACGTATAGAGACCTTGAAACTTGAAAAGTAACTCACCAAACTGCCAACAGATAATTCACATCAACTACTTAGAGGACTAACGACTGCGGAATAAAACAATTGGAAGCTGCGTTCGTAAATTCGGGTTGTGTGCGTATTATCATCTCTTGGTCCAGTTTGTAACTTAAAACAACGCTAACAGAAGAAAACTCTCAGTTTATACTTTACCTATTGTAAATCTGAGAGAAAAAACTGAAACCAAAAATTCTAATGGAAATTCATAAAAGTGGAGTGGCAACACTGTTGAAATACAACAATTGCAAAATGGCAATAGAAGCATAGCAGCACGTTGGAACCATTGTTTAATATAATTAATATTTAATACTGTTAAACATTCCTACCAAAATATTATCCACCGCAGGATGATAGCATATGCGTCTCTCATGAATTTTGTCCTAAAATATAAAAGGCGATGCGATAAAGATCAGTGTCGTATTTGCAAAACGTTCATAGCAAATAAATTGGCAATAGCTTCATGCTTTAGTGTACAGCACGTGATCTTTGGGATGATTATCTAATTGTGAAGTACTTCGCCTCAGAATACGGCATAAAACAAAGAATTTTTATCGACATTTACCGCTTCTGTTGAGGGGATGGAGGTTCCATAACAGTTCTTTGTTTACTTAACCTTACTATTATAGTACAAGGTGGGGCCGGAATAGGATGCCAGACATCATTTAAAAAATCGGATTGTCGGGATTTTAGAGCTGTTACCGTAGCCGTGATCAACGCGCCAGACCGTCATATTGGGGAACTGAACTTGATTCCCGGTAGTATCAAGGGTTCTTTCTTGATAGCTGGACTTCACCGGAATGTACTCTTCTTCTTCCTAGTGCCAGGTGAGCAGCTATCTTGTGGAGAAATAACTGCTACAAGAGTCTGAGCTCCAATTGACAACGCTTTGGACTGTGTGTTGCCCTCGTCTTAGCATGCGGCGATGACACCATAGACTCGGCGTGTGACAGTACTAAGTGGTTTCCCTCCCTTTTAACACTCAATTTCAAACAGAACATTTTAAAAGACTAGATATAGGAAGTTCTTATTCCCAGAACATTTACATTAGTATGATCTGCAGAAACAATTAGCATTTGAATCATGCCGGTCCGCAGGTTCAGTCTCAACTTCGATATCGCAGCGCAACACCACCTAGCGATACGATGTATGTGCCTACGGCTTTCGTTGTCGCTGTAAACCAAATGTATTGGATCACTCTTACTTGAGCATACATGCAGGATGCCTCCCAGTCGTATGCGACACGAGAGAATATGATGAGAGAATGTGATTCATCTCCAGAAAATTGCCGCTCTTGTTGGACGAAGCGTTTCCGCAGTGTAACAGGAGTGTGCAGAATGGTTCACGAAAGGTCGAAGAACACAAGAAGGGTCAAGGCCGCACTACTCAGGCCACCCTACCTTATACTAAAGACAACACAAACACCCATGCCCGGGGGTGCACATCGTAGCATAGCGCCTCAATGCGCTCCGCCGCGCCACGCATAGACATTTTAACAACGTTTACTCTTTAATAGAGCTGCAAACGGCACTAATACTATATACATGTATATTATATTTCATTCCAAAGAACTGTATACTAGAGTATCACAATGATGCAGAAACAAACGTAGTAAAACTTCTTAAGAATCTACGTATTCTCCAAAATAGGAACAATGGAAATCTAATGGAGACAGACAAATGCGGATCGAAATACAGATGGCAATCAGAAAGGCAGTGCGTGACTTTTCAATAACTTCTGAAGCGCTTCCTAACCAAACTTTTTGCAGTACATAAAACTGTTGATGACAAAAAATATTTGTACAGATACTCTTTGACTAGACAGATATCTTGATTAGGTTACATAGGAACATTGGGAAATATTGCTGACTAACACTGTAAAATATGACTGATATAGTAATCGCTAATAGTGGTGTAGAAGAACAGGTTAAATCTCTGAAAGTCAGTGAAGCTCCAGGGCTCTACAGAATCACTGACACTTTCTACACAGAATCTCCGCCTTATTTAGTCATCCTCTTTAAAATAATTTACCGTGGGCACTTGAGCAACAAATGGTTTCTAATAAATGGAAAACACCCCTCTACAAGGAGCAGAGAAATTGAAAGAACACAGTTACGAAGAAACTAAGAGAACTGACCATTATTTTCTCGGTTGCACAGTGGTAGAGTGCCAGACTACAAATCCTAAGGGCGCGGGTTCGATCCTCGCCAGGTCTTAGATTTTTATCTGTCACTTTCCCGTTCTTTCACCTCTGGCAGTACTGCTCAGGTGAAAAATACCGAGTAACACTGTGGTTCGGAACCCACGTTAAACTGTAGGCCCCCCGTATAACTAGCTGGGTAAGTCAGTTCGAAGGTCGGAGGAAGGCAACGGCATACCTACCACCTTCAACCAGGACCATGCCTAGTAAAGCACTGTGGTGTTCAAACCAATCTTCGGATTGTTGACTGCTTTACCGTAACCACAACTGTTAATACATTAAACCCAATGTGAAACAAGGTCAGTTCCTCCTTGTACAAATGTCTGAAGTTAGCTCCAGAACCATGATTTGTACCCAGGTGTTCACCTCTTCGTCTGAAACATACCAATGACCATGAATGTCTCTCCTCAGGGCTCCAAAAAATATGAGAATCGCGAGGGAAAAAAATCGGGACTGTATAGAGCATATGTAACAGCTTCGCAGTCATGGCAAAACGTAGGTGGGCTTTATCCTGATACAATATGATGTCATTTTTGTTAACTTTGTCAACATTTCCGGAGGGTTTTGAAACCCAGAAACCCCTCTCTCACTACGCCCATGAAGGCATGACTTGTCAGTGACGTCAGTTTAGAGACGTGGTTCAGTGATCATAATGTCTTCATAGTGACAATGGTTACCAAAGTCAAGACTGCTAGGAGAGTCTTTATGCAAGGAAGACCTGAAAAAGCATCCCACTTACAGAATTAATGGAAATCGTTTAATTCCGGCACGATGGACATCGGTAAGCGGGTCAAACGCCTCTATTCAGTCACCCGTTGATCGTTTTGAGGTGGTGATAAAAAGACAGCAAATGCATAGCTGAAGTTTTAAATTTAACATTAAAGAAATTATTCACGCAGGGAGAGCTTAAGAACATAACGTATTTGATGATAGCATAAACTCCCAGATGGAGGATATAGCAACAGGCATTCTCTTGTGTAGAGAAGCAGCTGAGAAATCTGAAAACAAATAAGCCGCAAGCTCCAAATGGACTCCCAATTCGATTTTACAAAGAGCATTAAGAGGCTGCGGTTATAGTAGAGCGATGCGGCAACAGCAAAGCGGCGCGTCACTGCAAGCAGAGAGACTAACGCTAGTTAAACAAATGTTTCAAATGTTTGTAATTCTATGGGACCAAACTAAGTTGGTCATCAGTCCCTAGTCTTACGAACTACTTAAACCAAGTTAAACTAACCTAAGGACAACACACACATCCATGCCCGACGGAGGATTCGAACCTCCGACGCGGGAGGCCGCGGGATCCGTAACGTGGCGCTCCAGACCGCTCGGCTACTCCGCGCGGCCGCAGGCGAAACAAACAGTGCACGCTGCGAACAGAGCTGTGCGGAGCAGAACGGCGCGATGGCAACAACCGGAACTATCCATGCATTCGCGTGTTCGAAAATCGTCACCTTCGGTTTAGTTTTGCGTGTCAGTTGAACATTCATTCGTTCTTTTGAGTGAAAATATTCGGTGGGAGCAACCGAATAAAATAGTCAGTCTGTCGCGGTTTTACGTTTCGGTTGGATTATCATTCATTTTTTTGTTTTTCGAGTGACAGACGTCTGTGGATGCAACCGAATGAAAACATTTGACACTTTTGCAGTTTTTTTTACATTGAATGAATTACTCATTCTTCCTTTACAAGTGAAAACAGGCAGTAATATTTCTGTCGATTGAACCAAGTAATCATTCTCTCAACTGAAGCCGGTCGCGGTGGCCGAGGGGACTAAGGCGCTCCAGTCACGGTCTGCACGGCCTCTACGGTCGGGGGTTCGAATCCCTCCTCGGGCATGGATATTTGTGCCGTCCTAGTTGGTAAGTAGTTCATAAGTAGTTTGTAAGTTTAGGGACTGATGACCCCGTAGTTAAGTCCCATAGACTATACAAACATTTGAACATTTCTCAACTGAAACGGATCTGTAGTGTTTTGGCAGACTGAACAATCTATTTATGAATGAAAATAGCATGCACTAATCTGGTAACTACAGCAGTGCTACATTGTACTGCCATGGGAAGAAGGTATGTCAAAGTTAAATGCGCACATCCAGTTCATTTAATAATGTACTGACAAGGGACACCTTTGACCTCGAATGCTCGGAACCGCACGAATCATGCTTGTACACTACTGGCCATTAAAATTGCTACACAAAGAAGAAATGCAGATGATAAACGGGTATTCATTGGACAAATATATTATACTACAACTGACATGTGATTACATTTTCACGCAATTTGGGTGCATAGATCCTGAGAAATCACTACCCAGAACAACCACCGCTGGCTGTAATAACGGCCTTGATACGCCTGGTCATTGAGTCAAACAGAGCTTGGATGGCGTGTACAGGAACAGAGTAGTGACTGGCGTATTGTGACGAGCCAGTTGCTCGGCCACCATTGACAAGACGCTTTCAATTGGCGAGAGAGCTGGAGAAAATGCTGGCCAGGGCAGCAGTCGAACATTTTCCGTATCCAGAAAGGCCCGTACAGGACCTGCAAAATGCGGTAGTGCTTTATCCTGCTGGAATGTAGGGTTTCACAAGGATCGAATGAAGGGTAGAGCCACGGGTCGTTACACATCTGAAATGTAACGGCTACTGTTCCAAGTGCCGTCGATGCGAACAAGAGGTGATCGAGACGTGTAATCAATGGCACCCCATAGCACCACGCTGGGTGATACGCTAGTACGGCGATGAGGAATACACGCTTCCAAATTGCGTTCACCGCGATGTCGCCAAACAAGGATGCGATCATCACGATGCTGTAAAGGGAACCTGGATTCATCCGCAAAAATGACGTTTTGCCATTCGTGCACCCAGGATCGTCGTTGCGTACACCATTGCAGGCGCTCCTGTCTATGATGCAGCGTCAAGGGCAACCGCAGCCATGGTCTCTGAGCTGATAGTCCATGTTCCTGCAAACGACAAAAAAAAAAAAAAAAAAAAAAAAAAAAAAAAAAAAAAAAAAAAATAAAATAAAATAAAATAAATAAAAAAATAAAATAAAATAAAAAAAATAAAAAATAAAAATAAAAGTTCAAACGTTTGTATAGCTTATGGTGTAAGAGTACACCTGTCGCTGTATCTTAGTTTGATTTAACGTAATGTATATATTGTCTTAAATTTGTTTATTTCATGTATTTTTCATTTGTTGTATGCTAGATATATTTCTTATGTAACGTCATTTTCTATATTGAATCATTTAGTGTAAACCCGCATGAATGCAAGGACATTCTTATGTTGTAAGTTAGCAATGCGCCAGAGACAATGTTGAACCTGTTGTAAAGACTGTCTTTGGGACAGAAGTAGTAGCTGTGAGTGTCGCGCTGCTAAAGCAGTCGCGGTGCGGACTCGCTAAAGTAAAGACATAAATGTAGTCGCGAAGCGGACTCGCTATAGTAAAGTAGTTGTAGTCACCCCATTATCACCATTATTAGATTATGTTGATTATGCAAGCCTGTACATTGACTAACAAGTTCAATCATTTTCAAAGTAATTACGATCAGTCCTAAAGAAATTGCTAGACGATTTAAAGAATTGCTAAACGTGTTACAACCACAGAGACTAGTAATTAAAGTGCAAGAGAGTTTGCAAGTAAAGTAAATTTGGTTTCATTTACATAGAAAGTAACCAGGCTAACAGTATTCAAAGTATTACGGTAGTTTTAGCAGACTTGACTGAAGTAATTTTTTATGAAATACGTTAAATGCCAAACTCTGCTCAGCCAGTTACACGCGTACGCTACCCAGGCCCTGGAAACAATTAAAAAAAAAAATAGTTTACGTAAAGTTTTATAAGGAACTTGAATGCTTTAAACAATAATATCAAAATTATTGAGAACTTCGACTGTAGTGTTTGTGAAGCTCATTGCACCAGGGAGTTTCACTGTATTGAGCTATTATCATTGCAATCAGAGACTATCTGCTATTACAATTTTGATTATAACACGAACACGCCATCACCACTACATGAATTCTGACACATTTATTAGTGAAGTTGTGCTGTTCGTGAATCGTAAGAGGTGCTAGTTGGAGGCTGTAGTCAATGCTAAGTCAGATAGGGCCAAGCTTAATTAATTACCACAGTGACTGTTTCAAGTTAATTAATATCTTTTTTTTTATTCAAAATTTTAACTTCCACTGCGAAAGTGTTGTTGCGACCCATTCGTTGTGATTTGCTGCAACATTCCATAACGAAATTATTATTGCTAGATTATATTATTACGCATTCTAAATTTTGAGATTATTTGACGACCTCCAACCGCCAATTTTCTTACAATTGGCGACTATTGCCAGGATAGTTTGGGCGCCTACGTTGTAACTGGTTTGGCAAGAAATTTGTTAATAAAGTAATAGTAATTAAGTTATCATTAAATTTTGATTTATTATTTTGTTCTGTATATTGATTGACTGTTTATTGGATTTGAAACTTGTATATTGTTTGTTGATTTTGAAACATTGTTGAAAAGTTCAAACATGGCACCAGTAGGGCAGCGTCATCGTGACGCAACAATAGAGAAGAGTAGGATCCTTACTAGGAACGCGATAATGCGTAGAAGGCAGGCATCAACAATGGATTCAAGATTAGAAAAGGTAACCGAAATGGAAAACGTACCGGAAATGGAAAATGCAAATTTGAACGTAGACCGACTAGAAATTACGCGTGATCAAAATGAGGTTCGATGAAGTAGTACAGATTTGAGACACCCAAACGATCGCAGGTTAGCGATAAACGTGGGTCACGTAATTAATGGAGAGAAAACTAACCTGGATGAGGTCGCGGACAATGTTAGTGACCAGCAAAAGGTAATTGACGAACATCAGAACGAATCGGAGGCTAAATGTTCATCAGATGATCTGTCATCAAGTAGTGAGGAGAAATGGAAAATCGACAGAAATAAAAAGGATAGGCGAAGGACAAAAATGAGGGATGCTGTGCCTCAAGGAAATGCAGACATAAGTGCGTTAATGCAATTCATGCAAAATATGAGCCAGAATTTGAGCCGGGATCTTGGTCAAAAAATCGAAAAATCACAGTTAGAAATAAAGAAAATAGATCGAAAAATCACAGTTAGAACTAAGACGGGAACTTGGACAGGACATAAAGAAAATAGATAAAAAAATCGAAGAAATAAAAAAGGAAAATGAACACGTCAGGAAGAGAATAAGTAAACAGGACAAAAGGATAGACGATTTAGCCACGCAAACGGAACAACAGATTACGCATGCGCATAAAAATTGTGAGGAGCGTCACACCGAGTGCAGTAACGAAGTCACTTTGGTTAAAAAATCATTAAACAGAACCAAAGACAAAGTCGCGGGACTCGAACAGGGATTAAAACACCATGAGGAAAGAATTGTTCAGATACAAAGAGAAATGCAGCGTGTCGTGGAACATGGAAGCAATACGTGGACCCCGCCTAGTACAGAAGCGCAAGTTGGCAGTCACAATGATGACGCAACAGATAATTGTTATCGTCTCATGAGGCAGCCAGCTGCAGAAAACGTCAGCTTTGAAACGACAAAATCTGTCACCGAAATCAGTAACGGGAATTTGCATTACGAAATAAATTTGAACGGAATTGTACCGGAGCAAAGAAATGTTGCGCCATTGCCTTGTGTTAATAACAATGAGGAGGCAAGGCGAACCGAAAATGATAGACGAATGGAAAACTGTTTGCGTAGTATCAGACCGCCACAATTCAAACCAGATGGCGACATCCACATAATGAAATTTTTGAATCACATCGAACAAACTTTACCGCGAGATTGGTCGGATCGCATGTGAATAAATTATATTCTGTCCAACGTGCATGAAAGTATTCATAACGACGTTATGGACATGAGTAGCGAGAGCAGAAGCTACCGCGAATTTAAGGATCAACTATGACGCAAATATTGGTCATCAGCAAAGCAGGATGAAGTTCATGAAGATATTCACACAGCACCGATCTTTAACGCAAATAAATTTAGTACGATGGAGAAATATGTGAAACATTACTGGAATAAGAATAGGTATCTTAGCTATCCAAAACCGGGGCGAGCTTTCATTTCAGTAATGTTAGCAAAATTGCCCAGACGTTTGCGAGATCTTTTTATTGTACAACCAGTTTTATCTATAGAAAAATTTATGGAAGTCTTGGAAAGATGTGATCGAAGCTGGGAAAATGGACACCGTCCCAACCGACAGGACAGAGGGAATAGGAATGGAACAGATGATCGACATTATCGGAGGGACGAAGGTACTCGCCTTGAAGATAACGGATACGGGCACCGACAAGCGGATACACGGGAAGACAGGTCACGAGGAGGTGATACCAATAACGGCCGACAAGATGATCGACGGCAACGTCATCAGAGAGAAGAAGAACCGAGACAAGGCCGACAGGAAAATCGTAATAGAGAGAGGAATAATCGAAATGATTGGCAAAACACTGGAGCTAGGCCCAAAGAATATAATCAATCACGTAATGTAGACAGAAGTAGAGGAGACGGAAGAACAGTCTACGAGAAACCGGGACCTCGCGACAAACAGGTTTATGCGTTAGAAGCACGCACAGTAGATAATGGAGACACCAACCACGAAATACGTAATCAAAGTACGAACAATCATGAAGAAAACGCACGTTGTTTAATTGAGCGCCCTGCTTTGCCCCGCGGCGAGGCCGCAAAGCATTTTAAGGGGACTGAAGGACCGACGAGCTCAGACGAAAATACAAAGAAAGAAGACTCCGATAATGAATGGATAACGACAGATGATGAAGACGAAACTGACGTTATATACAAGACTACGAACGTAATTGAACGTGGCAAGAATGAACGAACAACTGTAGAAGCAAAGAAGCTTGAGGGCGCGCAAATAAACAAAGTTATTGACGCATCAGCGCAAATAAATAAAGCAACAGTTGGGCCAGAAACGGAACAAGAATACCATGAAAGAATGTTCGTTGAAGCAATAGATGTGTTACTGGACAACAATGATCAAGATAAGAAAACTTGTGTTCAACTGGAAGAAGATACTGACGTGGAAGAGACGGAAGACAGTGACGAATCGGATACGACAGAAGATGAGCAGGGAGAACCAGACAACAAAGCGGCAGATACCGTAACCACCTGTACGAAAGAAGTTGCAGAAAATTACGATTCATTGCAGAATGAGTTTCCTGACATCATCGAACATATCGAAGTTTGGAGCCACCACGACGTTGCAACAACAGCACCGCAGATGAGACAATGCAATACCATCCGAACGTTAGATGAACAACAAAGGTTATCAACGGAAGAAGAAGATGTGCTTAGAACTGAAATACGAGTATTGAGAGACGCCAAACAGAGCGAAAGCAATACATGTCCGAAACTAAAACTGGTAATCGGAAGCAAGGATTATGAAGCATTAATTGATACTGGGTCGATGATTTCAATTTTGACACGATCGATTTAAGGTGATGTTAAGAAAAGCTTACATAGAACAGAAGAACTTCCAACAACTAGATTGAAAATATATGGAGCTTTCAATTCTAAATTTGTGGAATCAAAGATGAAGATTTTCTTGCCGTTTAAAATCAATCAGCTTAACCAACTATTTTACCATGAGTTTGTAGTAGTGGAAGAAATAAATATTCCGTTGATAATTGGAGCTGATTGGCTACAGAAAGTTAGAGCGTTCGTGGACCTGAAAATAAATATTTTGACTGTTGAAGACGAAGGAAACCAGTACACCACCGAATTATTACCGCAAGTGGAACATCCAGTAAAAACATTTAATATCAGATGCAGCCAGGAAGACATAAAAACAGGTCATGACAAACAAAGGCAAAGAGAAAGGTTAAAAGAGATGGACGAACGATTAGAAGATCTCTACGGAATAAGCAACGTGCCGACAACAAAGAGGCGTGACGCGCCGCGAGCCGGCACAGAGTACTGGAGAAGACGACGCGTGAAAATGAAACACTCAACTGTAAATGAACCGTCTGACTGTAGTTATGTGAATCAAGAGCATTGCAGCGGACGAAGAAGTGGGGTACAGCAAAATGAAACCTTATTTGGATTGACACACAAAGAAAGGACACATTTTTTACTCGAAGAAGACGACACCCAAGAGGACACCGAAATGAACTTGATAATTACCGGATTTGTAGGAGAACGGATTGTTACTGTGACACCGGACACCGGAAGCCAGTACAATGCAATCGAAGAGGATTTGTACTTAATTAGCCGCAAGCAGAAGCTAATTATCAAAGAAGACTCTTGCAATATAAACACATCATCTATTATACCAAAGCAAAGCGTGTAAGTACGGAAACGAGTAATGCTAGAGATTATTGTATGTGAACAGGCCATAGAGGCAGAATTTTTAGTTGTCAGAGGATTAAAGACCGACGTCGTGATTGGTGCGGACACGATGCGGAAGTTAGAAATGAAGATTAATTATTATAAAAAATATATAGAATAGAATGTGGGTGGAATCAAGACGAAATGGCACTTATTTGAAAAGAAAGAGAAAACAGACGCAGAGATGCAACACTACGTTGACTCTGTGTACCTTAACGAAGAAGAGGAGACTAATTATTATGACGTAAATCATTCTACTGTTGATGAGGAAGAGATAAGACAAAGGATTCGTCAGAAAGTGGTTATTATTGAAAACATTCCAAAAAGAAAATTTGGAGGATACCTTGTCTTGCTACGAAACAAAAGGCTGGGTAAACCACATGATAACGGATGCAAGAAGTTTTACTGGTGGTATTTGGAACCCTACCGTGTAAACAAAGTAAAACATGCTAAAGCTATGGAACTGGTGTCCATAAAGAACAACAAAAATGTAGGACTTACACACGTATGTGACATTAAAAAATTCTATTATTAATGTGTAATTTGTAATCAAAATATTGTAAGGGGAACTACACTACAACTGAAAGACTGATGTGATAAACATGACTAGAAGATATAAATGTATTGTATAACTTATCATTTATTTTAATTACTGAGTATGTGAATGCGAGATGAAAGACTGAAGCTAAGTCCCGTTTGCAGGTTAGCACACAATAAACAAAACAAGCGAATGAGAGCTTGGTATGCGGGCCTGCGGAGCGGCGACAATGCGCTCTTGGACATTAGACGTGCCGCCAGCGGCAGCGACTACCAGAGGCAACAATTGCGTCGCGCGGTCAGCGGCGCGAGCGACTTGAAAGCAGCCGACAGCCATGGGCGGTAGCGACTTCAAAGGAACACACACCGCTTCATCCAACGGGACTACGAAACGTAGCGTGTGAAGTGATGTGCAATAAAGTGGAGCTATCAAGCTCGGCCATGAAGGTCAATTGAGTGCAGTGCTATTTTTTTTGCAGGTTTATACGCCACTCCCATGAACCACAGACATTGCCGAGGTGGGGTGGCTTGCGTGCCTCAACGATACAGATAGCCGTACCGTAGGTGCAACCACAGCGGAGGGGTATCTGTGGAGAGGCCAGACAAACGTGTGGTTCCTGAAGAGGGGCAGCAGCCTTTTCAGTAGTTACAGGGGCAACAGTCTGGATGATTGACTGAGCTGGCCTTGTAACATCAGCTAATGTGGCTTTGCCACACAGCTACTGCGAACGGCTAAAAGCAAGGGGAAACTACAGCCGTTATTTTTCCCGAGGACATGCAGCTCTACTGTATGAACATATGATGATGGCATCCTCTCGGGTAAAATATTCCGGAGGTAAAATAGTCCCCCATTCGGATCTCCGGGCGGGGACTACTCAGGAGGATGTGATCATCAGGAAAGACAATACTGGCATTCTACGGGTCGGAGCGTGGAATGTTAGATCCCTTAATCGAGTAGGAAAATTAGAAAATTTAAAAAGGGAAATGGATAGGTTGAAGTTAGATATAGTGGGGATTAGTGAAGTTCGGTGGCAGGATGAACAGGATTTCTGGTCAGGTGAGTACAGGATTATAAATACAAAATCAGTTGGGGGTATCACAGGAGTAGGACTGATAATGAATAAGAAAATAGGAATGCGGGTAAGGTACTATGAGCAGCACAGCGATCGCATTATCATTGTCAAGATAGATACGAAGCCAACACCGACAACAGTAGTACAGGTTTATATGCCAACTAGCTCTGCCGATGATGAGGAGATCGAAGAAATAGATGAGGAGCTAAAGGAAATTATTCAGACAATTAAGGGAGAGGAAAACTTAATTGTTATGGGAGACTGGAATTCGGTAGTAGGACAAGGAAGGGAAGGGAAGATAGTGGGTGAATATGGTCTGGGCAAAAGGAATGAAAGAGGAAGCCGCCTGGTAGAATTTTGCACGGAACATAATTTAGTTATAACAAACACCTGGTTTAAGAATCACAAAAGAAGGTTGTATACGTGGAAGAGACCAGGAGACACCGGGAGATACCAGATAGATTTTATAATGGTAAGACATAGATTTCGGAACCAGGTTTTGAAGTGTAGGACATACCCAGGGGCAGACATAGACTCTGACCATAACTTGTTGGTTATGAACTGTAGGCTGAAACTGAAGAAACTACAGAAAGGTAAGAAAATAAGGCGATGGGACCTAGATAAATTGAAGGAACCTGAAGTTCTTAAGAATTTCAGAGGGAGCTTCAGGCAACAATTGACAGAAACAGGGGAAAATAAAACAGTTGAGGAGGAATGGGTAAAATTGAGAGATGAAATAGTGAAGGCAGCAGAGGACAAAATAGGTAGGAAGGCAAGACCTACAAAGAATCCTTGGATATCACAGGAGATACTAAATTTAATCGATGAAAGGAGAAAGTATAAAAATGCAGTAAATGAAACAGGCAAAATGGAGTACAGACGACTAAGAAATGAGATTGACAGGAAGTGCAAAATGGCTAAGCAAGAATGGCTAGAAGGCAAATGCAAGGATGTAGAAGAATGTATAAATAGGAGAAAAATAGATACAGCCTACAGAAAAATAAAAGAAACATTTGGAGATAAGAAAAACAGCTCTATGAATATCAAGGACACTGATGGAAAACCAGTTCTCAGCAAAGAAGGGAAAGCTGAAAGGTGGAAAGAGTATATAGAGGGGCTCTACAAAGGAAATGAACTTCGAGACAGTATTGTAGGAAGGGAAGAGGACGTAGATGATGATGATGATGAAATAGGAGATACTATACTGAGAGATGAATTTGACAGAGCACTGAAAGACCTAAGTCGAAACAAGGCCCCTGGGGTAGATGATATCCCGTCAGAGCTACTGAAGTCTCTGGGAGAACCAGCCATGACAAAATTGTTTCACATTGTGTGTAAGATGTATGAGACAGGTGAAGTACCCTCAGACTTTAAGAAAAATGTTATAATCCCCATTCCAAAGAAAGCGGGTGCAGACAGGTGTGAAAACTACAGAACCATCAGTTTGATAAGTCATGGTTGCAAAATATTAACACGAATTATATACAGAAGGATGGAAAAGCTGGTAGAAGCCGACCTCGGGGAAGATCAGTTTGGGTTCAGGAGAAATGTAGGAACACGGGAGGCAATACTCACTTTACGGCTTATCCTAGAAGATAGATTAAGAAAAGGCAAACCTACATTTCTAGCTTTTGTAGATTTGGAGAAGGCTTTTGACAATGTTGATTGGAATAAACTCTTTCAAGTTCTGAAGCAAGCAGGAGTAAAATATAGGGAGCGTAAGGTTATTTACAACTTGTACAAAAACCAGACAGCGGTTGTCAGAGTTGAAGGGCATGAAAGGGATGCAGTGGTTGGAAAGGGAGTAAGACAAGGTTGTAGCCTTTCCCCAATGTTGTTCAATTTGTACATTGAGCAAGCTATAAAGGAAAGCAAGGAGAAATTTGGAGAAGGAATTAAAGTTCAGGGTGAAGAATTAAAAACATTGCGTTTTGCCGACGACATAGTGATTCTGTCAGATACAGCAAAAGACCTGGAAGAGCAATTGAACGGAATGGACAGTGTGCTGAAAGGTGTATATAAGATGAACATTAACAAGAGTAAAACTAGGGTAATGGAGTGCAGTGTAAGAAAATCAGGTGATGCTGAAGGAATTAGATTAGGTAACGAAACAATAAAGGAGGTAGATGAGTTTTGTTACTTGGGCAGTAAAATAACAAATGATGGTCGCAGTACAGATGATATAAAATGCAGAATGGCAATGGGTAGAAAGGCGTTTTTGAAAAAGAGAAATTTGTTAACATCGAATATTGATTTAAGCCTAAGGAAGTCCTTTCTGAAGGCATTTGTATGGAGTGTTGCCTTGTATGGGAGTGAAACATGGACGATAAGCAGTGTGGACAGAAAGAGGATAGAGGCTTTTGAAATGTGGTGCTACAGAAGAATGCTGAAGATTAGGTGGGTGGATCGCGTAACTAATGAGGAGGTACTGAACCGAATTGGGGAGAAAAGAAATTTCTGGCATACCTTGACTAAAAGAAGGGATAGATTGGTAGGACACATTCTTAGACATCAAGGAATTGTGAATTTAGCGTTGGAGGGAAGTGTGTGGGGTAAAAATCGCAGAGGGAGACCAAGAGACGCGTATAGTAAGCAGATTCAAGTGGATGTGGGTTGTCGTTCTTATGAGGAGATGAAAAGGCTTGCTCAGGATAGAGTAGGGTGGAGAGCTGCATCAAACCAGTCTCCGGACTGAAGACCATAACAACAACAACGCCGATTATGTCACACACCGACGCATCCCAACATATCAAATTTTGTAAATAATGTAATGCAACTTCCTACCTTTTGTATCTTATGTAATGCCATGTAACCAATATTATGTATCTTTATTTTATGTCATGTAACTTTTCCTATATGAAATATGTGTTTAAGGGTTAACAAAAAAAAAAAAAAAAAAAAAAAATTTGTTTCTCAACCCGGGCAGGATGTAAGAGTACACCTGTCGCTGTATCTTAGTTTGATTTAACGTAATGTGTATATTGTCTTAAATTTGTTTATTTCATGTATTTTTCATTTGTTGTATGCTAGATATATTTCTTATGTAACGTCATTTTCTATATTGAATCATTTAGTGTAAACCCGCATGAATGCAAGGACATTCTTATGTTGTAAGTTAGCAATGCGCCAGAGACAATGTTGAACCTGTTATAAAGACTGCCTTTGGGACAGAAGTAGTAGCTGTGAGTGTCGCGCTGCTAAAGCAGTCGCGGTGCGGACTCGCTAAAGTAAAGACATAAATGTAGTCGCGAAGCGGACTCGCTATAGTAAACACGTAGATGTTTTGTTGATGGTGCAGAGGCACGGTAGGCGCAGTGTGCCGCGAGTTTTATGCAATTGCAATAAGCCTGAGAGGCGTACTGTTTAATGTATTGAACGAAGTGCGAAATAAGTTTATTTATACTCGATCAGTGTAATCCTTTTCCATGTGTGCAAGAAAAGTAACTGTTTGGTATCAAGTCTATTGTCACCGAGTGTGATCGTTATTGTAGTAAGAGTACCTATTGTAATCATATCTGTCTTGTTTGGACTTCACGACGAAGACGACGAAAGCAGATGAGTACTTTTGTAACATTTTATTTTGTATGCATGTAAATGTAGTGTCAACCCAATCAGAACTTTGGTTCAATTATACATGACTTATTTTGAAACCAGTCTTAATTTTGTAAGTAGTTGTAGTCACCCCATTATCACCATTATTAGATTATGTTGATTATGCAAGCCTGTACATTGACGAACAAGTTCAATCATTTTCAAAGTAATTACGATCAGTCCTAAAGAAATTGCTAGACGATTTAAAGAATTGCTAAACGTGTTACAACCACAGAGACTAGTAATTAAAGTGCAAGAGAGTTTGCAAGTAAAGTAAATTTGGTTTCATTTACATAGAAAGTAACCAGGCTAACAGTATTCAAAGTATTACGGTAGTTTTAGCAGACTTGACTGAAGTAATTTTTTATGAAATACGTTAAATGCCAAACTCTGCTCAGCCAGTTACACGCGTACGCTACCCAGGCCCTGGAAACAATTAAAAAAAATAGTTTACGTAAAGTTTTATAAGGAACTTGAATGCTTTAAACAATAATATCAAAATTATTGAGAACTTCGACTGTAGTGTTTGTGAAGCTCATTGCACCAGGGAGTTTCACTGTATTGAGCTGTTATCACTGCAATCAGAGACTATCTGCTATTACAATTTTGATTATAACACGAACACGCCATCACCACTACATGAATTCTGACACATTTATTAGTGAAGTTGTGCTGTTCGTGAATCGTAAGAGGTGCTAGTTGGAGGCTGTAGTCAATGCTAAGTCAGATAGGGCCAAGCTTAATTAATTACCACAGTGACTGTTTCAAGTTAATTAATATCTTTTTTTTTATTCAAAATTTTAACTTCCACTGCGAAAGTGTTGTTGCGACCCATTCGTTGTGATTTGCTGCAACATTCCATAACGAAATTATTATTGCTAGATTATATTATTACGCATTCTAAATTTTGAGATTATTTGACGACCTCCAACAGGCAATTTTCTTACAATGGGACTTAACTATGGGGTCATCAGTCCCCCCCTAAACTTACAAATTACTTATCAACTAGCTTATCCTAAGGACGGCACAAATATCCATGCCCGAGGGGGGATTCGAACCCCCGACAGTAGTGGCCGTGCAGACCGTGACTGAAGCGCCTCAGTCCTCTCGGCCACCGCGGCCGGCCCTGCAAACGTCGTCGAACTGTTCGTGCAGGTGGTTGTTGTCTTGCAAACGTCTTTTGACACAGGGATCGAGACGTGGCTGCACGATCTGTTATAGCCATGCGGAAGGGATGCCTGTCATCTCGACTGCTAGTGATACGAGGCCGTTGGGATCCAGCACGGCGTTCCGTATTGCCCTCCTGAACCCACCGATTCTATATTCTGCTAACAGTCATTGGATCGCGACCAACGCGAGCAGCAATGTCGCAATACGATAAACCGCAATCGCGATAGGCTACAATCCGACCTTTATCAAAGCCGGAAACGTGATGGTACGCAATTCTCCTTACACGAGGCATCACAACAACGTTTCATCAGGCAGCGCCGGTTAACTGCTGTTTGTGTACGGTTGGAAACTTTCCTCATATCAGCACGTTGTAGGTGTCACCACTGGCGCCTACCTTGCTCTGAAAAGCTAATCATTTGCATATCACAGCATCTTCTTCCTGTCGGTTAGGCTTATACGCAGATGCAACAAATTGATTGTAAATAACAGAGTGAAGGGTCACGATGAAATGACGATCATGTAGCTTCACTTGTGGTTTGTCACCTTGTAGTCTTACAAAATTAGTGATTCTTCTGATTTAGAGTTTATTTTGACGAAATAAGTAAACATCCAGGGGTTGGAGATATTTTGTTGTTTTCGGCGGCAAGATCTGCAGCGTAACATCTTTGTTTGGAAAACTTGCACCTAGAAGGGTACGATTTGTATGACTCGCCTAGAAATCACACAACAATAGCGCAATGGCGAACTAAACCTGTCGGAGGCCCGGGACTGTTAAAGGTGGGCCACTGTACGAAATAAAAGCTTAATTCTGGTAGGAGGTACCCAGATAAGAGTTTACTGTTATAAAAAAAGTTTAATTTTAGCAGTAAAATAGCAGAAGGTTCGTGTGAACTACCGACTACTCCCTGCTGCAAAACCTTGTTCCCTGGCCCAAATTGAGAACTGACTTGGTCCAAATTACTCTAATAACAGGAAGTTAACGAAACAGTGGCCAATATACGTAGCAGCTCACACGATATTAGTCACAGGCATTAATAAACAAGCCACCACAAGTAAATTATTACATAAAGGTGGCAAAAAAAATATGGCGCAAGGGAACTTAAACATAAAAAAATTGCATCTGAGCTTGTTCTCTGCACTGGTGAAAAACAATATTAAATAAAAAAGGGGGAAGGTGCTCGTAAACTACTATTAATAGGCAAGTCAAAATTATACTGAACTTAATTTGTTTATTCAGCTCGAACGCAAGCAAAATGGGGAACCAATTTTGTGAATGCAATAAAAAAGCACACCCTTACATAGTCTAATACTGACGATGCCCAGCATTGAATTTAACATAAATTACACAGAACTTAACGCTACTGGGGGGGGGGGGGGGAGGATTTACAAACAACACTCACTCGCTCACACACACGCAATGCAACAGCGAAACTCACCAAAATCAGCGTGCTGAAACGAGACAGAAGCAGGCGTCGCTATCGTAGCCGACATTCAGCAAACCAGGAGGAACCACACAACACAATACACACTAAAAGTGCGAAGATGGATCTGGTCTGTCGTGCCTGTTTTGAGATGGTGCATGAGTACAGGGACATTAAGTTGCATTTAGATTAGACCGCGAGCAAACACGCTAACGGCGACACACGGATACTTTATATGATCGCACTCCACTGAAGGTGAAGTGGTTAAAAATCGGATTCATTACACAAAATCACGGCGGACTCTTAAGTTGCAGTCTGAGAGTGAACTATCTAGGCACTGGTTTTACGAGAAGTGACGTGAATTCAGCTGCAAACCCCTGAAGTCGGAGTTCAAACCCACGTGGTTGCGAAAACCAATAAAAATGTATAAATTCAATTTCCGAAAAATAAAGAAAATCAACTACGGCATGCAACCCGTAGAAATACATAGAATTTCATAAGCAAGCTATTGAAGGAGGTTGCACAAGTCTCGGAGAGAATTACTGACAAAGACTGAGCGCATACTACAAGTTTGGAGAAGAAACAGCAAAATTAAAATAGGCGGGGAGAGAAGATCGCGAAATGTAGGAAATCAGAAGGATACACGCATAGTTACTTGCCTGATGGGCATGGAACAAACAATAGTGTAAGCTGAAGGCTTTGTTATAAGAACCAACCACTTGGAACACATATCACTCATGGGAGGAAACGATAAGAAAGATTTCACATGCACTGTACAAAAATGATCATCGGGCCCCACAAAGCTGCAAGAGTTTACACGGAGTTCGTAAACTGCCACATAATCACAAAAGGTTTGAATGTACCAGGCCGTTATCAAACTACAACTGTTGGAAATCACTCGATTGAAAAACTGGAACACATGTCTGTGCACGATCGGCAAAAATATTCTGAAAAATGAATATAAGTTCAAGAGTCTAAGTTAAACACGCTAGACAACAAATCATAACCATCTCCGCAGACACAAGAGCAGAACCAACCTTACCTCACTGTGGTCCAAGCACAAAGTGACCACCGAGCGACTAGGAGGCGCGAAAGCTACCAGAAACTGGGCAAAACTCACGAGTACAGCGGTGGTGGGAAGAGAAGATCTCGAGACTCGCCCTGGAGAGGGCTCGTCGACAGGCTTGTAACCAAAGGGTGTAGAAACCTCTTTGGTTGCATCAGCAGCAGGGGTTGGTAACGACTAACTATCGACTCTGAGATAGAGAGAACCATGCAAAGCGAGCTGTTACCACCCACATTCAGACAGCCATTAGATCCTTGCACATCCACTTAAAAGTAAAACAAGTACACATTCTCACAGGGACAGTGGCGTAGCGGAGAAGCCGTACTTATTCCCACATTCATAACCACAATAAAAATTATTAAAATAACAAAATCATAGTAATATTAACTAACATTTCAGAAACTAATATTTTAAAACATGAAATAAAAATGCTATTGCTCATGCCTTGAAAAGAGTGGTGTTCTAGTTTTAAGGGGGTACGGCGAACCAAAGACTGCGTTTTATTGGCAGAAACCTTAAAAGATGCAGCAGAACTACTAAACAGACTTCATACACTACGCTTGTCCGTCCTTTTTTGGAGTATTGCTGTCCAGTGCGAGTTCCTTATCAGGTGGGTTTGACGGAGGACTTCGAAAGAGTCCAAAGAAGGGCAGCTCGCTCCGTATTGTCACGATACAGGGGTTACAGCGTTACGGAAACGATACAGGACCTGGAATGGGGATCATAACAACAACGGCGCTTATCGCTGCGGCATGGGCTGCTTACGAAACTATAATCGCCAACATTCTCCTCCGAATGCGAAAATATATTGTTTACTCCCGCTTACATAGGTAGAAATGATCATCAGAATAAAATACGAGAAATCAGAGCTCGAATGGAGATATTCAGGTGTTCTTTCTTCCCGCGCGCTATTCGAGAATGCAACGGGAGATAAATAGTATAGCGGTGGTTCGATAAACCCTCTGCCAGGCACTTAAATGTGATTTGCAGAGTATCCCATGTAGATGTAGAGGAAAACAAAATGAGCCCCCCCCCCCGTCCACTTGGAATTACACGTATTACTATTAAAAAAAGTGTCTTTTAAAATTTTTAGGCCCCTAGGACGAGAGACACGGGGCAATCTAAAGAATAGCTTTCAATATTTGGAGATCCCAGAGAACTAAAAAAAAAAAAAAAAGTAACGAAAAGAAACCACCCACCCACACACACAACGTGCTTGCCAGGTGTTTGGAGGCCCCTAAAGAAAAGAACCCGGGGCAGTTAGTCCCCTCCCCCTCTCTCCCCCTTAGTCCGCCACTGCAATAGGCTCTTTTCTCTAACATCGATGGCATTGGTAGACAAGTTCGACGTTTTACATGAAAATGACGGAGACCACTGTTTTGTTTATGATTGCTTCTTATTCTAAGAATGGTTCGAGCGGTTCCGAGATCAAAGGTGTCCCTTGTTCACTCACAATAACTACTTTGTACACAAAATATACTGTAATTTGATCCATATTTTGTTGCAGATTAAATTGTACTGGGTGCCATCAACGCGTAACTAATTACGCTGACGTATGTTGGGGTAGGCCTGTGATCACATAAATTTCCGACCCCAGACTTCGTGAACGCCGGTCATCTGGGTCAGATCATATTATCTGCAGAAGATAAGTTGGCCGATGACCACTCTGTATCGCGAGGAGTGGACACACGAGACGGAAATACTTTCTCGCTTGCGGCTTCGTTGTTGACAGCTCCAGCGGGCGCGCGCTTTCTTTGATTCAAATTACACACCAGAGTGTCTGGCCAACACCACCTAGAGAGAAGGCCGCGGCGCTCTCGTGTGACGTCAGGCAGAGTAGGTTGCGCGCGCATAGCTGACTGGGTAGCCGCTGGGCAGTGCTGCCAACCCTGAAGCTCAATTTTCCCCTAAATCGTATGTGAATTCCCCCTAAAAAAAACCTAAATGGTCCTCACGTCGATCCTTTTTATGAGCATTAAGCGTAGAATGGCAATACTTGCAAAATGCTCTACATTCTTGACCTGACGGGTCAGGGGCCAACCAATCTGAAAATCAACGAGACAGAGGGAAACAGTTAAAATTTATATTAATCCCTTTAGTAACATGCATTAAACACACTGCGAGCAGAAATCAGTAGCCTATTAATTTTCAAAATTTTTTGTTACGTCGCTTTTTGCAGTTCTTAAATATTCTGGAAAAGACATTTTTATATATGTTGCACCAAAGCCGCTTTTTTATTGAAATGCTGACTAGTTTCGGGCTTTGCCTATTTTCTCAAGCCACATTATTTTAAGTGCAGACAATATGTAGGTCACGCTGTTTATTTCATATTTATACCTATTGGAAATAAACTGCGTGACCTACACAGTGTCCAAACATAAAATAATGTGGCTTAAGGAAATGGACAAATCCCGAAACTAATCAGCATTTCAATTAAGAAAAAAGCAGCTTTAGTGCAATATATATAAAATGTCATTCCCAGACTATTCATTTTCGTTGGTAAACCATTCCAATGAAGCTCTGCATGACGTATTAATGCATTCGTTCTAAATATCACTTAACGAGAATCTAATTACTAATATTCTACTCTTTATTGATCACTAAAAGAAAAAGCAAGACATTCTAAGATGTAAGCCATAGTATATAGGCTGCAGGGACAAGTTAGGCTGTATAAACGTCCTTGTTCAGCTATGCTGATAAAATCTAACAACTGGGAATAAACGTACCTTTCAACAAGGGATCAGAGTTCCACGTCTTTGTGTATCTCTGGGAATATTTTTTCTCTCTTGAAGCCATAGTCACTTGAATACACCACACATATACACTTCCAGCGTATTCAACTTCAGTTCACTATTTCCAATACAACAAAAGTACGGTACAGTAGACGTTGCAGTATCGCATTTAAAGGAGCGCAGTGCCAACGAAAACACAACAATGAAGTACTTCATTGTAAGGCAGGGCTAAACAAATTTTGATAGGTATGCGTTATTCATGTCTGAGAAGCCCCTAGATATTCCTCTCAAAGCACACTTCCCCCTAAATTTCCCCCTTAAGTACAAATCCCTCCAAATTCCCCCCAAGACAGCAGAGTCCCCCTAAATTTAGGGGGAAAACCGCCAAGTTGGCAACACTGCCGCTGGGGAACGACTCACTATACTGAAGCAGGGAGCCAGTCAGCTATGTGCGCGCAACCTACACTGCCTGACGTCACACGAGAGCGCCGCGGCCTTCTCTCTAGGTGGTGGTGGTCTGGCAGGCGGGGCGTCGGCGCGGTGCCTCTTATCAACCCATTATTGGCGGCTTCTCATTGTCTCGGTAAAGATGTTTGGGAATTACAAATGCCCACATAACTTCAATCACATTTACGGTACCTCCGAAGTGGGGATAGGTAAAAACGTACGGTTTGTGGCTTAATGTTCATACATACACTATGTGATCGAAACTATTCGGACATCTGGCTGAAACTGACTTACTATAGGGAAAGTATGGCCATCCTTTTCCGCGCCACATGCCGCCTTCTGCAGCTCGTGATTGGCTGAAATCGAGTGCCATGACTCTTTTTCCGCCATGTTGGTCCTATACGTTGCTCCACTACGATAAGATGTATTGTGAATATTCGAAAGTTTTCGTTTGAATAATGCCACAGTGATGCGCTTTAGGTTTTTTTTTTCTTTTCTTTGTGTGTGTGTGTGTGTGTGTGTGTGTGTGTGTGTGTGTGTGTGTGTGTGTGACCGCAAAAGAGGAAGGTAAACATTATAGTATTTCCATCTGAATTCAGAAACGCAAGAAGAGAAGTCGGGCTGACGAAAAGTGTCAGAGAAAAGTACGAGCCCAGAAACGACCCTCAGTTTTGTGCTGTAGTACTTCTGATCCATAATGAAAATTAATAGATAGGAGATTTACTGTCAACTGGATCACGCTGCAGGTACCTACACGTTTTCTAACTCCAATAAATTTGTGAATAAAATTCCTGCACTAGGTCGTGAGGTAAAATTATTCACGCGTCGTTGATTTTATTTGCAGGTAATTGCTGAAAGCAAAAATATTTTGACTTATAACAGAGTAAACTAAACAGAAAAAAATGTTCAAATGTTTGTATAGTCTATGGGACTTAACTACCGGGTCATCAGTCCCTAAACTTACAAACTACTTATGAACTAGGACGGCACAAATATCCATGCCCGAGGGGGGGGGGGGATTCGAACCCCCGACCGTAGTGGCCGTGCAGACCGTGACTGGAGCGCCTTAGTCCCCTCGGCCACTGCGGCCGGCAAACTAAACAGATTCTCGTATAGATATGAAATTACTACACAGTTCTTGAAGCAAGCGTTTCTCATTCGTGTACCTGTGTTTAGTATATTATTACAGGAAACAAAGAATTGAAACAAGAAAAATGTTAGACATGCAGATTTAATTGTTGGTATTGTAGAGGCACTTTTAATTTCTCTGATATTGGTAAAAGTAGTATAGTGAATATTCCCTTGCATTTTTTCGTATTTTTTCCTATATTGTTATTTTTAAGCCACCACAAGAGACGACAGGGTGGCAGCAACATCAGCGCCGCTCTTCAGCCTACAGACTTTTAACATTGAGCATGATGAATATATAAAATACAGTGGAGACAAAAATGGTGAAATTTAAAAAAAGACATGGAGGTATTGTGAAGATACCAAAATAGTCATAGGCCATAAAAACATGGAGGTCTTAAAAAGTGGCCATGGTGGCGTTAAAAGCACATTGATGGACAGAAACACTGGTTACGGAGAAAATACGGAGACACTGGATAAAAGACACTGGCGACACATGTATATGAGCGGCGGTGCAGTTTTCGTAGTTCATGTAAGGTTTAAGTACGCAATATGCACGAAAATACACATCAGAAACTTGGCCGTTATCTTAGTTGTTTGCTGTGAGGAAAGGTTCACGGTCTGTTTGAATACTGGGCTACATTACAGGTTAGTCTGAAATATTTATGTTGAACTCTTTCGACGTGAGCCACAAACCAAACTGTTGTCTTAAAATCTGCTGACAAATATTCCGTAGAGCCTGAGATTCAGCATGGAGAGAAATGCGCGCACTTCCTGCGTCTGTCCGTCGGATATAACACCCTATATCTCGAGAATGAAATTAGTTATCGTACTGCTCTGAATCTTAAATAAAATTTTTGTATTTTTTGTACAAATGTTTGTATAGCTTATGGGACTTATGTGGTGTCGCACAAGTATGAAGTGCGCGCCACGTACTTTAGCCGCTCGCCGCCATGCACGCACGGCGCGGCGTTCTTACGACGTCAGCCACGAGCGCGCTCTGCTGCAACTCCGCTCGTGGCCACCACTGCTGCATCGGCCACTTGGGAATCAGATAGGGACCAGTTAAGACTTGGCTATCGGATAGGCACTAAGAATCATCAGTAGGCAGGCCTCTATCTAATCTATGTATGAGCGTTCTGTAGTCATGAAACTTATGAAAGGTAAGTATTGTAATCTCTCTATGAAATATATATCTCGTTCTAATTTATTCTAGTGTTTCTAGTTTCTGCTGTCCCACTGGCTGGCGTGCGGTAGGAAGCAGCGCAGAATCGGCACACAGCAGATTAACAACACTGTCACTTGATGGCGCTACCGCCGGATCGGCGTCCGCGCAATGCGAGGCTACTGCACTAAAATTACTTTGAGTAGCTACATCAAGTCTACTGTCACTAGCTACACAGTAATGGGCACTTCTACAATGAGAAGTTGCAGAAGGCACTAGGTTCACTACAGGATTGCACGGTACACAGTTATTATGCTTGTCCCGAACCCTTTTCCGTTGCACAGATTTACGCACTCGACGGCGCTTGCAACGTGGCTCACTACATAGTTTTGCAGTAGGTGCAGGAAGACGTTCTTGCATTTGAGACTCAAGAGAAACACTGTTTAAATCCACAGAATGTATGACATTTACTGCCTGAACTGTTCGTGCAGTCTGCGAAGCACTATTCCTAACGGCACCGTTCTTAGAATTTGTGTTTTGCATACACACTGACTGTACATGTCCAGATTTGCCACATTGATAACAGATTGCGTTGCGACTAGGGCATTGCGGACGCTTGTGGCGAGATACTCACTGGGGGCAAGATTTACGAACATTTTTCTGGTAATAGCGTTGGAGCTCGTTATTCAAATTACTTCTTCTAATACGACGGGGCGAGCTTTGTGTCGAACTTTTACACTGACTACTGTTTACTGACTGTTCAGCACGGCCGGAAAAAAATAAGAATCACTAGGGCTAGACTGAGAACTACGGCTAGGAAAGCGTCCGTGGCGGCGCACTGAGTTAACACTGTGGCTTTGCATTTCTACGTCTGCTAAGTCAAATGTATCATGCGCTTCAATAAGCTGCAGTACACTGTCTAATGAGGGGTCTGACTGTTTCAGTATAGCTGCCCTAATTCTGGGGTCCTGAATGTTCTGCATAATTGCATCTCTTAACATCACGTCACTATAAGAAAGTCCACAAGAGCAAGTAAATTTACATTTGCGGGTTAAGCCCTTCAATTCCGTAATATATTGCATGTGGGTCTGTTCCGGTTATTTTTTCAGTCTGAAAAATCGGTACTGCGCCGCAGCCAAGAGAACTTTTCTCTCATAATGAGCATTCAGTGCATCTACTAGTGCATCAAATTCGACATCGTGAGGAGATGCGTGGGGGAAAAGTTTCTGCAGTAACACGAAAGTCTTGGTGCCAATTATGGCGAGAAAGAAGTGTTTGACTGTCTGACCTGTTAGTTGATGAGCCGTGACGAGTTCTTGAAACTGCGCGAAATAGTCGCTCCATTCTTCCTCACGTTCATTGTACTGGCGAAACATAGGGAGCGGTGCAGCGGCAGGTGTGGGTGGCTGAAGCGACGGCTGTTGTTGGTTAGCTGCTTGCGTTGTTAACTGGGACACCGCTTGGAGTAATTGCGTGATTTGCGCCGTCTGTAACTGAATAATTTCCATTAAGTTTGGGTTCGGGGTAGTAGCCATGCTGACTGATTAGGTGCCGTGCATAGAAGTAAATTAGAACACACAAGTGCAACGTACATGAGGACGCACTGCAACAAAAAATGTCCACAAAACACGTAACAGAATATGTTCCCCCAAAAATCTTATTATAAGGGTGGGTGGGTGGGAGCAATAAGTGGGCTGGTCCACGGGTCTTCTATCGCTCCTCGTCGCCACTTTTGTGTCTCGATACCACCTGTCGTCGTAGGTGTTGGTGGCCGAGTAGAAAGAGACCGACACAGGAATAAAGGATGCACGCGTGTGCAGGTACGGAGGTGACCAGCCAAAATCAATGCATTGTGTGAAAAATACAGTGACTTGTTTTCGCCAGAACTAGGTTGTGCAAAAGACTTCGTGGCACATGTAACTTTAAAAGAATCTGCAGTACCAAAATTTCATAAAGCTAGACCAGTGCCTATCGCAATTTGTGATGAAGTTGCTGATGAACTTAAACGTTGGCAGGATAGTGGGACGATTTCTCCTGTTTCTGCGAGTCAGTGGACCTCGCCTTTAGTAATTATATCCAAGCCGTCAGGAAAACTTCGTCTCTGTGCGGACTTCAAATCAACAGTGAACAGTCAAACAATTGTAGACACTTACCCCCTGCCCCGACCTGAGGAACTGATGGACAAATTAGGACAGTCTCGTTTCTTTTCTAAGATTGCTTTAGCAGAGGCATACTTACAGATTCCACTTGATGACGAGTCAAAAAAGTTTTTCGTCATTAATACTCACATGGGCCTTTTTCAATTTCAACGCCTACCCTTTGGCAGCTCTTCCACCCCTGCTATTTTTCAGCGTTTGTGGGACAGCTTACAGTTTCTGTACCGTGTTGCTCGAACTATTTAGATGATATTGTGTTCTCAGGGCGCACAGTTGAAGAACATTTATCAAACCTGGAGTGCCTTTTCAAAGTGTTGACTGCAGCAGGTCTACGTTGCAATAAAGCAAAGTGTTCGTTTTTCCAAACTGAAATAGAGTACCTAGGCCATGTGATTAATGCCCAAGGAATCCATTCCTTACAGTCACATCTTAGAGCAATCAAAGACTTGCCTCCTCCTAAGAATGTGCACGAATTGCAAGCAGTAATGGGAAAGCTTTACTATTATTTCAGGATTATTTCTAATGCCTCTCAGATTGCAGCTCCACTGCATCGCTTACGTAGGAAGATTGTTCCTTTTGTATGGTCTAAAGATTGCCAGGTTGCTTTTGACAAATTAAAGTTTGATTCCCTTTGACCCACAGAAGCCTGTAGTGCTAGCAGTGGATGCTTCGTCGTATGGTCTGGGTGCAGTAATCTCACATTGTATTGGATCTCACTATCGTCCTTTTGCCTCTGCATCCAAGCTACTGACGCCAACGCAACAGAATTACAGTCAGATAGAAAATGAGGCCTTAGCAATCATTTACGGCGTCACAAAGTTTCATCATTATCTCTACCATAGAAAATTCTATTTGTTGACAGACCACAAGCCTCTCACGTTGTTCTCACCCACAAAGCCGATTCCGCCACGAACGGCACAGAGGCTTCAGAGATGGTCCTTGATATTATCTAATTATCAGTATGAGATTTTGTACCGATCTACCACTAAACACGCCAACGCGGACACACTTTCCCGACTTCCGGTTGGCCAGGATGTGTCGTTTGAGTCTTCAGAAACGGCACGTTGTCAGATAGACTCCAGAGATGCTTCCGCTGTCGCAGACTTCCCTTTGAACTCTCGTCGGGTTGCACAGGAAACAGCTGCGGATGCAGACCTAAGTGTGGTAGCACGTTTTGTTCGCTATGGGTGGCCTGCCAGAGCCTAAGACATTGAGCGGCCTCTGGTTCGACGTTATTTTGCACAACGTCATGCATTGTCTTTAAGTTAGGGTGTTCTGTTGTTACATACTGACAACGACCAAACAAGAGTGATTGTTCCTCGTTCCCTGCAACGAGAAGTATTACGCTTTCTGCATCAAGGACATTGGAGTATTGTTAGGACAAGACAACTGGCCAGACGTCATTGTACCTGGGTTGGTATGGACGTCCAGATAGAAAGCATGGCGTCACAGTGTACGGCTTGTGCGGAGCATCAGGCGGCTCCTCCGCAACGTTTCTCAGACTGGCCTCGCCCCAAGGGACCATGGCAACGTTTACACATTGACTTTGCCGGACCTTTCTGGAATACGCGCTGGTTAATCATTGTAGACGCTTTCAGCAAGTTTCCTTTTGTAATTGCCATGAACCCAACGACGGCGTCTAGTACAATCAGTGCCTTAGCATCAGTGTTATGTATCGAAGGTTTGCCTGAAACTATCGTCAGTGACAATGGACCTCAGTTTGTTAGTGCGGAATTTCAACAGTTTTGTCGTGTGAATGGCATTCAGCATATCACCACCGCACCTTTTCACCCTCAGTCCAATGGTGAAGCAGAACGCTTCGTTCGAACATTCAAGTCTCACATGGAAAAGATGAAAGGTCAGCATTCCAGGCAGCAAGCTCTTCAAATTTTCCTGTCTACGTATCGGTGCATGCCACGTGACGACCCGTCTCCTGCCGAGCTGCTATACGGCCGCCGTCACCGCACTCTCCTTCACCCGCTGCAGCCTCCCACGCACCGAGTCGGTTCGTATGGCGCTACGCGTTTTCAGGTTTCGACGCCGGTGCTGTACAGGGTGTTTGCTGGAAACAAGAAGAGATGGTTACCGGGCACCATTCAGTGTGTGCTCGGTCGCAATATGTATGGTGTACGTTCTTCCACAGGGTCGGAGCTGCGGCGCCACGCAAACCAATTGCGCCTGCACAGGCCGCGCGATCCTGTCTCTGGTTTCTTGATTCCAGACCCAGTTCACCGCCAGGGAGCACAGCCACATCGCTCGCCGCCGGGCCCAGCGTCCCCGGACTACGAGATAGTACCCATGGAGGTGGACGCGCCTTCTACGCAGTCGGCCTCTTCGCCTCCGTCGCTGCCTCAGCTGCCAGCGTCAACGAGAGGGACTCCGGGACCGTGCGTGCCCCCGCCGCCTGGGCCACGCACCTCCGAAGAAGATGACCTGCTCCATCTGGGCGGAGGGGTGCGCCCTTCCCCTCGTTTTGGTGGGTTTTCCGGGGGATCGCAAGGTGGATACCGGGGCGCGGACGGCGTCTCGATCCCAGCCTCAGCTACGACGCCCGTCCCACCAGTAACGCCCCCGCCCAGGCCCTCCTCCCAGTGCCGTCGCCGTGGCCCTCAGCCCTACGCCACGACGGCGCGGCGGTTGGGGGGGGGGGGGGGAGGGGTGTGGTGTCGCACAAGTATGAAGTGCGCGCCACGTACTTTCGCCGCGCGCCGCCATGCACGCACAGCGCGGCGTTCTTACGACATCAGCCACGAGAGCCCTCTGCTGCAACTCCGCTCGTGGCCACGACTGCTGCATCGGCCACTTGGGAATCAGATAGGAACCAGTTAAGACTCGGCTATCGGATAGGCACTAGGAATCATCAGTAGGCAGGCCTCTATCTAATCTATGTATCAGCGTTCTGCAGTCATGAAACTTATGAAAGATAAGTATTGTAATCTCTCTATGAAATATATATCTCATTCTAATTTACTCTAGTGTTTCTAGTTTCTGCTGTCCCACTGGCTGGTCACCTCCGTACCTGCACACGCGTGCATCCTTTATTCCTGTGTCGGTCTCTTTCTACTCGGCCACCGACACCCACGACAACCGGTGGTATCGAGACACAAAAGTGGCGACGAGGCTGGGAGACAAAAACTTAAATATGAGGTCATCAGTCCCTAAACTTACAAACTACTTATGAACTAGCTAATACTAAGGACGGCACGATATCCATGTCCGAGGGGGGGGATTAGAACCCCCGATCGTAGTTGCAGTGCAGACCGTGACTGGCGTGCCGCAGTCCCCTCGGCCACCGCAGCCGGCTATCGTACCTACATTTCGTCCGCAGCTTCGAATGTGCTAAAATCAATCATACACAATGCGATATTTCGTCTGCGAACTCTTCAAAAGTTTGCGCAGCAGTTTACTTAAAATGATATAGCACAGTAACTACAGGGAATAACTAATAGAAAGAGATCAGTATCGAGGCAAAATATCACACTGTATGATATGAAAAAATTAAATTTTCTCAAAATTGGCTGAAAAATATTGTAAGCGCTCGGAACGCTGTGGCAGTCAGTGTGTAAGCAGCAGCGGAATAGGTCGACGCTGGCAAGCGGGCCATACGGAAAGCTGAAGTTCTAAATTTAACCTTTAAGAAATCTTTCACGCAGGAGGACCGCACAAATGTACCATCATTTGATCAACGTACTAATTTCGAAATGGAGGACATACTAATAGGTATTTCCGGTGTGGAGAAGCAGCTAAGAGAGCTAAATACGAAAAAGTCTGCTGGTCCGGATGGAATACCAGTTCGGTTTTACAAAGACTATTCTGCGGCATTGGCCCCCTACTTATCTTGCATTTATCGCGAATCTTTAATTCAGCGCAAAGTTCCTAGTGATTGGAAAAAAGCGCAGGTGACTCCCGTTTATAAGAAAGGAAAGAGAACTGACCCACACAATTACAGGCCAATATCGTTGACATCAGTTTCGTGAAGAATTTTAGAGCACATTCTCAGTTCGAATATAGTAAATTTCCTTGAAACGGAAAAGCTTCTTTCCATGAATCAGCACGGGTTTAGGAAACATCGTTCATGTGAAACTCAGCTTGCCCTTTTCTCACGTGACATCTTGCGAGACATGGATGAAGGGCAACAGGCGGATTGTGTTTTTCTCAATTTCAAAAAAGTGTTCGACGCGGTGCCACACTGCAGACTGCTAACGAAGATACGAGCTTATGGAATAGTTTCACAGATTTGTGACTGGCTGGAAGACTTCCTAAGTAATAGAACGCAGTACGTTGTTCTTGACGGCGAGTGTTCATCAGAGACGAGTATATCATCAGGCGTACCCCAGGGGAGTGTGATAGGACCGCTATTATTTTCTATCTATATAAATGATCTGATGGACAGACTAACTTGTAATTTGCGGCTGTTTACTAATGATTCTGTGGTGTATGGGAGGGTGTCGTCTGTAACTGACTGTAATGGCATACGGGATGACTCAGACAAAATTTCTAATTGGTGCGAAGAATGGCAGCTAGCTCTCGATGTAGAAAAATGTAAGGAGATGCGCATGAGTAGAAAAAACAATCCCATAATGTTCGAATACAGCATTAGTAGTGAGCTTCTTGATGCTGTCGCGTCGTTCAGATATCTAGGCGTAACATTGCAGAGCGATATGAAATGGAACGAGCATGTAAGGACAGTTGTGAGTAAGGCGGACAGCCGACATTTTGGGAAGATGTACTTCACCTATAAAGGAGACCGCGTATAAAACGCTTGTACGACCACGTCTTGAGTATTGCTCACGTGTTTGGGACACACAGCAGATCAGTTTAAAGGAAGACATAGAGGCGGTTCAGAGGCGAGCAGCTAGATTTTTTACCGGTAGGTTCGACCAATGCGCAAGTATCGCGGAAATGCTCCGGCAACTCAGTTGGGGATCGGTGGAAGAAAGACGACGTTCTTTTCGTGAATTACTGTTAAGTAAATTTAGAGGGCCGGAATTTGAAGCTGAGTGTAGTACGATCTTGCTGCCGCCTACTTACATTTCGCGTAAAGATCACAATGACAAGATAAGAGAAATTAGGGCTCGTACGGAGGCATATAGGCATTCTTTTTTCCTCGTTCAATTTGGGAGTGGAATGGGAAAGGAAATACCTAGTAGTGGTACAGTGTATCCTCCGCCACGCACCTTACGGTGAGTTGGGGAGTATGTATGTAGATGTAAATGTAGATACTTTCCCTATACAGAGTTTCATGACTTACAAGTTCGTGGCGCCCTCCATCATTAATGCTGGAATCAATATGGTGCTTTTCCACCCTTAGTCTTGATGACAGCTTCCACTCTCTCAGGCATACAATCAGGTGCTGGAAGGTCTCTTGGGGAATGGCATTCCGTTCTTCACGGAGTGTTGTACTGAGGACAGGTATCGATGTAGGTCCGTGAGATCTGGCACGAAGTTGCCGTCGAAAAACATACCAAAGGTCTTCTATGGGATTCAAGTCAGGACGCTGCGCAGGCCAGTCCATTACAGGGGTGTTATTGTCGTGTAACCACTCCACCACAGGCCATGCATTATGAACAGGTGCTCAATTCTGCTGAAATATGCAATCACCATCCCCAAATTTTTACTACCCTACTAGACCAAAAACATTATTCAACAAATTTACTAGTGTCAAAGTTAGGATACCAATGTAAGATATATTAAGGAAACTTTTGGTGATTGAACTTACCACAGCAACTGAGAGGTCTTATTATATATCACAAAAGTTTTCTGAGGAAATAAGTGTTCTTAACATTCACCGTCACATTTAAAAAGCACGTGAGTTGAAAATATTTATATTTTAAATCTGTCAAAGTAATATAAACGTTTATTTTGGTAATGTTTTCAATTTTTGTTTATAATTCAGTAGCTTAATTTCAATAATAATTGATTATATGCATCCAATATTACTCATAAATTGGCAACAGCCATAAGATCAGCTGTAGTGTAATGCAAATAATTTCCTCAGTTTCAAAAATTCGTATCTTTGTTCATAGTGAAATAGCAAGGATGAAATTTTTCTATAAGTTACCTATCATGTATCACCAGGCGATTTTAATAACACTGAGCTGAAATGCATGTTTCAGACGATATATAAATTGAGATGAACTGCTTTTTGCTGCATAAGAATTTCAGCTGGAATGTTCCAGACTTCTATTTGTTGAACTGTGATGTTAGATGTCATCATCAATCTTAATAATATTGATTTATACAATGAACTGGTGCTGTCTTAATATATACTTTGACTAGAACAAAATTGGGTGGAACTCACATAATAACAGGTGGTTAAAGGTAGGTGAAACTTATTAAAAACTAAACTACAGTACTCAGTCACCCAAATGGTTTAAAACTTAAAAATATATAGACAGCACATAGTGCATATGTAAAGTAATTGATATGAACAATTTCTTCAAAGCTTTATTTGAACCAATATACTCAGCACATGGTTCTTAAATATACATAATTTTGTAACGTATTTATATTTTACAACTTTTAGTGATATTTTAAAATTTTATGATGTTTTCTTCGTTTTATAATGTTTTTCAGTCTATTTGGTAAACTTTAAAAAAATCTTAGCATTCTTTGTATACTATATATTTAAAGACTATATATTTACATGAACAGCCATACACATCTTCACGGATACACACACAGAATCACATGCACAGAATCTCACACACATACACACAGAATCACATGCACAGAATCTCTCTCTCTCTCTCTCTCTCTCTCTCTCTCTCTCTCTCTCTCACACACACACACACACACACACACACACACAGAGAGAGAGAGAGAGAGAGAGAGAGAGAGAAGAGAGAGAGAGAATCACATGCACAGAATCACACACAAACACACAGAATCACACACACACACACACAGAATCACACACAAACACAAAGACACACACAACCGAAGGAGCACAATCACACTTCAATCCACCTATACACAATATGATAAAAGGGCCAAACAATTCAATACAAGCGCACACACAAACACACAATATCTTTCTCTCTCAATCTCACTCACATTTTTTCAGTCAGCGGGACACAACCGCTTTCTCCCTAAGCGAATAGTTTGAGTACAGAAATGTTTCGGTACCTTCATCACAAATGACCCTTTTGTCGTCATGAGACAACCCAACTTTAAACTGCTATAGAATTTACATCCCGTGTCCCACCGATTGAATACTAGCCTGATGAACTCTGTGAGTAGGCTGTGCTGGAGCACCGCGAACACCTCCAGACAGACACTGCACATAGTCTTTTTGTCAGTACACAAGATGCCGATCATCTAACACCCTTCGGCTGCAGCGGAGCAGCCGAGCGCATTGAGGCACTATGCTACGATGCGCGAGGCCGTTCCCCTTCGGGGGTTCGAATCCCCCCTCGGAGATGGATGTTTGTGCCGTATTTAGTATAAGCTAGTTCATAAGTAGTTTTTAAGTTTAGGGACTGATGGCCCCACAATTAAGTCCCATAAGCTTTACAAACATTTGAACATTTTGAACGTAACACCCTTCGCATGCCTCTGTCTGTCCCTGTCTACTGTATTATATGCATACATCTTCGACCGGAGGCCTACAAAATCCACAATCGGTGAACCATTCGATTCATCCTTCATAAGTCCGATAACCTTGTTGTGACAAACAATGCCATAAGGATTATAGGCCATCGAATTATTCACCAATATGTTTGATAACTGCACATGGATCACAGTTTTTCTCCCATATACAGTACTTTGGCTCCATAAAGTTAGGCTTAGCAATCTCATAGTGGAACCAGTACATATGGAGTTTTGACAGATCAAGTAAGCATAACCCCAGGTAGACAGGGTTTGTAAACTCCACCGAAGCCTTCATCATCTGTGCATCAACAAAGTTCTCATTGAATATGGTGAGCCTCTTAAAAGTTGGTGACCGAATTAATTTTTGCGTGCCATAATGCCCATTCCACTTCACATTAATTTCAATATCGTGTTCATGTCTCGCTTTCTGCATGGTCTTCCCAAAAATGAAATTATTCATGAGTTTATAAAAATCTTTCTCAAAATCACTATTCGAAACCACCCTCTTTGCTGTATTTAGTTCAATCTGCTGCTTCAACCATAGGCATTCGTTGAAGCATATAGCTCACATGATTCTAATAAGTTCCATTGTCATTTTGATGCTCTGCTGCAGATTACATACCTCTGCTTAGAGGCAACAGTTGCCATCCACTTGGGGATAGAACCCTCGGCCCTAGTGAAACTAGTTACATCTGTAAGTAATCGCTCATCTGTGTCCATGTAGATCCTCGCGTATTCACCCATATTGGAGATGTTTAATTCCCACCAAACATTCACGGCATACTCATATTCTGTATATGCTATGGCATCGCCAGTGAGTGAACTGGTAAATGGCGATTTGTTGGGAAGCTCAGTTTCGTGGAGTTTCGTCGTAGGATCCAGGTACTCATATGGGAAAACCCCTTTTCACATTATTTGTTGAAACTTTTCATCAGGCTATGCAGGTCGAGTGAGTTTCAACAAGTTGGGAAGCAACGACTGCTTAAAATGAAATGAATCAAGGAAGTAGCATAATTTTTGGCGTCATTCATTTTAAGATCAAGATGTACGTCTCGTTGCTACCAGGCAGGACACTAACCTGATCCCTTTCAGCACTGAATTTATTCAAGTGCTCAACTAAAAAGTGAGTGTCGTATTAGATAGATTGTGGAGAAAGACTGGTAAATGTCCAAGTACTTGATACTTCAAGCTATATACATTGTGGGCTGCATCATGAAACTTCCCAGTTAGATGACAGTGGTCTCTACAGGGAGTTTTCGCTTTTCTGTCTAGCAGAATCCCACAAATATGGCAATCTATAGCCTTATTAAATGATTCCCTGTCCTCCCGTGACATAGTAATTGGAAGATTTTGCTAGTAAAGTTTGTCAACTTTCCAGGCAATGTGTTCGAGCTCAGTAAGCAACTATATCATGGGATCGTTTCCTACATAAGATCTGAATTTATTCAGAGGTAGGTCGACTGTGCACACTACGTGGTATGCTGTTCGATACAGTACCTGTTTTTGTGTAAGGGTGCTATGTGAGGCCATTGGATTACCTTCACATCCAGCAATTGGAGCAAGTAAGCACCGAAAATCACTGCAGATGGCTACAGGACCTCTTTCCTGATGGTGAAAATTCTTAAATTAATGAACTTTTTTCAGGGTTGGCATAATAACACGTACCATTTACTTGGACTCGCAATCTACAAGGTTCTTCTGTAAATACTCTTCTTGCGAAAAGTTACTTAGACACCTGTAACAGATATGGGTTTTACGATTGTGATTTTGCAATTGGGAGGAAAGGAGAGGGAGACATTCTTTGATCCATATATATAATGCTGCCTTTCACCAATGGCGCAAAGCAGCATGTTGAAGTTCTCACTCACCCGCTAATTTTGAGAAATGGTAGGGTCCAACTACAATATGACTATCCTGTTTATCTTCTTCTGCCTTGCTTTTCTTCTCGAGGCCATAAACATGTACTGATATTCCAGGATTTTTCGTGTAAAATTTTGGAATGTCCTGGAATTTGATAGGGAACTGTATGTGGTGTCGCACAAGTACAAAGTGCGCGCCACCTACTTTCGCCGCGCGCCGCCATGCACGCACGGCGCGGCGTTCTCACGACGACAGCCACGAGCGCCCTCTGCGGCAACCCCGCTCGTGGCCACCACGGAAGACACCGGGCACTTCGGACTGAGATAGCAACGAGTTAGGACCTTCGTAATCAGATAGGCACCAGTGAAGACTTTGCTATTGTACAGGCACTAGGCAGGCCTCTAACAACTATGTATCAACATCCTGCAGTACTATGTAAAAGTTAAGTATTGTTACATTCTGTGCAATATATCTCTTTCTAATTTACTCGAGTGTTTATAGTTTCTGGCTGCTCCCCTCCGTACCTGCACCAGCGTGTCGGTCTCATTCCACTCGGCCACCGACACCTACGACGAGGCTGGGACACAAAAGCGGCGACGAAGTTACGAGACACAAAAGTGGCGACGAGGAGTGATAGAACCTTGGACCAGCCCGCTTACAGCAGCCAGACAGCAGCAGTCGGAGCACGCAAAAATTGCTCCCGCCCACCCACCCTTATTATAAGATTTTTGGGGGAACATTTTCAGTTACGTGTTTTGTGGACTTTTTTGTTGCAGAGCGTCCTCTTTCATATTGCATTTGTGTTTTGTTCTTAGTTACTTGTATACGCGGCGCCTAATCGGTCAGCATGGCCACTACCCCGAACCCAAACTTAATGGAAATTATTCAGTTACAGACGGCGCAAATAACCCAGCTCCTCCAGGCTGTGTCCCAGCTCACAGCGCAGGCAGCTAACCAACAACAACAGCCGTCGCATCAGCAGCCCACACCTGCCGCCGCACCGCTTCCGACGTTCCGCCAGTACAACGAACGTGAGGAAGAATGGAGCGACTACTTCGCACAGTTTCAAGAACTCGTCGCGGCTCATCAAATTACAGGTCAGAAAGTGAAGCATCTGCTATTATCTGTGGTGGGCCCCAAAACCTTCGTATTACTGCAGAAACTATTCCCGCAAGCATCTCCTCGTGATGTAGACTTTGAACAAATAGTAGAGGCACTAAATGCTCATTATGAGAGAAAAGTTCTTGTAGCCGCTGCACGGTACCGATTTTTCAGACTTAAAAAATTACCGCAGCAGTCACACCAAGAATGGATCACGGAATTGAAGGGCTTAACCCGCCAATGTAAATTTACTTGCTCTTGTGGACTTTCGTATAGTGACGTGATGTTGAGGGATGCGATTACGCAGAACATTCAGGACCCCAGAATTAGGGCAGCAATTTTAAAACAGTCAGACCCTTCATTAGACAGTGTACTGCAGCTCATAGAAGCGCATGATACTTTTGACTTAGCAGATGTAGAAATGCAAAGTCATAGTGTAAATTCAGTGCGCCGCAACGGACGCTTTCCTAGCCGTGGTTCTCAGTATAGCACTAGTGATTCTTATTTTTCTACCGGCCGTGCTGAACAGACAGTGAACAGTAGCCAGTGTAAAAGTGCGACGCAAAGGTCGCCCCGTAGTGTTAGAAACAGTAATTTGAATAACGGGCGCCAACGCTCATTTCAGAAAAATGTACGTAAATCTTGCCCCCAGTGTGTGTCTCGCCACAAGCGTGCTCATTGCCCTAGTCGCAACGCAACCTGTTATCATTGTGGCAAATCGGGACATGTACAGTCTGTGTGTATGCAAATTAACAACTCAAAGAACGGTGCCTTTCGGAACATTGCTTCGCAAAGTGCGAGAACAGTGCATGCAGTAAATGTTATAGACGCTGTGGACTTGAACAGTGCTTTCCTTGGATCTCAATTGCAAGAAAGTAGTTCTGCGCCTATGGCAAAACTATATAGTGCACCACGTAGCAAGCGCCGACGAGCGCGTAAAACAGTGCAACGGAAAAGGGTTCGGGACAAGCGAAGTGACAACGTACAGTGCATTCCTGTAGTGAAAATAGTGCCTTCTGCAACTGCTCCTTGTAATAGTGCCCAGTACTGTGTAGCTAGTGACAGTAGACTTGTTGTAGATACTGAAAGTAATTTTAGTGCAGTAGCCTCGCATTGCGCGGACGCCGATCCGGCGGTAGTGTCATCTAGTGACAGTGTTGTTAATCCGCTGCGTGCCGAGTCTGCGTCGCTTACTTCACTACGCGGCCCGCGCAAGTGCAGTAAACAAACCGTAGCAGACGTTGCCCACATTCGCGCACCTGTCGAGCGCCGCAAGCAAAAACTTTTTGTGAATCTTTCCATTGACAATAAGACTGTGCAATTTCAGCTTGATACTGGTTCCGCTGTCACATTAATAAATAAAGATACTTATGAACTTCTGGGTTCGCCAAAATTGTCGCCGTCACAGCAAGTGTTAACAGCTTATACAGGTGAAAATATTCCCGTGCTAGGAACATGTAGCCTGCCCGCCTCTTTTCAAGGTGTAACAAAAACAGTTGCTTTTGTTGTTCTTCAGGCCAAATCTACACAGAACATTTTTGGACTAGATGCTTTTGACTTGTTTGGTTTATCAATTCAAAGAGATGTGCTTCAAATTTCGTCAGTAGTGCCTCAGGACAAAATCAATGCTTTATGTGACAAATATAGTGACTTGTTTTCGCCGGAACTAGGTTGTGCAAAAGACTTCGTGGCACATGTAACTTTAAAAGAATCTGCAGTTCCAAAATTTCGTAAAGCTAGACCAGTGCCTATCGCCTTGCATGATACAGTTGCCGAAGAACTTAAACGTTGGCAAGATAGTGGGGTGATTTCTCCTGTTTCTGCGAGTCAGTGGGCCTCGCCTATAGTAATTATACCCAAGCCGTCAGGAAAACTTCGTCTCTGTGCGGACTTCAAATCAACAGTGAACAGTCAAACAATTGTAGACACTTACCCCCTGCCCCGACCTGAGGAACTGATGGACAAATTAGGACAGTCTCGTTTCTTTTCTAAGATTGCTTTAGCAGAGGCATACTTACAGATTCCACTTGATGACGAGTCAAAAAAGTTTTTCGTCATTAATACTCACATGGGCCTTTTTCAATTTCAACGCCTACCCTTTGGCAGTTCTTCCGCTCCTGCTATTTTTCAGCGTTTTTTGGAACAGCTGACAGTTTCGGTACCTTGTTGCTCGAACTATTTAGATGATATTGTGGTATCCGGACGTACAGTTGAAGAACATTTATCAAACCTGGAGTGCCTTTTCAAAGTGTTGACTGCAGCAGGTCTACGTTGCAATAAAGCAAAGTGTTCGTTTTTTCAAACTGAAATAGAGTACCTAGGCCATGTGATTAATGCCCAAGGAATCCATTCCTTACAGTCACATCTTAGAGCAATCAAAGACTTGCCTCCTCCTAAGAATGTGCATGAATTGCAAGCAGTGATGGGAAAGCTTAACTATTATTTCAGATTTATTCCCAATGCCTCTCAGATTGCAGCTCCACTGCATCACTTACGTAGGAAGAATGTTCCTTTTGTATGGTCTAAAGATTGTCAGGTTGCCTTTGACAAATTAAAGTCTGCACTACTCAGTGATGCATGTTTGATTCCCTTTGACCCACAGAAGCCTGTAGTGTTAGCAGTTGACGCCTCGTCGTATGGTCTGGGCGCTGTAATCTCACATCGTATTGGATGTCACGATCGTCCTATTGCCTTTGCATCCAAGCTACTGACGCCGACGCAACAGAATTACAGTCAGATAGAAAAGGAGGCCTTAGCAATCATTTACGGCGTCGCAAAGTTTCATCATTATCTCTATGGCAGAAAATTCTATTTGTTGACAGACCACAAGCCTCTCACGTCGTTGTTCTCACCCACAAAGCCAATTCCGCCACGTACGGCACAAAAGCTTCAGAGATGGTCCTTGATATTGTCAAATTATCAGTATGAGATTTTGTACCGACCTACCACTAAACATGCCAACGCGGACACACTTTCCCGACTTCCGGTTGGCCAGGATGTATCATTTGATTCTTCAGAAATGGCATGTTGTCAGATAGACTCCAGAGATGCTTCCGCTGTCGCAGACTTTCCTTTGAACTCTCGTCGGGTTGCACAGGAAACAGCTGCGGATGCAGACCTAAGTGTGGTAGCACGTTTTGTTCGCTCAGGGTGGCCTGCCAGAGCCAAAGACATTGATCGGCCTCTGGTTCGACGTTATTTTGCACAACGTCATGCATTATCTTTAAGTCAGGGTGTACTGTTGTTGCATACCGACAACGACCAAGCAAGAGTGATTGTTCCTCGTTCCCTGCAACGAGAAGTGTTACGCCTCCTGCATCAAGGACATTGGGGTATTGTTAGGACAAAGCAACTGGCCAGACGTCATTGTACCTGGGTTGGTATGGACGCTCAGATAGAGAACATGACGTCACAGTGTACTGTTTGTGCGGAGCATCAGGCGGCTCCTCCGCAACGTTTTTCAGACTGGCCACGCCCCAAGGGACCATGGCAACGTTTACACATTGACTTTGCCGGACCTTTCTGGAATACGCGATGGTTAATTGTTGTAGACGCTTTCAGCAAGTTTCCTTTTGTGATTGCCATGAACTCAACGACGGCGTCTAGTACAATCAGTGCCTTAACATCAGTGTTTTGCATCGAAGGCTTGCCTGAAACTATCGTCAGTGACAATGGACCTCAGTTTGTTAGTGCGGAATTTCAACAGTTTTGTCTTGTGAATGGCATTCAGCATATTACCACTGCACCTTTTCACCCTCAGTCCAATGGTGAAGCAGAACGTTTCGTTAGAACATTCAAGTCACACATGGAAAAGATGAAAGGTCAGCACTCCAGGCAGCAAGCTCTTCAAATTTTCCTGTCTACGTATCGGTGCATGCCACGTGACGGCCCGTCTCCTGCCGAGCTGCTACACGGCCGCCGTCACCGCACTCTCCTTCACCTGCTGCATCCTCCCACGCACCGAGTCGGTTCGTATGGCGCTACGCGTTTTCAGGTTTCTACGCCGGTGCTGTACAGGGTGTTTGCTGGAAACAAGAAGACATGGCTGCCGGGCACCATTCAGCGCGTGCTCGGTAGCAATATGTATGTTGTACGTTCTTCCACATGGTCGGAGCTGCGGCGCCACGCAAACCAATTGCGCCTGCACAGGCCGCGCGATCCTGTCTCCGGTTTCTTGATTCCAGACCCAGTTCACCGCCAGGGAGCACAACCACATCGTTCGTCCCCGGACTACGAGATCGTCCCGATGGAGATCGACGCGACGCCGCCGCTGTCGCCGCCGCAGATGACAACGTCACCGAGAGGGACTCCGGGACCGTGCGTGCCGCCGCCGCCTGGGCCACGCACCTCAGAAGAAGATGACCTGCTCCCTCTGGGCGGGGGCGGGCGCCCTTCCCCAGGTTTCGGCGGGTTCCCTGGAGGATCTCAAGGCGGATGCCGGGGCGCGGACGGCGTCTCGATCCCGGCCTCAGCTACGACGCCCGTCCCACCAGTAACGCCCCCGCCCAGGCCCTCCTCCCAGTGCCGTCGCCGTGGCCCTCAGCCCTACGCCACGACGGCGCGGCGGTTTGGGGGGGGGAGGGGTGTGGTGTCGCACAAGTACAAAGTGCGCGCCACCTACTTTCGCCGCGCGCCGCCATGCACGCACGGCGCGGCGTTCTCACGACGACAGCCACGAGCGCCCTCTGCGGCAACCCCGCTCGTGGCCACCACGGAAGACACCGGGCACTTCGGACTGAGATAGCAACGAGTTAGGACCTTCGTAATCAGATAGGCACCAGTGAAGACTTTGCTATTGTACAGGCACTAGGCAGGCCTCTAACAACTATGTATCAACATCCTGCAGTACTATGTAAAAGTTAAGTATTGTTACATTCTGTGCAATATATCTCTTTCTAATTTACTCGAGTGTTTATAGTTTCTGGCTGCCCCCCTCCGTACCTGCACCAGCGTGTCGGTCTCATTCCACTCGGCCACCGACACCTACGACGAGGCTGGGACACAAAAGCGGCGACGAAGTTACGAGACACAAAACTGTATATGTGTAAAATTGTACCATCTAGGATATTCACCTTAGGGTACTTTTTAATTTACTGTTTAGTGTGTATCTTTTTCTAATTTTCTCTCACAAGCCAGAATTGACCAAGTGAAAGAGTATTCGTCTTTGACCTTGGTCTGACCATTACAAAGCTTTCTCAGCCCATTATTTACATTAATGCAAACCTTATTTCTCTAATATCAATTGGAAGATGAATAAAACTGGACCCACCCCTTACAGAATCATAGACAGACATGAATATGATTGAGTGCCTGAGCTGAGCCATGTACCTCCACGTCAGTGAAATGGTTCATTATAACACTCAAGGTGGATTCGCTATACCTCTCAGCAATTGAGGTGCTAAATGTAATCACGCCATTATCGCCACAGATATAGTGGATGCTTGTCTCCTCAGCACCATCAGAACCTTCAGGTGTGTGAGCTAACTCACAACACAATACTGCGCTGCGTTTAATGGTGGGATTAGGTGGATTGCTTTACGGAACACGGTCTCCAACATATGATAGGATGTCTCCAACAACATGACTGGGTCGCTGTATCTTGCTGCCGGATTATCTGTGCGCATAAAGGATATGCGCTCCTCAATAGCACTAGTGACATACAAGTAATGTAGGGGGTCATAAAACCTGGAATCTGATGCCCTGCGTTATTATCAAAAGGACAGATGGAGCGACCATTAATCATTTGACTAATACTGTTGTTATTATTATTTCTAATGTGAGAGGCTGATGGCGATGGCGATGACCACTCCATGGAAGATGGGTCATTGAGGGAAGAGATATGCACTGGGGAATGTGTACCTGCATGGGCGACGGCGGTGTTGACTGTGCTGATGACCTATCTACTGTGGCGACAGAGGCGTGGTTCAGTGGGAGTAAAGGCCAATTCACACCGTCCGTCACGTCAACGTCATGTCACAGCACCGTCACGTCAAGTTGTATTCACACTGTCCGTCACGTCAATTCGCCCATTTTAATACGCGATGTTGAAAGTGAGGGTATGAGTGGCGATCTGTTATGTAAAAAAGTCATAGTTTAATGCTAGCATTGAGGGAACAACAACGCTAAATGTAATTGATGGCCAAAGAAAACTTTACAGTGTATGTTTTTGGCCAACATACTTGCAACTGAAACAACATTTCAAAATATCGACATCTATTTTCAAGCGAAAAATTAAACATATGAAAACATCAAACAATAGTTATAAGAGCATGCCTGTTTACTTTATCCAATACGATTTGCCCGCTGACATTGTTAATACCGTCGTAAACAACTGAAATTTTGTCTTTCATTAGAACTGACTTTTTCATTTAAAATGTTATTTAATGAAATATACGTAATCAAATTACAATCTTATTCAAATAAACAGTTTTCTTTGTCTTTTCTGTTACAATGTTACGTAACATAAACCAGTTTTTGGTTTCAGATATCCGATCTCGGTTTTAGGGGGACACTCAATTGACAAAAATATTTAAGTCGTCATGAAACATTTGAGATTTATCCCTAAAACGAAGTATAACAACAAAATAAAGATGAATAAGAGCCGGCCGCGGTGGCCGAGGTGACTGAGGCGCTCCAGTCACGGTCAGCACGGCCACTACGGTCGGGGGTTCCAATCCCCCCTCGGGCATGGATATTTGTGCCGTCCTAGTTCGTAAGTAGTTCATAAGTAGTTTGTAAGTTTAGGGACTGATGACCCCGTAGTTAAGTCCCATAAGCTTAACAAACATTTGAACATTTGATGAATAAGACACTTTTGCATATAAACAGTGCAATCGTCGACTGCAACATGTAATTCGCGTGACGAAAATAGGTTAACTTCCGTTGTTAACAGTCGGCCGTTCCGTCAAAACATTCTTCTCGAGAAAGCTTGACATGACCTTGACGTGACGCGATGGTCCGGTGACGGACAGTGTGAATGCCGCCATTAGAAATACATTGCGGAATGTTCTGACGGAAGGTGACGTGACGGACAGTGTGAATTGGCCTCAACCAGCCCTAGGTGAGTCTGCTGGCAGCCAGCCCTGCTCACCTGGTGTTGTGTTTCAAAACACTGGCTGCGGCCGCCAACAGTTTGCGGCAAATAGAAAAATAGACTACTACTTTCTCTTTTTTCACTTGAATGCATTAAGAAAAAATATGTATTTAACTTTTCTACCTGTGCTCTAACATTCATCAGCACCATAGAGCTCCATCCGGACGTTCTCCTTCACTAACAGCATCTCTAGCTCAGGCACATCAACAGCCCCTTTGTCACCATGGGCCCACACATCAAGGCCCAATATGGATGGCACTGAATCATCCCCAGCGCATAACTATGATGAGCAGATGTTGCTGCTGAGTCCTTCGCCTTCAGCACATACCTCTTCCATCATGGAGACAACGAAGTCCATAATTTCATCTGTAACAAGAAGGGAAACATTAGTAATGGATGAACAATTACATTCAATCACTGACTATAAAACAATCAATCAAAATATTCTTTTCACTAACCAGGTTTTGCTTCATTAATTATTTTCATCCTTATAGATTCATTTGCCCCAACGTCCTCATTCGGCAATGTAGCTCTACGTTTGGAGGGTGTTCAGGCCAGTGGAAAAACAGGTTGTGATGGCAAAACTAGCAACTAACAAATTACTACACACTGGAATAGATTATTTTAAACTAAGAATTTAAAATACCTATTTTGTTCCATCTTTATATATATATATATATATATATATATATATATATATATATATATATATATATATATTGAGCGTACTAGTATTTACATAACGTTTCCTCTATGGGCTGCTGCTGGATGAGATCGATAAGTCTATCGATCTCATCCAGTCCATGAACCAGTCCTGTGAAATGGGCTGTGGTTGAGAAGGAGCAGGTGTCGGCAGTGGTGTACATATCTGCTGCTGCTGTGCTGTGCTCTGCAGGTCAGCTTCCAAGCCATCCAGCATTTCCATGAATAAGGCTGGAACAGAAACTTTTTTCTCTCATTAGCATCATTGTGAATAGCTGTTATGGTAGAACAAGATTATGTCAAAAATAAACATGAGATAGAGTCAAGGCAGTAGTAGGGAGTGCATAAGACAGCAATGGATAGATACAGGAAGAAAGACCGAATAATTTCTAATATTAAACGAAAAGTTCTTGCAACTGTGTCAAGTGCTTAAAATCACACGAGCTTTCGGCCAAGCACTCCTTGGCCATTGTGAAGTGTTACGACTGCATGGTGGCTGTTGGTGCGGCCTTATATACGCTACCTGCCAGCCGCTATGTCACTGTTGTCCATGCCATCTCTATATATGGTAATGTTTGGCTTATGCTACTTTTTTTCTACCTCCATGGTGAATTGAATGTTCTTGTTAATACTGTTTAGATGTCCCGAGAACTGTCCAACCTTCTCTCTCCCATGAGGAATAGAACGTGTTGTCGACGTAATGGAAGAAACACCTAGGTTTTAATGGTGTCGTTTCTAGGGCCACATCCTCGAAATTCTCCATGAAGAGGTTTGCAATAGCTGGAGCTAACGGACTTGCAAATCTCTTCATATAGAATGTCGAGGGTAAAGTCCTAGAAACGACACCATTAAAACTTAGGAGTTTCTTCCGTTACGTCGATGACACGTTCGTATTTTGGCCTCACGGGAGAGAGAAGCTTGGACAGTTCTCAGGACATTTGAACAGTATTAACAAGAACATGCAATTCACCATGGAGGTAGAAAAAGTCAACACATTGCCCTTCCTCGATGTCCTTGTCCGTCGGAAACGAAATGGATGCCTTGGTCACAGAAACTACAGAAAATCCACTCACACAGATCTGTACTTGCATGCCAACAGCCATCATCAACCGGCACAGAAGCGCGTGGTATTACAAACATTGGTGCATTGTGCAAGAAAAATATCAGATGCCAACAACCTGCCCAACGATTTGAACTACCTACACAAAATATTCAGAACCAATGGATATTGCCGCCATGAAATAAATGACGTGATTTCAGACAAAAATCACGATAAGAAGATAGACAATGAACAGGAAGAGAAGCTTGCTTTCTTGCCATTATGTGGCTCTGTGTCAGGCAAGATAAGCCGCCTGCTGAAAAGACACAAAATCAAATCGATTTTCAGAACTCAGGCAAAAATTCGTCAGCTACTGAGGCCAGTTAAAGATGCAGCAGGTCTCAGAACACCTGGAGTCTATAGAATACTGTGTGAGTGTGGTCAGTCTTACATCGGACTAACGGTATGAGTCACAGAACAACACAGGAAGGAAAATGAGAGGTGTTATCATGTACACTACCCAGAGAAGCCAGCTTTATTAGAAAATGCGTTAGAAAACAGCCAACGAATCAAGTTTGATGATACCTCAGTTGTGGCTTGTACTAACGGTTTCTGGGACTGAATAATTAAAATCAGTGATAACACTCTCAATAGAGACGACGGCTTGCAGCTCAACGCGGTGGAACCCTGCTATTGCAAAGTTGAAGTGGACACACAGGCCACCGAGCCAAAACATTACCATATACGGAGATGGCACGGACACCAATGACGTCACAGCGGGCAGCTAGCGTATATAAGGCCGCACTAACAGCCACCAGGCAGTTGTAACACTTGAAAATGGGAAAATGGGCAAGGAGTGCGTGGCCGAAAGCTCATGTGATTTTAAGCACTTGACGCAGTTACAAGCCCGAGAACTTTTCATTCAAAGTTATCGCCGCGAGACTATGCATTCCTAAATTTCTAATATGTTTGAATGCATTTCTATGAGATTTAGGAAAGAGAGTCTGTCACAGACACACACACACACACACACACACATACAGCTACTACTAGACTAGTTATTCACCAATCAACTGGATAAAAATGAACAGTTCAATGAACGTCTATTCTTCAAGTTTGTTTTTCTCTATAATTAGGAAAATACAGATGAAGTGGTGCTCACAGGCATTTAGTTATTAGCTGTTCACCATTCAGATGAACACATACAAGCTCTAGAGCTCCCCCGTCAGGTCACTTCTTGAACTACCCACTTAAAACCCAACAGCCATGAGGAAACGTTTGGATCTCTCTTGTGAGTGCTTTTTATTATTAATATGCTTCGCAATCACTGGAGATAAAACTTGCTCTATATGCTGTATTCGTCTTTGGGAATGAATACTATCTAGCACAATTTGTGGCTGTTTTTTTTTTTTTTTTTTTTTTTTTTTTTGCACTGCTGAGTATGCGTCATTCCATGCAATTAGAGGATAAATCTCATTGTTGCAAGTATTAAAACGCACTTTTCGTCTCTCTGCACTCATTACAGTGTGTTGCAATTCATCATGGATATTACCTGTAAAGGAAAGAAAGCGAGAGAATGTTCATCACAGTAATGTAGGTTGAATTGATTAACTCAGACATTCTTAAGTGAAAACAGTTTCGTAAAATAAACAAGGAATTGTTGGATGTAAGAGTTAAATATTCCTAAGTGTAGTGAAATGTTTCGTATGAGGGAAAAGTTTCAAAACGCATCCCCTTAGCCGAATCAAACTGCTCTCCCCACTTTGGAAATCTGGCAGGGTGAGTAAATAAACATGTAGACAAAAGGGCCCTCTCACGCCAACTCAAAGGGCCTCTAGCACCGGCTACAGTGTGCACGTGTGCACCTGTTAGTGGCTGATGAGAAATTCGCCATTCTGCATGCCTCAAAAAATTACTCTGCGAACGCATAGCGTTGCGGCACGGGCGTCTGTGGCTACAGGGAAATTCCACTGTTTCACGCAACCTAAACTACAATATACAGCTAAAATGCCACATTGCATTGTACGAGGTATGTCCACAAAGTAAGTTCCGTTTGGTTGTATGAAACAAACGTGTACAGGTACAGAAAAAATATTTATTGTACAAAAATATACAGCTATTAAACTACTTTTCTACATAGCTTCCGAAATTTTGTAGGCATTTGTCATAGCGTGGCAGAAGTCTTTTTATGCCTTCTTCGTAAAAGGTTGCCGCCTGTGTATTCAACCATGTGGTAACATGTTCTTTCAGCTTGTCATCATCGCTGAAGTTTTTACCACCATGGACATAATTTAGTTGTAAGAAGAAAGTCGCTAGGAGTGAGACTGTACGGAGGATGATCAAACACGTCCCAGTGAAATTCCCGTAAGAGTTGTTTGATCACATTCGCCTTGTGAGGTCGGGCGGTAACGTGAAGGGAAGAAGAAGATTCCTTTCATCTCTTCTTACACCTAAAATCAGTCCTTGGCGGTAAACACTTCAACGATGCTTTACTGAAAGAACATGTTTGCCACATGGTTGAATACACAGGCAGCAACCTTCTATGAAGAAGGCACACAAAAACTTCTCCCACGCTATGACAAGTGCCTACAAAATTTCGGAAGTTATGTAGAAAAGTAGTTGAACAGTTGCAGATTTTTATACAGTAAATATTTTTTCTGTATCTGTTCACGTTTGGTTTATATAACCAAACGGAACTTACTTTGTGGACGTACCTCGTATAAATTGTTCATGTACGTGAGATTATGTGCAGTACATAAAGTATGATAAACATCACATACGTTCAGTCATGTGAAGCTGCCGATGCTGTTCCTGCAGCAGCTGCTGCTGCTGACAAGTAGGTCCTCACACGGCTAGCTCATGGAGCAGACTGACTGAGGCTACCGCCATTTTAGTAGAGGGGCAGGGAGGGGATGGGTGGGGGTTACTAGTGCTGCCATCTAGTGGCAGAAATTATAGGTTTCTCACACAAAAAAATATTTGGAAATGGTCAATAGCATGCCAGAAAATTAAAAATTCTAATTTCCTGGTAGACACCATCTTGTAATATGTCATAGGAGTAGCGGTGGAGCAACCGAGCGGTCTAAGGCGCCTCGCTGCGGAGCGCGCGGTTTCTCGTCGTCGGAGTCCTCCCTGGGCCGTGTGTGTGTGTGTGTGTGTGTGTTGTCCTTAGGTTAGTTTACCTTAGTTTATGTAGTTTGTAAGCTACGGACTGATTACCACGCAGTTTGGTCTGATAGATTTACAAACATTTGAATGTTTTGAAGAGGGTGCAGAGGGTTTTCCTTGGTGGCCATTTTGTTTAAGAGCCGGAAACTACGTCATCTTGGATGACGTCATAGGGGTCAAAGACCTAGCCGCCATCTTGGATGACGTCATAAGGGCCAATGATTGAGATACTGCGCCAGAATGAAGTTTTTACCCATTACTCACGAACACCTGAATTTTTTCCATTTTCAATCTGATTTATACTATTTTATTATGATAATCATGTCTCCCTATGTAGGTAGATGCTAGCAAAATATGTTTGGAATTGGAAGAGAAAGTTGGTGACATAAATCATGCAAAAAGTCTTGCTACAACAAATAACGGTCTTCTTTTAATGATTTCCACCCAACTCGTGCATCATTTCTGTGACAAAATGGTCAAATGTTTGTAAAGCTTATGGGACGTAACTGCAGGGACATCAGTCCCTAAACTTACAAACTACTGATGAACTACCTTATACTAAAGACGGCACAAAAATCCATGCCCGAGGGGTGATTCGAACCCCCCCCCCCCCTCCCCCGACATAGAACTGCCTCGCGCATCACAGCATTGCATCTCAATACGCTAGACCACTCTGCCGTGGCATTTCTGGGACACTCCCTTCCCTATATCACGATAATTCAAAACGAGCTTCCCTTCCCTGAACTTAGTCCTCCGTCAGCCTCACATGGTGGGGATTAGAGGTCTGCAAATCGCCAGTTTCGCTCGTTCGTACTCGGTCGAGTGCGCAACGCTCGGCGGTGGCGCGCCGAGTGTGTTCGCTCACAGCGAGCGTGTTGACACTCGAACGAGGCTGCGTGGGGCGGGGCGGCAGAGGCCGCACAGCGTAGTGCTGCCGCTGTACTCACAAGGAAACCTACCCAAGTCACTCCACGATTTTTATGAAATTTGCATATTTTATATAATACATGAAAAACTATGGGACACGTAATTTTTTTAGCGGCGGAAAAACATTTAAGGGGTGAAACGGTCCCTCCAAAATTGAGGCTAAAATAGAAAAATGGCGATAACTTAGAGATTAGTGAAGCTATTGTAATGATTTTTGGTATGAATGTATCTTTTGTTAAAAGACAAATTTCATAGATTCAACTTCGATTAAATCAAAACAATTTTTTGAGCACAAAAAAATTGATCACTTTATGGATAGCTGTCCCCCTAATTGTCATTCCCCCTGCAATGTACCTAGGCCGATCTCTTATCCAGCCATTACGAAAACATGGAGTTCATTCTTTTGGCTGGTGCAACCGGGTGACATACTTCACACGGCCCTAAATAAATATAATACAGATATCATTGAAACAGCAGGAGCACCATATATTCGTACAGCTGTGTAAAGTAAACAATTGGAATAAGAGGATTTAAAACAGGTACCAGATATATGATCATTAGACCGGCATATGGCCCTGATGACGGAGGAAAGCGCGGATCCTATATATAACACAAAAGCTTGCATGCGTTCTTTATTATATAGTTAAGAAAGACGACAGTGGCAGTGGGGGATATACGAATGTTACAATTGGAAAAATTCCCGTTAAAGACTCACTCGGAAAAGGTAGAGGCGCAGCAACCACGCACAGTGCCAAAATGCTACGGGAATATGTATTAACGGGGTGCAACAGAGAGAGATGCACAAACCTAACCTAACGGGTATACATCAATATCGTTTATTTAATATCAATATAAAAGACGGACAAAGTATTCCAGGACTTGAGAGTGATAAGTGGAACGGATACAAAATAAATCATTTTCTCGTTAAGATGGCAAGTAACACCTACCACTAAACAGGAACTAACAGTCCACAAAATGGGAACAAGAAAGAAAGAATGATATTGGATAACTCATTTAGTAAATGATCTTAGCACAGAAACTTTATATTAATCACGTATAATAACTTGTATTACAAATTTCGCAGTCAGGATTTATTCTCTAGCGTCTGGTTTGCTCCCGACACTCGCTTTGTACTCGAGTGGCGCTGCGGTGGGCGACCGAGTGGAGAGCGGGCAGTGTGGACGGTCGGCCCAGTCGAGCGTGCGCCGCTCGAACCAGCGTGGAGGAAGTCGAGCGCAGCCACACGCCTTGCCGCAAGCTGCAGCACCGACACCTGTTGGACTGTCATAGAACGACATGTACCAATCGAGCGAGGTGCAGACCTCTAGTGGGGATACCACAATGGACAGCTATAATCTAAAACAGAATGCACAGGTGTAATGCAGGCAGTTTCTCTAGTAGAATTGCCGGCCGCAGTGGCTGAGGGTCTGCGGCGCGCCAGTCACGGTCTGCATGGCCGCTGCGGTCGGGGGTTCGAAAACTCCCACGGACATAGGTGTTTGTGTTATCCTTAGCGAAAGTTAGTTTAAGTTAGTTAAGTAATTAGTGTGTAAGTCTAGCGACTGATGACCACGATATTTGGTCTCATAAGATCTCACACACATTTGAACATTTTTTATTGCTCTGTTCTGCCAAAGAAATTTAGCCCTAGTTCCATCTTCCCTATAATATTTTATATGTATTCTTTCATATTTAAGTTGTTAGTAATTGTAATTCCTACGTATTTAGTTGAATTTACAGCCTTTAGATTTGACTGATTTATATTTTAAATGAAGCTTAACAGATTTCTTTTTGTGATCATATGGATAATTTTACACTTTTCATTGTTTAGGGTCAATTGCCAATTTTCGCACTAAGCAGATATCTTACCTAAATCATTTTGCAGCCGCTTTTGATCTACTGGTGACGTTACTAACCGATAAACGACATCATCATCCACCAACAGTCTAAGAGAGCTTCTCAGGTTGTGTCCTAAATCGTTTATAAAGAAAGATAAGGGTATAGGTGCCCTATAGCATTTCCATGGGGACGTCAGATATTACTTCCGTTATACTCAATGACTCCATCAATTAATATGTATTGTGTCCTTTTATGACAGGCCCGGCCGCGGTGGCCGAGGGGACTGCTGCGCGTCAGTCACCGTCTGCACGGCCACTACGGTCGGGGGTTCGAATCCCCCCTCGGGCATGGATATTTGTGCCGTCCTTAGTATTACGTAGTTCATAAGTAGTTTGTAAGTTTAGGGCCTGATGATCCCGTAGTTAAGTGCCATAAGCTCTACAACCATTTTATTTATATCCAGTCGCACAATTGTGGCCATATTCCACAAGCGCGCAATATGATTAGACGAAGCTTGTGAGATACAGTGTCAAAAGCCTTCTGGAAATCTAGAAACATGGAATAGATTTGAGATCCCTTGTCGACAGCAATCATCACTTCATGTGAGTAACGAGCTAGCTTTGTTTCCCAAGAACTATACTTTCTGAATCCATGTTGACTATGATGGGTCAATAATTTGTTCTCTTGGAGGTAGTTTATAACGTTTGAGGAAGGTATCCTAGGTTCTAAAATCCTGCTGAAAACCGACGTCAGTGATACAGGCCTGTGATTTTGACGCCCGCTCCTATACACTTTCTTGAATATTGTAGTGATCTGTGCAACCTTCCAGTCCTTGGGTGCGAAACTTTCGCTGAGCGACCGATTGTCTATGATAGCTAGGTATGGAGCTATTACGTCTGCATTCTCTGAAAGGAACCTAATTTGTATGCAGTCTGGAGACGCATTTGTTAAGTGATTTAAGTTGCTTTAATAGTCGAGGGATATCAACTTCTAAATTATACATGCTAGCCATTGTTCTTAAATCGAATTTTGGAGTATTTGCTCCGTCTTCCTTGGTAAAGAGATTTCGGAAATCTGTGTTTAGCGATTCACCTTTAGCAAAGCTGTCATCTGTAAAATTACCAATGCTGTTGCAAGGTGTTGGTATTGATTGTGGTTTTGCCGCTGATATTCTTTACGTTCGACTCAAATTTTATCAGATATTCTACCAAATTGCGTGTCACGGTTTCGTAGTGGAAACTGCTATATTACTTCATGGGAATGTAAGCCACATCAGATCTACACTCACATTGTTAGTTTCGAAAGACTGGAGATTCTCACTCAAGACACCGTTAATCGAATATTTATCTGCTTTCTTGAATAAATATATCTTTCATTTAATTTTGGTAAATTTGAGAATTTAGATATTCAGTCTCGCTACGACAACTCTATGTTCACTAATCCCTGAGTCTAATTTGATGTTCTTTATTAGCTCCATATTATTTATTGCTATGTGGTGAAGTATGTATTCACAACCATTTATTATTCTAGTGTGTTCATGAAGTAATTTCTCGAGATAATTTTCGGAGAATACGTCCAGTACAATATCAGACGATGTCTTATGTCACAATGAAAATGTGTGTTACCACTGCCAGTCGTCATTCTGAACACAATGTGTAATCGTCAATCGTCTCTTTAATGGTCAGAATCCACAACAGTAGCGTATGAACTCGCGTTGCTTCTTTAATGTGTGCTACCACATATATTTACAAGTGTTGCTGTGGAAACGTTTCACAATAGTAGAGCTATGCAACAAACTATACTGACATTCTAATTTACCATACTTTTAGTCTCTTAATGGCAACAGGCATAGTTCCATTTAAAGAAGTGTATATTTGGACAGAAAATACAGTTTCTATGATAAGTGAAATCTGTTTATTTGCTAACATTTCAAGCCCATGACTACCAATCCATCACGTGAAAACCGCTTAGCAATAGCACTTTCTATTTCCGCAATATTTGGGATGCTGCGTTGTGTTTCATACCTGAGACCACGGTCATGTCACCAACTACAATACACAGCTGGCTCCAAGGACAAACGAGCTGCTGTGAGCTGTACACTTGAGTGGAATGTTACTGTAGATTCGTAGTAATAAGATTTGTGTACTGATCGTCATTTCAGTTCCTTATTCCTTATGTGTGTAACAAACAAATTAGAGAGTATACTAAAATGACTGACAGCTGTTAATGAGAAAATATTGTTCTGTTATAATTTAGGTGTACTTAAGGAATTCCAACTTTCCAGAAAGAAAACGTGTGATGGATATTTTTGTAAAATGTATGGCATGTGATCTTCTTCTAGAAACAGCCTCATGATTAAACAGAAGTCAATATTTGTTGTAATGCAGAGTCAAGTATTTTTATCGTTTTGAAAACATAAAAATAATATAAAAGTTATTGACACATCTGACGTTGCTTTAAATACGTATATACAGTCATCTAATTTAATGAATTTATTACTATATGGCCATAAATTACCCTAATATCATGTAATTGTTTGTCTAAACCAAATAAAAACTCTCTACTTCAGCAATAGGGTAGAGAGGGTACTCTGCCACTATTGCTGCCGTATGTCCGAACCCTCTTCGACCACCCAGTCACTGATGTGTCAACTTTACAATGACATAATCCAAGATGGCCCCCCTTCCGGTTCCAGAACAAAATGGCCACCACCGAAAACCTAGGACCACGCCCCCTCCTTCCCTTGTGCTATAATCCAAGATGGCATCTAATGGGACATTTGAATTTTACTTGAACGCTATTGACAATAACCCACCTCATCCCTCCATTATAACTTCTAATTTTCACCACTAGCTTCATAACACACCCCCTCCCCTCTTTCCCCCTAATTGCGAATTTGGTGAGAAACTGTCACTCTGTGCCACGACAGTCGAGGGAAGACGTTGTCCAGCGCCATGCTGGGTGTAAGTATTGTTCTTCAGACTCTGTTAGACTTAATGTAAGCAGTGTGATCTCACATACTTCATGACTTTAAATAAATTATTTTGATATAGACGCGAGACGTCTGTGTAAATAAACTCGATGTGCATTGAAGGTGTGGTGTATTTTTTTCTGAGGCGCTGTCCAGTAAATAGCTGATGTGCCCATGAGGCACCTGATGCGTGGTTGGACGCTTTGCTTGCCTGGCTGAGTGGTGTGTCAGGCATATCTATATGGCCAAGTGGCAAAGCTGTTTACACCCTCTAACAACAGCTTTCAATGTGACCAACCCTTTGTCTATTCTCCTGTGACCAACCCAATGAGGATTCCCTCAATTCGGATCTACTGGAACGAGAAGTACATCTAATCTTTCTTCTTTGAACGCAGGATATATGGGGGACTTTCTCAGTTAAGGTACTAATCATGTTTTCAACACCTTAATAACATAACACTTTCTCGGTGTGCACATCATGAACTTCACTCTTATAGAAGATCAATAGATCCTTGTATGCGTCTCCAACTTCGTGTTCATAATATCCCTTCTTTAAATTCATAATGCTCTTTCTCACAGGAAGGCAGCATAGTGAAAGAACTTGACTCAAGGTGTAGCAAACTAATGCAGGCAGTGCTCAGGTAAGAACTACTCTCTTCTGCAACAAGGAAGTCAGTATCAAGACTAAGTTAGCAGTACACAGCTCTATCTTTCGACCAACATTGTTGTATAGGAGTGCAAAATGGGTGGATACAGGTTACCTTATTAATAAGGTTGAGGTTACAGATAAATATAGACTTTGAACAGAAGTCTGTAACTAAGAAAGAATTTTCAAAAATTTTAGGCGTGTGCATTGATGAGAGATTAAACTGGAAGCAACACCGTCTGATGAAACGTTTGAGTTCAGCTACGTATACTGTTAGGGTTAGTGCAAATTTTGGCGATTAGAATCTCAGTAAATTAGCCTACTATGCCTATTTTAATTCACTGCTTTCGTATGGCATCATATTCTGGGGTAATTCGTCATTGAGTAAAAAAGTATTCATTGCACAAAAGCGTGTAATCAGAATAATTACTGGAGCCCACCCACGATCATCTTGTATCCTCACAGTAACTTCACAGTATATATATTCACTTATGAAATTTATTGTTAATAATCCAACCCAGTTCATAAGTGATAGCAGTGTGCACAGCTATAACACCAGGAGAAAGGATGATCTTCACTAAGTAGGGTTAAATCTGAGTTTGGCACAGAAAGAGGTAAATTATGCTGCCAAAAGTCACACCTATCAAGAAACATTATGAGACTGACAGATAGCCAACTAGCATTTAAAAATAAATTAAAAGAGTTTCTGAATGACGACCACTCCTTCTACTCATTGGATGAGTTTTTAGATATAAATTAGTAAACCTAAAAATAAAAAAAAATAAAAATAAAAACTGTGTCATGTAATATTTTATGTAATGTAACATGTACAGACAACCTTCATTAACCTGACACGTTCCACATCATTACGAAGTGTCGTATTCATGATCTATGGAACAAGTATTAACCTAATCTAATGTATGAAAGTAGCAAGGATGATTGCAGGTATTAATATAAACAATGCAGGAGGGTGTCCATAATGATGAAATCAAAGAAAAACTGGGAATGAACACCATAGATAGATGAAGCAGTGAGGGCGAACAGACTGAGATGGTGGGGTCATGTTACACGCATGGGAGAAGCAAGGTTACCTAAGAGACTCATGCGTTCGGAAGTTGGGGGTAAGAGGAGTCGAGATGTACCAAGGAGAAAGAACTTAGATTCGGTGAAGAATGATTTTGAAGTGAAAAGCTTAACATCAGACGAGGCACTGATGTTAGTATTGAACAGGGGATCATGGAGAAATTTTATTAGGGGGGTTAGTGCTCCACTCTGAACGCTGAAAGGCATAATCAGTCTCTAACGATGATGATGGTTGTACAACAAAATTTTATTTGGTAATAATATTGAGTACTTGCGTCTTAAAAAAAATGGTTAGCAACACAAGGTCATCTCGTAAAAGTAAAGCACAGGAAGAGATTTTGGACAATGATGAACATCTGTATCAGATCTGTAATTTGTATGAAAGCGACATGGAATTATATCAGGCACATAGTAAGGTAGAGGTGAATGACAGTCCCGACGTTACGCAACAGTCAAGAGATTCTGAACGTTCATAACACACTCACTGGGTTCAGTCAAACGACATGGTAAATATAATTTCGGTACAAACCGAAATACATGCTCAGAATTTTCAACAAGACAACATGTGTACGTTAGAATCTGGCTTCGGATCAATTTCTTCTCCTCTGTCGGGTTTCGCGTTTTCAACTGTTAACGCGAAGTTGTATTACCGGATGTGAACATTATGCAAACATTGTTACAGCTTAATCAGAATATGACAAAAATGGGTCAGATTATCACGGAAAGTATTAATCAGAACATGAATCACAATACAATAAATCTTAGGCAGAACCAAGACAGGAAATTAAGAATAGTGTCAGAGAGGAAATAAAAAGGAGCATGGAGTTGAAAATGCAATTTTCGTCAGTGCAGATTAAGGATAACTATAATGTTCAATCATATGGTGTACAGACGAGGCTTCCTAGTATTGACAGACGAGAGGAAGACGTAGATTCAATCATTTTTACTACTGTAGCCAATCAAGCTCAAGACAAGGCAGAATTACTCGCGAAAATCGACAGTGTCGTACATCGCGAAATTTTTACGCGCGTGCAGAAAGAACGATTAGCCACGACCGTTCATGACGTAACAGAGCAGTTACAGACTTTAAATTTGCACAAGGAGCGACATGACGAACGGATAAGTAATCTTGCAGATCAGGTCAGTGATATCGCGACTTTGTCAGCTCAATAATCCGATAAAGATTCTGATGTTACATTACCCGTTGTAAGATAACAGAAATGCCGAGGAATCTTTATTCTATGGTAAACACACATAGGAACTTCGCTAGCTAGCAAGAAGGCGGGCGCGTGCAGCTAGGGAGGTCTCTTCTGTCTTTTACAAGATACATGCATCTGTTACTTGCATACACAAAGAACAAGAACGATTAGCCACGACCGTTAATGTCGTAACAGAGCAGTTGCAGACGTTAAAATTGCTGATCAGCAAGTTGAGCTTGGCATTAAGGAAGAAACTGGTAAAGTGCTACATTTGGAACATTGCGCAGTATGGTGCAGAGACGTGGACCATGAGAAAGAATGAGAAAAAATACTTAGAGAGATTTGAAATGTGGTGCTGGAGGAGAATGGAAAAGATCAAATGGACAGATCGCATGAAAAATGATGATGTACTGAGAAGAGTAGGAGAAAAGTGAAGCATTCTGGATACAATTCTACAGAGAATGGCCAACTGGATTGGACACGTACTTATACACGAGGGACTCCTATGCGATGTCATCGAAGGAAAAATGAGAGGAAGCACAGAACGAGGAAGAGGGAGGATTCAGCATCTTGACGACATGAAAGATGGAAAGATATACAATAGACTGAATGAAGAAGCTGAAGACAGGGAACAATGGAATCAGAAATTCTCCGTATGAAGACATGGACCTGCCACTAGGCAGAATACTACATAATAATAATAATACCTGCATCTGGGTAATACCAACGGTTAAGCGACAATGCTGGACAGTGGACAGCGACGGATTTGGCGTATGCGAAGATTGCTGTCAATATGGAGAATGTTGGAAGATGTCTATCGTTGCAAATACAAACTCCGACATTAATTCGCCCTACTGACCCATAACATATCCAAATATACTAATGAACCCAGAAAAATTAAGCGCATCTCATGGACCAACAATATTTTAAATATTTTGAAAACTACAAAAGTTAATTTTCATAGTATCTGAACACAGAAAACTTAAAATTAACAACTTTTGAATGCGTCATACGTGTTGTGGCGTAAAGTCAGCGCCAATAGGCCAGACGTATTGATTTTCGGAATCAAATCAAAGTCACAAGGACTTAAGTCCGGGGAGTATGGTGGATGGTACAGTACTACCCAGTCCCATCGACCGAACAGAGCAGCCACAGCTTGCGCTGTATGCGCCCGCGCATTGTCGTGCAAAATGATGGGTGGGTTGCGCAGAAATTGTTGCCGCTTCTTTCGCAAAGCTGGTCGCAGATGATGCTCCAAAAAACGAACAGTAATACTGTGCATTGACGGTCTGCCGTGGAGGAACGTAATTCGTTAGTAAAACACCGTAACAGTCGTACACGAGAATCACCATGATTTTCACCGTAATGGGGCTCTGACGCACTTTCGAGTGTCACGGTGACCCATAATGACAACCATTCGTTGGATTGTTCAGTTTTGGCTCGTACGATGTGGCCCATGTCTCATCCAAAGATATGGCATAAGAAAGCCTCTCTTTCGCGCTCATAGCTCTTCAAGTGCGCAACAAACAGCGTCATAACACATTCGACATTTCCGTCAGTTCATCGTAATGCTATTTTTCGCATGCCCGGGTGTTCCTTCAGGATGCAAAGTACAGTCGTATGCGCTAATCCGATTTCGTGATCGAGCTCATGAATCGTCTGACTTCGATCACTGTCGACTAACGCGGCAACAGTTTGGACTTCTTCTTCAGAGACGCTAGGACGAACTGCCCGATGCATGTGTGCCACAGTTTCCCGACCTTCGTTGAAGGCTTTTACCAAAAATGTTCAAATGTTTGGATAGTCTATGGGACTTAACTACGGGGTCATCAGTCCCAAAACTTACAAACTACTTATGAACTACTTACTAACTAGGACGGCACAAATATCCATGCCCGAGGGGGGATTCGAACCCCCGACCGTAGTGGCCGTGCAGACCGTGACTGGAGCGCCTTAGTCCCCTCGGCCACCGCGGCCGGCGAAGGCTTTTACCCATCATGCCACTGTTCTGTACGCCAATGCCGATTCCCCGCATTAGGCTAGTTTACACGCCGACGCTAGGTTGCGACTTTTGTATCCCATCCTCGTCGCCACTTGTGTGTCCCAACTTCGTCGCCGCTTTTGTGTCCCAGCCTCGTCGTAGGTGTCGGTGGCCGAGTGTAACGAGACCGACTCAGGAATACAGATAGCACGCTGGTGCAGGTACGGAGGGGAGCAGCCAGAAACTATAAACACTAGAGTAAATTAGAACGAGATATATATTGCACAGAATGTAACAATACTTAACTTTTACATAGTACTGCAGAATGTTGATACATAGTTGTTAGAGGCCTGCCTAGTGCCTGTACAATAGCAAAGTCTTCACTCGTGCCTATCTGATTACGAAGGTCCTGACTGGTTGCTATCTCAGTCCCAAGTGCCCGGTGTCTTTCCGTGGTGGCCACGAGCGGGGTTGCAGCAGAGGGCGCTCGTGGCTGTCGTCGTCAGAACGCAGCGCCGTGCGTGCATGGCGGCGCGCGGCGAAAGTAAGTGGCGCGCACTTTGTACTTGTGCGACACCACAGCGACACTCCTTTCATGAAGTAAATTGCGCGCAACTGGTTTCGTGTGTGTCTGTAGACACGGCGCCAATACTATACACTTCAGTTTTGTTTCTTTGTGACTTCCGTAGTCGACGTAGAATGAAAGTTTTGCTAACTGTAAGAGTTGTGGCGCAGCTATTGCTTCTCGGTGTGAAGTAGCTGCATAAGACTAAACACAAAAAGAATAAAAAACGTGTTTGGGTTTGTAGTTGGATTAAAAAAAGACGTCAGCTCCGTTGCTTATCGACCTTCCTGAAAGAAATTTTAATCAACTCCGAATGTCACCAGAGCGGTTTAGTAATGCAATAAAGAAACAAGATACTGTTATGCGTGAAGCATTGTTACCAGAACTGAAATTACAAATTGCATTACGTTTCTCGTCTCTACAGTGCCTGTACCGTGTTCCGAAATCCACATTTGCGATAGTTCGTTTGTATAGGTATTTGAAATGGAATGTATTTCAGTCTGCAATTTACTAATCGTCAACCCAACAATATTTAATTCACGAATAGCTGCTTCAAGAGCACTAACACGCCGCTGATTATTCCTGAAATTTTCATCGCATATGTGTTCAAAAACCGAATTATTTCTTCCGTTCCTCCCTTTACGTTGTGTTTTGTTCTGTATTGGTTATCACCTAACCTAAAAACACGCGCAATCAGTTTCGGCAAAGTTGGAAGGTGCCGAAACTGTTTAGATGCTAAGCTAGTACTTTTTGCTGATGATACAAGTATAGCTATCACACTTGACAAACAGGAATCAACTGATGAAATTGTAAATGATATCTTCCAGAAAGTTATTGAGTGGTTCTCTACAAATGGAGTCTCATTAAACTTTGATAAAACCCAGTATATACAGTTTCATACAGTAAATGGCATGACACCATTAACAAATTTAGACTTTGAACTTATATCTGTAACTAAGGTAGAATATTCAAAAATTTTAGGTGTTTGCATTGACGAGGGACTGAATTGGAAGAAACATATTGAAGATCTCCTGAAGCGTCTGAGTTCAGCTACTTATGCTATCAGAGTCATTGCAAAATTTGGTGATATAAATCTCAGTAAATTAGCTTACTACGCCTATTTTCATTCACTGTTTTCATATGGGATCATATTCTGGGGCAATTCAACATTGAGTAAAAAAGTATTCATTGCACAAAAGCGTGTAATCAGAATAATTGCTGGAGCCCACCCAAGAGCATCCTACAGACATTTATTTAGGGATCTAGGGATACTCACTGTAGCTTCACAATATATATATTCACTCATGAAATTTGTTATTAACAATCCGACCCAATTCAAAAGTAAAGTAATAGCATTGTGCTTAGCTACAACACTAGGAGAAAGGATGATATTCACTATTCAAGGTTAAATCAAACTTTGGCTCAGAAAGGGGTGAATTATGCTGCCACAAAAGTCTTTGGTCACTTACCAAGTAGCATCAAAAGTCTGACAGATAGCCAACTAGTATTTAAAAAGAAATTAAAGGAATTTCTGAATGGCAACTCCTTCTACAATGTAGATGAATTTTTAGATAAAACTTAAAAAAATAAATAAATAATTTTAAAAAATCCTTAAAATATTGATTGTCAAGTATAGACAACATTTACTAAACTGATACGTTCCACATCATTACGAAATGTCGTATAAATGATCTATGGAACAAGTATTAATCTAATCTAATCTAGTTTCGCCAACGAGTTGCGCCAACGCCTGCCGCGCATGCGCACTGGGCAGCAGCGCCTTTACTTCAGACCGTTCGCTCACAAGTGACTTTCCCCCGATTGTGTGACGCTGATGACGTGCGACGGGCGAGTCCATTTGCTTGTCAGTCAACAACGTGTGCTATCAGCGTCAGCGACAATAGTAGATTCCATTGCACAGTGTCTCCCAGTAGTGTTGCCAGTATCTGAGTTCCAACCTCGTATATATTGTGAAAACAACGGTCCTGTAAGACTCCCTTGGGGCACGCCTGAGACCACTGTAAAGTCTGAAGACTTCTCTCCGTTAAAGAACGCCCCATTTCATTCACATAGTTGGTTTAATATTCTGTTTGCTCGCACGCGAGTAACATGCGTGCAATTTTGCACATATGGTGTGTGCTGTTTAGTCACATGTACTCGTAGGCTACATTCTTTATTTCCTGGATGGAAACGAGAAGGAGAGCCTGATTACTTGAATGACACGATTTCATAGCCTGTTAGGTCGCCTGCCCCGAATCTTTGTCGCGCGATCTTGGGCACCATTTTACGGTTCGCGGGGCCACTCCCGTGGCAGTTGCGAGTCCTCCCTCGGGCATGGCTGTGTGTGTGTGTGTTGTTGAAGTAGTTTGTAAGTTTAGGGACCGATGCCAGTGTTTGTTCCTTACGATTACAAACACTTGAAAATTTTGAGCCTGAATCGTTTTGATTCACTACGTTGACATGCAACACATCTTCCGGAAGACGAAAACCGATTTTCGTTCACCGCTTTTCGCTATTGTGTTTACATGTGATAGCCCAGATGGAAAAACAGCTGATTCAGTTCCTGATTTAGTCAGCACAATCGCTATTTTTCTTCACTCATCTACGCAGATTCATGCTCACTCTAATATTTATACTCTTATTTTTACGGTAGAAAATGTCACTCTGTCCATATGTACCCAAAATTCTTAACAAGAAAACAGAATCAGACAAGCCAAGAATGCTTCAAAAACGGTTGCCCTTACATTGGCACGAAAATCGATTGTGGAAATGGAAAACCGCTTTACAGAAGTGGATTTCCAGAATCGATTTTGCAGTGTTTACATGACCAACCAAAGACGGAATTGGGAAATCGGTTTACGAAATCCGGTTTTGGGAGCCAATGTAAACAGGGTGATTATATCCTACAGAGATACCTAGGATATTTAAAGTCACTTGTGTATGAGACGCCAGTGAATACGGAGATGGAATTTCCTGCCAGAATTGTAGCTGCTTCTGATGTGATTTGAAACACACCAGGAATATTTGCGCGTCAGAATCTAGTTCGCCAAAGTCATGCTTTCGTGTGAAGTTTATGGGAAGTCGTTACATGTTCTCATTCTCAAATAATGTACGAATGTAGTCCGGGTATTTGCGCGGTCTCTGTTACGCTGCCACAACGTGAACACAGAGATTGTAACTGTAATATTTGCTTTATTGTCTACAATTTTTATCATAACTTAATACTTCTTATTTTGCAGAAAATGATAGCATTGATAATTTTGAAATTTGGTCAAAAAGTACGCGAAATAGTAAAAATCAAAATAAGTACTCGGTTCCGAGACAACGATTTAGTAATTCTTGTTATGGTCTTCATTCTGGAGACTGGTTTGATACAGCCCTTCACCCTACTCTATCCTGAGCAAACCTTTTCATCTCCTCATAAGAACGGCAAACTAAATCCCTTGAATCTGCTTACTATACGCGTCTTTTGGTCTCCCTCCGCGATTTTTACCCCACACACTTCCCTCCAATGCTAAATTTACGATTCCTCGATGTCTAAGAATGTGTCCTACCAAGCGATCCCTTCTTTTGGTCAGGGTATGCCATATATTCCTTTTCTCACCAATTCTGTTCAGTACCTCTTCATTAGTTATGCGATCTACCCACCTAATCTTCGGCATTATTCTGTAGCACCACATTTCAAAAGCCTCTATTCGCTTCCTGTCCGCACTGCTTATCGTCCACGTTTCACTCCCGTACAAGGCAACACTCCACACAAATGCTTTCAGAAAAGACTTCCTAACCTTTAAATTAATATTCGATGTTAGCAAATTTCTCTTTTTCAAAAATGCTTTTCTTCCCATTGTCATTCTGCATTTTATATCCTCTGTACTGCGACCATCGCATGTTATTTTACTACCCAAGTAACAAAACTCATCTACCAACTTCATTGTTTCGTTACCTAATCTAATTCCTTCATCATCGCCTGAATTTCTAAGACCGCATTCCATTATTTTTGTTTTGCTCTTGTTAATGTTCATTTTATACGCTCTCTTCAACACACTGTCCATTCCATTCAACTGCTCTTCCAGGTCCTTTGCTGTCTCTGACAGAATTACAATGTAATATAGGTTTCAAATGTAATATAGGTTTCAAATGTTAGTAAATATTTCGGTAAAAAATGTCAGTTATGTCTATATTCAGTATGCAGTGTGATGCAGCACTTTCTAAAAGAAAAGTATTGACAGTCTTTTGAATAATAATAATACTAATAATAATAATAATAAAAAGTAACGTAACAAGATATTTTCTGGGTAGACTTTTTTTTAGATGAACTGCAGAAACAGCGAGAACCACTAACATATTTAGAACGAAAAAGTATGAGTAATCTCAACGTTTATACACTGCTCAAAATAATTAGGGCATCACTTACATATCATACACAGTATAACATACGGTAACGTATTTTATTCAAGTATTGGTTACAATTGTTGTTTGTATGTAACACAGTATGATACGTTGCTGTCTCGACTGTTTACTTGTGATTTACATGGCATTTACTTAGAGCGACGCACCGTGGGGCTACCATAACAGAGAAGAAGTCATTCTCGTTGGCCTCTAATATGGTGCGCGATCACCTCGGACGATCAGGACAGTTGCACACCTGCGTGTCATGACAATATGACGTCATCAATCAGCTCTTGGCGGATATTTGGCAATTGTTCCATGAATGTAATATCCAGCTATTTCCAGCTCTGCAACCGTTGTGGGAGGTGCTGGTCTGGCTGCAATGCGTCTGCCAAGTGCGTCCCAGGCATGCACCGTTGGGTTGAAGTCCGGTATACAAGATGGCCGCTCCATTCGTTCAATTCTCTTAGCTTCAAGCATGTTGTCCACAAGTGCAGCTCTATGGGGTCGAGCGTTATAGTCCACCAAAAGAAATCCATTTCCTATGACACTTGCGTAGAGCACAACAAAACGTCTAAGAGTGCTGTGATGTTGCAACCTCCACTCCATAGAACCGAAAGAAATACGTCGAACAATTTTAGGGAAGACGACAGTCCGAATGAACATCTACCCAGAACTAGGTTTAGGTCTCCGTCTGTAATGATCTAGTCCAGATATTCGTCATTTCCTTCTTTCGATGTAAAGAATTTCGAATTTATTTTTAACGAAGCCATAGATTAGATTAAGACTTGTTCCATAGATGATATATACGACATTTCGCAATGACGTGGAAAGTGTCAGTTTAGTAAATGTTGTCTACACTTGACAATCAATATATTAAGGATTTTTTATTACATTTTTTGTTGTTTTTTATTTATTTATTTATTATAATTTTTTAAGTTGTATCTAATAATTCATCTAAATTGTAGAAGGAGTTGCCATTCAGAAATACCTTTAATTTCTTTTTAAATACTAGTCAGACTTTTGATGCTACTTGGTAAGTGCAAGACCAACTACAGATATATTGTAGTTGGTCTTGGTAAGTGACCAAAGACTTTTGTGGCAGCATAATTCACCCCTTTCTGAGCCAAAGTTAGATTTAACCTTGAATAGTGAATATCATCGTTTCTCCTAGTGTTGTAGCTATGCACACTGCTATTACTTTTGAATTGGCTCGGATTGTTAATAACAAAGTTCATGAGTGAGTATATATATTGTGAGGCTACAGTGAAGATTCCTAGATCCATAAATAAACGTCTGCGGGATGCTCTTGGGTGGGTTCCAGCAGTTATTCTCATTACACGCTTTTGTGCATTGAATACTTTTTACTCAATGTTGGATTGCCCCAAAATATGATCACATATGAAAGCAATGACTGAAAATAGGCATAGTAAGCTAATTTACTGAGATGTATATCACCAAATTTTGCAATGACTGATAGCATAAGTAGCTGAACTCAAACGTTTCAGGAGATCTTCAATATGTGTCTTCCAATTCAGTCCCTCGTCAATGCAAAAACCTAAAAATTTTGAATATTCTACCTTAGTACAGATTCATGTTCAAAGTCTAAATTTATTAATGGTGTCATGCCACTTACTGTATGAAACTGTATATACTGGGTTTTATCAAAGTTTAATGAGAGTCCATTTGTAGAGAACCATTTATTAACTTTCTGAAACATATTTACAATTTCATCAGTTAATTCCTGTTTGTCAGGTGTGATTGCTATACTTGTATCATCAGCAAAAAGTACTAGCTTAGCATCTTCGTGAATGTAGAATCATAGCAAGTCATTAATATATATTAAAAACAGCAAAGGACCCAAGATCGAACCATGTGAGACCCATTTTTGATAACTCCCAAGTTAGAGGAATTACTTGTTTCATCTATATCATGTGAACTGCTTATTTCAACTTTCTGCACTCTTCCAGTTAAGTGTGATTTAAACCATTTCTGCACTGTCCCTCTCATACCACAATACTTAAGCTTATCTAGAAGAATCGCATGATTTACACAATCAAAAGCCTTTGAGAGATCACAAAAAATCCCAACTGATGATGTCCGGTTATTCAAAGCATTTAATATTTCATCAGCGAAGGTATATATAGCATTTTCAGTTGAAAAGCTTTTTTGAAAACCAAACTGACATTTTGTTAGAACTTTATACTTGTCGAAAGGTAGCAGAAAACTCTCTCATTGAGTTTAATGCAATGAAGTCTTGGTGAAACACCCAGCGTGCAGACGATAAACATCGAGAATTACTGCTGGGAGACAGCGCTCTTTCTAGAGATTCGCCGGCCGGCGCCTAGATGGCAGCACGGGTACTGCGCGCGTGGCTCTCTCTCTCGGACACACACATTCACACACACGCACACACAGACAAAGGCGAGGGTCGGCTCTCCCCTCACGCGTTTGATGCGAGATATATTGCTTGATATTGCCTCGTGTCTCTCCTATTATGAACGGCGCGCCGTCAGAATTAATTTGCATTCCGCGTTCTACAGCGGCAATAAATGCCCGCGTGACGGTCCATTACCCGGACAATCTGTTATAATCGAGCTCTCGAGCGCCCATTCACGCTCGCTCCTTCTGTTCCCCATCGAGCGCTGGGAACGTTGCCCAAGTCTCTGTAACTGCGGGAATACCACAAAAATGAGGGTGAAGGTTATGGCATGAGTTATTAATGGCAGTCTCGACAAAATTTTGGCGCTAGAGAGCTGCGAGAGTGAAACGGTTATTTACAGAGTAACTGTTCACTAGAGCTTAGTTTCTCAGTCACTAAGAGCTGGTATGGAAGATCTGAAATAAGTGTTCACGTGTATTAATTTTATGACATTTTACTGCGAAACACAGCTTGCTCTTTATTCACATGAAGTGATAAGTGCCATCGACAAGGGATCTCAAATCGATTCCATATTTCTGGATTTCCGGAAGGCTTTTGACACTGTACCCCCCACAAGCGGCTTCTAATGAAATTCCGTGATTATGGAATATCTCCCCAATCGTGTGATTGGATTCGCGATTTGCTATCAGAAAGGACACACTTCGTACTAATTGACGGTAAGTCATCAAGTAAAACAGAAGTGATGTCTGGCGTTCCCCAGGAAAGCGTTATAGGTCCCCTACTCTTCCTTGTGTTTATAAACGATTTAAGAGACAATCTGAATAGCTCCCTTAGACTGTTCGCGGATGATGCTATTGTTTATCGTTAGTGACGTTAACAAGAGGATCAAAAGCAACTCCAAAGCGATGTAGACACAATTTCCATATGGTGCGAAAATTGGCAATTGATATTAAAGAAAAGTGTGAAGAAATACACATGACCACTAAAAGAAATTCTCTGTACTTCAATTACTCGATAAATCAGTCAAACCTTAAGATCGTAAATTCTACCAAATACCTAGGAGTTACAATTACGAACAACTTAGACTGGAGACAATACACAGAAAATATTGTGGGGAAGGCGAACCAAAGATTACGTTTCATTGGCAGAACGCTTCGAAGATGCACCAGCTCCACCAAAGAGACTGCCTACATCACACTTGTGCGTCCTCTCCTGAAGTACTGTTGCCCATTCTGGGACCCTCATGAGGTGGGACTGACGGAAGATATTGAGAAGGTTCAGAGAAGGGCAGCTCGTTTTGTTTTATCACGTTACTGGAGGGGGGGAGGAGCGTAAATGTTGCACGAATTGGGGTGGAAATCATTAAAAGAAAGACGTTATTCATTGCGGTGTGATCTGTTTGCGAAGTTTCAATCGCCGACTTTTAGTTCTGAATGTGAAAATATTTTGCTAGCACCCACCTAGTTAGGAAGACATGACCATCCCAATAAAATAAGAGAAATCACGACGAAAACGGAACAATTTAGGTGTTCTTTCTTCCCGCGCGCTATTAGAGAATGGAACGGTAGAGAAAAGTTATGGAAGTGGTTAATGAAACCTCTGCCAGGCACTTAATGTGATTTGCAGAGTATCTATGTAGATGTAGATCTAGAATCTTGAGCGTAAACAGCTTCGCGATTGGCATACATCTTTAGTTAATGGATTATATATTTTAGCTCGATAATAATCCATCCCCAACAAGTGTCCAGTTACGAGTAATGCGATGTTGCCATTAAACTGCTACGTATTAATTCAAGCGCGGGTTGTCATTCAGCACTCCTTATGGTCTCTTGGAGGAACAAACATAAAACTTAATTTATTGAAGAACGCTACAACATGTTAAATTGACGAAATACACTTTATAATAAGGGAGTAAGAACACTGGCTAAAGCTCTAGAGTTCAGTGGATGTATAAATCTGTCCTCGAGTTTAGATGGAAGTAGGATGTGTATTGTACAATTCTGTGAATCACGTATCATGCCTTCTTGCTAAATATTTGTGGAGATGTAAATATCCTTAGAGAGTGTGGTTGTATTTTTATTTCTTTAACCAGCCACAGCAATTTGGAGAAAACGTTTCAACACTTTTATTCGAAAATATACTTTAGGTTCATTCATGCAATTAAAATATGTCGACAGTAGACGCAATAAAGATCTTCTGTTTTCAAGTAGCGTGTCAAAAATTGTGGAGAGGAACGTAACAGTTACTAGACTGGTTCACTTAGTAGTTTAGTGTATTTGGAAGGAAGAAATGATTCGGTTTAAGCAAAGAGATAAGCTACCATAGAGAGGCAACACCGATATCAGAGTGAAGCAAATTGAATAATCGTCTGGCACGTTATTGGAAGAGCAGAGGGGGACTGATACATATCACTAGGTTATGAGATTACGAAAGTCTCTATGCCCTCTATATATGCAGGATCTCCACGGCCCAGCAGCCAGTCGTCGACTCACCTCAGAAGATGTTGCCCGCAGCCGGCAACAAAACGTCAGGGGAAGAAATTTCTACTGTTCGACCACGGCCTCTCAGCCCAGAAGTTTTAATTACTGAAGACGCCGGCCGTGAAAGCCTACACGTTGTGAAAGCCTACACGTTATGATTACGAAAGTCTGTTTGCACCTTTTAGTTTTAACCAGAAGCAATATTGTCTCTACGTATAGTGCATATATATACATCGTTTCTCGAAAGTATCAGTAGCTTTTATTTAAGTTCAGTACGCCAGACGATCAGAGGCATTTACAACTAAACGATATGGTCTGGGAAGTTTAAGACCAATCTACGTTTGTTTTGTATGCCATGATCAACAGAAAATTTTCGAAGTATGGTATGGATTTCAGAGAGTAACTTTCTACAGTAAGTTTATATTAATTTCAATTAATTTAGTGTTCTTAACTAAAACTATTGCAAGGGGCCTAGGAAAGACAATCCCACACTGGAGCTTTATATTTAAGCCATCCAGTCAGTAAAATATACAATGAAGTTTGTGCTTTGTTGTAAGTTTATTGAAGTAGTAGTCAACATTATACTTGTCTTTCACCTGAATCACATTACGGTACTCTGCATCAAAATACTACGAAACTGCAAGTAGCGAATGTCCATATTCTAAATTTACCTCGCAATTTCTCCTTTTACGAGGAAAAGTGCGTTAAATATATTTAGACTTATTTTATACATTTCTTACAGTAATTCTGTTTCGAGATGTGTAGTACAAATAATAGTGGTTGCTGTCGGAATCTAATTATCTCTTCTCATTGCAACAACCCATTTCTTCACCAGCAGCTTGATTTCAATGGAAACCTTGGATAAATAATAAAACAATTTACATATAATTTGAGGGTCATCCACAAAGTAAGTTACGTTTCTATTTCTACCGCGGCAGCGCCACAATCGCAGTTCCGAGCTTCTAAGGCATTTACTCTGACTCAAGGAGAAGACTTAGACGCTACATTCAGATTGCTGCTGCCGAAGTGTGCTTTGCAGTGCTTCTTTATAATGTCAGCCGTCATTGAAAATGCCGCCCCGTGTGAAATCAGATCTGTGACTCGTTTTCAAAATGCAAAGAAAGTTAAACCAAAGAAAATTGATCGGCAGATCTGCGAGGTGTTCGGACAAAATACTATGAGTCATTCAATGGTTAGAGGATGGGTCAGACTGTTCAATGAAGGACGTGATCAAGTGCACGATGAAGAACGAAGTGGACGCCCGTCTGTGGTAACTGATGAATTGGTTTACAGTTACTGTCCTTGTTATGGAAGTTCCGCAAATATCACGATCTCAAATTCATGAAACTGTTACTGAAAAACTGAAATTTCGTAACTTTCGCTTATGTTCTGAACCCAAAATTCTTACAGAACAACATGAAAAACAACAGATGGACTGTGAACTTCAGTTTTTCACAAGCTACAATGAAGAACGCGTTTTCTTTCATTCTCGAGTAGTCAGGGGGGGCTGAAACTAGGGTATCGTACGACACACCAAAAACAAAACGGCAATCAATGGAATCGAGGCACACCTCATCCACAACGAAGGTTAAGCCGAAGCAAATCTTGACATACGAAAAATCATGTGCATCGTTTTTTTTGGGACAGAAAAGGCATTTTGCTGGCTGATTTCTTGCCACGAGGCCAAACGATGTACATGGTCACTGCGAGACCATTAAAACGAAGAAATTGTGCCGCGAATTATAGTACAAGCGCTGAGGATTACTGTCAAAAGTGTTTTTTTTTCCACGATAATGCCCGACCTCACACGGCGAACGTGTTCAAACAAATCTTACGGGAATTTCACTGAGACGTGATTAATCATCCTCCTTACGGCCTGGACCTAGCTCCTAGCGACTTTCATCTCTTCTTACACCTAAAATCTGACCTTGGTGGTCAACACTTCAACGCTGATGAAAGAACATTTTACCACATGGAAACCTATGAAGAAGGCATACAAAAACTTGTGCCACGCTATGATAAGTGCCTACAAAATTGCGGAAGCTGTATAGGAAAGTATTTTAAAAGTTCTAGATTTTCGTACAATAAATATTTTTTTTCTGTTTTTGTATACGTTTGTTTTATAGAACCAAACGGAACTTACTTTGTGGACGTACCTCGTATTTTAAACAGTATTCATTAAAAAAAAGTTTTTTGCACTTTTATTGCTTCCGTTGGTACAGCTATACGTTACACAACCTTTAGGCATGGTTTATAAAAGAACTACTTATCTCACTGGTTCGCTCACGTACTACCTAGATTTCAGAAAGCCACTGTCAGTCTTTCGAAAATATGGCGACTAATAGTACAGCGTGGCACCGCAGGCAGCGCTAAAGATCGTGTCACCGCCCCTCTATGTATATTTTATCTCTTTGGATTTAATCCTCTGTTAACCTCGGCAAGACCAACAGAGCCGGAGCACAAATTAGGACTGGGACGTGATGGGAATGGCCCCTTTTAAAAGGAACCATCTTAGCATTGGAGAATTACAGAAAGCGATAATCTGGATGGTCGGACAGGATTTGAACCGACTTCGTCCTGAAGAAAAAAAAAAAAAAAAAAAAAAAAAAAAAAAAAAAAAAAAAAAAAAAAAAATCTCAATGTCTCACCCATTCTCTCAGTAGTGTACGTGCAGTTGCGATAGCGGTAAAACCACTATGATAGTTATTCTCTCCGATCAGATTAAATATGTTGTGGTGCTCTACAGTCCGGAAACTGGTTTGGTGCAGCTCTCCACAATACCCTACCCTGAACAAGCCTCTTCAACTCCACATAAGAACGGCAAACTAAATCTGTCTGAATCTGTTTACTGTATCCATCTCTTGGTCTTCCTCTGCGATTTTTACCCCACACACTTCCCTCCAACGCTAAATTCACAATTCCTTGACGTCTAAGAATGTGTCCTACCAATCTATCCCTTCTTTTAGTCAAGGAATACCAGAAATTCCTTATCTCCCCAATTCTGTTCAGTACCTTCTCATTAGTTACGCGATCTACCCAACTAATTTTCAGCATTCTTTTGTAGCACCATATTTCAAAAGCCTCTATCCTCTTCCTGTTCGCACTGTTTATTGTCCATGTTTCGCTCCCATACAAGGCAACACTCCTTCAGAAAGGACTTCCTTAGTCTTAAATCAATATTCGATGTTAACAAATTTTTCCTTTTCAAGAACGCTTTTCTACCCATTTCCATTCTGTATTTTATATCTTCTGTACTGCGACCATCATTTGTTATTTTACTGCCCAAGTAGCAAAACTCATCTACCTCCTTTATTGCTTCGTTTCCCAACCTAATTCCTTCACCATCACCTGATTTTCTTACACTCCACTCCATTTCCCTAGTTTTGCTTTTGTTAATGTTCATCTTATATGCACCTTTCAGCACACTCTCCATTCCATTTAACTGCTCTTCCAGGTCCTTCGCTGTCTCTGACAGAATTGCAATGTCGTCGGCAAAACGCAATGTTTTTAATTCTTCAGATTAAGTATTGCAGTTTCATATCCCGAATATATGTGTCAATGGTGTTTCACTGGTTTAAAATCCGTAGGGCGAATGTCCACGACGATGTCCGGCCATTTTGCCCGTGAAACACAATAATTGTTACATTAGATCTAACGGGATGTTTTTATTCTGTTTGCAACCCAGAATTGTCTCACACTGTTTGCTACATCTTCATGCACGTGAAAAAGTACTTTAACAAATAACTCGGAATGCTGTCAAATGATGGCTCGGTCTCATGACGCAGAAGACGTAATTTGGCAACTATGACATATGGGAAACGATCAGATCAGAATTCTGATAACGTGCATAATTAATCCGAAGGTATGGTTTTACAGATTCTGTAGTACATATGCCCTGACTAATCGTGCTTTCCTCACGTGGTATTCCAGAACCACAGGTCAAGATACTCATGAAGTTGTAGTAGTTACGCGTTAGGCTTGGAGATATTGGGGGTAAATTGCTGGAAATCGAAAGGTCGCGGGTTCGAAACCCAGTCGAATCACGACATAAATGACACATGGTTCGGATTCCACGTAAATCCGTAGGTCCCCTTGTTATAGATATCGATTTATCGATTATTGTTATGTATATATCTTTGGAATATATCTTCTGTGTGTGTGTTTTTCATGTGACTTTAGTTTGTGAATGCTTAGTGCTCAATCAAGTTACAAATAAATGCAAATAATACGTTATGGGCCCAGTTTACCGTGTCAAAATGGATTCGAATAGTGTTGAAACACGCGAAGTTCAAAAGTTATGAAAACTGAGAATATGCTCCAAAATTCTACAGGAAACTGATGTCAACGATATTGGAATGAGATGAGACATCTCTTTCATGTTCACCCATCCGACAATGAAATATTTTCATTGAAAATACAAAAAAGAGTGCATGAATGCACATAACGGTATACGAAGTAAGGCCTTTTCACTTTATACCTGTGTTACTGGTGAAAGTGGTTTTGAATTAATAAGTAGTACTGCAAAGAAGCTGCATAGTATTGAAGGTAATTCATCAAGCATTGTTTGACTTTATATCACCAGTTTCAGATAATCTTCTACAAAAAATATTTTTTACGACTGATCTTAGATTAAGGAAAGGCAAACCTATATTTTTAGCTTTTGTTAATTTGGAGAAAGCTTTTGACAATCTTGACTGGAATACACTCTTTCAATTCTGAAGTGATCAGGGGTAAAATACAGGGAAAGGAGAATTATTTACAACTTGTACAAAAGCCAGACAGCAGTTATTAGACTCGAAGGGCTTAAAGGGAAGCATTCGTTGGGAAGGGAGTAAGGGAGTAAAGGCGGTGAAGGAAAGCAAGGAAAAATTTGGAATAGGGATTAAAGTTCAGGGTGAAGAAATAAAAACATTGCGTCTTGCTGTTGATATTGAAATTCTGTCAGAGACAGAATGGAAGAGCAGTTGAATGGAATGGACAGTGTGTTGAAGAGAGAGTATAAAATGAACATTAACAAGAGCAAAAAAAGATAATGGAATGCAGTCTTAGACAATCAGGTGATGCTGAAGGAATTAGATTAGGTAACGAAACAATGAAGGTGGTAGATGAGTTTTGTTACTTGGGCAGTAAAATAACATGCGATGGTCGCAGTACAGAGGATATAAAATGCAGAATGGCAATGGGAATAAAATCATTTTTGCTAACATCGAATATTAATTTAAGGGTAAGGAAGTCTTTTCTGAAGGCATTTGTGTGGAGTGTTGCCTTGTACGGGAGTGAAACATGCACGATAAGCAGTGCGGACTGGAAGAGAATAGAGGCTTTTCAAATGTGGTGCTACAGAAGAATGCTGGAGATTAGATGTATAGATCTCATAACTAATGGATAGGTACTGAACAGAATTGGTGAGAAAAGGACTTTTTGGCATACCTTCACTAAAAGACGGGATCGCTTGGCAGAACACATTCTTAGACATCGAGGAATCGCAAATTTAGCATTGTAGGGAAGTGTGTGGGGTAAAAATCGCAGAGGGAGACCAAGAGACGCATATAGAAAGCAGATTCGAATGGGTGTGTGTTGCCGTTCTTATGAGGAGATGAAAAGGCTTGCTCAGGATAGAGTAGGGTGGAGAGCTGCATCAAACCAGTCTCCGGACTGAAGATCATAACAACAACAACATGTCGATTATCAATTACATATTACACATATCAATAAGATTGAAATTGTGAAGTTTTCATTATATTATACCTGTGAGCGACAGCTACACGGAAACATGTGACAGATGAAGGTACACAGATCATCAATAGCATGTTCGTTGTACAGACATTAGCAGACTACAAGTATCATTAATTTAGGAGTTGACCAAGAAGACATTTCTTGCCACCAGCTGTCATTAGAAAGTGTACAGTGACGCCGAAGAGCACATAATTTTGTTCATTTATTACGTTACAGGTTTGAAGGATGGACACTAACTTATTGTAAAGGAGATGATAATATACCTTGTTTTATAAATTACCTTTACATTGACAGAAGTTGTACAAAATACAGTTTTTTAAATTACTTGCATTTCATTCAGCATGCAACATCGCCAACAGTAAAGAGCATTATCATTGCATAAATTAGAAATTTAAGTAAACAACTACAGCAATTTTTAGGAAAAATGTTTGTAAATGTAAGGGACTTAACTGCTGCGGTTATCAGACTCTAGGCTTACAAACTACTTTAACTAAGTTATGCTAAGGACAACACACACACACACACACACACACACACACACACACACATACATATACCAATCAGACTTGTGCATAATAGTTCGCGATCGGGAGCGCTAACTTCAGTTCACGGCTCTGCCGCCAACTAGTTCGTTCTTTTAGTTCGTCCACTCCCAGTGACGGTTGAGCGGCGTGGTCTGCGCATGCAGGTGGAGGGAGAAGTTCCCCCACCTAGCTGCTTCATGCGCTTGCTGCTTGAGCCGCTAACGATATCACGCAAACCAAAAGAAACAGTTTGTGGATAATTTCCCGCGTTTAAGTTTAGAGATATCTCTATATCTTGGCATTATGGAATTTATTAGTCAGATATCGCAGAGTGCAGAATACCTCAAAGCAGAAATTTTGCACCACTGAACTATGTAATCTAGCAGACAGACGCTAACCTCGAAATGGCTCTCATCAGCATAAGGCAATCACGTGATTTTTAATTCTGCTGCGCGCCCTTTCGCTATTGCCCGTCGGTCTTCGGAAAAGAATCCAACGAACTAAGAAGCGAGATACATTTGGCATAATAGTTCGTGAACGGTAACGCATGTTTTAGTTCGCGACCTATTGCACGTATTTTAGTTCGCGACCGATCGCGCTTTTAGTTCGCGACCGATCGCACATATTTTAGTTCGCGACCTATCGCGCATATTTTACTTCGCGACCGATCGCGCATAATTTAGATCTCGACCTATCGCGCATATTTTAGTTCGCGACCTATCGCGCATTGTTTAGTTCGCGACCTATCGCGCATATTTTAGTTCGCGAACGGTAGCTCTCCTTTTAGTTCGCAGCTCTGCGGCGAAGTTGGTCGCTCTTTTTAGTTCGTCCGCTCTTCTTGGTTTTTGCTTCCGCTACTAAAACTACAGCTGAGCTGCATCTCAGCTCGAAATGAAGGTAACTGGCAGAAGGGAATCACGCGATTCTGCGCGCTCTCGCGTCCTCTCGCTGTTCCCCGTCAGTGGGAGTGGACGAACTAAGGGGCGAGAGATCTGCGATCTAGTTCACCTGTGAAAGCGCTCTTCCGAACTAGTTCGTTCGCGAACTACACAAGACTAATACCAATGCCCGAAGAAGGACTCGAGCCTCCGACGGCGAGCAAGGCGAATTAGAGCGCTCGGCCACTCCACTGCGGCAAATTGTAAGACGAGTAATGTTTTTCGTTTGTATAATGATAATGATTTGAACTGTTGACGATCTGGGTCGTTGTATGCTGTGTCGGAATTTATAAGAATATTTTTGTACAATGTTCAAATGTTTGTAAATCTATCGGACCAAACTGCGTGGTCATCAATCCGTAGCTTACAAACTATTTAAACCTAGCCGGCCGCGGGGACTGAGGCGCTCCAGTCACGGTCTGCACGGTCACTACGGTCGGGGGCTCGAATCCCCCCTCGGGCGTGGATATTTGTGCCTTATTAGTCAGTTCATAAATAGTTTGTAAGTTTAGGGACTGATGACCCGTAGTTAAGTCCCATAAGCTATACAAACATTTGATTTGAACTTAAACCTAGGTAAACTAACCTAAGGACAAACACACACACCCATGCCCCAGGGAGGACTCGAACCTCCACGTCGAGCAACCGCGCGCTCCGTAGCGAGGTGCTTTAGACCGCTCGATGTACAATGTAATGGTAATTTATAAAACAAGGTATATTATCATGCCCTACACACTAAGTTAGTGTTCATCCTTCAGACCCATAATGTAATAAATACACAAAATCTGATAGGTTTTGGCGGTTTCTAATGCCACCTGGTAGCAATAAATGTGTTCTTGGTCAACTTATAATCATATTTGTAGGCTGCCATTGTCTGTACGTCGACCATCATGTTGAATATCAGTGTACCGTCATCCAGCAACTATCGTGAAATGTTTCCAGAAGGAAGGAAGGAAGATTAGGGTTTAATGTCCAGTCGACATCGTGGTCATTAAAGACGGTGTTTTTTTTTTTTTTTTTTTTTTTTTTTTTTTTTTTTTTTGTTTTTTTTTTTTTTTTTTTTTTTTTTTTTTTTTTTTTTGTGATGGAAAGAAAATTATAGAAAAGGTAATGTACAAGCAGCTTCTCAGCCACCTGACCACGAATGACATATTGTCCAGAACACAGTTTGGATTTCTGAAAGGTTTCGATATCGAGAAGGCTATTTACATCTACACTGAGAATGTACTTAATTCATTAGATAATAAATTACAAGCAGCAGGTATTTTCTGTGGTTAGTCGAAGGAATTGATTGTGTGAACCATAAAATCCTTGTAAGTAAATTAGCATTCTATGGTGTCACGGGAAATGCTACAAAATGGTTAAAGTCGCACTTCGGTAACAGGAAACAGGGTGTCAGTGCAAGTGACTAGTGAATTAAGCCAACAGTCATCATCGGATTGGGAAGAAATTACACGTTGTGTTCCACAAGGATCCATCTTAGGGCTATTGCTTTTTCTTGTGTACATCAATGACATCTCATCAGTTACACTATCAGAAGCAGAATTCCTTTTTGTTTGCAGATGATACAAGTATTGCAATAAAAAGTACGTCAAGCATAGTTATAGAAAGGTCTGCTAATGATATTTTCATGAACATTAATAAATGGTTTAAAGCCAACACATTGTCATTAAACTTTGAAAAGACTCACTACATGCAGTTCAGAACATGTAAGAGATTTCCCGCCAGCACATTCATTAAGTATGAAGAAGAGCAGATAGAAGAGGTTGACAGTATTAAATTCCTGGGATTACAGCTTGATAATAAATTCAGTTGGGAGGAGCACACCACGGAACTGCAGAAACCACTCAACAAATCTGTATTTTCAATACGAGTGTTATCAGACATAGGAGACATAAAAATAACAAAGCTTGCATACTTTGCTTACTTTCATTCCCTAATGTCATATGGTGTAATATTTTGGGGTAGCTCTTCAAGTCATAGGAGACATAAAAATAAAAAAGCTTGCATACTTTGCTTACTTTCATTCCATAGTGTCATATGGTATAATATTTTGGGGTAGCTCTTCAAGTCAGTCAAAAGTCTTCAGAGTCCAAAAGCGTGTAATATGTATTATTTGTGGAGTAAATTCACGGACATCCTGTAGAAGCCTCTTAAAGAACTGGGTATATTAACTACTGCCTCTCAGTATATTTATTCCTTAATGAAATTTGTTATAAGTAATATATCCTTTTGCCCAACAAACAGCTCAATTCATACATACAATACTAGGAACAAAATTGATCTACACAAGGACTTAAAAGCGCTTACTTTAGTTCAAAAAGGGGCCCACTACTCAGGAACACACATTTTCAATAATTTACCATCAAGTATAAAAATTTAGCTAGAAATAAAGATCAGTTTAAGAGGAGCCAACTCCTACTCCATTAGTGAACTTCTAAATTGTACCAAATGATGCATGTATCGGCATTCATACTATATTAGTATTATTATATTATCAGCTCAAAAAAAGAAAAAGAAAAAAACCTTGAAAAATGTATCTATCGGTATTTATATTATTAGCATTATCTATTATTCAGCTTGTAAAGTTTGTTTCTTGACATGTTCCATCCACGAGGATCTCCTCAACATGGATCTACGGAACGAAAAAACTAATCTAATCTAATCTAATCCAATCTCGTCCACGATGCATGAATGGCTTTGCGAGAGGCAAAAATAATACCTTTTCAGTATAAAAAATTGCTCATCAGTGATTTATTTCTATGATTATTACGGTTAATACGGAGATACTTTGACAGAAGTATTAGCGAGCGTTAAACACCGTTACTCGATCAAAAGTAGAAGACTAAATAATTCGTGAAAATTTTCGCCCATGCATCTTATCACGACTAGCGTCGTGAAAATTCCCTACTATAAATACAGTCATTGATTTCCGTGGCAGATTTTTACTCGATAAAGTGAAGAATATACAATTTTAGCGCAACTCAAAGAAGATAAAATGCAAAAACGGAAGATCGGGAAGCAATTTGAAGCTTCAGCCACTTTGACATGTTGCAGAATAAGGACATTTAAAATGAGACACAGTCCGCAATGCACAAGTTTCCCAAGTAAGACGTTTGTCGCAGTGAAATAGAGGCGCTCGTGGAATACTTCCAGCGAACGTCTTAAGCGAAAGAAAGCAATTACGCTGCGGGGAGACGTTTTTCAAATATTCACAGCGCACGCAACTTTCTTTCCAGTTCAGAGAAGTTGAGAAGTTCTTCTTCCCCTATACTTCGAAACAGCGTCGTAAAGAATATTAACGGGCACCGGCAGAAAAGTTAACAACTCAATATTTAGTTAGTGTTCACAACCTACAGTTAATTTTCAGAGCTATTTTATGGAGGAAACTACGCAGGTAGGTCAATTTAACTTGAAAGAAATTTAATAATCGCTGAATAATATTGTAAAGTAAAATTGAAAATGTAGCCAAACATGACGATAGCATGATCACTGTAAGTGAAACAGTTTAACACATTTCTGTGAGAATTCATATATTAATTGCATATTTTCTTTCAAAGTGAACAGAACGTTCTTATGACAGTTCTTGTAAAAAAAATAGTTATTACTAGACATAAACTGATTATTTGAGATATGCATTTATGTATGGCGACCATATATCTTACCCGGAAAAAGCTCATTATTTTTTAATTAATTAAGAAAACGAGTAGATGGTTTACTTTGGATACAAGTGAGAAACGTCACCATACGACGTGAAAAACTATAGGGGGAAAATTAATGTAAATTATCTGCGACACAATGACTTCGTGTCAGACTAGTAGTAACAAGATGCGCTATGGTTCCTATTAAACTGTAAATCCTAATAATTCAATGAATTAGTTATAAAGTTGGGGATTGACATGTTGTTGTGGTATTCAGTCAAGCAGTTTGTTCGATGAATGGTGTACTTTACTTGAATAACAATGCTGCTTGTAGGTGCCAGCGTCAAATAAGAAGACACTGTGAGAATTTTCGGTACTTCCAAATTGCAAAGCAAAAGGTTTCTGCCTACCATGATGGATGTTTGCTAATTAAATAAATAATTTTTCATGGAGCCGAACACCATCACACAGTGAATCTTTATATTAATGAACATTTCTATAAGAATAATTTCTATTCAAAACCAGAGACAATCTATTAAGAACTTCAATCGATCACCCTCATTACCATTGTTGTCGTAAAGTGGAATATATAGGATGTTTCTAAAATGACAGATGAAAATTAGAGAGCTGGTAGAGTGGGTGATAAGTAACTTTAACATAGCAGCCCATATTCGCATTCGGCGCTAAGCGTCATTTAAAAGCGTCACGCGTCGCTTAATGTTTTCTATTTGGGGGTCAGCTTATTACTCGGCAAAGCCACATGATAATCTCGCAACGCCGGAGAAACAGAGAAGGGGGGGAGCAGTATGGCGTATATGTGAGCTCCAGTATTCTTGTAAGTGGGCCGCTGCTAGCTTGTTACACGTAGCTCGTGTACTCACGATTAATTTTGCGGAAGACTAAATCTAATTTGGAAATTTGAATGCAGTGTTCGATGCTGTGGTTAGATGCTAAGCCTGCATCGATTTTACTAATCCTTTCAATGGCGGTTTCTGAGTGTTTTAATTTTCTCACATTATGGAAAAAATTGCGAAGCAAACATTGGTTTAACGTTACTGCAGTCAAGCATGTCCAAGACCCATGATGGCTAGAAGTATTCCGAATGGATAAAGACGTTGCGGGTACTCAACAATGAACAACATTGAAAATAAATTTCAGTTAGAAACAACAGCTAGAATACTGATTCTACGATATATTCCTGGCAGCGGTATCTTACCTCGGCTGTTCACGGAGCTTCGCTGGCAGTATCTGTACAACTATCTCCCATTTTGATCTCGTCTTCCTCAGCTGTCTCTGTCGATTCGCGTCTGCTGATTCGGTCGCTGACGATAATGATTCGTCACTTGAATCCAGCCTGACTGATATTATTATTTACGGTTTATTTTCGTTAAAAGAATTGCAACCAGTTGCCTTTATGGATGTTTTTTTATTAATCCAGAACAAGTCTTCGAACCACTGCAGGCTCATCTTCAGTGGATACTTTACGGGAACATTTATCTTCCGATAAACCTACACTTAGCGGAAGACAAATGTTCCTGTAAAGTATCCACTGAAGATGAGCCTTCAGTGGTTCGAAAACTTGTTCTGGATTTAAAAAAAAAAAAAATCATCCATAAAGGCAATTTTTAACGAAAATAAGGCGTCCATTTACACTACAGCTGCAGTTCGTATCCGACATGGATATGTTGATATTATAATTTTTTTCTATTTCTTCGTCCATCAGAGCATCTCTTCTCCAATAGCCCACGCACACTTTTTCTTCGTGACATAGCGCCTTTCTGCAATCTCCTAATGTCACAGCAGCAAACGCGTCAGCTGTAATTTTTTTGCCAACATTTATTTACTGTATAATGCGTGTGAATCCGTGATTCATCTAAGTAAACCACTGGTCCCTTTGATTCTGATGCTAGATTTTTACGTGAAAACCTTTTAGCAACAATGTCCTCTAGTTCGCGCATAACAACAAGTTTATTTTGGCACCTTCTAAAACGAAATCCCATAGAGAAAAAATTTTTTCTAATGGTTCCTTGTTAGCTTTGAAATTCAGTTCTGTTTCACAAAAGTTGTGCAGTTTTCGCAAAGTTGGTATTTATTTATATTGTTCGTTGAAATTGCTAAATGACAATACATTTTTCCATCTCATCGATCACACACTTATTGTGAGGTTCTTGCTTCTTCTTCTTCGGGGTAGAAACGTGAGTTCCACTCTGCTCGGCATTATGTCTTTGTTTCCGTAATTTGGAAACCATCCTCTTGCTCAGCTTTAACATTCTGGCAGCACGTTCCGTCAAGGTCGATCCCTTCCGTTTCTCGTCGTCAACGCATACAATTACGTTAGCCGGAAGCAGCCGCGCCTATATACAAAGACAATTTCCACACTCAACTTCCATTCTCACACTTACGGGTAACAACGCTCACTAGTACAAAGCCCTTTCTAGACGGGAAGTGAGAGCTTACGAGATTACCCATGATGCTCCGGTCATGCCGTCCGCGTACAGTGTAGACGCGTCCACTTGCACAAGATGCACGCATACGATCGCTAGTAGACAGAATAGGATGGATCATATGCTCACGCGTATGGAAGTACTTCGCGCATGCGCAGACGACCCAATGGGGACCCAGCTGACAAACGAAGCCAAGTCGGGAATTTGTTTGTGAATTTATACTTGTCTCCTGCTCAGAGGAACGTAGTTTTTTTACTCAGTCGTATTTTAGTAGGTGATACTAAAGAGGAATTGCATTAAATTTTTAATATAACTTGTGTACAATTTGTATTGAATACAGAGATTTAGCTGTTAATATGAAATCCAAACAAACGTAGAGCAAATGTAAATCAAGAAATTTTCACTGATTTATCCGTCGGTTCTTGGCAGTACAACATCACACTTACTTAAAAGTAGAATTTTGTGTATGTTCTACACGTTCATGCGGCCTATTAATGTAGGAAAGCGAACTGTATGCAAGAACAGAGCGTGACACCAAGGCACACTGGATGGATAAATATGTGCATACCATACCATGCCACAGTGTTGCATCTTTTAAACATTTTATTATGCCTGGACAATCAAGGTATGATGACAAATCTGTTATTTTACATTTGTAATCTAGATTTATAATAATATTCAATTACTGTACATTGAAAACATTTACTCGTGTATAGCATGTGTAGTTGCCTTTTATAACCTCTATTGTAGATATCAGGAAGTCACTCTTGCTGTTGTTTAAATATTACAGATTCGAAAATGGCTCTTTAATGAGTTGAAACTAGTCATCAAGCAATTATGTAAATAAGCGATCTGGGCAAATAAATCTCACAGGAGAATCATTACCATTTAAATAAAAGTCAATATGGTGATCTACCAAGAACCGACGAAAGAATCAGTCAAAATATGCAAAACAGTTTGTTGTAATACCAAGAGCGTATCTTTGTACTCAATAAAAATTGGACACATGTTATATGAAATTGTAACTGCAAATCGTCTTAATTACCACATTCTAAAATATTTGCTATTTTTCCTGAAACATGCTGTAGTTAACAGATGAAATATTTGTTTTTGGTGAGCATTATTTGAAGCTTAATCAAAGTGAAAGGTTTATGTATAGACACCTGAGCTTGTTCATCATATACATTGGCGTCTCAAACCAACCCAGTACAGCTTTCTGCCCACCGTGAGTGTAGCACTAAGAAATTTACTGACACAATGGGTGACAGTGGAAACTGGAGAAAGAAGTTTTACAATGCTTAAATTAATAAAATCGTACTTGAGATCAACTATGGAACACACAGGTTTGTCTGTCGATTGAATATGAAATACCTGAAGCTTTAAATTTGAATGAAGTCTTACAGCAGTTTGTTGGTGGTACCAAAACAAGAAATATATCTGCCATATAAAATAAACATTTCACCATATTTTTGTTAATTTTAGGTTTGATTGATTTATATATATATATATATATATATATATATATATATATATATATATATATATATATATATATATATAATTTGCATAATTATCTATAGGTTTTGAAGAGCCAATGTCATTTTATCTTTTCTGTTAAAATTATCCACTTGTTTATATATTTCGATGGTTTCTCTATTTATCTGTGGTCAATTGTTTCCTATTGTTAATTACATTTTTGTTTCAGACTACCCCCCTTAATGATTTAATGATTGAAAACTGTTTTGTCGCAGTAGGATTTTCAGCTTTCCAATAATACCTCCAGTATAGATGTTTACACAAGTAGACTGAATTTTATATATCCCTGCGTCGAAAAATGATGGGGGTTTTCCTTTACAGATTGGAGTGCTTGCCATATTTTCTTAGTTGGTATAAAACCGGTCTGATGGTATGCATCTGTAAAATCTTCCGAATGTGATTAGTGACTTTTTTGATAAAAGGGATTACTAGCAGATGCCTCATGACAATACTGTGTCGAACAGAACAACACATTAAAAGTTGTGTGTGTATGTTTTTGATAAAAGGGATTACTAGCAGATGCCTCATGACAATACTGTGTCGAACAGAACAACACATTAAAAGTTGTGTGTGTATGTGTGTTTGAATGAATGCTAAAAGTAGTATGTGTGTGGGGCCAGCGTGTCACTGAGTTAAGAGACCGTCCCCGCTAAAATACACAAATAAATGTTCTGTTTAAGTTTTGCTTACAAAATAATTTGACTAAGCAATGAGACTTCCTTTGCCCTGTTAGAATAAATTTCAACTGACATCAGATGCAATGATCTTACGTAAATGTGGTTTAGTTTGATGCGCAGCGGATAATAAGTTAACAGTAATTAAATTCGTAATTGGTTTACACATTAGTCTCGTGTGTGAGGAACAATATGAGCAAATGAAAAGTGCAGATCTGTTAGCGTGCACCATATACCAGTAGCCAGTCTATACAAGCACAATTCGCCTGTGAGAGCCAACAAAAAGAGCGTGCTACTACTATGATAATTTAGTCACTTGAATAAACAAGATGTCAAATAAAGATATTTGAGATTAATTGGATACCAAAATCACAGCACTTGATAATGTGCCTATCTGAACAACAATTACCATACTGACTCAACGTAATAAAAAATGTCCTACAAATCTGGTAAAGATTTTAAGTATTACTCACTGAAAACATTTCTTATCTCTTTACGTGATCTACTTCACTTCAGATCAGACATATCACTTTAACTGTTACTAACATTGACAGGCTTAATAATTTGAACTTTCATTAAGACTCAGAAAATCTCTATGAACTTTACTGGATTTATGAACAAACTACTTCCTGCTCTCATTAATAGACCAATTTATCATGACAAAATGCCTACACTGATCAGTTATAATTAACACATAAATTTACAAACACAATAATTATGCAACACTATCATAAGAAACAATGATCAGAACGGATAGCAATTCAAATTGGTGAAAGGAACGAGGAACTGGAAAATGACTCAGGGTTAAATGATAAATGCGAGCTGACTAAACAGTATTCATTAGCAAGAAAGACAAACACCAACTACAACAGTTCAAATACAGGCTAACAGGCATAACAATAGAAAAGTACACATTACCTTGTCTGAGACAGATTAATTTCCATACAAAAATTACAATCTGCAGACTTGGCTGCGACTCTCCAATATGAACTGTCTGATTTTTTTTATTTTTATTTATTTATTTACTCTTCGAGTCTAACACACAGACAGACTAACCCGACAGTTCCACGACCACTATATACTCATAGACTTAACTCTAACATAATCACACGACTGCTCTCCACGACAAGCACACCTCAACTCTCTACGAAGGTCACCCACCGACTCCCTAAACGCAACAATTGCGAGTGAAAACATACTCCTGAGATAAAACAAAGTCTTTGGTTTACAGCAAAGATATGAAAATAAGTATAGTATGTTATATCGTTTAATGAAATGGTATAAAATATTACATAAATTTGTTTTCTACAGAATTATAGCTTAGGTTTTTGTAACAAAACATGCTGAAGGCTGTATGACAGGCAAAAATTAAGTGAAAATTATTTTGCGTACTCCTTTGAACATCAGTTTCGATAAAATGAACCAAATTATACCATTCTTCTGCTAGCTATAGTTGGACAAGGATTTATTTGACAACAAGATGCTCAATATAGATCACCAGATGGTTCAATAGGCGAATTCGAGTTTCACACTCCAATGCAAGACAAGCTGAATGCTAAACTGTACAGACAATACATACATCCCAACTAAACTGTTTTATCTAATATACGTGTTTTTGTGATCAATTACTAATTCTGAACCTCCCTGCATCGGTTGTCTGCGGTATTCGGCAGACAGTTTTTTATCCCACCTTGTAACTCGCGCAAGGATTGATCTGCTATGTACCCTGAAATGATTAGTTCTTCAGGTGGATCAAATTACCTGTGACATGCAGGTTAGACGTCCGAAAGCAGTGCACATTTCAGTTCAAGACAGGTAAGTGATCCTTAACTGTGCTCAAAAAGATCCGAACAACCACTCCTGTAAGTACAAAAAACAAAATAATTACTGCTAAGTGACCTCACCGGATTCGGGAGTGGGATATTGGCATTGTCTCAGTAAAGAAAAAGTCTAAGGATTTACTGAGAGATTAAAACGTAATATATTACCTTTAAAAATCAGACATAAATGCGAGTTATGAAATTATGAAAATTAAATACGAACAAAAAGAGAGGATAGAATACATCCGTTAATGGTATCGTGCTGATACTCGAAACCACAAATAAAATAAAACAATAATCAAAAGACAAAAACTAGTTTGAGAGAGTCTGAGGAGCTGCGCCTACATGTGATCCTATCGTTAAATTGAAATACCCCACGAGAGGCTGTTGTCGTAATGTCAAGAATAATGTTGTACTCGTGTCATCGTGAACCTAACTTGCTCAAGAAATATTTTTAAAGTTGCGTTGCGTTCGCACATATACCCTTTTGCCACATTGTCTGCCGACGACTGCTGCGTCTCTGAAACTTGTAAAAATTAGCTGGTTTTCATGACAGCTGAAATGAATCAGCCAACATTTTCTATTGCTCGTGATGAAGCCAAGGCTCGCTACATAAATTTGCTTTATAGGTAAGGTCCGCCTTGAGCAAACACAAATGTTTTTTGGTTTCTCCCATACATGTTTCGCTGGCGTTGCAGCAACATCAGTGGGATGTTTAATTCATATTGTCTGTGAAATTAACAATGAAATGATTGTTACTTTTCGTACATTAATTGTGAAGACTACAGACAATTGTGAGACTAATATAAATCGTTTCTTATTTTTATAGGTATACTAGGCCTACCTTAATACCACATGTAGTTACGTTTGTGGTTCTTCAACTCACAGAACGTCACTGAGAATATTTGACAGTTTGCCATCTGCAAACCAAAACGTGTGTATTTAATATGATCAATGGTTAGCTTGTAAATATCGGGATTTTTTACGAAATTATAGGACGTCGTTTATGTGTTTTGGTTGAATTTTACTGTAGCGATTGCTTCTATAACAAAATGTCTATGTGTTAATAGCAAGTTTTTGTCACTTACTTTGGTGAGTATGCGCTGTTTTCGCCTTGCGGACAGGCACTGTGTCACTTTCACTTCACTTAATGTTTATGTTATGAAAATAAGATGGTGGGCAGTTGAATTCTGGGAGTAGTGTTAAGAACAGCTGACTGTGATGGGGTCGGGAGTTTTTGCATCATGTTGCTTTAGTTTTAGTGTGTGTGTGTGTGTGTGTGTGTGTGTGTGTGTGTGTGTGTGTGTGTGTGTGTTTATGAGTTTTCTGTCAGTTCTTTGAGGGCAGCGAATATGGTTCCGTTGCAGAGAGCTGTGTATTCATTTATTATATCTTTTCTTTCTGTTATGGCTTTCTGTATGTGGTAGTTCTCTTCGATTGTTAATTTTTGTGGAAGGATTTTGCTGTGTTTCAGAATCTTTTGCTTCCCTAGCTGAAACTATAACTGACAGGGTACGCCAATTCTGCATATTAGCCCACCAGAAGTCGCCATTCAAAATCGTCTGCAGAGCGGTGTCTGTCTGCCTTAATCACACATTAAGCATGTGATCCAACAATTAGCACCGCCAACTATGCCGCTGAACGCACTTATGCGAAACCACGAAACGATTTAGGAGACAATCTGAATAGCTCCCTTAGACTGTTCGCGGATGATGCTGTCGTTTATCGTTTAGTGAAGTCAACAGAGGATCAAAAGCAACTGCAAAGCGATTTAGACAAAATTTCTACTTGGTGCGAAAATTGGCAATTGACACTAAATAAAGAAAAGTGTGAAGTAATACACATGACCACTAAAAGAAATCCGCTGAACTTCAATTAAGCGATAAATCAGTCAAACCTTAAGGTCGTAAATTCTACCAAATACCTAGGAGTTACAATTACGAACAATTTTGACTGGAGAGAACACATAGAAAATATTGCGGGGAAGGCGAACCTAAGGTTACGTTTCATAGGCAGAACGCTTAGACGATGCACCAGCTCCACCAAAGAGTCTGCCTACATCACACTTGTGCGTCCTCTCTTGGAGTACTGTTGCCCCTTGTGGGACCCTCACCAGGTGGGACTGACGGAAGATATTGAGAAGGTTCAGAGAAGGGCAGCTCGTTTTGTTTTATCACGTTACGGGGGGGAAAGCGTCACGGAAATGTTGCTCGAATTGGGGTGGAAATCATTAAAAGAAAGACGTCATTCATTGCGGCGTGATCTGTTTGCGAAGTTTCAATCACCGACTTTTAGTTCTGAATGTGAAAATATTTTGCTAGCACCCACCTACTTAGGGAGACATGACCATCCCAATAAAATAAGAGAAATCAGATCGAAAACGGAACGATTTAGGTGTTCTTTCTTCCCGCGCGCTATTAGAGAATGGAACGGTAGAGAAAAGTTATGAAAGTGGTTAATGATCCCTCTGCCAGGCACTTAAATGTGATTTGCAGAGTATCTATGTAGATGTAGATGTAGATAGTGAGTCGCTCAAAAAATCTCACAGTGTGTTCCCTCGTGATGCGCTTCATGGCGCGTCTGGGTTTAGACAGAGTGCTCTCTGGCTCAGCTGCTTGCCTATATCTTTTGTATTTCTCGTGAAATCGCAAATAAGTCGTATCTGCAGCCAATAGGAGGAGCCTTAACAACGTAAGGGTCCTCCCAAATTTTGCCATCAGCCAATGAAATCATTTCTCTTTTCCCCACGCGCTGACGTTTTTTCCATCGCCTGGTTCCCACGTGAGAAACATGGGTGATGGGCGTGGTCGTCCAGACAGTCCTGAGTGGAGGATAGTAAAACAAGGACTTCGTCACAAACATTGTACTGCCCCGCTAAAAGCTTTTGCGGTCGGCATACCCCGCGGCAAGGCGCCGTCTGCGCTTCTCTCGCAACGTGAAATGCGGGCTTCGACCACGCCCTTAAACTGTATTTGTAACCTGTGAGCTCCGGCCTCCCGATATGCATTACATGCAGTTGACTTCAAGTACAGTTACCGCTGACTCTCATTACGTTAACACATATGATGTGTGGGGTATCAAATTAATCGGAAAGATGAGTGGAATACGATTGTGTGTACGAAAATAACATGGAAGGAGGTCAAATATTCCTGACTCCTTACATATCCCACTCCTTCCGCGTAAAAATTTTTGCTGGAGTTTGTTAATGGAGAAATATCATTAGCAATTTCAGCCAAAATTTCTTTGTATTGAAAGTTACTAATAAAATGATTATTATTTATGTTTCTTTGTATGTGTGTGTGTGTGATGTTAGGGTGTGTGTGTGTGTGTGTGTGTGTGTGTGTGTGTGTGTGTGTGTGTGTAATGATTTGAAACTGAAGTGTTGTGTATTTGAACTTACATGGAACAGATTGCTTGCTGTAAGACTGTCACTGATTATCAAAACGTAATGACAAATAAAAATGCTCATTAAAAAAACTGATGATTAAAAACAAGATCATACTCAGAACCGTTCCTGAATTTAAATCCAGCTAACTGAACACTGAATGTAAAGCCACCTAACTGAACACTAATCACAGTGGACAGATTGTGAAAGAAATTACAGACACTTGCCTCGAGAAGACAATAGCATGTAGGCTGACAACAGCATGTAGACGGACAACAGCATGTAGACTGGTACGATAACAATACATGATCGGTAAATAATTATGTAATATTTTAATGGGATTATGTTCCCCTAAAAATCAAAAAAAGATTATGCTTACATTTAGACCTGTATGAAATCTAATCTACTGAGAAACAATGTGACCTGACTGTTTGAAAATTGTGCTGCAGAATAAGTGTCTGAGTAAAGCCTCCCATTCCCAAAATGTAAATAAATTAAAACTGAATTAGTTATTCACGGCCCTATTATAAAAATGCTTTTTCATGTTGATATGGTTAACACAAGCCAACACAAATTTTTAAGTCAAACCACATCTGAGCAATTGTAGGTCCGCAATGAATAACATTTCTGTGCACTGCAATATAGATCCGATTACCCAATGGAAACTTTGTTAGAAAATCCTAATTTTTGGTTAGTTATGCCATTTGAGAAATTAATAAAGAGAAAGATGAATAGAAAGTGAACAGAGTAGCAGCAGAATTTCAAATGCGAGAATGAACCAACAGATGACTGAATCAGGTACCACAAGAAAATTATAGCTTAATTACCCTTCATACAAATCATATTTCGAATTAACTCATTAAAAAGAAGTGAACTGCAGTCTAGAAACTGAAATTGTCCCACACTGCTTAATCTCAAGGATAAGGACGAATGACTAACAAAGCATCTACGTTTATATAGTTATATTTAACCTTACTCCATGTCACATCTCACATACACTGCTTTGTAATAAAACTCTTCAGTTTGATGTAAATTTACACAGAATTTAGGTTTCCAACATTTCCATCAGATTAAACACAAACAACTGCACAACACTAACTGCCGCACAAGACTCACTGGCGAATGCTACTGACTGACCAAGAAAATAATATACTCCTAGGTATGCACAGATATATGACAAGATGTTAACAAGAAACATAGTATACATGAAATGCAGGTGGAATCGAAATGAAAGTATCTAATACGTAGATGTAAGTCAAAGAGGCTAACAGGAAACATAATATACATAACATGAAATTGAAATGAAATTAAGATATCGGTGATAGGCCCCTCTCAGTATATTCGAATTTTTTCTCTCTCAGGCACTCTTTACAATAAAATACCGTGTTCATGCCTAACGTCACCACCCACATCGCAGTCTTCTCTTTCCAGCTGCCACCCTCCCTCCCCTACAACAACAGCCAAGGTCTGGTCCCCCAACTGCGGTTCATGTTCTTTCCCTTCTTTCGTCCCTTAAGTCCCTTCCGATTCCTCCCACTTTTTATTACCTTCCCATACCCATCCTCGGTCCATTCCTTGCCTGCAACTTCGGTTAGACTTGTTCCTTAACACGAAAGCCTCTATTTCGACATTGAACCTCTGTCGCCAGTTCCGGGTACCCAACGATTCATTTCGTGGTGCAGAAGTGGTATACACAGATGGTTCCCTGGTAGACGGCTGTTATGGGTACGCTTATGTCCATGGTGAACATGTTGAGCAGCATTTCTTGCCCTGTGAGAGTAGTGTTCATATAGCTGAGCTGGTGTCTGTCTGTCGAGCTCTTCAATATTTCTGAGGCTGCCTTGGCGAGTCTGTAATAATCTGTTGTGACTCCCTGACTGGTTTGCAAGCTCTCGACCAGTGCTTTCCGAAACACCCTTTGGTCCGATCAGTTCAGGACTCTGTGGTCTTCGTTTGGACCCCGGACTACAATGGTATCTCGGGGAACGAATGCGTCGACCAGTTGTCCAAGCAGGCTACTACCTCAAGCCTCCTAGAAATTCGTATCCAGGAACGGATCTCTGACTGGAGTTAAATCAGAATGCGTCGAGGATTATTGTCAAAAGAGATTTTTTTCTACTATAATTCCAGATCTCACACGGCGAATGTGACCAAACAACTCTTACGGGAATTTCACTGGGAGTTGTTTGATCATCACCGTACAGCCCGGACCTCTCTTCTTACATCTAATATCTGTCCTTGGTGGCCAACACTTCAACGATGATGGCGAGCTGAAAGAACATGTTACCACATGGTTCAATACACAGCCGGCAACATTCTGTGAAGAAGGCATACAAAAATTTGCGCCACGCTATGACAAGTGCCTTCAAAATTTCGGAAGCTGTGTAGAAAAGTAGTTTAACAGTTCTAGATTTTTGTATAATAAATATTTTTTCTGCAACTGTACTCGTTTCTTTTATACAACCAAACTGATTTAGTTTGTGGACATACCTGGTATATTCATACAGATGATGATTAATAAAGAAGATACTGCTAGAAGAGAGTAGTTTCAATGCTGGCGGCGGTCATAGCAACAGGATATTTTCAAGTAACACGCTGACTCTTAATTGGAAGGCGGAAGTCAGCAATTTTATTAATTACATTACTGGCCATTAAAATTGCTACACCAAGAAGAAATGCAGATGATAAACGGGAATTCATTGGACAAGTATATTATACTAGAACTGACACGTGATCACATTTTCACGCAATTTGGTTGCATAGATCATGAGAAATCAGTACCCAGAACAACCACCTAGCCGTAATAACAGCCTTGATACGCCTGGGCATTGAGTCAAACGGAGCTTGGATGGCGTGTACAGGTACAGATGCCAATGCAGCTTCAACACAGTACCACAGTTCATCAAGAGTAGTGACTGGAGTAGTGTGACGAGCCAGTTACTCAGCCACCATTGACCAGACGTTTTCAATTGGTGAGAGATCTGGAGAATGTGCTGGCCAGGGCAGCAGTCGAACATCTTTCGTATCCAGAAAGGCCCGTACAGGACCTGCAACATGCGGTCGGGCATTATCCTGCTGAAATGTAGGGTTTCGCAAGGATCGAATGAAGGGTAGAGCCACGGGTCGTAACACATCTGAAATGTAACGGCCACTATTCAAAGTGCTGTCGATGCGAACAAGAGGTGACCGAGACGTGTAACCAACGGTACCACATACGGTTACGCCGGGTGATACGCCAGTATGGCGATGACGAATAGACGCTTCCAATGTGCGTTCACCGCGATGTCGCCAAACACAGATGAGACCATCATGATCCTGTAAACAGAACCTGGATTCATCGGAAAACATGACATTTTGCCATTAGTGTACCCAAGTTCGTCGTTGCGTACACCATCACAGGCGCTGCTGTCTGTGATGCAGCCTCAGGGGTAACCACAGCCATGGTCTCCTAGCTGATAGTCCATGCTGCCGCAAACGTCGTCGAACTGTTCGTGCAGATGGTTGTTGTCTTGCAAACGTCCCCATCTGTTGACTCAGGGATCGAGACGTGGCTGCACGATCCGTTACAGCCATCCGGATAAGATGCCTGTCATCTCGACTGCTAGTGACACGAGGCCGTTGGGATCCAGCACGGCGTTCCGTATTGCCCTCCTGAATCCACCGATTCCGTTTTCTGCTAACATTCATTGGATGGCGACCAACGCGAGCAGCAATGTCGCGATACAATAAACCGCAATAGCGATAGGCTACAATCCGACCTTTAATTGTAGAAATATTAATTCGCAATTTGCAAGAATTTCCGACTTAAGCTATTATTTTTTAGTTGGTCTATGCTTTTGCAACACATGAAAATTTGTGCCGGACAGGGACTCGAACCCTGGTCTCCCGCTTATCGCGAGCGGTCGCCTTAACCACTTGGCCACCCGAACACGCTCCCCGGCCAGACCCAAACTTCCATATGTTGCACTTGCCTACTTCCCCTGGTGCTCGCACGCATTTAGCGTGATTCCCGCGACGGGGAAAGACATACTTACACCATCTTTAGCCAATCTAGGCTCTCATATATACAATGATTTTTCTGTTCTAAAGCAATAGAATTGCCGATGGTCCACAGCTATAAATGTTAATTATACAAATATATGAATTCGCAATTTGCGAGCTTCCGACTTTCGCTGTTATTCTTTAGTTGGTCTATGCTTTTGCAACACATGAAAATTTGCGTCGGCCCGGGGAGCGTGTTCGGGTGGCCAAGTGGTTAAGGCGACCGCTCGCGATAAGCGGGAGACCCGGGTTCGAGTCCCGGTCCGGCACAAATTTTCGTGTGTTGCAAAAGCATATCATTGTATAATCGGAAGTTTATCAAAGTCGGAATCGTGATTGTATGCATTTCACAAACCTCACCCGAGGCATCACAACAACGTTTCACAAGGCAACGCCTGTCAACTGCTGTTAGTGTAGGAGAAATCGGTTGGAAAGTTTCCTCACGTCAGTACGTTTTAGGTGTCGCCACCGGCGCCAAACTTGTGTGAATACTCTGGAAAGCTAATCAAATAAATGTTCAAATGTTTGTATAGTCTATGAGACTTAACTACGGGGTCATCAGTCCCTAAACTTACAAACTACTTACGAACTACTTACGAACTAGGACGGCACAAATATCCATGCCCGAGGGGGGGATTCGAACCCCCGACCGTAGTGGCCGTGCAGACCGTGACTGGAGCGCCTCAGTCTCCTCGGCCACCGCGGCCGGCGAAAGCTAATCATTTGCAAATCACAGCATCTTCTTCCTGTCGGTTAAATTTCGCGTCTGTATCACGTCACTTCGTGGTGTAGCAATTTTAATGGCCAGGAGTGTAGAAAGAAAGATCCTTTATTATATAACTACATAAGGCCATACTCTGTGACTGGTATCCTCTTTAACTGATAATATATATTTAAGATGATGATTAATAAAGAAGATACTGCTAGAAGAGAGTAGTTTCAATGCTGGCGGCGGTCATAGCAACAGGATATTTTCAAGTAACACGCTGACTCTTAATTGGAAGGCGGAAGTCAGCAATTTTATTAATTACATTACTGGCCATTAAAATTGCTACACCAAGAAGAAATGCAGATGATAAACGGGAATTCATTGGACAAGTATATTATACTAGAACTGACACGTGATCACATTTTCACGCAATTTGGTTGCATAGATCATGAGAAATCAGTACCCAGAACAACCACCTAGCCGTAATAACAGCCTTGATACGCCTGGGCATTGAGTCAAACGGAGCTTGGATGGCGTGTACAGGTACAGATGCCAATGCAGCTTCAACACAGTACCACAGTTCATCAAGAGTAGTGACTGGAGTAGTGTGACGAGCCAGTTACTCAGCCACCATTGACCAGACGTTTTCAATTGGTGAGAGATCTGGAGAATGTGCTGGCCAGGGCAGCAGTCGAACATCTTTCGTATCCAGAAAGGCCCGTACAGGACCTGCAACATGCGGTCGGGCATTATCCTGCTGAAATGTAGGGTTTCGCAAGGATCGAATGAAGGGTAGAGCCACGGGTCGTAACACATCTGAAATGTAACGGCCACTATTCAAAGTGCTGTCGATGCGAACAAGAGGTGACCGAGACGTGTAACCAACGGTACCACATACGGTTACGCCGGGTGATACGCCAGTATGGCGATGACGAATAGACGCTTCCAATGTGCGTTCACCGCGATGTCGCCAAACACAGATGAGACCATCATGATCCTGTAAACAGAACCTGGATTCATCGGAAAACATGACATTTTGCCATTAGTGTACCCAAGTTCGTCGTTGCGTACACCATCACAGGCGCTGCTGTCTGTGATGCAGCCTCAGGGGTAACCACAGCCATGGTCTCCTAGCTGATAGTCCATGCTGCCGCAAACGTCGTCGAACTGTTCGTGCAGATGGTTGTTGTCTTGCAAACGTCCCCATCTGTTGACTCAGGGATCGAGACGTGGCTGCACGATCCGTTACAGCCATCCGGATAAGATGCCTGTCATCTCGACTGCTAGTGACACGAGGCCGTTGGGATCCAGCACGGCGTTCCGTATTGCCCTCCTGAATCCACCGATTCCGTTTTCTGCTAACATTCATTGGATGGCGACCAACGCGAGCAGCAATGTCGCGATACAATAAACCGCAATAGCGATAGGCTACAATCCGACCTTTAATTGTAGAAATATTAATTCGCAATTTGCAAGAATTTCCGACTTAAGCTATTATTTTTTAGTTGGTCTATGCTTTTGCAACACATGAAAATTTGTGCCGGACAGGGACTCGAACCCTGGTCTCCCGCTTATCGCGAGCGGTCGCCTTAACCACTTGGCCACCCGAACACGCTCCCCGGCCAGACCCAAACTTCCATATGTTGCACTTGCCTACTTCCCCTGGTGCTCGCACGCATTTAGCGTGATTCCCGCGACGGGGAAAGACATACTTACACCATCTTTAGCCAATCTAGGCTCTCATATATACAATGATTTTTCTGTTCTAAAGCAATAGAATTGCCGATGGTCCACAGCTATAAATGTTAATTATACAAATATATGAATTCGCAATTTGCGAGCTTCCGACTTTCGCTGTTATTCTTTAGTTGGTCTATGCTTTTGCAACACATGAAAATTTGCGTCGGCCCGGGGAGCGTGTTCGGGTGGCCAAGTGGTTAAGGCGACCGCTCGCGATAAGCGGGAGACCCGGGTTCGAGTCCCGGTCCGGCACAAATTTTCGTGTGTTGCAAAAGCATATCATTGTATAATCGGACCTTTATCAAAGTCGGAATCGTGATTGTATGCATTTCACAAACCTCACCCGAGGCATCACAACAACGTTTCACAAGGCAACGCCTGTCAACTGCTGTTAGTGTAGGAGAAATCGGTTGGAAAGTTTCCTCACGTCAGTACGTTTTAGGTGTCGCCACCGGCGCCAAACTTGTGTGAATACTCTGGAAAGCTAATCAAATAAATGTTCAAATGTTTGTATAGTCTATGAGACTTAACTACGGGGTCATCAGTCCCTAAACTTACAAACTACTTACGAACTACTTACGAACTAGGACGGCACAAATATCCATGCCCGAGGGGGGGATTCGAACCCCCGACCGTAGTGGCCGTGAAGACCGTGACTGGAGCGCCTCAGTCTCCTCGGCCACCGCGGCCGGCGAAAGCTAATCATTTGCAAATCACAGCATCTTCTTCCTGTCGGTTAAATTTCGCGTCTGTATCACGTCACTTCGTGGTGTAGCAATTTTAATGGCCAGGAGTGTAGAAAGAAAGATCCTTTATTATATAACTACATAAGGCCATACTCTGTGACTGGTATCCTCTTTAACTGATAATATATATTTAAGATGATGATTAATAAAGAAGATACTGCTAGAAGAGAGTAGTTTCAATGCTGGCGGCGGTCATAGCAACAGGATATTTTCAAGTAACACGCTGACTCTTAATTGGAAGGCGGAAGTCAGCAATTTTATTAATTACATTACTGGCCATTAAAATTGCTACACCAAGAAGAAATGCAGATGATAAACGGGAATTCATTGGACAAGTATATTATACTAGAACTGACACGTGATCACATTTTCACGCAATTTGGTTGCATAGATCATGAGAAATCAGTACCCAGAACAACCACCTAGCCGTAATAACAGCCTTGATACGCCTGGGCATTGAGTCAAACGGAGCTTGGATGGCGTGTACAGGTACAGATGCCAATGCAGCTTCAACACAGTACCACAGTTCATCAAGAGTAGTGACTGGAGTAGTGTGACGAGCCAGTTACTCAGCCACCATTGACCAGACGTTTTCAATTGGTGAGAGATCTGGAGAATGTGCTGGCCAGGGCAGCAGTCGAACATCTTTCGTATCCAGAAAGGCCCGTACAGGACCTGCAACATGCGGTCGGGCATTATCCTGCTGAAATGTAGGGTTTCGCAAGGATCGAATGAAGGGTAGAGCCACGGGTCGTAACACATCTGAAATGTAACGGCCACTATTCAAAGTGCTGTCGATGCGAACAAGAGGTGACCGAGACGTGTAACCAACGGTACCACATACGGTTACGCCGGGTGATACGCCAGTATGGCGATGACGAATAGACGCTTCCAATGTGCGTTCACCGCGATGTCGCCAAACACAGATGAGACCATCATGATCCTGTAAACAGAACCTGGATTCATCGGAAAACATGACATTTTGCCATTAGTGTACCCAAGTTCGTCGTTGCGTACACCATCACAGGCGCTGCTGTCTGTGATGCAGCCTCAGGGGTAACCACAGCCATGGTCTCCTAGCTGATAGTCCATGCTGCCCAAACGTCGTCGAACTGTTCGTGCAGATGGTTGTTGTCTTGCAAACGTCCCCATCTGTTGACTCAGGGATCGAGACGTGGCTGCACGATCCGTTACAGCCATCCGGATAAGATGCCTGTCATCTCGACTGCTAGTGACACGAGGCCGTTGGGATCCAGCACGGCGTTCCGTATTGCCCTCCTGAATCCACCGATTCCGTTTTCTGCTAACATTCATTGGATGGCGACCAACGCGAGCAGCAATGTCGCGATACAATAAACCGCAATAGCGATAGGCTACAATCCGACCTTTAATTGTAGAAATATTAATTCGCAATTTGCAAGAATTTCCGACTTAAGCTATTATTTTTTAGTTGGTCTATGCTTTTGCAACACATGAAAATTTGTGCCGGACAGGGACTCGAACCCTGGTCTCCCGCTTATCGCGAGCGGTCGCCTTAACCACTTGGCCACCCGAACACGCTCCCCGGCCAGACCCAAACTTCCATATGTTGCACTTGCCTACTTCCCCTGGTGCTCGCACGCATTTAGCGTGATTCCCGCGACGGGGAAAGACATACTTACACCATCTTTAGCCAATCTAGGCTCTCATATATACAATGATTTTTCTGTTCTAAAGCAATAGAATTGCCGATGGTCCACAGCTATAAATGTTAATTATACAAATATATGAATTCGCAATTTGCGAGCTTCCGACTTTCGCTGTTATTCTTTAGTTGGTCTATGCTTTTGCAACACATGAAAATTTGCGTCGGCCCGGGGAGCGTGTTCGGGTGGCCAAGTGGTTAAGGCGACCGCTCGCGATAAGCGGGAGACCCGGGTTCGAGTCCCGGTCCGGCACAAATTTTCGTGTGTTGCAAAAGCATATCATTGTATAATCGGAAGTTTATCAAAGTCGGAATCGTGATTGTATGCATTTCACAAACCTCACCCGAGGCATCACAACAACGTTTCACAAGGCAACGCCTGTCAACTGCTGTTAGTGTAGGAGAAATCGGTTGGAAAGTTTCCTCACGTCAGTACGTTTTAGGTGTCGCCACCGGCGCCAAACTTGTGTGAATACTCTGGAAAGCTAATCAAATAAATGTTCAAATGTTTGTATAGTCTATGAGACTTAACTACGGGGTCATCAGTCCCTAAACTTACAAACTACTTACGAACTACTTACGAACTAGGACGGCACAAATATCCATGCCCGAGGGGGGGATTCGAACCCCCGACCGTAGTGGCCGTGCAGACCGTGACTGGAGCGCCTCAGTCTCCTCGGCCACCGCGGCCGGCGAAAGCTAATCATTTGCAAATCACAGCATCTTCTTCCTGTCGGTTAAATTTCGCGTCTGTATCACGTCACTTCGTGGTGTAGCAATTTTAATGGCCAGGAGTGTAGAAAGAAAGATCCTTTATTATATAACTACATAAGGCCATACTCTGTGACTGGTATCCTCTTTAACTGATAATATATATTTAAGATGATGATTAATAAAGAAGATACTGCTAGAAGAGAGTAGTTTCAATGCTGGCGGCGGTCATAGCAACAGGATATTTTCAAGTAACACGCTGACTCTTAATTGGAAGGCGGAAGTCAGCAATTTTATTAATTACATTACTGGCCATTAAAATTGCTACACCAAGAAGAAATGCAGATGATAAACGGGAATTCATTGGACAAGTATATTATACTAGAACTGACACGTGATCACATTTTCACGCAATTTGGTTGCATAGATCATGAGAAATCAGTACCCAGAACAACCACCTAGCCGTAATAACAGCCTTGATACGCCTGGGCATTGAGTCAAACGGAGCTTGGATGGCGTGTACAGGTACAGATGCCAATGCAGCTTCAACACAGTACCACAGTTCATCAAGAGTAGTGACTGGAGTAGTGTGACGAGCCAGTTACTCAGCCACCATTGACCAGACGTTTTCAATTGGTGAGAGATCTGGAGAATGTGCTGGCCAGGGCAGCAGTCGAACATCTTTCGTATCCAGAAAGGCCCGTACAGGACCTGCAACATGCGGTCGGGCATTATCCTGCTGAAATGTAGGGTTTCGCAAGGATCGAATGAAGGGTAGAGCCACGGGTCGTAACACATCTGAAATGTAACGGCCACTATTCAAAGTGCTGTCGATGCGAACAAGAGGTGACCGAGACGTGTAACCAACGGTACCACATACGGTTACGCCGGGTGATACGCCAGTATGGCGATGACGAATAGACGCTTCCAATGTGCGTTCACCGCGATGTCGCCAAACACAGATGAGACCATCATGATCCTGTAAACAGAACCTGGATTCATCGGAAAACATGACATTTTGCCATTAGTGTACCCAAGTTCGTCGTTGCGTACACCATCACAGGCGCTGCTGTCTGTGATGCAGCCTCAGGGGTAACCACAGCCATGGTCTCCTAGCTGATAGTCCATGCTGCCGCAAACGTCGTCGAACTGTTCGTGCAGATGGTTGTTGTCTTGCAAACGTCCCCATCTGTTGACTCAGGGATCGAGACGTGGCTGCACGATCCGTTACAGCCATCCGGATAAGATGCCTGTCATCTCGACTGCTAGTGACACGAGGCCGTTGGGATCCAGCACGGCGTTCCGTATTGCCCTCCTGAATCCACCGATTCCGTTTTCTGCTAACATTCATTGGATGGCGACCAACGCGAGCAGCAATGTCGCGATACAATAAACCGCAATAGCGATAGGCTACAATCCGACCTTTAATTGTAGAAATATTAATTCGCAATTTGCAAGAATTTCCGACTTAAGCTATTATTTTTTAGTTGGTCTATGCTTTTGCAACACATGAAAATTTGTGCCGGACAGGGACTCGAACCCTGGTCTCCCGCTTATCGCGAGCGGTCGCCTTAACCACTTGGCCACCCGAACACGCTCCCCGGCCAGACCCAAACTTCCATATGTTGCACTTGCCTACTTCCCCTGGTGCTCGCACGCATTTAGCGTGATTCCCGCGACGGGGAAAGACATACTTACACCATCTTTAGCCAATCTAGGCTCTCATATATACAATGATTTTTCTGTTCTAAAGCAATAGAATTGCCGATGGTCCACAGCTATAAATGTTAATTATACAAATATATGAATTCGCAATTTGCGAGCTTCCGACTTTCGCTGTTATTCTTTAGTTGGTCTATGCTTTTGCAACACATGAAAATTTGCGTCGGCCCGGGGAGCGTGTTCGGGTGGCCAAGTGGTTAAGGCGACCGCTCGCGATAAGCGGGAGACCCGGGTTCGAGTCCCGGTCCGGCACAAATTTTCGTGTGTTGCAAAAGCATATCATTGTATAATCGGACCTTTATCAAAGTCGGAATCGTGATTGTATGCATTTCACAAACCTCACCCGAGGCATCACAACAACGTTTCACAAGGCAACGCCTGTCAACTGCTGTTAGTGTAGGAGAAATCGGTTGGAAAGTTTCCTCACGTCAGTACGTTTTAGGTGTCGCCACCGGCGCCAAACTTGTGTGAATACTCTGGAAAGCTAATCAAATAAATGTTCAAATGTTTGTATAGTCTATGAGACTTAACTACGGGGTCATCAGTCCCTAAACTTACAAACTACTTACGAACTACTTACGAACTAGGACGGCACAAATATCCATGCCCGAGGGGGGGATTCGAACCCCCGACCGTAGTGGCCGTGCAGACCGTGACTGGAGCGCCTCAGTCTCCTCGGCCACCGCGGCCGGCGAAAGCTAATCATTTGCAAATCACAGCATCTTCTTCCTGTCGGTTAAATTTCGCGTCTGTATCACGTCACTTCGTGGTGTAGCAATTTTAATGGCCAGGAGTGTAGAAAGAAAGATCCTTTATTATATAACTACATAAGGCCATACTCTGTGACTGGTATCCTCTTTAACTGATAATATATATTTAAGATGATGATTAATAAAGAAGATACTGCTAGAAGAGAGTAGTTTCAATGCTGGCGGCGGTCATAGCAACAGGATATTTTCAAGTAACACGCTGACTCTTAATTGGAAGGCGGAAGTCAGCAATTTTATTAATTACATTACTGGCCATTAAAATTGCTACACCAAGAAGAAATGCAGATGATAAACGGGAATTCATTGGACAAGTATATTATACTAGAACTGACACGTGATCACATTTTCACGCAATTTGGTTGCATAGATCATGAGAAATCAGTACCCAGAACAACCACCTAGCCGTAATAACAGCCTTGATACGCCTGGGCATTGAGTCAAACGGAGCTTGGATGGCGTGTACAGGTACAGATGCCAATGCAGCTTCAACACAGTACCACAGTTCATCAAGAGTAGTGACTGGAGTAGTGTGACGAGCCAGTTACTCAGCCACCATTGACCAGACGTTTTCAATTGGTGAGAGATCTGGAGAATGTGCTGGCCAGGGCAGCAGTCGAACATCTTTCGTATCCAGAAAGGCCCGTACAGGACCTGCAACATGCGGTCGGGCATTATCCTGCTGAAATGTAGGGTTTCGCAAGGATCGAATGAAGGGTAGAGCCACGGGTCGTAACACATCTGAAATGTAACGGCCACTATTCAAAGTGCTGTCGATGCGAACAAGAGGTGACCGAGACGTGTAACCAACGGTACCACATACGGTTACGCCGGGTGATACGCCAGTATGGCGATGACGAATAGACGCTTCCAATGTGCGTTCACCGCGATGTCGCCAAACACAGATGAGACCATCATGATCCTGTAAACAGAACCTGGATTCATCGGAAAACATGACATTTTGCCATTAGTGTACCCAAGTTCGTCGTTGCGTACACCATCACAGGCGCTGCTGTCTGTGATGCAGCCTCAGGGGTAACCACAGCCATGGTCTCCTAGCTGATAGTCCATGCTGCCGCAAACGTCGTCGAACTGTTCGTGCAGATGGTTGTTGTCTTGCAAACGTCCCCATCTGTTGACTCAGGGATCGAGACGTGGCTGCACGATCCGTTACAGCCATCCGGATAAGATGCCTGTCATCTCGACTGCTAGTGACACGAGGCCGTTGGGATCCAGCACGGCGTTCCGTATTGCCCTCCTGAATCCACCGATTCCGTTTTCTGCTAACATTCATTGGATGGCGACCAACGCGAGCAGCAATGTCGCGATACAATAAACCGCAATAGCGATAGGCTACAATCCGACCTTTAATTGTAGAAATATTAATTCGCAATTTGCAAGAATTTCCGACTTAAGCTATTATTTTTTAGTTGGTCTATGCTTTTGCAACACATGAAAATTTGTGCCGGACAGGGACTCGAACCCTGGTCTCCCGCTTATCGCGAGCGGTCGCCTTAACCACTTGGCCACCCGAACACGCTCCCCGGCCAGACCCAAACTTCCATATGTTGCACTTGCCTACTTCCCCTGGTGCTCGCACGCATTTAGCGTGATTCCCGCGACGGGGAAAGACATACTTACACCATCTTTAGCCAATCTAGGCTCTCATATATACAATGATTTTTCTGTTCTAAAGCAATAGAATTGCCGATGGTCCACAGCTATAAATGTTAATTATACAAATATATGAATTCGCAATTTGCGAGCTTCCGACTTTCGCTGTTATTCTTTAGTTGGTCTATGCTTTTGCAACACATGAAAATTTGCGTCGGCCCGGGGAGCGTGTTCGGGTGGCCAAGTGGTTAAGGCGACCGCTCGCGATAAGCGGGAGACCCGGGTTCGAGTCCCGGTCCGGCACAAATTTTCGTGTGTTGCAAAAGCATATCATTGTATAATCGGACCTTTATCAAAGTCGGAATCGTGATTGTATGCATTTCACAAACCTCACCCGAGGCATCACAACAACGTTTCACAAGGCAACGCCTGTCAACTGCTGTTAGTGTAGGAGAAATCGGTTGGAAAGTTTCCTCACGTCAGTACGTTTTAGGTGTCGCCACCGGCGCCAAACTTGTGTGAATACTCTGGAAAGCTAATCAAATAAATGTTCAAATGTTTGTATAGTCTATGAGACTTAACTACGGGGTCATCAGTCCCTAAACTTACAAACTACTTACGAACTACTTACGAACTAGGACGGCACAAATATCCATGCCCGAGGGGGGGATTCGAACCCCCGACCGTAGTGGCCGTGCAGACCGTGACTGGAGCGCCTCAGTCTCCTCGGCCACCGCGGCCGGCGAAAGCTAATCATTTGCAAATCACAGCATCTTCTTCCTGTCGGTTAAATTTCGCGTCTGTATCACGTCACTTCGTGGTGTAGCAATTTTAATGGCCAGGAGTGTAGAAAGAAAGATCCTTTATTATATAACTACATAAGGCCATACTCTGTGACTGGTATCCTCTTTAACTGATAATATATATTTAAGATGATGATTAATAAAGAAGATACTGCTAGAAGAGAGTAGTTTCAATGCTGGCGGCGGTCATAGCAACAGGATATTTTCAAGTAACACGCTGACTCTTAATTGGAAGGCGGAAGTCAGCAATTTTATTAATTACATTACTGGCCATTAAAATTGCTACACCAAGAAGAAATGCAGATGATAAACGGGAATTCATTGGACAAGTATATTATACTAGAACTGACACGTGATCACATTTTCACGCAATTTGGTTGCATAGATCATGAGAAATCAGTACCCAGAACAACCACCTAGCCGTAATAACAGCCTTGATACGCCTGGGCATTGAGTCAAACGGAGCTTGGATGGCGTGTACAGGTACAGATGCCAATGCAGCTTCAACACAGTACCACAGTTCATCAAGAGTAGTGACTGGAGTAGTGTGACGAGCCAGTTACTCAGCCACCATTGACCAGACGTTTTCAATTGGTGAGAGATCTGGAGAATGTGCTGGCCAGGGCAGCAGTCGAACATCTTTCGTATCCAGAAAGGCCCGTACAGGACCTGCAACATGCGGTCGGGCATTATCCTGCTGAAATGTAGGGTTTCGCAAGGATCGAATGAAGGGTAGAGCCACGGGTCGTAACACATCTGAAATGTAACGGCCACTATTCAAAGTGCTGTCGATGCGAACAAGAGGTGACCGAGACGTGTAACCAACGGTACCACATACGGTTACGCCGGGTGATACGCCAGTATGGCGATGACGAATAGACGCTTCCAATGTGCGTTCACCGCGATGTCGCCAAACACAGATGAGACCATCATGATCCTGTAAACAGAACCTGGATTCATCGGAAAACATGACATTTTGCCATTAGTGTACCCAAGTTCGTCGTTGCGTACACCATCACAGGCGCTGCTGTCTGTGATGCAGCCTCAGGGGTAACCACAGCCATGGTCTCCTAGCTGATAGTCCATGCTGCCGCAAACGTCGTCGAACTGTTCGTGCAGATGGTTGTTGTCTTGCAAACGTCCCCATCTGTTGACTCAGGGATCGAGACGTGGCTGCACGATCCGTTACAGCCATCCGGATAAGATGCCTGTCATCTCGACTGCTAGTGACACGAGGCCGTTGGGATCCAGCACGGCGTTCCGTATTGCCCTCCTGAATCCACCGATTCCGTTTTCTGCTAACATTCATTGGATGGCGACCAACGCGAGCAGCAATGTCGCGATACAATAAACCGCAATAGCGATAGGCTACAATCCGACCTTTAATTGTAGAAATATTAATTCGCAATTTGCAAGAATTTCCGACTTAAGCTATTATTTTTTAGTTGGTCTATGCTTTTGCAACACATGAAAATTTGTGCCGGACAGGGACTCGAACCCTGGTCTCCCGCTTATCGCGAGCGGTCGCCTTAACCACTTGGCCACCCGAACACGCTCCCCGGCCAGACCCAAACTTCCATATGTTGCACTTGCCTACTTCCCCTGGTGCTCGCACGCATTTAGCGTGATTCCCGCGACGGGGAAAGACATACTTACACCATCTTTAGCCAATCTAGGCTCTCATATATACAATGATTTTTCTGTTCTAAAGCAATAGAATTGCCGATGGTCCACAGCTATAAATGTTAATTATACAAATATATGAATTCGCAATTTGCGAGCTTCCGACTTTCGCTGTTATTCTTTAGTTGGTCTATGCTTTTGCAACACATGAAAATTTGCGTCGGCCCGGGGAGCGTGTTCGGGTGGCCAAGTGGTTAAGGCGACCGCTCGCGATAAGCGGGAGACCCGGGTTCGAGTCCCGGTCCGGCACAAATTTTCGTGTGTTGCAAAAGCATATCATTGTATAATCGGACCTTTATCAAAGTCGGAATCGTGATTGTATGCATTTCACAAACCTCACCCGAGGCATCACAACAACGTTTCACAAGGCAACGCCTGTCAACTGCTGTTAGTGTAGGAGAAATCGGTTGGAAAGTTTCCTCACGTCAGTACGTTTTAGGTGTCGCCACCGGCGCCAAACTTGTGTGAATACTCTGGAAAGCTAATCAAATAAATGTTCAAATGTTTGTATAGTCTATGAGACTTAACTACGGGGTCATCAGTCCCTAAACTTACAAACTACTTACGAACTACTTACGAACTAGGACGGCACAAATATCCATGCCCGAGGGGGGGATTCGAACCCCCGACCGTAGTGGCCGTGCAGACCGTGACTGGAGCGCCTCAGTCTCCTCGGCCACCGCGGCCGGCGAAAGCTAATCATTTGCAAATCACAGCATCTTCTTCCTGTCGGTTAAATTTCGCGTCTGTATCACGTCACTTCGTGGTGTAGCAATTTTAATGGCCAGGAGTGTAGAAAGAAAGATCCTTTATTATATAACTACATAAGGACATACTCTGTGACTGGTATCCTCTTTAACTGATAATATATATTTAAAAAAAATCATGAAACATTTCTAAGGCTTGTATGTGAGATTTTTATATCAATTTCGGTATTTAAATTTTAAGTAGTATTGAAATGAATTAAAGGCAAAACACAACAAACCCTAGATTTATCTGTAACGTTAATGTAAAACACAAAGCCATGAGACAAACTGAATCAGGAATTCATCAATTATTTATCAATATTTATTTGCTAGTCAAGGAACTACATGGAAGCATGTGGTACTCTATTATGACGTCACAATGCCACTGAACATTAAATTGAAAACTCTGTAATAAAATCTGTCAACAAAAGTGTTTTACTTTCACCAAATAGTCTCCTAACAGGAAAGTTAGATTTTGCACTTTCCTCGACTACTTCTTTCCTCTCGAAAGCGATTCTGCTCGAATCAGCATACAGCATTTAATTAAAAACAAAAAGGTGATTCAAACGCCGCGGTGGAGTAGCCGAGCGGTCTAAAGCGTCTCGCTGCGGAGCGCGCGGTTGCTCGCCGTGGAGGTTCGAGTCCTCCCTGGGGCATGGGTGTGTGTGTTGTCCTTAGGTTAGTTTAGTTTAAGTAGTTTGTAAACTACGGACTGATGACCACGCAGTTTGATCCGATAGAATTACAAACAAAAAATGTTTGTATAGTGCTATTGGTTACACGTCTCTGACACCTCTTGTTCGCATTGACGGCACTTTGAACAGTGGCCGTTACATTTCAGATGTGTTAGGACCCGTGGCTCTACCCTCCATTCGATCCCTGCGAAACGCTATATTTCAAAATAATGCACGACCGCATGTTGCGGGTCCTGTAAGGCCTATCTGGATACGGAAAATGTTCGACTGCTGCCCTCGCCAGCACATTCTCCAGATCTCTCACAAACTGAAAACGTCTGGACAATGGTAGACGAGCAACTGGCACGTCACAATACACCAGTCACTACTCTTGATGAACTGTGGTATCGTGTTGAAGCTGCATGGGCATCTGTACCTGTACACGGCATCCAAGCTCTGTTTGACTCAATGCCCAGGCGTATCAAGGACGTTATTACGACCAGAAGTGGTTGTTCTAGGTACTGACTGATTTCTCAGGATCTATGCTCCCAAATTGCGTGAAAATGTAACCATATGTCAGTTCTAGTATAATATATTTGTCCGAAGAATGCCCGTTTATCATCTGCATTTCTTTTTGGTGTAGCAATGTTAATGGCCAGTAGTGTATACACTCCTAGAAAAAGGAAAAGGAACACCATAAATTCGTCGACCCATCAGAGGGAAATTTTATTGGCACTTTCTTGAGGATGGATGCAACACACGATCACACCGACAGAGTCATACCAACGTGAATATGGTTACCAGAACGTGTGGAACGTTGACAATAGCACTCCTTTTGCAGCAATGCAAGCTGCAATTCTCCCATGGGGACGATCGAAAAGGTGTCGAATGTGGGCTTTCTGGATTGCTTCACATGCAATTATCACCTGGTGCCTCAATGGAGCCAGATTTCGTGCTGGTCGCGTAGACAACCCAAGATGACGTACCATCCGGTCCCAAACATTCTCCTTGGGGGACAGATCTGAGGATCGTGCTGCCCAGCACCTTGAAGAGCACGTTGATACGTGTGCGGCATACATGTGTACCTACATTGTCCTGTTGGGAAAGCATATCGCCTTATTGGTGCGTAACGGTAGTTCAAATGTTTGTATAGCTTATGGGACTTAACTATGGGGTCATCAGTCCCTAAACTTACAAACTACTTATGAACTACTTACGAACTAGGACGGCACAAATATCCATGCCCGAGGGGGTATTCGAACCCCCGACCAGAATTACAAACATTTGAACATTTGATTTTTTGTGATTCAAACCGAAAATGGCTCTTATAAAATATTAGGTGATGTACAGTGAGATTCAGATATGATGAGGACATACTAAGTACATAATAAAATAGAAAACAAAAAATATTCAATTTTAGTGGTGTAGCAATGTTAATGGCAAGGAGTGTACTAGAACGCGTTCGAAACGCAACAGGTACAGCGCCACGCGGTGGTTTACGGAGTGTGTACGTACAGGACGGCAGGGCTGTCAACTGTGTCCTTCGCGGACTGGTCTGTAGTGTCGCACCCGCCACGGCCGGTGTCTAAGGGGTGCGCCGCGGCGTCTCGGGCGAGGCGAGGGGCGCGACCCCGCCGCAATATTTGCCAAATTAATAGCGCCATCAATTCCGGCGGTGCCTGGCTGGCGGAGACCCGCGGCAATATGCCGCCCTGATGATATTACACTCGACGCGCCGCCGCCTTTATTGGCTACCCAAATAGAGGGACGCTCTTCCGCGTCATTTGTTAAACCATTATTGTGCGTGCGCGGCGGCTGCCGGGATCAATACGTCACGCGCCGGGGTTGCAGGTGGCACGCACTGCGTGGGCGGGGGGGGGGGGGAGAGGGAGGGGGGGGGGAGAGGCCGACTTTATTGTCGCGTCGAGTCATGGCGCGACCCCCGCCCTGCCCACACACGCGCAGCGTCGCGTTCTCACACCACACACCAGCCACCAGCGTCGGCATTGATCTGTGGCTTCGTCATTTTCCATATTCGGGCAGTGGCGGCGCGTCGTATGTATTCAATGGTCCAGTGAAACTCCAGAAAAAATAAATAAATAAAATAAAAGTGTTTTTAAACTATCATTTTTCGTTTCGGTCTTCTATCAGGTCATTTTATATGTACATTCGAAGTAATATTTATTTATTTTTTTTTTTTTTTTTTTTTTTTTTTTTTTTTTTTTTTTTTTTTTTTTTGCATGAGAAACGTTTGACGTCGCGTATACAGCACGTTTACGAGTCCTCGGCACTTCTTCAGTTGGGAGACGTCTTCTCGTCCAAAGTTGGTTACAGTATATGCTAATGATAGCATCGCCTGTGGATCTTTTGGTTAGCTGGGATGGTGTGTAACTTCTGGTTTAGGGTTCTCTGTTGTGCCTTTTTTGTCTTGTCATCCTCTGTTGCCAGCTTGACTGGCTGGAGCTTCTCAATATTCTTCTGTCTTCCTCGCATGGATTGTGTCGTTACGTCTATCCCTTCGGTCTGCGTCCCTGGAGATGGGACAAAAGGGGCAGCCTTCTTTTCCTACATGGCGCGTATTTCTGCTTTCAGTTCTTCTATTTCTCGGCGTGTTGCGTCGAGTTCGGCGCGCATTGGCGCCCTGTCCTCCATCATGGCGGCTTTCGAGGAGTGCAGGGCCTGCACTGCGTCTATCATCTGCTTGCGTCACTGGTCGCGCAAGGTTTGTCTTGTGGCTAACCCTCATCCCTCACTTGCGGGAGGTGTCGGGGAGATCACGGTCTCTTCGTGTGCCGCCTTCTTGCCGGGGGTGGCCTGGAACATGCGAGGTCTCTTCTGGTCGTCAATCCACCCAAGGATCCACCACCAAAGGCGATGGTTTGCAGCGTGTGCGCCACCGCAGTTTGCCCACTTCTTCGCGGCGTCCTGCGTCTCTGCGCATTCGAGAGTGTTGTGCGCCTCCGCGCACTTCGGACACGCGAAGGTGTTCGTGCATTCCTTCGCCTTGTGGCCGAGCTTCTGGCAGAGAAAACACAGCTCTGCCTTCCTCTTCCTTCTTCTCTGACTCCGACGCCGACGCGTTTCCGCGGCGCCAGCCATGTGCAGCACCTCGGAGGCGAGATGTTGCATGATCGCCGCCATCAAGCCATTCATTCTTAGGCTTGTGAGCCGTTTGCTTTGTGCGGGCCATGTCGAAGCGTAGCGGCGAGCGACGTGAGGGTGCGTACGGGACATGAGCAATGTATCACGTTTACGTTTACGAGTCGTAGCGCAGCCGGTTATTATAGGCGGCAGTGGTCGCAGCTTAGTGGTCGCATTCTCTTCTGAACTCCCTGAAGGCGCTCCCGCGGCAGGCAGGGGCAAGGGTAAACGCCGCTTTTAACACTGGCGTTGGAACTGGTTGAGACGTCAGCTCCTGGCTAACCGAGCCCTGGTGGTTACGCACGAATGGTCCCGAAATAAGATAATAGAGCTACTGCGCACCTCACCTTGCGCACGAGTCAATCCTCCATGAAGGCAACTTCCGCTCTTCGTATTTCGTTTTGGCGCATTCAAGATTCATAAAAAACGCGTCATATTTGGTAAATTATAACGCATCAAACGAAAGCTTTCAGAAGATACGATCATGAATAATAATGAAGTCACTACTCTTCACCTTGCAAGAATAGTGTGGTTTTCGGCATCGATAGGCTCTGTCGGTGTCTTGAAAGGAAGATATAAGATGAACATTAACAAGAGTAAAACGAGGGTAATGGAATGCAATGTCAGAAAATCAGGCGATGCTGAAGGAATTAGATTAGATAATGAGACAATAAAAGTAGTAGATGAGTGTTGTTATTTGGGTAGCAAGATAACTTCTGATGGCCGAAGTAAGGAAGATATCAAATGCAGTATGGCTATGGGAAGAAAAGCGTTTCTAAAGAAGCGAAACTTGTTAACATCCAATATTAATTTAAATGTTAGGAAGTTCTTTCTGACAGCATTTGTCTGTAGTGTAGCATTGTATGGGAGTGAAACGTGGACGATAAGGAGTTCAGATAAAAAGATGAGAAGCTTTTGAAATGTGGTCATACAGACGAATGATGAAAATTAGATGGGTAGATCACGTAACTAATGAGGAGGTACTTAACCGAATTGGGGAGAAAAGAAGTTTCTGGCACATCCTGACTAAGTGAAGGGATAGATTGGTTGGACACATTCTGAGACATCAAGGAATCGTCAACTTAGCATTAGAAGGAAGTGTGTGAGGTAATCGATAGAGGGAGACCGAAGGACGAATACAGTAAGCAGATTCAAAAGGATGTAGGTTGCCGAACGTATTCTCAGATGCAGCGGCTTGCACAGGACAGGGTAGCGTGGAGAGCTGCATCAAACCAGTCTGCGGACCGAAGACCACAACACAGGCGCTGTCGAAGGTGGTTGGTTCGAGACCGACTGCAAGCAATGTTTTTAAACCCAATCTTCTCTGTAACATATACGGGAACAATGACTTATGTATTGTTACTTGCCACATATACTTTGGACATTTTTGCAAATGTGTCGCGATCAGCCTTTGCAAATACGTAAGGTTTGGAGGGGGTGCTGCTTACAGTGTCACGTGACCCGAAGGTAGCTTGTCTCTTCTTCATAACAGATTCAGTTTGTCACAGTCACTTAACAGTGTAATCAGTTACTTACTGTGTTTTAGTGTTCATGTGCACATTCATATGGTCTTCGTGTTTATTATAAAAGAAAAATGAACAACGTTCAGTATCTTTTAGAAACGAATTACTCAACTTTAAACTTGGAAGAGAAGTGTGAAATAACGAAGCTTGGTAGGCCGACACCTCAGCTCGAGTTGAAGCAAGCGCAAACAGGCCGAGGTAAGGCATTCTGCATATCTTGTAACGAAAATATATCTAAGCGAGGGGGTGCCGAAATATTAACGTCGGGGGGAGGGGGCGTTAGGTGACGGCGCCGAAAGAATTCATCCCCCAGTCATCTGAAGCAGAAGCCGCCACTGTATTCGGGCCATCCCATTGCAAATCTGACAGCAAAAACTTTGCATTTTTGTAATAGAAAGTAGACGTTTACTTAATATCTTTGACACACTCGCAGCTCTGATACGAAAACGCTTCTGGTTGCTTCGTAGGATCGAAAGTAATTTAATTTCTTAAAATCGCATGATTGTGACACTCACAGCTCGGAATTGTACGAAATAAAATTTTCCAATAAATTACAAAATGAAGACACTGTTGTATAGATTCATGTGGTATTTATGCGGTATTTGTAGGATTTAAATTTCAAGTACTTTTCATCATTTGTCGTCTTTTGCCTATAAAATGCATTTTTAAATGGAACAAAAAGTATGTGACATAGTTCAGCATTTGATTTAAAAACATTTTCAGTAAACAGTTTTATGGTGTCTTGAATAGAGTTGTAAAAAAATATAATGTATCTGAAACTGTGCCTAATTTGCCGGCTGCGCTACGCCACGTTGCATGCATCCAGTCGGTCCTCATGCCCCCTGTTTATCATGTCCAACTGCGATGCGTCTTCCCTTGTAGACTCCCGTAAACTATATGGTGTTTGTTTAGTTGTATTGAATTCTGATTTTAACTCGGACATTCCTCCCTGTATTTTCTGTTCAAAATGTTCCTGTTCCTCTTTTAAGGAATTTACCGAAACATGAATTCGTATGGAAAGATTCCCTTCTTCGTTACAAAATGTTCAAATGTTTGAAAAGCTTATGGGACTTAACTACGGGGCCATCAGTCCCTAAACTTACAAACTACTTATGAACTAGCTTATACTAAAGACGGCACAAACATCCATGCCCGAGGGGGGATTCGAACCGCCGACGGGGAACGGCCTCGCACATCGTAGCATAGCGCCTCAATGCACTCGGCCGCTCCGCCGCGGCTCTTCGCTACATACTGAAACTTTGCCTCATTAGGATATGCTACTCAAGTGATACGCACATCTTCTTTACACATTGTCTCTGTAAATTTTTGTTGAGTTGCCAGCATGAAACGCAATGAGTCTAGAAAGCGCAGCGTTATTCGTGGCATGATTCGCTCGGAGAAAGAGATGTACTCTTCTATGTTGTCAGATACGACACTGTCCTTTTCTTTCTGCAAACCGAAATCACCCATGTGCTTAACAAGGAAGTGAGCATCGTATCTACGCAAATTGAAAAATTAGACGGATATGTGGTCGTGGGAGTTGAAACAGCAAATTACATGTATTGTGAGCTGCAACGTAGAACCTACACGTTAGGTGTCAGTGGTACCTACGTGGAGTTTCCGCATCCCGATTAAGGGACAGTCCACAAATGTGACAGTCAACTGTCTTACTCGCAAAAGGCGCCATTCTCCTTCGAGCTGGTCATGCGAATGTTGTTGCTATATAAAATATCAACTTCCTGTGTACGTTTTTCGATCTCGGAGAACAATCATCTCATAGAATCATCCCTGACATACGATTCAAATTTATTAAGGGTGGAGTCATAAAAGCACACAACCGATACGCCGCTTCCCTGATAACCCTTTATTATTCCTGGTTTTTGTACAAGTATTTCTTGAAATTCGTATATTAGAGATATTAACTCAAGCTTTTGTCTCATTTCAATATATTCGGACTAGTAATCTCATCTGAGGCACTGGCAATGAGACTATTAATAATAATCTGTCTCTTTTATACGGAATGTTAGAAGCAGTCAAGTCACTATATAATATATGACGATTTTTTTAATTAATCTCTCCATGTTTCAATAATCTTATATTGACCCTTTGACTCTCATTGGGCAAAAGAACACGTTCATTTTGCGAGGTCGATCCGCTGTCGTTTCCAGGGAAATCTTTCTCATGTCTGCATTCGCAATTATTACAACCATTATCGTAGACTTCATTACTAAAATATTTGTCATTGTCATGTATTACGTCTAATGTTTCACGTTCGGATAAAAATTTGTATACATCTTCATCCGAAAACGTAGTTAATTTTTCCCTCCACTGAACTGGTAGTCTTCCCTTTAGAATTCATATGTTATAGGTCTGTCAAGATAGTGCATTTTATTTATTTCTCAAAATATTCCCGTAGATTGCCTTTCTTCGGGTTATAAAGTTTGAGACTGTAAATTCGTAACTTGATCTATTTACTCTTTGACTAGTATTTGTCTATAAAGAATTGTTCGAGTTCATATTGTGTCCGGAATGTATCAGTTTTGTGCAAACACCAAATCGCAGCTGCTCCTCTTGTTTTAGAGACAATGATTTGAACTTTAACCCTTTCGGACCAAGTACTGGGAGAAACGTCTCTTAAAATTTTTGATAAAAATCATCGGATGGGTAGAATTTTTAGCGTTAGAGAACGTGTGAAATGATTTTGTTTTAAAAGTACTTATTTCGTCCTTTACCGTTTGTACTGCGTTAAAACGTACCAGAATATAGATGTATCATTACCGTGTTAATTGGCCATTGGAAATGATAAATCGTCTGAATCAATATTATTACGACAGTTTACCAAGAAGGTTAACCTCCTTCCTAGCCGTTTACTTTTGCTTCAGGCTGAGACGGCACAACGTCTGAGCGATTATAATTTTTTTCGGTACAACTGACATCGATATTATGAATTCGACCCTTAGGCTGATTCCTAGTATCTTTGGATATTCGTTTATTATCCTTACCCGATCCATATTATCTAATGATTAAATAATTTTTAATCTTTGCCGAATAATTAGAGTGCTAGAATCTACTGCAATTTGATTTTGCGATTTGGCTTCACTCGCCTAATTTTTGATCCCTTCTGCAAGGCCCTTTCGTAGTTGTTCGACCTTGTCCGTTATGTATCTCTCGCTCTTGATAGTTTCTTGATCTTTAATTTATAGTATCTCGCTCGACCTACTCCGCTAATTGATTAACGCTTTCCTTTACGTCTATGTTTCATTTCTTTAACTGAGAAACATCGTTATCTAAGTTGACTATAAACTCCCGTAAACTATATTGTGTTTGTTTAGTTTTACTAATTCTGAGATTCCTCCCTGTATTTCCTATTCAAATTGTTCCTGTTTCTCTTTCAAGGAATTTACCCAAGCATTTATTTCTATACGCAATTCTAAATCACGTACTCTCATTTCTTTGCGAAATTGTCTTCCTTTATAGCATCGTTGTCGTTCTTCATCGCGCTGCCTTATTTCTTCGCAGAATTGAATGTCACGTTGTTTCATTTCTTCCCAAAACTGTAAGTCTCCCATTACACTATCTTTTTATCTCATTTATTTCTTCACGAAATTGAATGTCACTCTGTTCGCTCATTGATTCTGGGTATACGTTCGGCTAACATCTGTGTAAGATCTCCATACCCAAGTGATGAGTTGTCATCCATCGCAGCAACTGTGTTTTATATGTTAGAAAATAGCCACCAGTCTGCAGATACCTGAAGAAGGGCAATAATTGCTCGAAACCGGTTGTGAATAAATCTGCAACCTTCCAGCTGGTGGCTGTTGTCTTTTTTAACCCCTTATTGGACTGTGGATACATTTTGTACCACTATATCTCTATTATCTACAGTTTCTGCCATAGATTCTGTATGTTGAATTCAGTTATAATCACTAATACCAACATTTTCTAATTTGTCATTCATGGATCTGGTCTCTCTACTGCACTCTATACCTATCTCCTCAACCTGAATATTACGAACTTTCACGTTATCCGTATTAGATCTGAGGTAATAACTTCTGTTAGACGTATCCAACAGGAAATAATAATAATCAGTTTAAAATATTACGGTAATGTAAAGGTAGAGATCGCTGAATATATATATTCAGCGATCTCTACCTTTACATTACCGTAATATATATCCCGTGCGGGGTTACTATATCCCCCATCGGGCGCCTCCCCAGGTTGCGGATAGGGGAAAGCCTCCCAGATATGGGTGGTACTGGGGAAATGAAACACTCAGGGCGGACAAAAACTACCACAAAAAATCCAGACACGTCTGTGTGAGATTCGCCGGTACTCTGGTCAGCGTCTGTTCTCTTCGGAGCTCACCACAAAACCCATTTCAAACCATAAATCATGGCAGCACATAAGGAAAAGAATCCGCTACCCCAAGCCTCGGTTAAGAAACTGAGAAATGGACCTGATCATCGGATTTCGGGGGATCAGGCCTGTCATGAAGAGAAGAATCGGAGCTTCTCAAAAACCTTGAAAATGAAGAGAAAAGTATACATCGGCACACTTAACACAAACACACTGCAAAAAGTTGGTAAACTCAAGAACCTCACGGACACCCTTGATAAATTTGACATAAAAATTTGTGCTATACAGGAAACACGATTCAGAGACGAAAATGACTTCGACTCGGAAAACTATACAATTTTCAAAGGAAAGCCCGCCACTAAAATTCCAAATTCAAACCGATATATCTTTGGTACAGGATTCGTCGTCCACAAATCCATCAAAAATTCCATAGTAAATCTCCACTCCAAGAACGAGAAAATGTCCACCCTCACAATAAAGGCAGGAAACAAAATGTACACAATAACCAATGTACATGCACCTACAATGGATCAGAACAGGAAGAACCCACAAATGGTAGAAAAATTCTGGGAAGACATTGAAGAGACCATGAATAAAATTCCTGCAAAACACGTGAAAATTCTTCTAGGTGATTTTAACGCCCAGTTGGGCAAGGAAAAGAAATAGAGTAACATCACAGGACAACAAACCGCCCACAAACGCACAAACAAAAACGGTGAAAGACTGATAAATCTCTGTAAAAATTTCAACCTTAAAATCATGTCCACCCAATTTGAGAAACCCCACAGGAAATTGACAACATGGAAATCACCCAACAATTCCCTGGGGTGAATTTCAGATAGACCATGTCGTTATATCTAAGAGAAATTCACAGGCAATCCTAAATGTGAAAACAAGAAAAGGTTTTTTTGACTCGCATCATCATCTGCTTCAAATCAAAACACGATTTATCCCAGACAGAAAACTCCATAAAACTAAAACAGTCTTCAGAACAGACCCAGAATATCTGAAAATTAACAAAGAACAAATAACAAAAGGAATCTCCAAGATAGCAGAAACCAACTGGACGGAACTCTCACAGAAAATAAAAGACCTAATAAAACAAGGCCAACCCCCACGAAAACGGAAACACAGGTGGTGGAACGCATTGTGCGACCAAGCGATCGAGCAGAGGACCATGGCCTGGAAGAACTTTAGCAGTCACAAATCACCTGAAATTGGGAAAGTTTTAAGTCAGTGAGAAAACTTTCTTCAAAAACTATTCGCATGGAGAAACGTATCTACGAAAACAGCCGTCTCAGAGAGATCCAAGAAGATTTCACCAGAAACAACACACGAAATTTCTACAGAACCTTCAGGGAAAATATGACCGGATACCAACCACCCAATCTCTGTTTAAAAAAAACCTGATGGATCCTTGGGAACTAACACGAAGAAGAACTGTGAAATTCTCGCTCAATACTTTAACAAATTGCTCATCTGCAAAAGTCCCTCAGAAAAATTGCACTTTGAAACTCCTGAGCCCAATCCAGACTCACAGCCACCGACCCTACATGAAATCATTGAAATAACGAAAGCACTGAAAAACAAACAGAGCACCCGGTGAAGACGGTCTGATCGCAGAAATTTGGTAATTGGATCATGCACAAATCACACCAAAAATCCACAAAATTATTGAAAACTGTTGGCTCACAGGAAAAATCCCGGGAGAGTGGAACTCGGCTCTTATTCACCCACTTCACAAAAAAGGAGACAAAACTGATCCAAACAACTACAGAGGAATCTCCCTGCTCCCAGTCACCTACAAAATTCTCTCCAAAGCCCTGTTAAACTGACTGGAACCACAGATTGACCCTCAAATTGGCGACTATCAAGCGGGCTTCAGAAAAGAAAAGTTCCTGCAGCGAACAGATTTGGAATCGCCGCACAATCCTAAACGTAAGACACTGCAGGAATACTACAGTAATATTTGTGGACTTCAAAAAAGCCTATGACTCCATTGACCGAGACACACTCTTCCAGACTCTAAAAGAGATGAAGGTTGACCTTAAAACCCGGAATCTAATTCAAGAGACCCTCACTAACACCAAATCCGAAGTCAAATTTATGGTAGAATTATCAGAGCCCCTTCGAAATCAAAACCGGCGTCCGGCAAGGCGATGGTCTCTCACCCATCCTATTCAATGCAGTCTTAGAGAAAATTATTCGTACATGGGAAGGAGAAGTCAAAGGAATTCAACTAGGCAGAAATAAGGAAAAGATAACCCACATAAAATGCCTAGCTTTTGCAGACGACGTCGCCATACTCTCGAATAGCAGAACGAAAGCACAACATGCACTAGAAAAACTCCACGAGATAGCCACGAAAAGCGGTCTATAAATTTCTTATGAAAAAACACAATTTTTTGATACAAAATCATCAGATAAACTCTCACTAAAAACAAAGTACGGAAAAATTCTACATGTCAGTGAGTTTAAATATTTAGGCGAAATCATGCAAAAATCTGGGCTAAACACAAAAGCAAACGAAGAAAGAGTCTCAAAATTACAGAGAGCCTATAAACTCACCTGGTCCCACTACAATAAAAAATGTATTTCCACGGCCGCAAAACTACGACACTACAACACAGTAGACTTATCAGAAGCTCTCTACGCATCAGAAACGACGAGCACCAAAGGAATGGCAAAAATCAAGGAGATTGAAAAACAAGAAAGGAAAGTTCTGAGAAAAATCCACGGTGCAGTTTTTAAAGAAAATATCTGACAAAAAAGACCCACGGAAGAACTGTACAGACACTCAGAAACAATCACGACACATATCAGAAAACGCAGAGCAAAATTTTTCATGCATATCGCCAGAATGAATGACCTCACACTAACTAAAGGAATATTCAACATAATTTCTGCATCGAAACTGGGCACATCTTGGTACAAACAAACCATAGAAGACCTGAAAACATTAAAAATCTCTATAGAAGACATACAAGACCGCAAAACCTGTAGGTAAAAAATCAGAAACCAAAAAGTTAACTTTAAGTTACAACACAAAAACAACAGACGAAAATGGACAGATGAACAAAAGAAGTCACAAAGCGAAAGAATGAAAGGTTTTTGGGAAGAAAAAAAGAAGATTAAAAACGGGAATAAAAGCTAGATTTTTGTGTTTTTAGCGCTCTCCTTAAGGGGAATGTACGCAAATAATAATAATAATATATATATCTCATCAAAACGTACCGTATCTTTCTAATAATGATAATTTAGCCCAGTGTTTACACGATGAACTTCGTTTCCAGGTAAATATTCCTTTATCTATCAAACGGTAAATTTTGATGGTGTGAGTGTCTTTTCAAAGAATCTCGGTATTAAAACTGCATTATGGTCTCCAGATTGCTTTTGTATCTCAGATTCCGTCAGCACATGGAAGTAATCAGTTGCATAGATGGTTAATAGTTCACAGAAAACAGTTTGATAAATTATACCAAAAAGATCATTTGGTTAAATTTTACTGTAAGTCTACAGTACTTCTGGGTAATTTACCAAACCGTACTATGTCTTAAAATGCGTGTTTTGGAAATTAACGTGATGTTCCCTTTACCCTCCAAACTTCCATGGTATGGGAGAGTAAATACGAAATCCGTCAAAACCGTCACATTACGATGAAGTTATTAAGCTTATGCTGCGTGATGTTCCTTTGTTACACTATCTGAGAACAGGGCACGTGATCTAGTCAGCCAACCACAACTAGGGGTTACCATACGTCATCTTTTTCCCGGATGTCCTCTTTTTGAGGCAAGAAAATGTGTCCGGCCGGGATTTATAAAATTCTACAAAATGTTCTCTTTTCTTGGGTTCCGAGAAAGAAAATTTATTTTTGTGTCATTGGCGACGACATGTTCATTCGCGCTGCATTTACAAACTGTTCGCAACTATTATGAGCGTACACAGAGTGAAATTGCTGTTTACAGTTTCGCACTCCGCATGGGTCTGACAGTTGCAAACGATTCGGAACTTCTCTACGAAGGAACCCGGTTGTCTATCCTGTATTCAACCAGTGCATTCTGTCTTTTGCTTTACGTTCTATGGAGTTGATTTTGATATACTTTGTGGTTTAGGTTAAAGCTGTTGTGGTGTCGCCCAAGTCTGAAGTGCGCGCCACGTACTTTCGCCGCGCGCCGCCATGCAAGCACGGCGCGGCGTTCTTATAGACGTCGGCCACGAGCGCCCTCTGCTGCAACCCCTCTCGTGGCCACCACTGAACTGCATCGCTCACTTGGGAATCAGACAGGCACTAGGACTCATCAGTAGGCAGGCCTCTAGTTAACTATGTATCTGCATTCCACTAGTCTGCTGCCCTCCAAGTTAAGTATTGTACCATATTTCTGCGAAATATGTATCTTGTTCTGATCTAGATTTGTGTTTCTAGTTTCTGCTGTTCCACTGGCTGTTCACCTCCGACTCTGTACCCGCACACGCGTGCATCCTATTTCCCTGTGTCGGTCTCTCTCTACTCGGCCACCGACACCTAGGACAACCGGCGGCAACGAGACACAAAAGTGGCGAAGAGGATGGGAGATTGTGTGTTCAAGATCGTAGGTAGCCTTTTGCTTCAAAATAAATTACGAACTTAAATATAACGTAATACCGAAGAGAAAATCAGTGTTAAATATGTGCTCCTGGAGAAATACAAATCATTCAAGAGAATGATCAAACGAATGTAAGAATTAATAATGCATTGTGCTCCGATCAGCTTTGTAATTTTATAATTTTTTTTAAAAAGATTATCAAAGGAAACAACATACCAGCAGCTGAAGTGTGGTGTGCATATTTGAATCACTTGTGAACACACAGTGTACAAAAGACAGGAATAGATTTAAAATATACTGTATGTATACAGTATAATTTAAAACATTTGAAATTGTTAAAAAAAAGAACCACCCTCTTGAGAGAGATTTCGTCGTCCACCAATTGTAGTTGGTTCAAAAGTGAATAAGACAAGAATGAGACAATTAAGAGAAGTGATGAGGAATAAACTGTCAAGGTTCTAACGCCCGTCACCGCTTTTCGGAATGACTCAAACTGAGCCCTAATATTTTCCTGAATCACGGAAAGTTTTATTAGTTCACAGTCTCTATAAAAAAAGTCATTCCACTGTAGGTGAAGATGAACTTATAGGCTGACTGAAGTCCATTGCGTTGTGAGCTGTATTCGGCATTCACTAAAAGATTTGATGTTACAGTATCTTTTCGTAAATCATAAACATGTCAGTTGATATGGAAACGATTTTATTTCCACTTAAATAAAGTTTAAACACAGTCTGTTTAAATCAATCACATTGTTGCACAATCAAAAAAATAAGAAAAATGCAGCAGCAAGCCGATAGAGCTGCTTACAGGTTTGTGACTGCTAGAAGACTAACTAAACACGGTTTCTCTCAAACATCTTTCTACGTAACCACGTAATAAGATTGATGACAAAGTTTCGTAATTCACAATTAAGCAATATTCTTTAACATTAAATATGCCAAATTACAGAAATTAAAACATTACATTTAAGCTTTGACTATTTATCTCAATGTATGTACATGTTTCATGAAATTTGTATTTAATGTGATACACAAATTTAAAGTCATCCTTTGACTAGTGTTTACAGTGCTCAAATTATTTACATTATTTGTGTTTTCGAAGTGCACACATATTTGTTTTGCCAATATTGTGTAGGCGTACTATTATTGTGACATAGAATTTTAATGTGTTTCAATTTACGGTCTAATTTTTTATTAATACGGATTTGTATATGGTTGTCGTAGTTTTGTTAATTTCGAAGATAGTTTCTTAGTACCAAACGGATTATTAATTTTAGTACATGAAAAATTATCAGTATTTAATTTAATTTAATTTATTTAAACAAAAGGTATATATGAAATCATGTTGTGCAATAGTTATAACATGTAGTATTGTTGTTTTTATACAAATTAGTATCTATATAGGTTCAGCAATTTCCGGAACTAAGTGTAATGCATTTTTAGTGTTTGCAGCTATTATTTACGAAAGTATTAAAAATTGAAAATTACGTAAAAGGCCAGCCAAAGTTATATTTAAATCAACGTACTATTTATTAAAGGTATTTTACTAATAGTGTTAATAGAATTTCAAACTGAAAGCGAAATTGTGATATTTTACATGTCCGGTAGTGAAGTTTTACTTTAGGTGTCAGATATTTTGTGTTTCTATGTTGGCAACTGATTTATGTATGGAGTGTGCAACATAGCAGAAACGTTACAAGGTTCATAATATTTCGTTTCCCAACAAACACAGGGTTACTGTTTTAGTTTGTAGTAGTTTTACGTGGTTCATTGATAAAGTTGTTAATTACATTATGTTAACGATAAAGTGTCCTCTTTTTTATATGAAGTGTCCTCTTTTTTTGGTGATGAACATATGGTAACCCTACCCACAACAAACTGTAATAGCATTAGTCAGCTAACAGTACTCTTCCTCGCCGTGGAGCCAAGAAGAATATATGATTTAAACTCGCGAGAAATTTGAACAGGAGGACATGGAAGAGTTAGTTAAAACCCATGTGGACGTTATGTTTCAACAGCGTCTTGAACCAGTACTGCAGGACGGCTGGTTTGACTTGTGCCTTGTTTGATCGAGGTCTGTCTGTGAGTTGAATGGAATGACACGGCTGTCGGCAGAGCTCATTAAGCGACAACCGGTGACTGATGGCGGGCGAGGGAACACGTGTGAGCGTGACGAGGCGCGTTTCTACAGCAGGCCGAGGGGCCTCCCCCCATCCAACCAGGGTCTCTTTTGTTTGCTTTAGCGGCATAGCTGTTTAGCCCTGAAAGGACTTACCATAGCCGCGAACATCACTAACAGACCTATTACTACATGGATTGGCGCACTTTTATTGCGCAGAACGGGCGCAGTATACAGGGCGATTGTACACTGCTGAAACAATTAGGGGATCAGTTCTAATACAATACACAATATGCATATAGAAACATATTTTAACGATAAACAGTGCGGACAAACTGTAATTTGTGTGTGATGTTGTTGTTATGGTCTTCAGTCCGGAGACTGTTTTGATGCAGCTCTCCACCCTACTCTATCCTGAGCAAGCCTTTTCATCTCCTCATAAGAACGGCAACCCACATCCATTTGAATCGGTTTACTACATGCGTCTCTTGATCTCCCTCTGCGATTTTTACTCCACACACTTCCCTCCAATGCTAAATTTACGATTCCTCGATGTCTAAGAATGTGTCCTACCAAGCGATCCCTTCATTTAGTCAAGGTATGCCAAAAATTCCTTTTCTCGCCGATTATGTTCAGTACATCTTCATTAGTTATACGATCTACCCACCCAATCTTCAGCATTCTTCTGTAGCATGACATTTCAAACGCCTCTATTCTCTTCCTGTCCGCACTGTTTATCGTCCATGTTTCACTCCCGTACAAGGCAACACTCCACACAAATGCTTTAAGAAAAGACTGCCTTACACTTAAATTGGTGATTCTTAAACCAGGTATTTGTTATGATTAAATTATGTTCCGTGCAAAACTCTACCAGGCGACTTCCTCTTTCATTCCTTCTACTATTTTACCTTCTCTTCCTTTTCCTACTACCGAATTCCAGTCTCCCATCACAATTAACTTTTCCTCTCCCTTAATTGTCTGAATAATTTCCTTTAACTCCTAATACAATTATTCAATCTCCTCATCACCGGCGGAGCTGGTTGGCATATAAACCTGTACTACTGTTGTCGGTGTTGGCTTCGTCTCTATATTGACAATGATAATGCGACCACTGTGCTACTCATAGTAGTTTACCCGCATTCCTATTTTCTTATTCATTATCCGACCTACTCCTGTAATACCCCCAACTAATTTTGTATTTATAATTCTGTACTCACCTGACCAGAAATCCTGTTCATCCTGCCACCGAACTTCTCTAATCCCCACTATATCTAACTTCAACTTATCCATTTCCCTTTTTAAATTTTCTAATTTTCCTACTCGATTAAGGGATCTAACATTCCACGCTCCGACCCGTAGAATGCCAGTATTGTCTTTCCTGATGATCACATCCTCCTGAGTAGTCCCCGCCCGGAGATCCGAATGGGGGACTATTTTACCTCCGGAATATTTTACCCGAGAGGATGCCATCATCATATGTTCATACAGTAGAGCTGCATGTCCTCGGGAAAGGTAACGGCTGTAGTTTCCCCTTGCTCTCAGCCGTTCGCAGTAGCTGTGTGGCAAAGCCACATTAGCTGATGTTACAAGGCCAGCTCAGTCAATCATCCAGACTGTTGCCCCTGTAACTACTGAAAAGGCTGCTGCCCCTCTTCAGAAACCACACGTTTGTCTGGCCTCTCCACAGATACCCCTCCGCTGTGGTTGCACCTACGGTACGGCTATCTGTATCGTTGAGGCACGCATGCCACCCCACCTCGGCAATGTCAAACCCCCTTATTTCAATGTTTATGACATTTTATTACAATTGTTACAACTGTATTCTGTTTATGATACAATACGATATTTTGCTATCTCAGCGTTTTACTTGAGGTTTACAGGGGGTTTACTTAGAGTGAGGCACCATGGGCTACCATAATAGTGAAAAGGTCATTCCCGTTACCCTCTAATATAGTGCGTGATGACCTCGGACGGCCAGTACATTTTCACACCAGCGTGGCATGGAGAGTATGTGGTTATCTATCAGCTCTTGAAGGATACTTGGCCATTCTTCTATTAGTGCAATACCCACCTCTGCAACTGTTGTGGGAGGTGCTGGTCTGGCTACATAGCGTCTGCCCAGTGCATCTCAGACATGCTCAGTTGGGTTTAAGTCCATTGAATAAGCTGGCCACTCCAGTCCTTTAGTACGCTTAGCTTCAAACATGTTGTTCACCAGTGCAGCTCTGTGGGGACGAGCGTTATCGTCCACGAGAAGGAACCCATCTCCTATGGCACCAGCGAAGGGCACAACAAAAGGTCGAAGGATCTCGTCTCTATAGCTGTGAGCAGTCAAAGAGCCGTTGTGAACGACTTAGAGGTCCGTACGTCTGCCAATACTGACTCCTGCCCACACCATAATATGGTGATGTTTCCTACGCATAAACAAGATTATTTCGATTTCCACCTTCTCTCCACACAAGGGAACGACGATTGTGCGGCTGAACACGAAATCTTGCCTCATCTGTGAACAGAATCCGGCGCCGTTCGTTACGACTCCAATCCTAATGTTTGTGAGAGCTGAATGGTGTTGTGGTTTTAATTGGACGTACACCATAAGCATCCGTGCGTAGAGGCCACATTCCCGAAGGCGATTTCGGACTCTGTGTTGATATTGTACGTCCTGTTGCTGCCTGTAGGGTGCGTTGCAGTTGAGTTGAATTCAGCCCCCCCCCCCCCCCTCTCCCAGGGGGCTCACTGTTCTTTCTGGACTGCATTGCTTTTCCCTTTCCTATCCCCAGTCCTTCCCCACCTCACCGTGGGACCAATAATCTCAGCAGTTCGTGATCGTCGGTATGTTACTGGCGCAAAAAATGAATAAAAACCATCTTTTAAGTGGGTTGTATGCTGTGCCAAAAGGTTATATAACGCGAATTACGAAACAATAATTAGTCTGTAAAAACACTATTTACTCTTTGAATTTATTTCGTTTGTGTGTTTGTTCTATGAAAAGCTATTCTAAAGAATAAATACTACAAAAAAAAAAAAAAAAAAAAAAAAAAAAAAAAAAAAAAAAAAAAAAGTGCGAAATTGAAGGCAACATTGCCAGAATTTCAACACACTATATGGAGCATTCTCAGAGTTTTCAGTTTTCGAACAAACGATCATTTACATTCGTAAATGTTAATGTTCCTAAACGCAAATCCCTGAAAGTAATTTATAGCGTATGTTTTATATACCTAATTTTTAACAGATGTCACATATGAATTTGTATACATTTTATGATGGGGAAAAGTTGTTACAAAAATCGCAAAATTTATATAGTACTGTTTTGTGAGTAGTGGGCATTTTTCTTTTTTCGGTGCAGTCACAGTCTAGCATATACAGACGTGACGCTCACTGCAGTGAAAGTTGTCACCGACTGTCAGCTGCAGTGACACTAAAGCTTCTAGTGATGGGCAATGCGCCTTAAGAGTAATGTCTGTTTTCAACTGCTTTTCTACGTTAATAAGCAAAGAGTTTCTCTAATTTTACTATGCTTAGAACGCAAAAATTAGACACATAAATAATCCTGAAATAATTTTGCTGATTCAGTGATATAAACATCTTAATCGTGAGGCAATATTTACAAAGATGTGTATTTCTACAACTTATTCCGCTGAAAGGAATAGAAAAAAAATACCAGAAACATAAATTCATATAACAGTCTGGTCTTACATAACAGGCACTTTTTGACGTGTAACAATTTGGTGTGGAGTCTAATAATTCGAACATTTCTGCACTTCACTCGTCTTTCGTTTAGTAGCATATAGCCGGCCGCGGTGATCGAGCGGTCTGCGGCGTGCCAGTCACGGTCTGCGCGGCCGCTGCGGTCAGGGGTTCGAATCCCCCTCGGGCATGGATGTTTGTGCCGTTTTTAGTATAAGCTAGTTCATAAGTAGTTTGTAAGTTTAGGGACTGATGACCCCGTAGTTAAGTCCCATAAGCTCTATAAACATTTGAACATTTGAGTAGCTTATACTTTTGACTGTAATTATTTTCGCTTACGAAACGATTGCCTTAAAGATTCTTGCCATTCGTGGTACAGATATAGCAACAGTTGTGGATTGGTTTCTATTTTGAAGGGAAACTTTTTATTGATTGAAACACAGGGTGTTAATGTTACCAGTCAGTTTATTGTACCCACGACGCGTTTCGAGGGTTAAACCCCCATCATTAAGTAGAGTACACATAGGTTACGTTGCCCTGTCGCATTGTCTCCAGGCCGGCCGCGGTGGCCGAGGTGACTGAGGCGCTCCAGTCACGGTCAGCACGGCCACTACGGTCGGGGGTTCGAATCCCCCCTCGGGCATGGATATTTGTGCCGTCCTAGTTTGTAAGTAGTTCATAAGTAGTTTGTAAGTTTAGGGACTGATGACCCCGTAGTTAAGTCCCATAAGCTTAACAAACATTTGATTTGATTTGATTGTCTCCAGTGGCCACAGGTCTCTTGTGTTGTCATAACCTTACTTACATCTAACAAATCAGAGCCACCATTTTTCTCCTGTGGCCACTGGAGACAATGCAACAGGTCAACATAACCTGTATGTACTCTGATTAATATCATTCTACCTGATGATAGGGGTTTAAACGCTCGAAACGCGTTGTGGGTACAATAAACTAAGTGACTGGTAACAGTAACACCCTCTATTTCAATCAATTACAAACAACAGTCAAGTTAAATTATTACCAAAATGTTTTCATTTAAAGTAAAATTTTTATTTTTATTTTGTATTGTATTGTCACGTTTGTGAGAATTTTCTTTCAGTTATAACAATGGTGGCTAATCTGGTACATTAAATAATGTAGGTATTACCTTCCATTGAAGTTTCGTACGTTCAGCACTTACTGATTTGATTGGAATTGTAGTGAAGAAAGCTTGACGTTTGTGAGTAGAAAACCGACGTATTTGTGCAAAGGTCGGGACTTCTGTTGTTTATTAGCCATTTCTTGTTCTTAATGGAAAATGAAATTCTTCATTAAAAAGCAGTGTATTTCTAGAGACTCTTAAATAAACTGTCTTGCAAAGTACAGTTTCATATCTTCCAATGGGTCTCAGAAAACCTAATAAAGACATACGTGAAGTTATTTTGTAGTTATAACAAATTTTTATGGCACTACATACTTGCCCTGTTTTAAAAAGTACGTTAAAATCAATATAAATGATACTAATCACATTCATCCGATATAGTATTCAGAAATGTACTTTTCCAGCCGCTTGGGGCGTTGCTGTCTTGGCGTATAACAAAAATAAGTGGGTGACTGTCTATGTTAGACTGTCATATAGTCTTGTGCAACATCAAGGCTCAGCACTGTCACCCCAGCGTTTGTCCTCCGTATGGACACTGACTTGCGATCTTCAGTCATGGAACCGTTGGTCACTTCTGTGTGCTGAAGATATTTTGATGGTAAGTGATTACTTCTAGGAACAGACACCGCAGTGGAATCAGCGACTTCCTGAATTTGACTTCCGGCCGAATATCAAGAAGACAGAATATTTTCTTGATTCTCGACCTATAAAGGGAGAAATGACCATGATCATGAAATAAGAGAAATCAGAGCTCGAACGGAAAGCTTGAGGTGTTCGATTTTTCCAAGCGCTATTCGAGAGAGAGGAAAAGTAGAGGAATAATAGGAATAGTTACTTTAATCTTGGTATAACAGCTGTTATATATTGATTTTGATAGCAAAACTCGCCTATTTTGGTACTACGGCCATCATCAGGCTATCTGCGGGAAAATTTTTCATTAACATTTGTACAAGTTTTTATTCTGACTCTAAGTTTTGAATAAAAATTTTCCTGTTTTATCGATGTGTATCGAGTATGTATAAATTTCGATTTCCTCCAAAAAGTTCGTTTTATATCCCTTTGGTGTAATGTGTAAGTTTTTCATTGCATTTGTTATGTGATCAGCTTCATGATTTTCTGTTTTTATCAGCCGAAGAACGTTAAAACATGTGTATCTTGATTTCTTGTGCGTTATCTGTAACTTACCTAATTTCGAAATTTCTGCCTTTTTATCTTTTCAAGTAATTCGTATAAGCCTAGTTGTATGCCGAGCTTATAATGGCGTTTTTGCTTCACCGGAATTGATTACATTTTGACGTCGTGTGGGGGTTCTAAAAGCTAATTTTTTTTAATTTGTCTTCTTCAGTAACGTGTTAAGTTCGTTGAAAGTTTGTGCCTACATAAGTTTATGATATGTATTTGGATATTTGTTTTGTGAACTTATTTTTCGATAGTTTTCTCTCGTTCAGAATTTTAGTTGGTTTGGGTTTTTAGTGTTTTTCATGTTGGTTTTGCAACATATTCGAATCAAAATGGTTCTTGGGCTACATAGCTTTCTGCTCTAGCGGTAGACTTAGCAATCTGTCAAACATTGTGTTAAAATATGTGTATTTTTATGTAGTTGTTGGATTTGAGTGGTGGAGCCGTCTGTTAGTAACAGAGTATCGTCTACTTAGTGGTAATAATATATATACTATTTTCTTTACTAAAGGGTTATTACAGTCTAATAATCCAACAGCAAATAAAAGTAATTTCTGCAACTCGCTTGGACCAGCTATAACACAATCAAGATTTCTGAAAATCCTCGATCTCGCCCTTCTCAATTATGCAAGCAGGTTCATTTGCAAACTGTTGCATTAGTGCCTCAAGGACTTCGCTCATAGTTCCAGGAGCTAAATCGTTGCTCATATTGCGGTAAAAGATATGAAGTTTCCAAATAATTAGTCGTAAGGAAGGCAAAATGCAGTGAGTACATCTGTCTCTCCTAACATACGTGTTTGATTTCTCCCAGCAGCTTGAGCTTGAAGTTCTCTCCAAGGTCTCTGTGAAGAATGAACTAAAGCACAGGTAGTGACTTCGCAATTTTTATTCAACGCTGGGTTCATTGCACAAGCCAGTGCAAACGTACAGGCTTCCAATTACTGGCATGAAAAGGCTCTATGTAGTCCAATTCTTTAATACGTAGAATGAAGACGAACACTGAACACTGAATGACGGCCGATTCGTTACAATTTGTGACTGGTTCGCAGTCATTTTTGGTTACAAGTCTGAACGTCCACCACACATTCAATGCTTTTATACCATTGTTCCGAAAGACTTCTAAATGATATCTTTCAGTTGGCTTCAAATATGCACGTAAGTGTGTATGCGTACCTGGATGCAAACTTCGCCAACACAATAAAAAATTCATTCCCCAGTCTCTCTCACTCTAAATATCACTTACAAGACATTAAGGAAAATACTATTCGGGTTATGGAAGCACTGAAGGTGTACTGGACGTAGTAAGATACCTGTCAGTACTACGCGTCACATAGGTAGCCTACATTTGCTATCACGTAATTATAAATAAAAGATTTTGTCATGTTGTGAATTAAATTCGAGACTAATTAGGAATAGTCCCCTGAAAACCAACAACAACAACAACTAATTAGGAAGTTTGCAGTTTTCAATATGTATCTAAAATATTATCATTAATCACAAATTTAATGTAAAATATTTTTCAGAACATAAAATCTCTATGTAATTGCTAGGAAAAGAGTGGTTGTTCTTTGCTGGTCGAGGTTGTGGTATTCTAGTTATGGATGAGGATTGTCATATTTTTAGATGGAATTATTGGATGTATCACGAACGCTCGATATACGTATGTTTCAACTCAAAAAGTAAGTTCTGCATTCGTGTACAGTTATTTAATCTCTTGGACATGCAATATCTGTTATGTACAAAGGTAGCCTACGGGACTACCTCATCTGGAATTAAGAACCTGCAGATTATACACACGGGACTTTATCTAAATTGATCATAAAATTGATCGTTACATTAGACACAGAACTGCTAGCAATTCCAGATTGGGTATTGGATTATCTGTTCGGACAGAGAGACTCAATTCCGAGACTCTCTCTCTCTCTCTTATGTAAAAAATAAATTCAAGCTTTACAGCTTCACACAATTGCAGATCATTTGCTGAATCTTATCAGAACCTGACCAGAGTCTTTTATATTTCATTGAGTCTAAAGAGAGAGTTAATTTAATTGATTTATTATCTCAGACATATTTATAATGTACAGTCTTGTTAAGAGTCGTCAAACTGTTTTAATATAAACAACCAAAAATGAATACCAACCTGTCACAAATTCTAACGAATCGGTCTTGTCGTTAAATGTTTGTCTTCATAGTTGGACGTAGGAAGAAGACCGCGTATAAAACGCTTGTATGGCCGGTCCTGAGTATTGCTTAAGTGTATGAGATGGCCAACAGGTCGATTTCAAATAAGACATAGAAGCAATTCAGAGGCGGGGTGCTAGGTTTGTTCCTGGTAGTTTCTATCAATGTCCGAGTGTTACAGAGATGCTTCGAGAACTCAAATGAGTATCTTTTAGTCAAACACTATTGAGGAAATTTAGAAGGCCGGAATCTGAAGCTGACTGCGGAACGATTGCATTTTGAAACAAGCACAAAGATAATAAAAATTAGGGCTCGTACAGAGACATGTAAGCACTAGTTTTCCTCGTTCTCTCTGAGCGAGGAACAGAGAGGGAAGTGACTAGTAAAGCTAGTCCGCTTTCGTAGTCAAGTGGACAGCGTGCTAGATTGCCACGCAAAGAGCCCGGGTTCGATTTCCGGTCGGGTTGCAGATTTTCTCCAGTCGGGGACCGGGTGGTGTTGTTATTTCATTATCATCATCGACACGCAGTCTGCACCAAGCAGTTCGAACACGATTCCAGCAGGGGATCTAACGGCCAAATTTTTCAGACGAATTCATCACTTTAAAGCCACGCGGTGCACTTTCGCCGCACGCGTTACGGACGCTTATGGAGTATGTATGTAGATTACAAGCATTAATTACACCTTGTAAAATATTATAAAGATAAAGCAAAACATGAAAAATCAGGTAAAGAAATAAAGAAACATAATAGCAGAAGTCTTAGACAAAAAAAGTCGTGTCATATTCAGGACAATAGGGTATTTGTTTTCTGGATATTGTCTTAATTGCTCAATGTCATCTTATCCTCATGGCATACTTTTTCTCCTGCACCGGCGTGATACTGGTCCAGTTGCCAGAGAACTCACTAATATACTTGTTTGGGCACTCAGATTTCCGAAAATGGAATACAAATATCACGTGTTACCGCCCTATGCAAATACATTCATAGAAATTCCAGAATTCCACTAGCGCGCGCGCGTGTGTGTGTTGTTCGTAACGTGGGAAAAAGTTTAGACACAGGGAGGAATCAAAAAGAGAGTTTTTTAAGGGTCCTTTGCGTATACAGAATTTCTTGTGATGGCTGCTCTTCTTATATTGGCCAAACAGGGAGAAGTTTTGAAATAAGATTTAAGGAACATGTCAGTACTTGCAGAGCTAGATCCGCTTGTAGGAAACGCCAACTTGTAGGAAACGAGATATCGCCAACAACCTAAAAGTACTGCATCGGGAGAGAAAAGGAAATGTATTACATATTCTAGAAGAGATTGAAATATTTAGGGCCCTAAAGAGAACTCCTGGAAACACCCTTACTCCCAGACTGATCTACGCCTGTTATATGTCTTCGTCCCTTCCAAATATTTTATTCTGTAAATGACTTATCTTTTACGTAAATGGTGTTTTATTAGATTATAATGTAATTCCATGAAAATGAAAAATGGAGTAGGTTAGAACCTTAACAATCGTACGATTAGTTTGAGACAATAGTAGTAACCGTTTTTTTAAAACACTTATAAATGTAAACTTTTGATTCTATTTTTCAGCAGTGTATTATAAATATGCACAGCCGTTCCCCATCATTTTAATCGACGCGCTACGTAGATAGTAATGCGACAATGCGCATGCGCGACTTTCCGCGTTTGTTTGCGCTACGGCCCGTGACCAGTGGTCATGCGGAGACCGTTAACATCAAGTGCCTCCCCATACCATCTTCAAAGGAGGTAAATACAATAACTTCCTGATTACGGTTTTAACCCTGAAGACGCGGCTAGATTGAGATAGTTTATTTTTAGAAATAATATATGTACGTAGTTGAACTAATTTCCCTATTTATTAAAAAAAAAAAATCATTCTTACTGCGTTTTAGATACGAGGATGGCTTCAAATATCGGTACATATAAATATCAGAAGCCCGAAATCAAATGACAGTGAATGAACTTCACCAGTTCTATGTAATGATTTAATGTAAGTAGACAGACTATTACGACCTTACATTGATGTTAACAATGCTTAAAATTCTGACAGTTCTCATTCATCTGTAAACAGATAACACCTGCAGATGCAACTTTCAGTTGCGAAACCGATCGTGTGTGTCCTTCAATAAAGTCGCAGTGGACCCGTTATATAAAAAAAAAAAAAAAAAAAAAAAATAAATAAAAAAAAAATAAAAAAAAAAATAAATAAATAAATAAAAAAAATAAAAAAAGTGTAATGTTTCGACTGTGGCTACCATACAGCCGCGGTGGAGTAGCCGAGCGGTCTAAAGCGTCTCGTTGCGGAGCGCGCGGTTGCTTGCCGTGGAGGTTCGAGTCCTCCCTGGGGCATGGGTGTGTGTGTTTGTCCTTAGGTTAGTTTACCTAGGTTTAAGTAGTTTGTAAGCTATGGACTGATAACCACGCAATTTGGTCCGATAGATTTGCGAACATTTGAACATTTGAGGTACCATACATATAAAGTTTTAAGTTAAATATTTGTTACAACGAAGAGTATAAATGTCATGTACCCTCAAAATCACGACATATTTGCCAAAACGTCCGAAGATATGTGGCAAGTAACAATACAAAAGTCATTATGGTTCGCGTATCTGTTAAAAAGACGATTGGGTTTTAAAAAATTGCTTGCAATCGGTCTCAAACCCACTACCTTCGACGGCACAACGTGATGCCACTAACGACACAGCTATTCTTGCTAAGTACAGATTAGTCACTTCATTGTTATTCATGATCGGATTTTCTGAAGGCTTTTACAGTTGATGCGTCTTTATAATAAGATATTTTACCAAATATGACGTGTTTATGAAGAATCTTCAATGCGCCAAAAAGAAATATGAAGGACTGATGTTGCCTTACTGCCAATGCGCAACGTGAGGTGCGCATTAGCTGCATTCTCTTTGCTTTGGGACCATTCGTGCAACCGCTAGAGCTCGAGTAGCTAGGAGCTGGCGTGTCTACCAGCTGCAACACCAATATCGGAAACGCTTAATTTCCATGTTAGAGCTTACTTTATTACTTCTCTTCAAATCACATTAATCGTGGAACGGAAACACACAGCAACAGAACGTACCAGCCTGACTTCAAACACTTTGTCACAGGAAATGTTCAAAATGTCCTCCGTTAGCGAGGGTACATGCATCCACCCTCCGTCGCACGGAATCCCTGATGCGCTGATGCAGCCCTGGAGAATGGCGTATTGTATCACAGCCGTCCATAATACGAGCACGAAGAGTCTCTACATTTGGTACCAGGTTTGCGTAGACAAGAGATTTCAAATGCCCCCATACATGAAAGTCAAGAGGGTTGAGGTCAGGAGAGCGTGGAGGCCATGGAATTGGTCCGGCTCTACCAATCCATCGGTCACCGAATTTGTTGTTGAGAAGCGTACGAACACGTCGACTGTAATGTGCAGGAGCTCCATCGTGCATGAAAAACATGTTGTGTCGTACTTGTAAAGGCACATGTTCTAGCAGCACAGGTAGAGTATCCCGTATGAAATCATGATGAGATGCTCCAGTGAGCGTAGGTGGAAGAACATGAGGCCCAATCAAGACATCACCAATTCCTGCCCAAACGCTCACGTTGATGACGTGATTGCACAATTGCGTGCGGATTCTCGTCAGCCCACACATGTTGATTGTGAAAATTTACAATTTGATCACGTTGGAATGAAGCCTCATCCCTAAATACTAAAATGAGCTCTAACATGGAAATTAAGCGTTTCCGGACACATGTCCACATAACATATTTTGTTTCTTTGTGTGTGAGGAATGTTTCCTGAAAGTTTGGCCGTACCTTTTTGTAACACCTTGTACGTGCTGTCTCCACGAAGTAAAACGCTTCTCATGCGATAAAAATACTTTTAATGTGTATATAAAGTGAACTGATAGAAGAACGAAACGAAGAATGATAGTTTAATAACTCTTTTTATTTTATTTATTTACTTTTCTTTCAAGATGAGCTTTTTTCCAGGGTTCCACTGAACCAGTGAACACACAGGACACGCAACCACTGATCAGAACCATACTGTTAACACAAGGAAATAGCCTGTTGCATGTATTCGGATGCTCTGTAACCAGCCTTTGTCTTGGCGCTTCACGGTCCATCTTTTTAATGCAGTTTTAAAGGCGATTATGGCGGCAGCCGCAGTCCCGCGGGCCTCTAATGTAATGCAGGAGATAAGGTATTAGTGCGTGCCGGGCGAGCGTGCCACGTTGCGTGCGTGGCCGCGGCGCGTTCGTTAGCGACACCTGTCGCCCAGTCGGCGGACTTCAAACGGCGCCGGCGATCCCAGATAGGCCGCGGATAATGAATGGTTTATTAGCGACTTCCCCGGCTGCCCGACGCGTCGTCGGCAGGGGACGCTCCGTAACAAGTAGCGGACGCTCAACTCCACATCCTGAGCCTCCTTGCGGTGCAAAGAAGCGACGGTCTAAATCACGTGTGAGACAGTAAAACATAGGCATACCGCCATGCCGGTGCCCTGGAGCGAAACGCTATTCTCGTAACGGAAAGGAATCTGTGCCTTCTGAAATGTTCTCTTGAGTAAATTTTGGAAGTCCCCTCCCTTGCTCGTTCCCAGCACCTTCTCCAGTCTCACCTCTCCCAATTCTCCAAATGACACAGCCTATTGCCATTCGGCGTTCAGTTCGACAGGGGTGCCCAATGTCGATGTTTCTGTGCCATTGCAGTCGACCCCCTGCTGCGTGCTTTTGGGCAATCGATCAGTGGCATCGACATCTATACGACACGGATATCACGTACTGCATACGCGGATGATGTTGGAGTTATCGTTCGCAGCCCAGCGGATATAGACACAGCCCGTACGATCCTGCAGCTTTATGAACAGGCCTCGGGGGCTGCACTCAACACCCGAAAAACGGTGCTCCTGCCCATCGGAAACAGCAACCTGAATGTCAGCCGCCCATGGTACCATGTTGACGAGCACAAGATCTTAGGTCTTATCGTTGCTGTGTGCCCTTACAGGATGCAGGCGAAGACCTGGAGGCGCATATTGTGCACCATCCAGGGCGCCTGTAAGCAACATGCCACTCGTTGCCTTACTCTCCACCATTATCAACGGGTCCATTCTTTCTAAAGCCTGGTATGCGGCACAGCTTCTCCCAGTCCCAAAACTGATCGGCAGGTCGATTTCCAATGCGGTTTACTGGCTCCTCTGGCGCTATGAACTGTTCAAAGTCAAGGGAACCATTTGCGTCTTCCCGCGACAAGATGGTGTACTAAGGTTGGTGGATTTTCCACGTAAATGTTCGGCGTTGCTGTTACACCGTGCTGCCACCCTACAACGCGATGACTCTACTGGGACGACAGCGGCATTGCTTACCCAATACTGCCCTTGGTTGGAACGTGCCCCCATAGATATTCGGGAAATCCCATACAAGCTGCCTTTTGTGAGGGAATACTATTTCACCAGGAGTTATGTGCTGGATGTGGCACGCGACAGGAACAGGACGGTCCGTCGATTATACGACGCACTGGTCGGACGCCCATCCATCCACACAATGGTCGAACGACAGCCCTTAGTCAACTGCCGCCAGGTATGGAACAACATTAACCATCCGGCTCTGCCATCGTATGTCTCGGCCACCTGGTACATCCTGGTGAACGACAAGCTGGCCACCAACGAGCGTCAGGCAGCCATCCGCCTCCGTGCGTGACGCGATAAATCAGTCACACCTTAAGATCGTAGATTCTATCAAATACCTAGGAGTTACAATTACGAACAACTTTGACTGCAGAGAACACATAGAAAATATTGTGGGGAAGGCGAACCAAAGGTTACGTTTCATTGGCAGAACGCTTAGACGATGCACCAGCTCCACCAAAGAGACTGCGTACATCACACTTGTGCGTCCTCTCTTGGAGTACTGTTGCCCCTTGTGGGACCCTCACCAGGTCACGGAAATGTTGCACGAATTGGGGTGGAAATCATTAAAAGAAAGACGTTATTCATTGCGGCGTGATCTGTTTGCGAAGTTTCAATCACCGACTTTTAGTTCTGAATGTGAAAATATTTTGCTAGCACCCACCTACTTAGGGAGACATGACCATCCCAATAAAATAAGAGAAATCAGATCGAAAACGGAACGATTTAGGTGTTCTTTCTTCCCGCGCGCTATTAGAGAATGGAACGGTAGAGAAAAGTTATGAAGGTGGTTAATGAACCCTCTGCCAGGCACTTAAATGTGATTTGCAGAGTATCTATGTAGATGTAGATGTAGATGCGTCCGCAGCATGTGAGGACTGTGACGCCCCCGACACACGGGAACATCGCTTTCTCTGCAGGAATGTCTCACAGGTGTGGGACCTCTGCCGCAGCATGGTCGGGCTGCTCAGCGGGATGACCCCGACTTCCATTCCGGTTGGATGGGCCCTGGCCCCGGACTTCAGGCACACACCACGGACTGCACACAATGCCACAATGGGGCACACTGTGTACGCTGTCATTCAGCGGAAGCTTCGAGACCCTGTCTCATATCTCGCTTATCTTTGGGAACAACACCTCCAAGTGAGGCGACACCATAACTATCACTCCATTTTCACGACATGCCTTTCTGCCACGTTGATTTTGCGCACCAGACGGTGCTCGGCCTTTGACACTTAACGTTTCTTAGTAGACACCCCTAGTTAACATTGTTTATCGTACCATATCTATTTCGTTTTTTGTTTCTTTACCAAGGATGTCTGTTTCTCACTGTTGCCGCTTCAGCGGGATACACTTTCCGTTTTTCGAGTAGGGTGGTTTTTAATTTATCATATATTTTAATTACATGGAAGTTGTCAATTGGTGGGGATTGCTTACCCCCCCCCCCCCACTTTCTTCCTTTTACGTTTTGTTTGAATTTTTCTTTGTGATAAGGTTTTGTATACTTTCCTTGTATTTGTGTTTGACATTTCTTTTTGTATTTTGTGCCACGGTACATTATGTGCCCGCTGTTTTGCATGTTCTTCGATTTGTTTTAACAAGACTCTTTCCGTTCCAAATCCTTATTTCCTTGGACACGACGGGAGTGGACGTCACCCGTGCGAACTCGGGAGGCTTCTTTTCATTTTTTCATATCCTTGAGGGTGTTTTTCTTTTCATTCCCCCTGGGTGGGATTATGTATTGAGTTTCTATCAGGAATGTTCAGTTTTGTTTACAGTATTGGTGTGTGACAGGTGGGTTGTAGGGGAGGACAGGAGACCCAAAAAAAAAGTTCAAATGTTTGTAGAGCTTATGGGACTTAACTATGGGGTCATCAGTCTCTAAACTTACAAACTACTTACGAACTAGCTAACACTAAGGACAGCACAAATATCCATGCCCGAGGGGGATTAGAACAACCGACCGTAGTGGCCGTGCAGACCGTGACTGGAGCGCCTCAGTCCCCTCGGCCGACGCGGCCGGCCCAAATTCTCCACTTGTCGTAACCAGTGGTTCCTCTCCATCATCCCCACAAGATCCCAGGCAATAATTATAGGTCGTACCACCCGATCCTTCCATCACCGCGACCTATACCTCACACTCAATGATCGTCCCATTCCCCAACCCCCCTCCCCCCGCCCCCTCAAATGCCTCACCTTGGATTGCCCCCTTTCTTGGAACCCTCACCTTCAAACATTCCGTCAAGAAGCCCTCTCCTGTCTCAACCTCATCAAGCTCCTTTCTGACCGGACATGGGGACTTAACCCCTCCACAATCTTATACACCTACATTGCTACCTTTCCTTTATGTGTCCCATCATTTGCAGTTTCCATCACACTTGGATTTCCGCCTCCTCCATCTACTATAAATCCCTCCAAATCTCTCCCATCTCAACCTCATCAAACTCCTTTCTGACCGGACATGGGGACTTAACCCCTCCACAATCTTATACACCTACCTTTCCACCTTTCCTTTATGTGTCCCATCCTTTGCAGTTTCCATCCCACTTGGATTTCCGCCTCCCCCACCCACTGTAAATCCCTCCAAATTCTAGAACGCCTCACTTACCGCATCCGCCTCCCTGCCACCACGTGGATCTTCATCATTCTTATTCCTTTTCCTCACTTTCTAAAGTTCCTTGAACATATCTGTATCCTATATACCACGCGCAAAATAGAATCCAGTCACCCTCTGGTATCTCCCTCCTGCTGAACCCCGGGCTACTATCACACTGATACCAACATATCCCTCCCTTCCTACACCTTCGCACTCTCCACATCCTCTCCCAGGGTAACTTTCGCCACCCCCCTCTCCCAGATGACGCCCTCCGTCCCAATATTTTACCATCCCATCACCCCTAATCCCTCCTCTCCCTATATATTACGTGCTCCCTCCACCACTTGGATCTCACTTCCCCTCCTGTCGGAGTTTTTACCCTCCCATCCCCTCCCCCCTCCACGCCTCCCCTCCCCACTGCAGTGTCTGCATAGAGTTCCCGTTTTAACGTGTTGCATCGTCGGTGTGTCGGTGTAAGTATCAGTGTATGTTATTTTTACAGTGCAACCGCCGATGCCGGCAAAAAATTGTGTTGCATACATGTGTTTTATTAGTGTCTTCGTCACTGTCGCCGCCTCGGACTTTAATTCAGACATTAATATATTTTAGCCACAATGGCACCGTTTTAAAAACTACCATCATGTTTCTTGCCAATCTATGTAATTTTATTAAGTCTCCGTTTTATAACATACATTATGATGGGAGGTCGGGTATTCTGCCGGATGTCAGTGTCTACTCTGCACAATATTTCAGCTATGTAACTCGTAACCTTCATCAGGTGCTACCTGAGACTGCTTTCTGAGTGGACCGGGTCCACAGAGGGAGTACCTACAACCGCCAGTGGAGGGGAGGGCAGCATAAGTAAATACTGAAATATTGTGCACATTAGACACTGACATCCGGCAGAATAACCGACTATCCATCATGTCACTAGATCGTCGGGAAAGCCTGAAAAGTTACATTCTCCTTGTTACTTGTGACAAGGACACACACAATTTTTAAATTTGATGCAAATTTTAAGGAAAGCCTGAAAAATTACATTCTTCTTGTTACTTGTGACAAGAACACACACAATTTTTAAATTTGATGCAAATTTTAATCGTTTGAGAATGTTCTTTTTCTTATATTTCATTTTCACAAGTGACTATTTTATGTGAGTCCGAAAGGTTTTGTACATATTTTGTAAAACTTTCAACTTATTTGTATACAAACAAGGACTTAGAGATTTTTAACAATCTTTATAACTTTTTGCAGTGAAAATAGGAGAAAATTGTTATAAAAATTGTTTCTGAAGATGATGACGTAGTCATCGAAACCTGCAAAAACCCCCTCGCGATCTTGGCTGACGTAAGTGTGTTTTATATACATTCTCCTGTTTTATCACCGATTTACTGTGTATGTATACCTGTTGCCAATTCGTGTAAACGCTCGGCTGAATAGTGCCACACAGGCCACTGCCAGACTGTCCCATCAGGGGCTTGAAAACAACAATAATGAAAAACAACATTGCAGAATGTCGTTTACCCTAGTCTCATTTTAATGTGAGCATATCAAATAGTTTCCAAATACACTATCTGACCAAAAGTATCCAGACATTTGGCTGAAAATGACTTAAAAGTTCGTGGCGCCCTTCATCGGTAATGGTGGAATATATTATGGTGTTTGCCCACCCTTTGCCTTGATGACAGCATCCACTCTCGTGGGCATCCTTTTAGTCAGTGCTTGAAGGTTTCTTGGGGAGCGGCAGTCCATTCTTCACGGAGTGCTGCCCTGAGGAGAGGGGAAGTATCGATTTAGGTGCCGCGCGGGAGTTGCCGAGCGGTCTGAAGAGCTACGTTACGGATCGCGCAGCCTCCCGCGTCGGAGGTTCGAATCCTCCCTCGGGCATGGATGTGTGTGTGTGTTGGGATGGTAAACATTAATAATCCTTCCTTCCTTCTTTCCTTCCTTCGACGGCATGTGTTCCCCAGAGCCCTTGGGAAGTGTGACAATCATTGTTATTGAAGACTCATGACTCAGAATATGTCACCTGAAACTGCACCTTCTTTAAACACATTGTGTCATCAAGATATTCTTTCTAGTTCTTTTGTACCTCTATATTGGCTACGCATCTAAACAGCATTCTCATCTAGCTCTTCTTTTGAATAGACTTGTTCTTGAGCTGCGTCTGCGCAACAGATCTAACGCAGAAGAAACTAAAATGATTGTGGAAATTTGCTACTTACCTAATATGTTGAGCTAGTGGTGGCACCCTTTAAAGCAGGACTTATGAAATTCGAAGCATGTCTGATTTAATCCTTCCACTGTGTGTCTATGTACTTAAGATTTTATTGTTTGCGCAAGTTGAAATAAATTATTTTGGATAGTGGAATCAGTCATTTTGTAACTACTATTAAAGGTCACGATCCCATGTAGTTACATACAAGCTTCAGTATTATTTTTCCTTTGGATTTTTCAGAAGGCAGCTGACTGGGTTAGGTCAAACGTTTCACAGCGTAAGCATACAATGCCACGTCGAAAACAAGTCGCACAGTAACACTATACGGCAACCTAAATTAATAATGCATGTGGCATAGTTTCTGTTTGATATGTGTGTTGGTATAAAGATACTATATGTTTGATGTTATTTTCATATTTATTTCACGCTGTTGTATCAAAAATTCACATAAACGAAAAAAAATATTATCTCTAGAACGTATGTTTTAATTTTAATTTTTTTTACACCTTTCAGGAACTAAATGTGTTCTATGAATCATACGACAAATAACTCAAAGATCTTCATACTCTTCCCAAACCTTGCGCAACATGTCGGATGGACATACAACGAATCTAGTGCCCCAGTCCACAATTGCACTCGTTCGCATCATTATCTGCATTCCCGTAATGGATCAGATTTAATTATGCATCGGCAGTGTAACTGTCATTTGCCTGCTTGAGGCATACGTACAGTTATAGATATATAGCCTTCTTTGTTTCGGACACAGTCAAAATTGTAAGTATACACTAAACATTCAAATGACAATTTCTGTGCAGAAGCACTGATATGTCTGATCCCTTGCGGGAATACAGATAAAGCTGTGACAGAGTGTAAATAATGGACAGGAATTACACTCTTAGCTTGTAATGAGTCGAGAACAAGGCCAGGACGAGAATCGTGTCCGGTGAGTCTAACTGGTTAAAACGACTCCTGGCCTAAAGCGAGAAATACGGGTTCGAGACCGGGGCACACATTTCGACTTCGCCGTTGAATTTAAATCAGTGCCTTGCAACAACCGAGATGTTTGCATATTTATAATTCCTAAATATACGGCTGTTAATGTCAACCAAACCTGTCTGTTCTTTCGGACATGTCCAAAAGAACAGATACCATATCTATAAAAGCAGAGGTGAATTTAGGTCTTCCCGTACAGCCACATGGAAGTGAGGAAGCGCATCTTCTAGTTGTAAGTTGCAGTTGTTGTACTCTTCTTATAACTTTTGCAGAAGCCGCAAAGAAGCGCATTAAGGTGACAAATGCCTGTGGTGGTTTCCTCGTTGAAAAAGAAGAGACCACGAAACTTCTCCCTCGACAAACCACAGAACTTTGGCGCTTCTTGTTGATATTCCACAGATTATGTTCCCTGATCCAAAATTGCGCAGATTAACTTCAGCGTAGTGTGAAACGTTTCTTAACCTCTTTGAAGTGTCTTTGTTACTGACCACACATTTGAATACTTAGATGCAGAAGTGAGATCGTGCAGCATCTGTATGACTGAAATGCTACACCGCTGCATGATTCCCATCTGTGACGCATCACTTTTCTTCGAGGATGAAGAAAATTTCGTTTAAAATAATTGGCATAATTATCGAGAGACGTTTCAAATTTAAAATGTTGTCAAATTTTACTTATTAAGATACGAAAATTATTACAATCAGAAACTGTGTGATTGTCTTGAAGTTGACAACGATCAAATACGCCATCTTTGTTTATCCAGTAGTTCAAAATGATCAAATTAGCCACTACCAATAAAATGCACATATAATGGAATGCGGTCTTAGAAAATCAGGCGATGCTGAAGGAATTAGATTTGAAGGTGGTAGATGAGGTTTGTTACTTGGGTAGTAAAATAACATATGACGGTCGCAGTACAGAGGCTACAAAATGCAGAATGGCAATGGGGAGAAAAGCATTTTTGAAAAACAGAAATTTGCTAACATGGAATATTAATTTAAGTGTAAGGAAGTCTTTTCTGAAGGCATTTGTGTGAGTGTTGCCTTGTACGGGAGTGAAACATGGACGATAAGCAGTGCGGACAGGAAGCGAATAGAGGCTTTTGAAATGTGGTGCTACAGAAGAATGCTGAAGATTAGGTGGGTCGATCGCGTAACTAATGAAGAGGTACTCAAAAGAATTGGTGAGAAAAGGAATTTTGGCATACCTTGACTAAAAGAAGGGATCGCTTGGTAGGACACATTCTTAGACAACGAGGAATCGTAAATTTAGCATTGGAGGGAAGTGTGTGGGATAAAAATCGCAGAGGGAGACCTAGAGACGCATATAGTAAGCAGATTCAAATTGATGTGGGTTGCCGTTGTTATGAGGAGATGAATAGGCTTCCTCAGAATAGAGTAGGGTTGAGAGCTGCATCAAACCAGTCTCCGGACTGAAGACCATAACAAGACACTTTTTCCTTCGCACAACACCAAACAAAATTATGAAAATAATTGTATCTCTTACTACATCTTTGTTCTTCGTACAGACGAACTGCAGCATCTACCATAAATTTTAATTCATCAATTCATAACTCAATTCACAACACACTGTATCTACATATATCGCTGAATCTACGTGATATACGTAGATACGGAAGATACTTCCGGAGATATGACGTCATAAAGATTGAGCTTCGTGAAAATTAACTTTTGCTTAAAATTGAGCGCACGTTACCCTATATTCCTCCAGTGTTTGAAAATGAGAGCACTAAGTGACTTCCAAAAAGCTTCAACCCCTTACCCTTTCTAAGCTTTTTCTCGGTTACTTTTGTAAGTCAAACATTTAGCGCATAAAGTAATTGCTAGCGTAATCAGACGTTTGAAACGGTTCTACACATTGTTGATTCTATTCTTTACGGAATTGGGGTTTTTACTGGTAATCTCCTGAAGTAAGTGCCACGACTTACTGCAGTCTTTACGATACTGTACGAAAGTGTTCACACAGGATTCTGGAAACGATTGATTGGTAATGGGATCTGAGACTAATAACTTGCTGGAAGTGTTGTCTCTGCGCATCGATTAATTTTGATTCAACACAACTACTTTCACCTTTCCAATGTTGGCCTTCAAACTGTTTGTCGTAGACATAAATCGAGACTTTGGCGGATGGTAGAAGGAATGAAGGAAGGTTAGGGTTTAACGCCCCGTCGACGTGGTAAATAGAGACGGGTGATTCCCGGTAACAGCAATAAGAGACTCCCCTACTGGTGACCAAAGCTTTTCTGTAATGGTTTACTTCTCATATATGTTGAGTTGGTCACTCACTGTGATAATTATGTTTTATTATAATGACATAGTGCACCTATGCACTGTAAATAATGTTATATAACAACTGATTGACATTACAAGATTATGGCCTTGAAAAATGATTTTATTGGACCAGATGATGCTGACATAGTTCAGCGAAACCGGTCGTCTTAAATAAAAATTGGTGGTCAGCGATCTTGGCTTTTTTTATATCTTTCTACAATCTCATATATGTATATATAAACTCGCAGCTGTGATACGCAAACGGTTCTGATTGTTTTTCAAACGCGAAAGTAACGGAATTTCATGAAATTACGCGATTGTGACACTCATAGCTCGGAATCTATTCAAAGTAAAATTTTCAAATAAATGACAAAATGAAGGCACTATTATATAGTGATGTGGTGTGGTGAGGTATTTTTAGAATTTAAATTTCAAGTACTTTTCATCATTTGTCATCTTTTGTCTATCAAATACCTTTTTAAATGGAATAAAATGTATGCCATACTGTTCAGCATTTGATTTAAAAACAGAACTAGTAAAAAGTTGTACGGCAGCCCACCGGAGCCTATCTTCTAAAAGTGCAACGCGATCTTACGTATTTATTACTTAATTATATTTTTCCACGTTGAAGATAAGGGACTCCATAACACTTAAAACGGAAATAAACGCGCAATAAATATAATTTCAAACCTATGTGAGTTTAATCGTTATGCAAAATGCATTTATTTTAATAAATGAAAAATAAGATTTTACAACATCCCCTTGCTGAATATCCGAAGTTTTTCGATTACTCAATACGCCGGGAGAATCTCCAGGTTTTACAGTAAGTTTCTATCAACTACTGATCTTGAGCCGCGGCGGAGCGGCCGAGCGCATTGAGGCGCTATGCTACGATGCGCGAGGCCGTTCCCCGTCGGGGATTCGAATCCCCCCCCCCCCCTGGATGTTTGCGCCGTCTTTAGTATAAGCTAGTTCATAAGTAGTTTGTAAGTTTAAGGACTGATGACCCCGTAGTTAAGTCCCATAAACTCTACAAACATTTGAACACTACTGATCTTGAAACTTACGGAAATTTCTGAGGCAGCTCGTCAATAGTGAAGAACCTGTTTTGACGAAATGCATCAACAACTTCTTGTGTGAAATCTACATTTATGACAGTGGGCTGTCCAGATCGTTCATAATCATGAGCATTTGTCCTGTGTCGCATTAGACAACTCACAACCTTTTACACAAATTTCCATCATTCACTTTACATGTACTGTACCATTAATATTAATAAGCAGCCCGTGAATTTCAGCAGGATTAACTTATTTTGAATTTAAGAACCGGATAACCAAGCGCACGTCACAATCGGCGGGATTACTGACTGACTTGGCGAGAAAAGTAGCAGAATGAGAATGAACACTGACAGAGACGTTGACACGTAATGGCGGGTGGTGAGTATTAGCCTTGAGTGGCTGGTGTCATTTGACAGGTGCGTGAAGACGATGGACTGTCAGTTATTACTTAAAAACGACCCTACTATTAAGAGGTTAATGTCTGAAGTAAATAAATGTATCGTTCTGTTTATCAGACTTTTACAAAGGGCAACGTTCTTTTGTGCTTTTTTTTTTTTTTTCAATATCGGTAGTGTATTAGAAGAAGCTACCATGATAAGTTACGAAAACTCTTATTGCATTTTCAGCGGTTAATCCGGCACATATTTTTATGATTTCTGTAATGTGCGAATTTTTTAGTTTTGTGAAACGATATTTTGATTTTTGTTTCGTATCGTCAATATAATTTCTATTGGATAAAAATATTGAAATTGATAATTATAAGCTTTTTTATATTTATGCTATTTCTTCCCTCGGGGGTGATTAATTTGATTTCAAAAATTGCAATAAACCATAGAGTGCCCAAAATCGCTTTAAAACACCTCTATTTTCTGACCGTTGCGGGAGATCTGAGATGCCATCATCAGCTGTTTTGTATTATCAATTGAACATGATTCTCATGTCAACCATTGGCCCTGGATTAAAATGCTGAACGATTTAGGGCAAGTTATCTGTATGGTATGGAAAGAGGCAATTGATCCTAAATAATGAAAAGTCTGAGTCATCTGTTAAAATTTGTTTATTATGTAAATAAATCAACAGAAAAGCCCGTTAATTCAAGTAAATGCCTAGGAATTACAATTACGTCCGACTTGAATTGGAAAGAATGTATAGATAAGCTTGTGGGGGGGGGGGGGGAGGAGAGGCAAATCGAAGACTGCGTTTTATTAGAAGAACAATTTGAAGATGTAATAGAATTAGTAAAGACTGCCTACTATATACTTGTCCCTCCATTTTCGGATCACTGCTTCACAGTGATATGAGGTAGTGTTAACGAAAGGACAAAGAAGGGCAGCTCGTTTTGTATTATCGGGATAGAGGGGAGCGTTACACATGAGTTTGGATGGGAGTCGTTACTACAACGACGATTCACGTTGCGGAGAGATATCCTTGCGCATTTCAATCGCCATCTTTCTCCTCAGTCCTCCTAATGAAACGTATATTGTTAAAAGTCCAGAACACAGATTTTGTCGCGTGAAATCTTTATGTGAACAAATCTGTTGTCTGCGTTATTTATAATTTTTTAGCGTGATCGTTCTGCACTTGGCTCTAGATGGTGTGTATGAAAAATATGTTGTTGATTCCCACCTCCTTAGGAAGAAATAATAATATAAAATACGAGAAATCTCAGCTCTAACGCGGAAATTTATGTAGTTTTTCTACCCGCGAGCAATTCGACAATGGTATGGTAGATAAATAATTTGAAGGTAGTTCGTTGAGAACCTTCTGTAGGGCACTTAACGTGTGATTTGCAGGGCACCCATGTAGATTTAGATGATGTAGGCAACATGTAGCACAATGTCATACATCTGAATAAACAAAGTCTATTCACAAAATTTTTCTACGCATACCTTTAAATAATTGAGGATGGTCTTTTTCAAAAACGTCTCTTCAACAATTGATACACCGCTGAAAATGCCGTTCACGGAAGCACTTGGTACGCCTCTTGCTACATAATGCGAAGCGCCGTTTGTGAATTTTCTGTTATGTCCTGTATCTGAGTTTTCAACTTTGGAACCTATGATTCTCCCGAGTAACATCTCGTTCTCGTTTGCGCGATCCAAAAACTCCTCAGGGATTATCGGGTGATGGTCTTTCATATGCTGCGGGAGGAGCTTGACGTCAACACGATGCATTCCAAGATAGTGTGTCAGCATCTTACGACATAGTCGAAATGAAGTGTTAAATTCTTCTGCTGAATTTAAGCTTGGTCGTTTAAGTATTGGAAATTATAGCCTAGAATAACTAAAAACCTACAACAGCGACTCAATAGTGGCAACGATTTATAATTACGTATTCACTGGTGATCAAATAGAGATACTCGGTTTTGCTAAATATCTCGACAGGCTGTGTGCACCACATTTTATAAGTAATTGTACAGAAAACTTTCATTAAATCGCTTCTTGGCTGGATCACACAGTTCCACGTGTGTAGACTTCAAATCTCTGATGAAAAGTTCTCGGATTTACAGTGACTTTGTAAAACGTTTCATGGCCAATAGCGTAAAAGGTCTTAACAACTAAATTTCAGAGCGGAAACAGCCCAAATTTTACAGTGCCGTAAGTATAGATCTAGTTGATGTCTTGAGCATCATGTTCACTTACCAAACAGTGTACGTAAAGCCGTTTGTTTGTCCAATGCTTGAAAGCTAAAAGATAAAGACGAAATTATTAAATTATTGTTTTGGATGCAATTTCCTTTCCCATAACTAATTATTTGTAGGCTGTAGACTATGAGTCACCATCAACGTATTGTAACCCACTTTCGAGTGGAAGAAAGTTCCTGTCTGGTTTTCTGACATTCTAATACGCTTAAGGGAAATAGCGGAAAGGGGCTTTGAACGCCCCTTCGTCCTCCTTTTCCCAACCCGAGTCTGTGCGAAACCTCCTATGACCTTGTAGCCGGCAGGATGTTAAACCTTAAGATACCTTCCTTCCTTCTCCTAATTTCGCATTTCCCCGTCCAGTTGTATCTTGACATCATGCCAACTGGGGGAGCAATCTAATAGTTTATTATAAAAAACTGCCGAAACAGAAGAGCAAAGATCGCTTTTAAAAAGTGTGAATGAAACTTCTGTAATCGACTTTATTCACTGCCGTTCTCGTCAAATCACTGTTGCACCTTCGAATCTGTAACGTATACGTTGCAACAAGAAGTTTTAAGAAATGAGAATTGTCCAATATGCTGCAAATGTATTATTTCACAACGACCGTTCGGTTTATGCCGTTGTCAAGTGATGCATCATGTAGAAAGATATTGTATATAGCATCTGTTTGTTACGAAAATGTTTATTTAATTTTATATTCGTTGCATCTTACTGAAATACGAAACGAGATCTCAGATGATATTGCATATTAATGAAATACGAAAACAAAAATATTAAATTAACGTTTTCGTAACAAACAGGTGCTATATAGAATGTCTTTCTACATGATGCATCATTTGACAATGGCGTAAGCCAAAACGGCCGTTGTGAAAGAAGAAGAAAAAATTCATCATATTAGACAATTTTCATTTATTAAAATGTCTTATTACGGTACATTTCAAGATGCGGGCCCTGCAATGAGGCAAAGCATACGTAGCACTTACGACGAAATACATGTATCTGTTGCATATTATTTACTGATTTAGGAGGAAATCTGAAAACCTCTTTTAGATTATTTGCCAGCGATGCTGTCATTTATCGTGTAGTAAAGTCATCAGAAGATTCAAACCAAATGTACAACGATTTAAACAACATATCTGTAGGGTACAGAAATGACAATTAACATAAATAATGAATAGCAGAAAGATCCATTCAAATTCGTTTACAAGATAATCAATTCTGAAGACCATAAATTCAACGAAATACCCAGGAATTACAGTTTGAATCGACTTAAACTGGAAAGAAAATGAACAAAATTTCGTGGGGAAGGCGAACGAAAGATTGCGTATTATTGATAATACACTTAGAAGATGCCACAGAACCACTGTAATGGACTGAGTGCAATGTACGATTGCCCTCTGTGTTGGAGTGTTGCTTCGCAGTGTGATATTGTTGATAGGTAGGATTGACGAAGGAGTTCGATATAGTACAAAGAAGGGCAGCTCCTTTTCTATTATCCCTATAAAGGAAAGAAAGTGTCTCGAAATAACGGGCAAGATGCGATTTTAATCATCACAAATCGGCGTTTTCTTTCTCCTCTGAATGCAAAAACATCTTGTTCACTCCCACCTAGTATGACAAAAATAATCATAGTAATAAAATAAGAGAAAATAGCTCTAACGGATGAATTAAACGTCTTATTTCTTCCTGGGTTCTGTTCGAGACTAGAATGGTAGTATCATAATTTGAAAGTGGTTCGGTGAACCTTATGTCAGGCACTTAGATTTGATTAGCAAAGTGTCCCTGTAGATTTAGATGTTGATGACCACATTCATCGTGATCAAATACTTTTGAATGATTGAATTTATTCTTTTGAGGAACAAAGCACAGTGGATTTTCATCGCCATCTTTCTCCCAGCCCGAGTGTGTGCGAGGCCTCCAGTATTTCGTGACTTCAGAATCCCACATTGTCAGTTTGGTGCGACGAAATATTACTATGTGATAGTGAAGAACTGAAAGGTATGCAATTACGATAAGTATAATTAGTATTTTTATCTGTCACTTCTCACTTGTTTCATCTCTGGAATGGTTGTCGTTTTGAAAAATGCCGTGTTGCATTATGGTTTGGAATCCACGTTAAACTGTAAGTCCCACTATAAATGGATTGGGAAGTCAGTTCAAAGGTCGGAGGAAGGGGATGGCATACCACCTCCAAACAGAACTATACTTAGTAAAGCACTGTAATGTTCAAATTTCCGGAATGTTGACTGCTTTATCTTATACGGTATACGTTACAGTTACATGTTAACTGTGTTATGTCATTCGTATACAATGGCTACAGATCCGAAGATGGCAACAGAGACAAGCTGAAACGGGTAATGAGAAAGTAAAAAAATTTTAAGCGACCATGATTAATCTGCATACACAAATATACATGATGTGCCCATCCAAATCCTAATAATAGCCAAAATCGATCTTATACTAGTTGAAAACCCGATGGCGCCGGGGGTACCTCTCTATTCCAGTCTTTATTCCATCTCTACTTCCGTTTTCTCCATTTGTCCACATTTTCTTTCCTTCTCTCTATCTCTCTCACTGTGTGTGATCTCCACCCCCGTCCCCTTTCTCCGGCTTTTAATCAAATTGCGTGGTGGTTATGGTAGATTGCCCCAAATTTGCGACTGGATAGGAGATTTCGTATCAGAGAGGACACAGTTTGTAGCAATCGATGGTAAGGCATCGACTAAAACAGAGGTGATATCGAACGTTCCACAGGGTAGTGTTATTGGTCCACTACTGTTCCTTATTTACATAAACCATTTGGGAGAAATCTAAGCATCTCTCATAGGTTGTTTGCAGATGACGCCGTCATTTATCGTCTAGTCTAGTAAAATCATCTCAAGATCAAAACCAACTGCAAAACGATCTAAATAAGATATCACTATGGTGAAAAATTGGCAATTGACTCTTAATAATGAGAAGTGTGAAGTCGTCCAGATGAGTACGTAAAGAAATCCGTTAAACTTCGTTTACAAGATAAATCAATCAAAAGTGAAGGCCGTAAAGTCCACTAAATACCTAGGAATTACTATTACTTCAGACTTAAACTAGAAACAACACGTAGATAAAGTCGTGGGAAAGGCGAACCAGAGACTGTGTTTTATTGGCAGAACCCTTAAAAGATGCAACAGTATTTTGCTGCCCAGTGTGCGATCCTTATTAGGTGGTCTTTTTCTACTGTCACGATACAGAGCAGACAGCGTCCCGCGTTTGTCGCTGCGGCGTGAACTACTTACGAAACTTCAATCGCCTACATTCTCCTTTGAATGCGAAAATATATTGTTGACTCCCATTTACATAGGCTGAAATGATCATCAGAATTAAATACGAGAAATCAGAGCTCTAACGGAGAGACTGAGGTGTTCTTTCTTCCCGCGTGCTATTCGGGAATGGAATGGGAGATAAATAGTATAAATGTGCCAGAATGAAACTTTTCTCGCTGCAGCGGAGTGTGCGCTGATATCATACTTACTGGCAGATTAAAATTGTATGCCGGAAACTGGACTCGAACCTGGGACCTTTGCCTTTCGCGGGAAAGCGCTCTACCGACTGAGCTATCAGGACACGACTCAAGATGCCGCCTCACAACTTTACTTCTGCCAGTACCGCGCCTCCTACTTTCCAAAGTTCACAGAAGCTCTCCTGCGAACCATGCAAGACTAGCACTCCTAAAAGAAAGGATATGGTGGAGACATGGCCTAGCCACAGCCTAAGGGATGTATCCAGAATGAAACTTTTCACTCTGCAGCGGATTGTGGGCTGATATCAGAGTGAAAAGAGGATAAGTTTGGCCAAATCATACAGTGTATATTAAGGTATATTAAGGTCACATTAGCGAATGATGTATTGACGTGTGGCAAGTGCAAGTGCCCCATGATATGGCATACAGCAATGCAGGTACTGTGATTGTGTTCGCTGCTTGAAATCGGTCCGAGCGATATCAAATGTAACTTGCTGTGAAATGCGGTGGACATTTCTATATGGCTGAGCCACATTATGACCTTTCAATGTCTGCTAAACTGTATTAACTGCTTGACATTTGGTTTTCGTTGGTTGATTTTGTTTGGGGGTGGTTCCTCGCTGGCGTGCTATACTTAATACCGCTATTAACAGTGGGGTGTGCTAATTAACAATGAGCTGATGAAACTGTGGTGACGTATTGTGGTGCACATTGACAAACCGTTAATACTAGTCTGTATTCTCTACCTTCTCCACGCTGTCACAGGAAGGCACTTCCTTCTCGCTCGCCCCGTAACCGACTGTCCACAGACCAATCCACCGCCAAAGATCTCCATTTTCCTCCACCAGAGTTCGTATTTGCGGGAGAAAGCCAATGCTGAAATCGGTCACAGGGTAGCCAGTCATGTGCCTTACACGCCACACCAGGCGCTAGTATCAATAAAGTCTTTGGTGAGCTCACCCTTGAACAAGCGTTGTCCATGTGAGAAATATGGAGCTGTCGAATCCATTCTGCAGTATCTAACATATTGTCCTGTGATTAATTAATCGTAATACAAAATGCTAGATTTAAACTTGGTGCATGATGGGACGGTTTTCCATGTACATTATTTGTTTTGTCCTCACATCTCAAGAACTATACGTCGTACAGTAATACAATTTCGAAGGAACTTTCAGCTGTAAGTGAGTATATTGCCTGTAAAATAACGTGCGAATGACGTCTTTCATGGTGTATTGAACGTGATCTTTACACTTACGACGACCGTTCTTATGAACGTGTGCAAAATTTCATAAACATTGGCACGAAACTTATGATTTGTACACACAAACTCACGAAGCCCCAAACATACGGAGACTGCTTCATATACGAGGCGCGTCCAGAAAGTAAGTTCCGTTTCAATTTATCTCTGCTGCAGCGCTGCGATTGCAGTTTCGCACATGCGCTGTAGACGATGTGTATCAAGGAGAAGAACGTGCGCCATTTGGAGATCGCTGTCAGTTACGTACGCTTTGTTGTGCTTGTTTGAAATGTCGGCGGCGACTGAAAATCCCGCCGCATGTGAAATCAGGTCGGTGATTCGGTTTCAGAATGCGAGGAAAGTGAAACCAAGTGAAATTTATCGGCAAATTTGCGATGTTTACGGACCAAATGCGATGAGTGATTCATGGTGGAGAAGATGGGCCCGACAGTTCAATGGCGGGCGTAGTGATGTGCACGATGAAGAACGAAGTGGGCGTCCCCCTTTGGTTACAGAAGAACTGGTTCACGCGATTGATGACAAGATCCAGGAAAACCGTAGGTTTACAATTACTGCTCTAGCTATGGACTTCCACCAAATTTCACGATCACTGATGCATGAAACTGTTACCAAACAACTGAAATTCCGTAAACTTTGCTCACTTTGGGTGCCAAAGATTCTCACTGAGCAACACAAAACACAACGGATGGGTAGTGCACTTGAGTTTTTGACCCGTTATGCTGAATGCGGCGAAGAATTACTGAGACAGATAGTCAAAGGAGATGAAACGTGGGTTTCTTACGACACACCTGAGAGTAAGCGGCAATCAATGGAATGGAGGCACACTTCATCCCCACCAGAGGTAAAGCCGAAGCAAATTATGACACCTCGGAAAATGATGTGCACAGTGTTCTGGGACTGGAAAGGCATCCAACTCATTGACTTCTTACCGCGTGGTCAAACAAAGCAGATGCTTATTGCGAGACACTTCGGAAATTGCGCCGTACAATTCAGAATAAGCGCCTGGGACTGCTGTCAAGCCGCGGTGGAGTAGCTGAGCGGTCTAAAGCGTCTCGCTGCGGAGCGCGCGGTTACTCGCCGTGGAGGTTCGAGTCCTCCCTGGGGCATGGGTGTGTGTTTGTCCGTAGGTTAGTTCACCTAGGTTTAAGTAGTTTGTAAGCTACGGACTGATGACCAAGCAGTATTTGTATTTGTTTGACTGCTGTCAAAAGGTGTTGTTTTGATTGACGACAACGCACGACCACACACTGCAAATGTGACGAAAAACCTCCTATAGGGATTTGGCTGGGATGTGTTCGACCAACCTCCGTACAGCACTGACCTCGCTCCTAGCGACTTTCATCTGTTCTTACATTTCAAGTGGCGGTCATCACTTCACCAATGACGACAAGCTAAAAGAAACTGTTTCTGACTGGTTGAAGACACAAGCGGCAGATTTCTATGACGAAGGTATACAAAACCTGGTGCCACGTTATGACAAATGCCTGCAAAATTTCGGCAGTTATGTGGAAAAGTGTGTACCTCGGTTGTACAGTGGTAGAGTGCCAGAATACAAATCCAAAGGTCGTGGGTTCGATCCCCGCGAGGTCCTAGGATTTTTATCTGTCACTTTTCACTTCTTTCACCTCTGGCAGTGTTGCTCATGTGAAAAATACCGAGTAGTACCATGGTTCGGAACCCCGGTTAAACTGTAGTTCCCCATATAACTGGCTGGGTAAGTCAGTTCGTAGGTCGGAAGAAGGCAACGGCATACCACCTCCAAACAGGACCATGCCTAGTAGAGCACTGTGGTGTTCAAACCAATCTTCGGATTGTTGAGTTCTTTACCTTTTTATGTGAAAAGTAGTTTAAGAGTTGTAGAATTTTGTGCAATAAAAATTTCTTCTCTACCTGTGAAGAATTTTATTTTATTACGAAACGGAACTTACTTTCTGGACGCGCCTCGTATAAAGATTTAAGGTCTAGAAATCCCACGAGAAAGGGAAACTCCAATTCTTGTTTTGACATTCATTACGCTATTGTAAGAGCAGGTTACACGTTATGGGTTCCGAACAGCCTCAGCATTAATATAGATGTTATTGTCGATGCAGATCCCCCTTTACAATGGAATAAAAGGACGGCGGCGGGTGCTCGTGACGGGAAGTTATCTGCCGCTACGATTCGGAAACTGATGTATGGAGCGGGCCCGCCAGATGCGTATGCAGATACGGCGCCGAGCGGCGAGCGGCGAGTCGGCGCATGCGCAGTAGGGACGCGGCCGCTGCCCTTGATCGAGGGCCGGGTCGCCGGCGATGACACGGGAGGCCGCGCGGCCGATCACAATCAGCGGGGGGGGGGGGGGGGGGGGGCGTGGGAGGGGGGAGTTGTGGTGGGGGGAGTGGCCAGCAGATCGGAACCGGTCCGGTCCGGCGGTGCGGCGCGGCGCCTAACAAAGTAGTCGGACATATCTACAGGTAGCAGCCCCCATGTTACACGGCCGCTGCCTTTGAGGCCGCCGCCGCCGCCGACGCCGACGCCCATATTTATTGGGCGGGCCGCGCGGTACAGCAGGCAGCAGGGCGCAGTTCCCACGAGGCGCCGACGATAGCCCAGGAATGCCGCCACAGCAGACCGCCTCCCCAGCCAGCAGGGTCCGGCCACCTCATCCGTCACCGCCGGCGCGGCGTCACGCCGTTATTGGCAGCTAGCTTATCTCTCTCTCAGCAAGTGGCTGCGGCTGTCACTTGCTTTCATTCGCAGTACTGTAGCATTATTTTGAGGAGAGCTTGTGGCAAAAATTTGGGCCTCAGCCCCAAGGGTATGCACTGGATATACACCACGGTGATTAGACCCAGGATCACATATGGGGCCGGCCGCGGTGGCCGAGGAGGCTAAGGCGCTCCAGTCACGGTCTGCACGGCCACTACGGTCGGGGGTTCGAATCCCCCCTCGGGCATGGATATTTGTGCCGTCCTAGTTCGTAAGTAGTTCATAAGTAGTTTGTAAGTTTAGGGACTGATGACCCCTTAGTTAAGTCTCATAGACTATACAAACATTTGAACATACACATATGGGGCGGTCGTGTGGTGAAAGAAAGTAGAACAGCAGGTTGCTGCTAAGGAGCTTGGTAAGGTGTAGAGATTAGCCTGCTTAGCCTTAACAGGCGGAATTAGCAGCACACCAACTGCTGAGATGGAAACCATGCTGGACATGCCTCCATTACACCTTTGGATCAAGATGGAGGCAGCGGATAGTGCATACACTCAAAACTGGCAACAACTGGAACTCTTTGGGATATCCAGAATAACACACTAAAATAGTGAGTGAGGTAAATATAGGAAAGGTTGGGGAAATGCCGGCCGACTATATTATAACCCCATACTGCTTCAACAAGCCTTTCAATATAACAATTGGAAGTAGGGAGCAGTTGGAGAAAATAGTTCGACACCGTACGGCGGATATTGTCTGGTTCACTAACGGGTCGAAATCAGACCAAGGTGTTGGGGCCGGTGTATACAGGGTGCAGCCAAGTCTGGAGGGCGTTATCTCTCTAGGGAAACTGGCCTCAGTATTCCAGGCCGAAATCACTGCCATCAGGGCATGCGTGGAGGAGAATTTGCGTAGGTGCTACAAAGACCATAGCATCTATATCTATTCAGACAGCCAGGCAGCCCTGAGATCACTGGCAGCTCCTGCAACAAGATCTAAAATTGTTGCAGAATGTCACAGAGTTCTGGTGGAGCTAGGGGAAAGCAATAGAGTAAACCTATTGTGGGTCCCTGGCCACTCGGGGATCAGTGGCAACGAACATGCCGACAGATTAGCCAGGATGGGGGCAGAGACTCCATTTATTGGACCGGAACCTATCCTGACAATCACCAAGGCAATGATCAAATTGGAGCTACGTAACTGGCTCAGAAGACAGCACGTAGAATATTGGACCAAAGTCCATCAACAAAAACATGGCAAGGTAATGATGTCAAAGCCATGTTTTAAAAGCAGCTCTGCCATCTTGGGCCTGAACAGGAGAGAGATTAGACTGTTTGGCTTCCCTGAGAAAATCAAATCAAATCATGCAATGCAGTCAAAGAACTTGAAGCAGTTCTTTAGGGCAGGGCTTTCATCCAGCCCGAGCACGAGTTTCAAGTAATGCGCGGTACTCGCTCATTTAACTCTGTGAGTGGGCGCTAGGAGCATTCAAACATGTTCAAATGTTTGTAAATCTATCGCACCAAACTGCGTGGTCATCAGTCAGTAGCTTACAAACAACTTAAACCTAGGTAAGCTAACCTAAAGACAACACACACACCCATACCCCAGGGAGGACTCGAACCTCTACGGCGAGAAACCGCGCGCTCCGCAGCGAGGCGCTTTAGATCGCCCGGCTACTCCACCGCGGCGCTAGGAGCATTGACGCGCTTAAAACACGTCAAAGTCGCATTCGGCTGTACGTAAATAAGAAAGACGCCAACAGGAGAGTCTTGCCTGTAGACGATTGGGATTTCCCGTTCCTGAATTTGCTATTCTGATTTCGTCTTGATTGTTTCGTTCTTTCGTAGCAGCGTGTCTCTTTGTTAAATAAGGTTTTCTTTGAAACTTCCTTGCAGATTAAAATTGTGTGCCGGAACCGGGACTCGAACCTGGGACCTTTGCCTCTCGCGGGCAAGCGCACTACCGGCATCGTGAGTCGTGTCGGGATAGCACAGTCGGGAGTGCGCTTGCCCGCGATAGACAAAGGTCCCAGGTTCGAGTCCCGGTTCCGGCACACAATTTTAATCTGCCAGGAAGTTTCATATCAGCGCACACTCTGCTGCAGAGTGAAAGTTTCATTCAAGGTTTTCCTTGTTTGTAAAATCTATATGATTTTTGTGCCGAATAAGTGTACACTGTGCAGTATGTCGGTAGAAACGAAAAAGAAAAGTCGATGCCTAGTGTCGACTATTCAGTAAAACATGGAGCGTGAAATACTTCGCCATAGAGAAAAGAAAAGCAACAAAGCCATGTGTATAACCTGCAGTGAACATACAGCTGTGCTCAAGGACTTTGATAGCAGTCGTCATTATGAAACAAAGCATGGTGCACAATTTGATGCATTCAGAGACAATGTACGTGAGCACAAATTCGATATTTGAAAATACATTGTTTTTGAAGATTAACTTGTAAATGGTATTGCTGCTTGATTCACAGAGCGCGGCGGAATAGCCGAGCGGTCTAAGGCGTCTCGCTGCGGAGCGCGCGGTTGCTCGCCGTGGAGGTTCGGTCCTCTCTAGGACAGGGGATTGTGTGTTGTCCTTAGGTTAGTTTACCTAAGTTTAAGTAGTTTGTAAGCTACGGACTGATGACCACGCAGTTTACTCCGATAGATTTACAAACATTTGAACATTTTTTGAACCTTGATGCATCAAAAATAGTAAGCACAGTGATGCATCTGAACAACAAACAAGCAGAAAGGAAGCTGTGCTTAAATATAGCAGGTCAGAACATAAGACACGAAAGAGCACCGAAATACCTGGGTGTTAAACTGGACCGCAGCCTAACGTTCAAAGAACACATGCATGACGTCAGCCAAAAACTCAGAGGCAAAGGCAATATCGTTCAGAAACTCGCAGGCTCTACCTGGGGAAGCAATGCTACCACACTTCGCACTTCATCCATGGCTCTAATCTACAGCGTTGCAGAATACTGCGCACATGTATGGGCTAACAGTTAGCACGTCAACAAAGTAGATGTTCGCCTAAATGACACCTTGCGAACAATAACTGGAACGTTGAGACCTACTCCTACACCATGGCTCTCTGTGCTGGCAAATATTGAACCACTCGTCGAACAATCGGAACACCGTAACATAATGGAACCACCTATGGCAGCAAGTAAATGTTCACAATGGACACCTCATTAAGAACCCGGCTGATCGTGTTCCTAGTTTCAACCTCCCTCGAAGAACTTGGGTGGCATTAAACAGAATGAGAACCGGTGTTGGACGGTGCAACGAGCTGATGGCCAAGTGGGGCTACGTGGACGATCCTCACTGTGACTGCGGCCAAATACATACGAGGCAGCACATATTTGATTGTAAAATTCATGGTTTTCGGGACGGTTCGCTGGAGGATCTGCATGGACTTACAGACACTGCCATTTCTTGGCTTTGTAATTTAAGAGTTTTCGTTTAGTTGTAAATTATTTTGACAAATTTGTCTTCCCTTTAATTTTTAATTTATAAGCATTGTAATAAGTATAACTCATTTCATAATGAATAATGTTTTGTTGGATTTGTATGTTAATTTAGTTTCTCGTTTTGAATGTGTCTAGTACTGTAAGGCATATGACATATCGAACGTAAAATAAATAAAATAAAATAATAGAAGGGCATCTCGTTTTGTTTTATCACGTTACGGGTTCCACGAATTGGGGTGGAAATCGTTAAAAGAAAGACGTTATTCCTTGCGGTGTGATCTGTTTGCGAAGTTTCATTCACCGACCTCTATTTCTGAATGTGAAAATATTTTGCTAGCACCCACCTACTTAGGGAGGCATGGCCATCCCAACAAAATAAGAGAAATCAGATCGAAAACGGAACTATTTAGGTGGTCTTTCTTCCCGAGTGCTATTAGATAATGGGACGGTGTAGAACAGTCATGAAAGTGGTTAATGAACCCTCTGCCAGGCACTTAAATGTGATTTGAAGAGTATCTATGTAGATGTAGATCGTCATCGTGTAAAACCAACTGACTATCGCAGTATTCGTCTGATGATTACCCTGAAGAACCGAGCGAGGTGGCACAGTGGTAACACACTGGACTCGTATTCGGAAGGATGGTGGTTCAAATCTACCTCCGGCCATCCAGATTTAGGTTGTCCGTGATTTCTCTAAATCACTCCAGGCAAATGCCGGGATGGTTCCTTTGAAAGGGCACGGCCGATTTTCTTCCATATCCTTACCCAAACACTCCGAGCGTGAGCTCCGTCTCTAATGACCACGCTGTCGATGGGACGTTCAAACTCCCTCCTCCTACCCAGAAGAAAGCGACTTGCAATAGTGGGCGAAATGTCTGTTGGAAGGTCGCGGCGCTCTCATGTGACGTCAGGCAGAGTAGGTTGCACGCACATAGTTGACTGGCTCGCTGCCTCGGCATAATGGGCCGTGCCCCAATGGCTACCCAGTCACAGTCTAACATATACAGTCGCGACACTCACTGCTGTAAAAGTTGTTACCAACTGACAGCTGCAACGACACCAGCGCTCCTAGCGGTGGGTAAGCCACCGAAAGAGTGATGTTTGTTTGTAATTATTTGTGTGCGTAATTAATGAAATAGTTAATATAATTTTTGTGTTACAAGCATCAGTAATATATCAAGAGGCATACATAACACGGAAAGTAATGTAAAAACAGTCGAACTTACTGATTCAGTGGTATAACGAAGAACTTCGTCATGAACCAATACTTACGAATATGTGTATATTTGCAGCTTATTCCGCTGAAAGTAAGTAGAATATAAACATAATAGAAACATAAATTTCTATTTTGGTGTGTTCTTACTATGACAAAGAGTTTTTTGACACGTATCGTTGTGGTATGGGGTCTAATGATTCGCACATGTTTAGGCTTCACTCGTCTTTATTATAAGCGCATATTCTTTTGAGTGTGATTACTTTAGCTTAAGAAGACATTGTCTTGAAGATTCTTGCCGTTTGTGGTTCAGCTGTAGCAACAATTGTGGAATTGGGTTCTTCTTTGTTGAATACAGTTTGGTTGCTTTTTCAGTTTTCTTGTCACGTTTCTGATGTTTTCCTTCAGCGACAGTTGTGGTGACTGATTTGGTATGTTAAATACCGTAGTTATTGCACTCTACATTCGTTTCCTACGTTCCACGCTCACCGATTTCACTGGAATTAGAGTGGACAAACGTTAACGTTCTTCAGAAGAAAAATCACGTCTTTCTGCCAAAGGGCGGGTATTCGGTGTTTCCTAGTCATTTTTCTATTTTAATAGTAATTTAAATTATTTAGTATAACTCTGTGGGTTACAAGATAACAGTAAATAAACTGTGTCGTAATGTACCGTTTCCAACCTTATCAGTGATCTTAGGAGACGTAAGGAAGACAAAGGTGGAGCTATTTTTAAGTTATTATCTATTTTATGATACTACATACGTTCTCTAATGTAAAAAAATGTGTTAAAATCGATATAAACGATACTATTCGCACTCATCCACTATCGTATTCATAAAAGTAGCTTGCCCTCCGCTTGGAGCGCTGCTGTCGCAGTGTATAACAAAAATCCGCGGAAGTGTCGTGACTGTATTTGTTAGACTGTGACCCAGTCAGCTATGCTCGTGCAACCTGCTCTGACTGACGTCACACGAGAGCGCCGCGGCCTTCTCTCTAGGTGGTATTTGTTTTACACGATGACGATGCGGTCTAATGCCCTGAAGAACTTTATTGAAAGTGGCGATGGCCGCGGGAGCCTACGCCTACATTTAAATTGAATCAAAGTGTAGCAGTGCTAATGCAGTCAGTGCTTGGGTGCATACAGGTTACCTTATTAATAAGGTTGAGGTTACAGATCTGTTGTAAGGATGAATGCAGGTACTAATAGATGGGAACAATTGCAGGAAATCAAGGAAAAACTGGGAGTGAACACTATAGATGTGGCACTTACAAGGGAACATCAGCAACTCGACCTATTTTCTTGAGAAAAATAATACATGAGCTAAATATAAACCCCAGAAATCGATATCGCGTGAAAATTTGGGCCATTTTTCACGTACTACGCAGTTACGGCCTCCTCAAAGTACAGCTTGCAAACATTCGAGCGCTCAGGTTGTTTCTCACTCGGCCCGCTTCACTGAGGTCGCTTAATGTCAGAACGCGAAGTGCTGTGAGCAGAATCTATTAAGAGGTTTTTGCGATGTAAATTAATCCACAGACTGTCGCGGGACATCTCCTGGAGTGGTATGGAATGACTAATTTGCGACGATTAAATGTCAAAGAATTAAGAGCTCTTTAAAGTCGTCAACGGAAAGCATAATCATTTGCAGGTATTAGATGTACTATACACACTGAAAGAAAATACATGGCGCATTCTTTATGCTTTTCCTTATATATTTCAAATACGCTGCAGATATCATAGAGAATTGTACTGATGAAGACGTGATGGATGTAGAAGAAAATAGAGGGTTGACGTTCGGTGCAGATTTACAAGAGGGTGACGTCGACGATAGCGACGCTGCCCTTTCACCACCGTCAGATTCGTCGAGCACTTTCATTGCTTCAACGGAGCTTGGGCATGGAACTGAGGTCGTCAGTGATGGTGAAAGCTGCTTACACGGAAAGTAAGTAAGTAAGTACCAGAACTTAAGACAAAAATATGTTTTGTTTTGTTTTATACTATTCCCAGTATTAATTACTTAACACACAAATTCCCTCAATATATAAAATATAAAATATCAGTTTATTAAAAGTATTGTCAGCATTGGTCGTAAATTACCATTAATTTATCCCAAATCGATTTCGACTACGGAATGATCATCTTCAGTGTAACATGCACAATCGAACTGATACAAATTTGGTGTTACATGTTAAGCCCCAAGGCATAGCTACAAAATATATAATATGTTACAGAGTGCCAGATCATGAATCATGAGTCAGGTAATACCAAATTTGTATTAATTCGATTGTTCATGTTGCATTGAAGATGACTATTCTATAGTCAAAATCGATTTGCAATAAATAAATAGTAATTTACGACCAATGCTGAATATTATTTTAATATTTGTCATTTTATGGTCGTATTGCACACCGCTCCTAATGGAGTCTTCATTAAAAAATATATCAATTCTTCTCTAAATTTTATAATTCTCTGTTATCAACATCAAAACACTGTGAAATTTGACCTACTCAAATCACACTACAATAATGAAATCAGAAAGCGCACAAATCCTACATTTTGTGCATATAAATGTATCTTTCACTTTCGAGCACTACTATTTACAATAATCAAGGCACAAACTAATTAGTTATTACTTCATTCAACTTCAGATGAGGATAGTCGGAAATTTTAATCGTAAGGGAAGGACCCTGTTAGGTATAATGACTTGTGTAAATCAGCCACTGATTATACGTGAAAAAATGCACGCTACTAATCCATGCTAAAATATTAAGTTAAAAATCATTACTTAGTAGTCCATTGGCGTTGATTACGATTTAATGGCAATAACTTGAGCGGCAAAGTACATAGTGACACTTATTCATTATAAGTTTGAAATAATTCTTCTTGGCGTCGGTATTTTAGCAAATCGGACTCCAAATAACTTGCTACACAATTTGCAGATTCAGAACCGTCATATGAGGCACTGTCAATCTCAGAAGTATAAAGGTTGCCTCTAAAACGCACCGCTTCATGCAGCACGACACTTTCTAATGGAGTGAAGTTAACAGTTCGTCTCACCGGCTACCCTGATCTCGCTCTTTGTCTCTCTAGCACTCACTGCTTCTCCTTGTAGTTGTAACCAACGCTGTTCCGTTTCGTAAAATCTTTAATAATTGCACAACATTGTAAGCGAACATCCAAAGTCAACACAAAAAAACAGAAGGCATTACTATCGAATCGACCCTCTTTTCTTTAACATCCAATTGATTCATTTCCGGACTTGGGTCCCTTACAGAAGGCCGGCCGCGGTGGCCGAGGGGATTAAGGCGCTCCAGTCACGGTCTGCACGGCCACTACGGTCGGGGGTTCGAATCCCTCCTCGGGCATGGATATTTGTGCCGTCCTAGTTCGTAAGTAGTTCATAAGTAGTTTGTAAGTTTAGGGACTGATGACCTCGTAGTTAAGTCCCATAGACTATACAAACTGTCTCCTCTACAACCATCAGGAGCCTGTGATAGGAATTTTGACTCACCTTCTATAGTGCAGTTGTAATGAGCGATCTGGATGTTATTACGTTAGTAATCGGCTATGTGCATTTAAATGTGAGGAAGAATACGGGAAACAAATAGCACTGGCTGCACTAGGGAAATGAAACAATTCAGTGGCAACTCTTGAACATTTGTGACGGAGTAGGACTCGAACCTGATTTTCGTCGTTGGACCAGCGATCGCCTTAACCATCAGGCTATCCAGGCACGCTTCACGTCCACTCTAACTTCCTATATATATATATATATATATATATATATATATATATATATATATATATATATATGCCACAGTGCTGAAGTAGTACCTCTATCGTCCATCCTCGTATGCTCGCAAATCTGAGTACCGCACGAGGTCGAACGATAATAGCGCATATCGGTTGATGGGATGAACCTTCAGCATCCGCCATACACTGTAGCAGTCTCGTATAAATACATAGATGGTGCACAAGTTCTTAGCGTTTTGGTTTACGTATTTGTATTCCAGTTACTGTGGTTTTATTCATCAACTCATTTTTTTCTGCTGTTTCAGTTTACATTATCGTTTTGTTATTTGGAGATGTGACTGGAGAAGCTATGGACGCTACAGAATGGAGTGTCAGCTGGAGCAATCGATATATTTCCGACATCTGCTTCGGTTTGAATTCATTAGAGTCAGCCATTTGTGCCATTCATGAGGATAATGGCATTAGATCACATCATAAAAAAAGAGAAAAAGGAAAAAATAATAATACAAATAAATAAATAGATGGCTTTTCACGTTGCAGAAGATCTTCGGGGTTTGATGATGAATTGCTGGTGGTAAACCTTTCGGAAAGCACGGTCGCCGCTTACGAAACTCTTCAGTTGCTAACGTTTCGTCCAGAACAGTACTGAAGATCTTCAGAGGCGCTACACATCACTTGAGTCTTGCCGAATCATCGGAGGAGCAGTACCTCTGAAGATGTCCAGTGCGGTTCTGGACGAAACGTTAGCAACTGAAGAGTTTCGTCGGTTGCGACCTTACTTCCCCAAAGGTTTATTACCCCCAATATCATTTGATCGTGAAAGCCATTTCTAGTGATGAATGTTTAAACCTATTAATCTATAACGTTTCTTACACTTATGGAAAAAGCTAAGAACTTATGCAGTAACTACATACAAGCATCAGCTGCTACTAGGCCATAAGGGGTTACGGTTCCTCGTTATCTAAGTAAGCGTTATCGCTACTTTCACTATTTTAATTATTGAATATTCGGAATTTTATGTGCCACATAACTTTGATTTTAACGTTTTAGCTGAAATTTTTGTACTGAGCGATTGGTATGTAACAATTTTAATCTCTTTTCACTGTGACATGATTTCCTTTTTAACAGAATTTAATAAGCGTTGTCACATAACAATTTGCTTGTTACATGCATACTGTTATTGACAGTACCTGCTGACAAAATTGTTTGCCTTCTACATCTACATCTACATAGATACTCTGCAAATCACATTTAAGTGCCTGGCAGAGGGTTCATTAACCACCTTCATAACTTTTCTCTACCGTTCCATTCTCTAATAGCGCGCGGGAAGAAAGAACACCTAAATCGTTCCGTTTTCGATCTGATTTCTCTTATTTTATTGGGATGGTCATGTCTCCCTAAGTAGGTGGGTGCTAGCAAAATATTTTCACATTCAGAACTAAAAGTCGGTGATTGAAACTTCGCAAACAGATCACGCCGCAATGAATAACGTCTTTCTTTTAATGATTTCCACCCCAATTCGTGCAACATTTCCGTGACGCTTTCCCCCCCGTAACGTGATAAAACAAAACGAGCTGCCCTTCTCTGAACCTTCTCAATATCTTCCGTCAGTCCCACCTGGTGAGGGTCCCACAAGGGGCAACAGTACTCCAAGAGAGGACGCACAAGTGTGATGTAGGCAGTCTCTTTGGTGGAGCTGGTGCATCGTCTAAGCGTTCTGCCAATGAAACGTAACCTTTGGTTCGCCTTCCCCACAATATTTTCCATGTGTTCTCTCCAGTCAAAGTTGTTCGTAATTGTAACTCCTAGGTATTTGGTAGAATTTACGACCTTAAGGTTTGACTGATTTATCGCGTAATTGAAGTTCAGCGGATTTCTTTTAGTGGTCATGTGTATTACTTCACACTTTTCTTTATTTAGTGTCAATTGCCAATTTTCGCACCATGTAGAAATTTTGTGTAAATCGCTTTGCAGTTGCTTTTGATCCTCTGTTGACTTCACTAACCGATAAACGACAGCATCATCCGCGAACAGTCTAAGGGAGCTATTCAGATTATCTCCTAAATCGTTTATAAACACGAGGAAGAGTAGGGGACCAATAACGCTTCCCTGTGGAACGCCAGATATCACTTCTGTTTTACTCGATGACTTACCGTCAATTACAACGAACTGTGTCCTTTCTGACAGGAAATCGTGAATCCAATCGCACAATTGGGGAGATATTCCATAAGCACGCAATTTCATTAGAAGCCGCTTGTGGGGTACAGTATCAAAAGCCTTCCGGAAATCCAGAAATATGGAATCGATTTGAGATCCCTTGTCGATGGCACTTAACACTTCATGTGAATAAAGGGCAAGCTGTGTTTCGCAAGAGCGATACTTTCTGAATCCGTGCTGACTATTGGTTAATAGGTCGTTCTCTTCGAGGTAGTACATAATATTCGAACAAAGTATATGTTCCAAAATCCTACTGCAAATCGACGTCAATGAGATAGGCCTGTAATTTTGGGGATCACTCCTATTGCCTTTCTTGAATATTGGAGTAATTTGGGCAACTTTCCAGTCTTTGGGTACGGATCTTTCGCTGAGTGATCGGTTGTAAATTATAGCTAAGTACGGAGCTATTGCATCAGCATACTCTGAGAGGAATCTAGTTGGTATACAATCTGGCCCGGAAGATTTATTTTTGTTTAGTGACGTAAGTTGTTTTACTACTCCAGGAACATCTACTTCTAAGTTTCGCATGCTGGCAGCTGTTCTTGGATTGAATACTGGAGTGTTCACTTCGTCTTCTTTGGTGAAAGAATTTCGGAAAGCTGTGTTTAGTAATTCTGTCTTAGCAGTACTGTCGTCGGTAGTATTACCATTGCTATCGCGTAGTGAAGGTATTGTTTGTGTTTTGCCGCTAGTGTACTTCACATATGACCAGAATTTCTTTGGATTTTCTGCAAGATTACGAGACAGGATTTCGTTGTGGAAACAACTATAAGATTCTCGCATTGAAGTCCGCGCTAGGTTGCGAGTTTCAGTAAAAGATTGCCAGTCTTGCGGATTCTGTGTCTTTTTAAATTTTGCATGCCTTTTTCTTTGTTTCTGCAACAGTGATCTGACCTGTTTTGTGTACCACGGGGGGTCAGCCCCCTCTTTTATTAATTTATTTGGTATAAATCTCTCGATTGCTACTGATATTATGTCTTTGAAAGTAAGCCACAACTGATCTACACTCGCATTTTTAGTTTTGAAGGACTGGAGACTATCACTCAGGAAAGCGTGAAGCGATTTTTTATCTGCTTTATTGAATAGATATATTTTTCGTTTATTTTTGGTGCATTTGGGAATTTCGATATTCAGTCTCGCTACTACAACTCGATGTTCGCTAATCCCTGTATCTGTTTTGATGCTTGGAGCTCTGGAATTTTCCCAACACATCTACGACAATTTACAACTGTTACACCAATGGTTTTTATGTCTACTTTCTTCCCGTGTCTGACCTGCCCCCTTTGAGACTCTTATGTCATGTCGTTCTACTTGTGTCAATTTGGACAGTGATGGGGTTTCGGAATCTAGTAAAAGGTGAAAGGTTATTGTATATTTCTTTTGATCGGTAGTTATGTCAACTCTTCACCGTTTTTGTGTGTTTTTAGTCTTGCCTTAGTATTTGGGCGAAGAATTGTTTTCATAAGAATAGTTGATACCAGTTGCAAAACAGAATATTTCACGCAGTGGACTTCTTCAAAGGAATGTAGATCAAGTGACATACCCAGTCCAGGAACGTTATGACACCACGTAGGTAGTGTACATACAATGTCATACGTAGAGTTGAGATATGTTTAAACCAAAGGTCTGATTATGGTGTCCAGGGACATGTAATGGTGAGAGGATAAGTAAAAATTATATTGTTGACCAAGAGTAATGTATTTCCTTTAATCTTAAAGGTAGTCGCAGAACAAAAGTGATGAAATCTTCATCAACTTTTACGAGTGTTTATGGACGGGGATCTTCGTATTGCAAGTTCTGTCCCCCCGCCCTGTAGTTGCTTAGGCAGCGCCAGCGCGGTTGACTACCACGGAGGACCCGGGCTCGATTCCGTACTGACAAGAGTTTTTCCTTAGTGGGAAGCAGAGATGGGAAAAGTAGTTCCTTTCACGGAACCGTCATTTCGGAATAGTTCTTCTTAGTTCAAATTAACTACATAGTGCGCTTTAAGTAGTTCAGTGAACTAGTTCAGATGAACTACATACTTTTTTTTCAGAAGAAATCTTTCAGCCGTATTTCACCCCCGTAAAGGCTGAATTTCCAAAATCTTTGAAATACGTATTTTTTGATGTTTGATTGATAAACCGTACAAAAATTTTGTTTCTTGTAGATGCGAAATTGCGTTAATAGACGAAGTTTTCACCCCATTTATATTTGAGGATTAATAATTAGACAATCTTACTGACACAATCTTTCCTTGTAAGTGTTTTGGCCTACCGATCTAACGTAGATCACGCTGTTAGGCTAGTTCATCATCTGAACTAAGCGGGCTAAGTGAACTATTTCGGTCTTCCGATCTGATGCCGTTTATGCATTTATAACTTAGGACTTCTGAAATACATAGTTTTACTTACTTCGGGATGCGGTGTCCTCAGTAACGAGGGGGGCGATATTTGAGCATGACCCTTCTAATTTCAAGTAGATCGGGAAAGAAACGAGTAAAAGAACTTCACCAAAGTGAACAAAAGTGTAGTTCATTTCCCGGAACAGTTCGTTTGAGCTACTTCGTTCACGAACTGCACATCTTTAGAGGGAAGTGTAGATCAGGCTCCACTCAACCTCGTGAGGTCAATGAGGAAATGTTCAAGTTTTACTCTTGAATAAAAGAATGTCTTGGTTGCAAAAACTTTTATTGAAATGACGCGTTCCGCCCGGTTAGAGCATCTTCAGATTTCTGACAAAGCGGAGAAAATGATCCACATCTTACAATTTTTACATGGCAATTTTTTGAAAATTTGTTAGCTACAGAACAATGTTGAAATCAGTAATAAGGGATTGTAATAATGTAGGTACTGATGTTTAAACTACTCTGTGATAGAGGGTGTTTAGGTCGAAATGCGGCCATAGGATGTCTTACCGAGACAATAACAATGTAATCCGTTGATCAGCGGAAAACTGACCGGTCTCGGTAAGACATCCTTCGGCTGCATTTTGACCTAAACACCCTCTATCACAGAGTAGGTAAAACATCAGTAGCTACATTATTACAATCCCTTACTACTGATTTCAACATTGTATTGTAGCTCACAAATTTAAAAAAAATGTAATATTGCCAAGTAAAAATTGTAAGATGTGGATCACTTTTTCTTCTTTGTCAGAAATCTGAAGATGCTCAAACCGGGTGAAACGCGTGATTGCAATAAAAATTTTTGCAGCCAAGACATTCTTTAATTCAAGTTCGACTTAAGACGGTTGCTGTACCACACCACGCAGAAATGGAATGGGAAGAATGTTCAAGTGTTGGTAAACCTATTGGACCAAACTGCTGTCGTCATGAGTCCGTAAACTTATAAACAAAGTAACTTACAATGAGGACGACAAACACATCCGTGCCAGAGGGAGGACTAGAATCTCCGACAGCGATCCACAGCAAGGCGCCTTAGAGCGCTCTGCCAATCCACCGCGGCAGAGCTATTCGGCCCAGTAGTGGCGGTTCCAAGTCAAGTCACAGACAACGGTCGGGGCAGCGGAGTGCCGACTACACGGTCCTCTATACAGTGACGTAGCCAGGATATTGTGAAAAGGGGGGGGGGGGGGTCCGACTTGTTGAAGACAAATTTATAGTAGCTCATATTTTTCATTTATTTTAAAAACAAATTTAACATATTTTTTATATTGTATGTACATAGTTTGCGTCTGTAAGATCTTCTTACAAATACTGCAGTATTTTATATACAAAACTGAGGGAGGTGCCTTATGATATACTGAAATATTGCCACTCCAAATAACGACTCCACCTCAAACATTAAAATGCTGTAAATAGATAAATAAGCTACGATAGTACTGCGTATTTTAACTTACCATAACGCTCATGGATGAATTAAAGTCGGGTTTTCTCTTTTTTTTCCTTGTTATGAACTTATCCATAATTGGAAGCACAAAAGAAATAAACGGCAGCAGATACATTACATTTCACTGCAAGTAAGAACTGTACTGTAGTGCTTAACATAGCAATAATGGAATAAGGCCAACAATGGTTAACGGCTAAAGGAGTACAGGGCAATAGTCTATGCTATTATCGATAATTAAAATCTACAGATGGCTTTGTTGATTGTCGATAGTGCGTATCCCTTTTGCGTCGTATGACTGATAATAACAATATCATTGTTTCACTACAAGGTAGCTAGGTCGTGTCTTATTTCATTTGGTCCCTTCGGAGGTTCGAGTCCACCATCGGGCATGTGTGTGTGTGTGTGTGTGTGTGTGTGTGTGTGTGTTGAGTAGTATTATCGTTCATGTGATAGGGGGTCCGGACCCCCAAGACCCCCACCCCCCTTTCCCTTTGGCTACGTCCTTGCTCCATACCGTATCCATCGAGGATAACACGGCGTTCGGTTGGGCACTATTGGCCCGAATAGGAAAAGAATGACGGGACTTTACCTTCTGTTTGCCACGGTGTGTGTGTGGGTGGGTGTGTGAGCTATATGTGGGGCGGGGGGGGGGGGAGACTTTTCCGTTAATTTCCCAGCATTAACATATCAAACAGCAACTTGTCATGTTCGAAGCGGATGTCTGAGAAATAGGAACTTGACAATCCTTCCTGGAATTTCCCCGTCAATGTGGAATGAGAAGTGTGTGGGGATGGCAGCAGAGGCGGACCTCGAGGCTGCTGGCGGCCAGGGCAGACCTTACCGGGGAGTTCCCCGAGCCCCTAACGACCTCGGCTCTCACAGTCAGACAAACATCTGCGTGGCCACCGAAACATTTAGCAGGAATTCGGTTTTTTTTTCCGCCGGCGGCGCCCTGCCGTTTCTTGCACCTAGCGGAAATGCCCGATTCTCGAATGATTTCGGGCCTGGAATGCGGAGCGCGGCATCTCTGGGACACGGCGGTCTGCAGCCTGTAGCAGGACGCGGTGCCTGGACCTGTGTCAGCGAGCGCCGAGGCGGGTCTGTCTGGCGGCAGTACGCACTCGGCTGTTCTGACGCTTAGCTGCCGGAAACAAGGCTGCAGTGCTGCTCCTGACGGAATTTGTTGTTGGAACTATTGAAGGATTCAGTTTAGGCGTGAGCTGTGCTATTCCCATCTCATATTGTATTCGCAGTGTAAGAAAATCAGGTGATGCTGAAGGAATTAGATTAGGAAACGAAGCAATAAAGGAGGTAGATGAGTTTTGTTACTTGGGCAGTAAAATAACAAATGATGGTCGCAGTACAGAGGATATAAAATGCAGAATGGCAATGGGTAGAAAAGCGTTCTTGAAAAGCAGAAATTTGTTAAAATCGAATATTGATTTAAGCCTAAGGAAGTCATTTCTGAAGGCATTTGTATGGAGTGTTGCCTTGTATGGGAGTGAGACATGGACGATAAACAGTGCGGACAGGAAGAGGATTGAGGCTTTTGAAATATGGTGCTACAGACGAATGCTGTAGATTAGGTGGGTGGATCGCGTAACTAATGAAAAGGTACTGAACAGAATTGGGGAGAAAAGAAAGTTCTGGCATACCTTGACTAAAAGAAGGGATAGATTGGTAGGACACATTCTTAGACATCAAGGAATTGTGAATTTAGCGGTGGAGGGAAGTGTGTGGGGTAAAAATCGCAGAGGAAGACCAAGAGATGGATACAGTAAGCAGATTCAGACAGATGTAGGTTGCCGTTCTTATGTGGAGATGAAGAGGCTTGCTCAGGATAGGGTATTGTGGAGAGCTGCATCAAACCAGTCTCCGGACTGAAGACCACAACAACATTGTATTCGTAAGGTAAAAATGTCAGGAGATGGAACCTGGACAAACTCACCGAACCAGATGGTTGAGAGTTTCAGAGGGAGCATTAGGCAAGGATTGGCTGAAACGGAGGAAAGTAATATAGTAGAAGAAGAATGGGTAGCTCTGAGAGATAGGATAGTGAAGGCTGCAGAGGACCATATAGGCAGAAAGACAAGACCTAATAGAAATCCCTAGATAACACAGGATATACTGAACTTAATTGATGAGAGGAGAAAATATAAAAATTCAGCAAGTGAAACAGGAAAAAGGGAGTACAAACGTCTGAAAAATGAGATTGACAGGAAGTGCAGACTGGCTAAGCAGGAGTGGCTAGAAAACAAATGCAGAAACGTAGAAGAATGCATAACTAGGGGAAAGATAGATACCGCCTACAGGAAAATAAAAGAGATATTTGGAGTCAAGAAAAGCAGCTGTATGAATATCAAGAACTCAGACGGAAAACCAGGACTAAGCAAAGAGGGGAATGCTGAACTGTGGAAGGAATATATAGAGGGCTTATACAAAAGAAATAAACTTGAAGGCAGTATTCTAGAAATGGACGACGAAGTGGAGGAAGATGACATAGGAGATATGATACTGCGAAAAGAATTTGACAGAGCGCTGAAGGACCTGAGTCGAATCAAGGCTCCTGGAGTAGATGATATTCCTTCTGAACTGCTGATGTCGTTAGGAGAGCCAGTCGTTAGTATGCAAGATGTATGAGACAGAGGAAATACCCTCCGACTTCAAGAAGAATATTGTAATTACAATTCCAAAGAAAGCAAGTGCAGACAAGTGTGAAAATCTATCAGTTTAATAAGTCATGAGTGGAAAATACTAATACGAATTATTTACAGACGAATGGAAAAACTTGTGGAATCCGACCTCGGGGAAGATCAGTTTGGATTTAGGAGAAACGTAGGAACACTCACATTACGACTTATCTTAGAAGATAAGCTAAGGAAAGGCAAACCTACGTTTTTAGCGTTTGTTGATTTTGACAATGTCGACTGGAATACACTCTTCCAAATTCTGAAAGTATCAGGGGTAAAATATAGGGATGTAAGAATAATGCAAAACCAGACAGCGGTTATTAGGGTCGAAGGGCAAGAAAGGGACGCAGAGATTGGGAAGGGAGTAAGACAGGGTTGTAGCCTTTACCCAATGTTGTTAAATCTGTACATTGAGCAGGCCGTGAAGGAATGGAAGGAGAAATATGGAGAGGGCATTAAAGTGCAAATGTTTGTAAATGTTTGTAAATCTATCGGACCAAACTGCGTGGTCATCAGTCCGTAGCTTACAAACTACTTAAACCTAGGTAAACTAACCTAAGGACAAACACACACAACCATGCCCCAGGGAGGACTCGAACCTCCACGGCGAGCAACCGCGCGCTCCGCAGCGAGACGCTTTAGACCGCTCGGCTACTCCACCGCGGCTCCCTGTGATTATCTGGAAGTTTTAATTCTTATAATGAAATGTGCTAAATTTTTCAAACTTACTATGGCGACAACGTTGACGCATTGCTACACTGCAGGTTTACCTCTGCGACTTCCTTCGCATTCACACTCAACTCAAAATAACTTGCACTAGCGATGACTCAATACATTCAACATTCCAGATTAAACTGTGCGCTGTCACACCTGGCCAAAACAGACAATATCCTTAAATAACAGTTACTCGACTAACTGTTCTCGGTTGTGCCTAACATGAGTAAATTAGCACATGTAGTAAATGAGCTTAATGAAGTATAGCAATTTATCTTCTGAATACACAATCGCGAATCAGATATTGTGTGTGTGTGTAAGTATTTTGACATAACAAACTTGACAGTTAAAACACTGAAAATATCAGACTACTTCAATTTTTTACACAGAAATTCCAGCCGGCCGCGGTGGCCGAGGGGACTGAGGCGCTTCAGTCACGGTCTGCACGGCCACTACGGTCGGGGGTTCGAATCTCCCCTCGGGCATGGATATTTGTGCCGTCCTAGTTCGTAAGTAGTTCATAAGTAGTTTGTAAGTTTAGGGACTGATGACCCCGTAGTTGAGTCCCATAGGCTTTACAAACATTTGAACATTTGAACAGAAATTCCATAGCATGACAATCATCCAAGTTTTCTCATTTGGTTCTAATGCACTGCAGTAAAAACATGATAGAAATCCCATTACTTTATTTATCATCTTGTATTCACTCAAATACTATGCCAAAACTATGTAGACAAATGGAAGAATTTCGTTGTGCAGTACAGATTAATGTGAAGTAGTTAGATGTTTCAGAATTAGAGGATAGGAAGTAAATGCGATGCAGCTTGATAATGAATTCCACACTGTGGACACTACATTTTCCATTTTTCGACACACGAATGTTCTCAGTTAAATGAACTTCCGTCATGCGAGTGTAGAGGTTCTTCTGTATATTGAACTCGGAATGCATTCTTCACACTTTTGTAACGTTTTGCGCGAATCACTCATGTTCGCTGAAAGACAGCATCAACGAAATAATAGAAAACGCCAATAACGAAATAAAGAAGCAGCAACGAAGTTAAACGGAGCGCTCAGTGTGGCAGCTAAGAGCAGAATGGAATATGGAAGACATCTTGAAACAAGTTGACAGGTCACGCGATATCAGTTTCCGCTCAAATGTCAAAAGCCAAGTGCGTACTACCGCACGGCGTGTCTGTCAAGTCCAGGCTGTTCAGTAGCTGGCTATCATATGCGACACCGCAGGTTTCTAAATGTTACTAGTGAAACGCCCCGGGTTTCAAAGGGTAACACTAATAACTGTAGTCAGGTAACTTGTGATGGATGGTGGATTGGTCTTTTTGTTGTTGATTATTTGCAGTATATATGTATAAATTTTGTGGTGCGCAAACTCGGTTGCTAGCCACATACTATTCACTGTGTGAAAAACACGGTTTTTTCCCTTTTCTTGTAAAACACAAATTTAACAATTAACTATTGAACAAGGTAGTGCTCAATGTAAAGGCTTGTCTGTAGAGGGAGGAATCGTTTAAGGGGGTTAAGACGTCAAGCTGGCCGACTTGAGCAATGAGAGTCAGGACAGGACATTTTAATTTCTACTGTCTATACTTTTAGAAATAAATTCACGAAACTGTCAGCATGGCCGGGAAGGATTCAGGATTCACACTGATTGGACTGGGAGTTCTAAAACACAATGAAATAATTTTTATTTAAATGTGAAATTTCGACATTATTTCATTTTCTATTGGCTGCATTTGCCGCTATAGGTACACTTTTCTTCATAAGTAAGAGAGATTCTTCGATGATTTTTGCATAACATACAAACCTTACTTACAGGTGTATAAAACTTTAAAATTTTCCAAATGTTAACTTTGTTAACTACAACGTTTCACTTTTTTTATGAACATAAAATTTTAAATGTAGCAACTCATTCAGTTTCTCATAAATTAAATAAATTCTACAGTTTCATACACCTGTAAAAATCGTTTGTATGCTGTGTAAAACTCATCGAAGAATCTCTCTTACTTATGAAGAAAAGTGTACCTATAGCAACAAATGTAGCCAATAGTAGGTGCAAAAATAACGAAACTTCACATGTAAATAAAAATTAATTCATTGTATTTTAGAAATGCCACTGCTTATGAGTGTGAATCCTGCATCCTTCCCAGTCACGCTGATAAAATGTTGGCAATTTATTTGTAAAAGTACAGACAGTGGAAATTAAAATGTCCAGTCGAGCCACTCCCGTGTCAAGTCGGCCCGCTTGACGTCCTAACCCCCTTAAATGCAAATTGCAGTAATTGGTGGCACAGAGACGTGAAGCAACCTTCACGCCTTTCACAACACTGTGCAAAGTGCGAGGAGAGTGGTTGACAGCTAAAACTATTGTATTTGTATTATCAAAAAAAAAAAAAAATAAATAAAAAAAATAAAAATAAAAAAAAAAAAATTAAAAAAAAAAATAAAAATAAAAAAAATAAAAAAAATAAAATAAAATAAATAAATAAAAAAAATAAAAAAATAAAAACAAAAGATACCCTTGTTCACAAACATAATGACAAACTGCGCACTTCATACATCTGCATCTACTTACTTACTCCGCAAGCCACCCATAAGTGCATGGCGGAGGGTATTAAGTACCATTACCGGCCGCGGTGGCCGAGGGGACTGAGACGCTCAAATCACGGTCTGCACGGCCACTACAGTCGGCGGTTCGAATCCCCCCTCGGGCATGGATATTTGTGCCGTCCTTAGGATTAGCTATTTCACAAGTAGTTTATAAGTTTAGGGACTGATGACCCTTTAGTTAAGGCCCATAAGCTATACAAACATTTGAACTGTAATGTTTTTAAAGTAAACGCCTTTTGCTACTGCGAATGAAGGGTTTTATTTTTACATTTATAAGTATCCATACGCGTTTCGCCTTTGTCTCAAGGCATCATCAGTGGGTGTCCTGAAATATTTATATGTTTTTGTTTACACATAAAGGTTAAGTTTCTTACAAATGTACAAAACATTTCATTTCTTATTTAAAACAGCTCGATGTTTGGTACAAAATGGTGTACTCACAGCACTTGCTACTCCACGTCAGTCTCTTTCTGACAATCACGTCGAAAGGTTATACAGTTTTCTGAAACACATTGCAGTTTTCTGGTTCCACTGTCACCTGCTGCCATACTGTGTATGTGTGGTGTTGATGTATCTTTGTGTGTGTGTGTGTGTGTGTGTGTGTGTGTGTGTGTGTGAGTGTTTGTATTTTTTTTTTTTAAATCTCTGTTTGTGTATGTGTGTGTGTGTGTGTGTGTGTGTGTGTGTGTGTGTGTGTGGTTGGGGGGGGGCTTGTCATTATGTGTTGGGATTTGTGTCTATCATAGGGTCAATCAGTGAGAACAATAATTGATTGGTCAGGTTTATTTGGTCATTTAATAGCAACTTTTTTCAGCTTTTTTTATATATGTTATAATTTCTTGTAATGTTAGGAGATGTTTTTCATTATTTACTCTAATTACCTTCATGTCTTTTTCTATTTTGGTGGGTTTGTGGTTATATTCTTTTAGATGTTCTGCAAAAGTGGATAGGTTTGTTCCGTATTTCCATGCCCTGATGAGTTCCTTGTATCGGGTATCGAATGTTCTGCTGGTTTGTCCTACATACCTTCCATCACATGAGTTGCATTTTCTATTTTGCTTTCATGTGTTCTTTGTACTGCAGTTTGTGTTGTGTGTGTTTGTGTGCTGCTTTGCTGTGTTGTTGTCTTTGGGTCTGTATGTTTGGTGTTTTTTGCCCGTACCTGTTTTTTAGTTTTCTTGTTTAATTTTTCTACTATATTACTATCGTATCCATTGTTTGTTGCTATTTGTGTGATGATGTCTAGTTCCTTTTGGTAATTTTCTTTGTTGAGTTACTGTGTTGAGTCTGGAGCATGTATCTGATTGCTTTTTGATTTTGTGCATGTGGGTGATTGGAGGTCTGGTGTATAATCGTATCAGTTGTTGTCGGTTTACAGTAAATGTCAAAGGTATGCTTGTTGTTTTCCTTTTTGATGGTTATATCGAAGAAGTTTATTTGGTTGTTATGTTCTTTTTCTATTGTGAATGTTATTTTTTTGTGCATGGTGTTCATATCTGCATGAAGCTTGTCTATTCTTTTCGGAGGTTCATCAATTAGGCAGAGAATGTCATCCATGTACCTTATCCAGTAGAGTATTTTATAGTTTTTTGTGGTTACTTTTAAAAAAAATCATGCTTTCTACATGGTTCATGAAAATATTCGCTAGGGTACCTGACACTGCTGATCCCATGGGTAACTCTTCTTCTTGCAGGTAGTATTCATTGTTAAATTGAAAATAGTTTTGTTCGGTTATCAATTTTAGCAATGAGTATATCTCTTTTATGTGTTCATCTGGTAGTTGACTTTTCTTTTACATTTTGTTCTATGATAGTTATTGTTTCATCTACTGGTATGTTAGTGTACTTATTTTCTATGTCAAAGGAAAGAAGGGTAGCTGAGTCTGGGATTCTTGTATCTTTTATGAGTTGTATTAAATGTGAGGTGTTGTTGATGGTTTTGTCATGGCCACTGCAAGCAACGTATTAAACATTTGAACATTTATTAAGTACCATTACTAGTTACTTGCTTTTATGTTCCACTCCCATGTAGAACGAGAGAGAAACGAAGGCTTTTATGCATCAGTACGAGCCCTGTACTCTCTGATCTTATCTTTGTGGTCTTTAAGCGAAATGTAGGGTGGCGGCAGTAGAATCGTTCTGCAGTCCGCCTCAGTTTCCGGCCCTCTAAATTTCTTTAGCACTGTTTCTCGAAAAGTAGGTCGCCTTCCATTCAGTGACTCCCATTTGACTTCCCGAAGCATTTCAGTAACACTCGCACTATCATCGAACCTACCTGTAACAAACCTAGCCTCCCGCCTCTGAACTGCTTCTATGTCTTCCTTTAAACCGATATGATGGAGATCCCAAACACTTGAGCAGTACTCAAGACGGGTCCGTACAAGCGTTTTCTATGCGGTCTTCTTTACAGACGAATGGCATCCTCCCAAAATTCTCCCAATAAACCAAAATCGACAATCCGCCTTCCTCATTTCATATCGCTGTACTGCGTTACACCTAGATATTTAATAGACGCGTCTGTCAAACGGCTGTATTTGAACATTACAGGAGTGTTTCTCCTACACATCTGTATCACCTTACATTTTTTCTACATTTACAGCTAGCTGTCATCCCTCACACTACCTAGAAATTTGGTCCAGGTCATCGTGCATACTTCTACAGTCCTTCAATGACGACACCTTCCTGTTATCTATAACATCATCAACAAAGAGTCACAGATTGCAACTCACTCTGTCCGTCAGACATTTATATAGATAAAAGATGATAGCGGTCCTATCACACTTCCTGGGGCACCGCTGACAATTCCCTAGTCTCTGAAGAACAGCCGGCCGCGGTGGCCGAGGGGACTGAGGCGCTCCAGTCACGGTCTGCACGGCCACTACGGTCGGGGTTTCGAATCCCTCCTCGGGCATGGATATTTGTGCCGTCCTTAGTATAAGGTAGTAGATAAGTAGTTTGTAAGTTTAGGGACTGATGACCCCGTAGTTAAGTCCCATAAGCTTAACAAACATTAGAACATTTTTTTCTGAAGAACACTCGCCATAGAGGACAATGTAGTGAGTTTAATTACTCAGGTAGTCTTCGAGACATGTACTTGGGTACCTATTTCATATGCTCGTACCTTTGTTAGTTCGTTAGTAGACTGCAGTGCAGATTATTTACTCGATTAAATTTGCTGTCTATTTTTAAATGATGAATCTGATTCCCTTGCTCTTTTTTCTTTATAACCGTCACCAACGAAAGGTGAGCTGAACACAGTGTCGTTTTACTCTGTGTTACAATTAATGTTGAATTTATGTTCAGTCTGCTCAGGTATGAGAGTAAATTCACATGCTAAAATGAGTTATATTAGTTACTCTCAGCATTTTAAATAGTACATTGTACTTATTTACAGATAAACATATGGAGCTCCTTAAACAGAAGCACTATCAAAGAGACGAAAGTTGCTTAACTATTTTTAGTTTAAAACACTGACTTCTAGGTAATTTTAATTTTTGACTCTTATCCAGTTTTATAAATATATATAAAAAGGAGAGGTATTTTTTAAAATATGACTGTGCATTACCAGTTAAATAATAGAAATAAAGATAGTCCACAATTTGTTATTTTATTTTTAGGTTGAATTGGACTCTCTCAAGCACAGGCTTCTGTACAACTTGGCCCTAAAACAACTGCTGGCGAAAATGATACATATAGGATCATATATTATAACACTCTTCTGACCATTTCCAAAATGGTAATGTATCTTATTTTTTGTCTTTACTTTGTTCTTTTATAAAAAAAAATTCTTAGTTGTGGAGCAATTGAAAATGATGGCATAGTGCTTCGAAACTTGTTGTGCATTACATATGAAGTATTAAAAAAGTTTTCTTTTTTCAACAAGCAACTGTGGCTTAGAATAAACTTGCATTCCCTATTATATGAAATTGTAATGACGGCGTTTGATTGTCCCAAGTCTTCTGAATCCATTCATATAATTAAATTTTTTCCATATGATTAGTGCCTGATTTTATATGGATTTTTAGAATATGTGCGTGGCTATATTGTATTTCAGTTGCAATCTGGGATAGCCGTCCTCGCTCATGCAAAACCGCCGTTTCCTGTTTCTGAGCAGATTAGGGTTTCCCTAATGACCTGTATTCCATTCACTAGGTCCAAACTGTTAGCCGGCCAGCTGGGGAACCCAACAGCCTGACAAAACTTGCTTTTCACCTGGAAACAATCAGCTTCCTCCTTTATCTGTAATGTCACAAGTGTTTGTGTTTAATGTGTTTTCTCACAGTCATTGCAGCTGTCCTACTAGTTTTCTAAAAGATATCGACTTGAAATTATTAATCACTTATCTCATTCACCATGATAATTCCGAGTATTAATTGCCCCTCAGTTAACTATATAGGTAACTTCATAAATATTCCACACTGATATACATCACGATTGTTCTTGTTCAAGCCACGCAGCAAAGCTCTCATAGCACCAGTATCCTATACTTCAATAATTTTTCTGGAGCTTGTGGAATCTTGAGTATCGTTATAAAATCAAGGCCGTAAGCATAGCCATGATGACGTCGTACATTAAGACGGAATTGAGGCGCCTGATTGGTGGGTAGGCATATGAAATGGATTTTTAAATTATTCCAAACATTGGTCTACCAATCAGGTGCCTCAATCCCGCCTCAATGCATGACGTCATCACGGCTATGATACGGCCTTGTTTTAACGAAGGCAGTGGTACAAACGTTTGTATCATTTATAGACGACAGAATATGCTTTTAAAATAAAAAAGAGAAATGCGTCTTGTATAAAGTAACAGGTTATTGTTGCTGTCAGCATAAGCCGAAATACCTCTTATAGTTGACCCGTATTCATGTTTCACACAGACTGGCAGTAATCTAGTTGTAGTATGTTCTATATTTAACGATTTATTCGAGTAATTTTAAATGAAGAGAATGCTATCTCCCTAAGTGACAGTTATCTTTCTCTTTTATATGAAACTACCTGAAGACCCGGCGTTTCTGGTCTGTTTATTTATTCCATACTCTCGCCGACCTTTTTCCCTCTAATCTTCTGTCCCCTTCCGTCTCTCTTCCCATCTCCTCCTTGTCATCTTTTCCGTCCCCTTCTGTTCCGAATCTCTTCTGTGTTCGTTTCGCTACTTCATCTCCTACTCCCCCCACATATGAAAACTCACGTATAACTGTCATCTTTCGTGGTGAGCAATCAAACACAATCAACGTTTATTGCAAGGTAGCTTTTACTATGCACCAACGCTGAGTGGCGGTTTATAAAAAAACTCTCTCCATGAGAACATTGATACATGAGTGAACTTTATGATAATTAGTGAAACGGTGTCAGTCTGTTTTGTGCCGCGGTGGAGTAGCCGAGCGGTCTAAAGCGTCTCGCTGCTGAGCGCGCGGCTGCTCACCGTGGAGGTTCGAGTCCTCCCTGGGGCATGGGTGTGTGTGTTTGTCCTTAGGTTAGTTTACCTAGGTTTAAGTAGTTTGTAAGCTACGGACTGATGACCACGCAGTTTGGTCCGATAGAATTACAAACATTTGAACATTTTCAGTCTGTTGTGAGGTACGCTCTTGCTCTTGTTGCGACGATCAAGAGTGCGAAATTACTTTTAAGATCGGAAGTCGAAGTCTGTAAGTAAAGTACCATCCGCCAAACGCAATTTTGTGTATACAGAGACCTTCCTGTTGTTTTGAAGTGAGCAAAATTTACTCAAATTCAAGATAAAACTGTAGATTTCTATATTTGTATGAATTGCAAAGAAACACAGAAAGGGGCATTCTTCTTTATACGAGGGGTGTTCAAATGAAATGGTACGATACGTCTTAACTACCAAACTGGTTGAAATATGAATATCTCACTTTGGGATAACGTAGTGCGACATCTAGGGATATGAATCATGCGACGTCACACCTCCCCCTAAGAATTCAAGGCTGTTCCCTTTTTCGACGTCCGAGGTCCGATACTCGTCCAGTTCAAATGTTCAAATGTTTGTATAGCTTATGGGACTTAACTACGGGGTCATCAGCCCCTAACCTTCAAACTACTTACGAACTAGCTAATACTAAGGACGGCACAAATATCCATGCCCGAGGGGGGATTCGAACCCCCGACCGTAGTGGCCATGCAGACCGTGACTGGAGCGCCTCAGTCCCCTCGGCCACCGCGGCCGGCCTCGTCCAGTTCCTCGAACACGAAAAAACTATTAACATTGACGTGCATCATGAGACAGTCCGTAGCCTACCGGAAGTCCATCAAGATGAAATGGCTCACGCAGGAAGTGACGCTGCTCAATGATAACGCTCGTTCACACGTCTTGAGGGACACACAAAGTGTACTGGCGTGGCCAAGTTCAGTGGGAGTAGCTTGAGTAGCTGCCCTACAACTCGGACAACTAGCCCTGCGACTTCCATATTATTGCTCCGCTAAAAGCAAAAAATTAATTAATAAATAGAAAAAATAAATAAAATACAAATTCTCAAAGGAGAACGCTTCAGTTCGGACACGACGAACTGAAGGACGCAGTTGATTCTTGTCACAACCACGCGGAATTTGGGATTTGGAAACAGGAAACACGTCGGCTCGTTAAACAGTGCGATAGTCACGCTTAGGCCTCTGGTGATTATTTCTGGATCAAGACAGCAATTATATCCACAGCGTCGCTTTGTACCTTCTCATTTGAACACCCCTCGTATATGAGATTGATAAAATTTAAAATCGTACTTAATTTTGGTGTTCACTCGTTAATATTATCACCGAACCTCAGTAACAGAACGGCTACTAGGTACCCACCTCCGAATATTAACGAAGGTTACCGATCAGCTACAAAGCCGACTATTCGGGATCGGGTGGAAACTCTCCCTGGCATACGCCATCTTGCTTTGTGTATTTTATGATTTTCTTATTGTATGTAGCTCAGACTTTGTTATTTCAGAGCAACTAATAAATCTACGGTGTGCCATTGCATAGAAATTACAAAGTCTGACATAATAGGAAATTCATCAAATTCATCAAACAAGCTACCTCTGGTCATTTAGCATATGCTTGCGTCTCAGCCTTTTTCATCGGCAAAGACAATAAAATTAACTAGATAATTTTTATGTTTGAAATCGGTGTGTTCATTAAGTATTTCATTTGGATAATTTTTAGTGTGTATATATATTTCAAATTACTCCAGAATATTCATTTCTATTCCCTTTGGTAATTTATGTAATATTGGGTAAAACCTTACGACGCTTCTCGCCAGGCTCCAGTGCTTATGTTGGCAACAGATAAACAATGAAGTGTAGAATTGCGTTAATTGCAAGTGCATTTTCGATATTAAGTGCTGAGTGGTTTTCGTTTCTGAGATGTACTTAGGAACTTGACTGGTTGTTTTCACTTATTCTTACGTGTTCACGAAATCTTGCGAGGAAATTACGTCCAGTCTGAGCAATGTGAAAGCTGCTACATTGTCACATGAGATTCTATAAATACCTTGTTCTAAGTATGGGAAATTTCTGATGGGTGCGAAGTGTAAGTTTGTTCTTAGATTGTTATTAGTGCGAAAGGCAAATTTGATTCTGGTGTTTTTTAAAAGTTCGTTAATTTTTTGGATATTTTACCGAAGTTTTTGCGGGTATGTATTTAAATTTGCCGAGTGATGGCGTCGTCTTGTCGCAACGTTTCTATGATCTTCGTGCTTATCATCTTCTACACCATCACTCGACTGATTACCCGAGAAGATTTCATTAATGGAATACGCCGAGAAAATCTACAATCGCATAAATTTGCTATGTGTTCTGTCTTCTATAGCCAGGTGGATGTCTCTGTGTGTTTGGTTCTGAATGTTCCTGAATGCTACGTACAGAAGTAATGCAAGTTATTTATAACTTATTGAAAAAACTTGTTGGATTGTGTTTCGTTTCTACATCTACATCTACATACATACTCCGCAATTCACCGTAAGGTGCGTGGCGGAGGGTACACTGTACCACTACTAGGCATTTCCTTTCCTATTCCACTCCCAAATTGAACGAGGAAAAAAAGAATGCCTATATGCCTCCGTGAGCCAAAATTTCTCTTATCTTGTCTTCGTGATCACCACGCGAAATGTAAGTAGGCGGCAGCAAGATCGTACTACACTCAGCTTCAAATTCCGGCCCTCTAAATTTACTTAACAGTAATTCATGAAAAGAACGTCGTCTTTCTTCCAGCGATCCTCAATTGAGTTGACGGAGCATTTCCGTGACACTCGCGCATTGGTCAAACCTACCGGTAACAAATCTAGCTGCTCGTGTCTGAACCGCCTCTATGTCTTCCTTTACACTGATCTGCTGAGGGTCCCAAACACTTGAGCAATACTCAAGACGTGATCGTACAAGTTTTTTATACGCGCTTTCCTTTACAGGTGAAGTACATCTTCCCAAAATTCTCCCAATAAACCGAAGTCGACTGTCCGCCTTACTCACAACTGTCCTTACATGCTCGTTCCATTTCATATCGCTCTGCAATGTTACGCCTAGATATTTGAACGACTCGACAGCATCAAGAAGCTCACTACTAAAGCTGTATTCGAACATTATGGGATTGTTTTTTCTACTCATGCGCATCTCCTTACATTTTTCTACATTGGGAGCTGGCTGCCATTCTTCGCACCAACTAGAAATTTTGTCTAAGTCATCCTGTACGCTATTACAGTCAGTTACAGACGACACCCTCCCATACACCACAGCATCATCAGCAAACAGCCGCAAATTACAACTTACTCTGTCCATCAGATCATTTATATAGATAGAAAATAATAGCGGTCCTATCACTCTCCCCTGGGGCACGCCTGACGATACACTCGTCTCTGATGAACACTCGCCGTCGAGAACAACGTACTGCGTTCTATTTCTTAGGAAGTCTTCCAGCCAGTCACAAATCTGTGAACCTATTCCATAAGCTCGTATCTTCGTTAGCAGTCTGCAGTTTGGCACCGCGTCGAACACTTTTTTGAAATCGAGAAAACACAATCCGCCTGTTGCCCTTCATCCACGTCTCGCAAGATGTCACGTGAGAAAAGGGCAAGCTGAGTTTCACATGAACGATGTTTCCTAAACCCGTGCTGATTCATGGAAAGAAGCTTTTCTGTTTCAAGGAAATTTACTATACTCGAACTGAGAATATGCTCCAAAGTTCTACATGAAACTGATGTCAACGATATTGGCCTGTAATTGTATGGGTCAGTTCTCTTTCCTTTTTTATAGACGGGAGTCACCTGCGCTTTTTTCCAATCACTAGGAACTTTGTGCTGAATTAAAGATTCGCTATAAATGCAAGCTAAGTAGGGGGTTAACGCCGCAGAATAGTCTTTGTAAAACCGAACTGGTATTCCATCCGGACCAGCAGACTTTTTCGTATTTAGCTCTGTCAGTTGCTTCTCTACACCGGAAATAGGGATATCTGCAGACAGGGTACTGTTTCAATGAGTTCATGTGCTCAGGCGCTTTCTGCGACTATTTTCTTGATTCTCTGTCCTCTATGGCTCTTTTCCTTTGTAACTACGATAGTCGGACGCTCTGTTCACGGCCCCTTTCAGAAGTAGTGGAGAGTGTGCGGACCAGGAGAGCTGATGAGCTCGTCCTTGTGACGTCAGAGGCGCGCCGGGACGACTGATGACGTCGACCTCGCGTGGAACGCCGGGAATGCGCCTCCGCAGCCGCCAGCCTCAACCTCAAACTCGACCGCGGCAGGCCGAGTAATTGGATCCCCAGCAGGCAGGGAGCTCTCCAAGACTTCCTTTATTGTGACCCCGCGATGCCTTTCACGGAGCGCGCTCCAGTATGGATGTGTACGTCGCAGCACTTGTTGCAGTCGGTGGTGTATTTACAGCTTCCCAGACGTCATGTGGCCTGTTTACGGTTTTTGCTTGCCGTTCGTGTCCGACGTTTCCGTTGCGATCTCGATCCGAAGGCTGGTATTGATGTAGCTCTCCACGCTAGTGGCGCAGTTGTCGCATTCCGTAGGAGCTCCATTTCAAATCCCCTCCGGCGATCCAGAACCTTTTTATTAGCACAATAATTACATTGAATAAATCGCATCTGACTGATTTTTCTGTGAATAAAAATTTACCACATCGGGGAACAAAGTTCACCTGGGTTGCAGTTCGTTCGAATGATAGGAATGTGACAACAGTTCTCCAACAGCAGAAGTATTTATAAGCAAATTTTCAAATATATGTAAACCTGTTGGACCAAACTGCAATCTCTTTTACACTAAGGACAAAACACACGCCGCGGTGGAGTAGCCGAGAGGTCTAAAGCGTCTCGCTGTGGAGCGCGCGGTTGCTCGCCGTTGAGGTTCGAGTCCTCCCTGGGTGTGTTTGTTTGTCCTTAGGTTTGTTTACATAGGTTTAAGTAGTTTGTAAGCTACGGACTGATGACCACGCAGTTTGGTCCGATAGATTTACAGACACACACACACACACACACACACACACACACACACACACACACACACACGTGCGAGGAGAGAACTCGAACATCCGGCGGTAGCGGTCACGCAGTCCCGTAACATGATGATTTAGCACAAGCGGCTGCTTCCAAATGGACATTTATAAGATTTCTGGCTCACCTGTGCGCAGCAGATTCAACGATTTCTGAAAATGCTCTCCAACTACTGAGAAGAGTAGTTTATTACTCGAAATAAAGTGAACATGTAATGTTAATCTGATATGAATCTCCTTTATTTTATTTTTATTTATTTATTTATTTATTTATTTTTTGCCCACTTTAGGTTACGGTAGTAACACTAAAAGTGGGCCTTTGCGGTCGTCTTTAGACAGCTCGAAATTTAAATGAAAATAACAGCTTACCTGTTCATCTGAGACAAAAACTGAATAATCTAATTTGTAGAGGAGAAAATTGTCTCCAACTTTGCTCTGTTATGTTTGTTCCATATCTCGTATCGTTTCAGAGATATTTTCAAAAATAACGGCGATTTTGGGATGCCTGTCTGTCCGTAACGTGTTCCCTGTTTTTAAGACGAACCGTTCAACCGATCAGCACCAAATTTTACAGACATAATTGTAGGCCGCCAGAGACGAGAACCTCCCGTTTTCAAATTTTTCGACAAAAATATGGTAATAATACAAAAAAAAACGTTTGTAATATAATTGTAATTGCAGACGAACCGTTCATCTGACACGAAAATTGAATAGCCTAATTGGTAGAGGAGAAAATTCTCTACAACTTGGTTCCCTTATGTTTATTTCGTAAGCTAAGGTAATCAACGCCTTATTCTTTTCATTCTCCACTCCGAGGGGAGCGGGCTGTTAGAGATCCGGCCCATAAAGAGTCGCGGTTCTATTCAGCCAATTATCAGGCAAGCTGATAGTGAGGCAAATGGGACCCCAATTGAGAATAAGTGGGAGGGGATTGTTAGTTACGGAATAAGCGTTAAAACCAAGGAAAGCCTCGTGAAAGCGTTAATCGGAACCGTGGAATTTGAAATAATTTATTTCTGGGACACTGTCGCAGGCTCGCAGCTAAAAATGGTTATCAGGGAAGCGCGAATGCTCTCCCGTCCCGACAGCCAAGCATTGGGCGCCCGAGTTACTTTCGCAGTGATATGGCCACCCCCATGAACCACAGACATTGCCGAGGTGGGGTGGCTTGCGTGCCTCAATGATGCAGATAGCCGTACCGTAGGTGCAACCACAGCGGAGGGGTATCTGTGGAGAGGCCAGACAAACGTGTGGTTCCTGAAGAGGGGCAGCAGCCTTTTCAGTAGTTACAGGGGCAACAGTCTGGATGATTGACTGAGCTGGCCTTGTAACATCAGCTAATGTGGCTTTGCCACACAGCTACTGCGAACGGCTGAAAGCAAGGGGAAACTACAGCCGTTACTTTTCCCGAGGACATGCAGCTCTACTGTATGAACATATGATGGCACCCTCCCGGGTAAAATATTCCGGAGGTAAAATAGTCCCCCATTCGGATCTCCGGGCGGGGACTACTCAGGAGGATGTTGTCATCAGGAAAGATAATACTGGCATTCTACGGATCGGAGCGTGGAATGTTAGATCCCTTAATCGGATAGGAAAATTAGAAAATTTAAAAAGGGAAATGGATAGGTTGAAGTTAGATATAGTGGGGATTAGTGAAGTTCGGTGGCAGGATGAACAGGATTTCTGGTCAGGTGAGTACAGGATTATAAATACAAAATCAGTTGGGGGTATCACAGGAGTAGGACTGATAATGAATAAGAAAATAGGAATGCGGGTAAACTACTATGACCAGCACAGTGATCGCATTATCATTGTCAAGATAGATACGAAGCCAACACCGACAACGGTAGTACAGGTTTATATGCCAACTAGCTCTGCCGATGATGAGGAAATCGAAGAAATATATGAGGAGCTAGAGGAAATTATTCAGACAGTTAAGGGAGAGGAAAACTTAATTGTGATGGGAGACTGGAATTCGGTAGTAGGAAAAGGAAGAGAAGGAAAAATAGTAGGTGAATATGGACTGGGCAGGAGGAATGAAAGAGGAAGTCGCCTGGTAGAATTTTGCACGGAACATGATTTAATAGTAACAAACACGTGGTTTAAGAATCACAAAAGAAGGTTGTATACGTGGAAGAGACCAGGAGACACAGGAAGGTATCAGATAGATTTTATAATGGTAAGACATAGATTCCGGAACCAGGTCCTAAACTGCAAGACATACCCAGGGGCAGATATAGACTCTGACCATAACTTGTTAGTCATGAACTGTAGGCTGAAACTGAAAAAACTGCAGAAAGGTAGGAAAATAAGAAGATGGGACTTGGATAAATTGAAGGAAAGTGAAGTTCTGGAGAATTTCAGAGGGAGATTTAGGCAACAATTGACAGAAACAGGGGGAAATAAAACAGTAGAAGAGGAATGGGTAGCATTGAGAGATGAAATAGTGAAGGCAGCAGAGGACAAAATAGGTAGAAAGGCAAGACCTGCAAAAAATCCTTGGATAACACAGGAAATACTAAATTTAATTGATGAAAGGAGAAAATATAAAAATGCAGTAAATGAAACATGCAAAATGGAGTACAGACGACTAAGAAATGAGATTGACAGGAAGTGCAAAATGGCTAAGCAGGAGTGGCTAGAAGCCAAATGCAAATCCGTAGAAGAATGTATAAGAAGGGGAAAAGTAGATACCGCCTACAGGAAAATAAAGGAGACGTTTGGGGACAGGAAGGGCAGCTCTACGAATATCAAGAACTCGGATGGGAAACCAGTTCTCAGCAAAGAAGGGAAAGCTGAAAGGTGGAAAGAGTACATAGAGCAGCTCTACAAAGGAAATGAACTTAGGGACGATGTTGTAGGAAGGGAAGAGGAAGTAGACGAAGACGAAATAGGAGATACTATACTGAGAGATGAATTTGACAGAGCCTTGAAAGACCTAGGTCGGAACAAGGCCCCAGGAGTAGATGACATACCCGCAGAGCTATTAAAGTCTCTGGGAAAGCCAGCCATGACAAGACTATTTGAACTGGTGTGTAGGATGTATGAGACAGGCGAAATACCCTCAGACTTTAAGAAAAATGTAATAATCCCCATTCCAAAGAAATCAGGCGCAGACAGGTGTGAAAATTACAGAACCATCAGTTTAATAAGTCATGGTTGCAAAATTTTAACACGAATTATCTACAGGAGAATGGAAAAGCTGGTAGAAGCTGACCTCGGGGAAGATCAGTTTGGATTCAGGAGGAACGTAGGAACCCGGGAGGCAATACTCACTTTGCGTCTTATCTTAGAAGATAGATTAAGGAAGGGCAAACCTACATTTTTAGCTTTTGTAGATTTGGAGAAAGCTTTTGACAATGTTGACTGGAATACACTCTTTCAAATTCTGAAGTCAGCAGGGGTAAAATATAGGGAAAGGGGAGTTATTTACAACTTGTACAAAAGCCAGACCGCAGTTATTAGACTCGAAGGGCATGAAAGGGAAGCATCAGTTGGGAAGGGAGTAAGACAGGGTTGTAGCCTTTCTCCGATGTTATTTAATTTGTACATCGAGCAAGCGGTGAAGGAAAGCAAGGAAAAATTTGGAATAGGGATTAAAGTTCAGGGGGAAGAAATAAAAACATTGCGTTTTGCTGATGACATTGTAATTCTATCAGAGACAGCAAAGGACCTGGAAGAGCAGTTGAATGGAATGGACAGTGTGTTGAAGAGAGCGTATAAAATGAACATTAACAAGAGCAAAACAAAAATAATGGAATGCGGTCTTAGAAAATCAGGCGATGCTGAAGGAATTAGATTAGGTAACGAAACAATGAAGGTGGTAGATGAGTTTTGTTACTTGGGTAGTAAAATAACATGCGATGGTCGTAGTACAGAGGATATAAAATGCAGAATGGCAATGGGAAGAAAAGCATTTTTGAAAAAGAGAAATTTGCTAACATCGAATATTAATTTAAGTGTAAGGAAGTCTTTTCTGAAGGCATTTGTGTGGAGTGTTGCGTTGTATGGGAGTGAAACATGGACGATAAGCAGTGCGGACAGGAAGAGAATAGAGGCTTTTGAAATGTGGTGCTACAGAAGAATGCTGAAGATTAGGTGGGTAGATCACATAACTAATGAAGAGGTACTGAACAGAATTGGTGAGGAAAGGAATTTTTGGCATACCCTGACTAAAAGAAGGGATTGCTTGGTAGGACACATTCTTAGACATCGGGGAATCGTAAATTTAGCATTGGAGGGAAGTGTGTGGGGTAAAAATCGCAGAGGGCGACCAAGAGACGCGTATAGTAAGCAGATTCAAATAGATGTGGGTTGCCGTTCTTATGAGGAGATGAAAAGGCTTGCTCAGGATAGAGTAGGTTGGAGAGCTGCATCAAACCAGTCTCCGGACTGAAGACCACAACAACAACAACATGCTCGACAAAACTGCAATGGAAAAGCATTTTCTCTAGGGGAAACGCACCCAGGAGCGCAGCATCTACTGAGTCGGTACTCAGCTGTAACACATTTTATGGCAGCTGCATGTGTTTTTAAATGAGAGGGAGAGAGAAAGAGTTGCATAAAATAATGATGCCTGAGCTGATATTGTCGCGTTGAAATGGAAGCAGGCTTGACTTCGAAGGGAACTGAACACAACACTTATACTGAAAGCACGTTTATTACGAACTTAATACACACGCAGCACTGCCTGCCTATCGGGCAGAGTGCTCTGCTATTTATACACAGACAGAATGTACCAGAAATTAGTCGGTGTACGTGGTGACTCGCGGCAATATGTTTCGTCAGACCTGAAAGGCTACTTCGGTTTCCTGAAAAAACTATTCACTGAATGACTTTTGTAGGAGTTCGCTGGAACACTATAAGCAGCACCATTGGCATGCGAGCAGAAAGATTTCTTCCCGGTTCTATTTAGAGCCTGACGCATACCTGAGTAGTGACGTGTGTCACACAACAGTTAGTTAGCGCGCCACTCAGCCATTCCACCAGCTAGTGCACTGGGCGCAAGCCGGTCAAGAACTCGACAGAAATACGCATCTGCTAACGTGTGAAAAAAATACACGGTAATTGCGTTATTTTTAAAAAGGCTGCACTCGTGGACCACCTGTGTGGAGCTCAGCACGTTCTCAATCGATGTGCTACGCTGCGTATTTCATACTTAAGACATGTTTATTAGCACGTGTTTGAGGTCTTGCGGTTGTTGGAGCGGAAGTATTTTCAAGGTCGCTACGGAAATTTACAAAGGCATGTGGGTAACCGAATAATAAAATTAGTTTCATGTCGTGATTGGCGACAAAGACATCAGGGGTTGTGTTGTGTTCTGGAGGCTTGTCAGCGTACTGCAGATTCACTTATGCAGACACAGTCAATGTTTTTGATGTGTTTGATTGCTACACAAATTTTTATGCATTCTGAAACTGAAGGAAACTTGGGGTCATAGCCAACAGTGGTCGTGGAAAAATCAAAACTTGAAATATCCGCCGCGGCGGAGCGGCCGAGCACATTAAGGCGCTATGCTGCGATGCGCGAGGCCGTTCCCCGTCAGGGGTTCGAATCCCACCCCCTCGGGCATGGATGTTTGTGCTGTCTTTAGTTTAAGGTAGTTCATAAATAGTTTGCTAGTTTAGGGACTAATGACCCTGCAGTTAAGTCCCATAAGCTTAACAAACAAACATTTGAAATATCCGTTGGATGCCAACTTCATTAAAGTGGTTAAATTCAAAAGTTCAGAGTTACCGGTGGACGCTATCTGAACTGGAACTACATATCACGCCAGCTTCAATTTCTATTAGTTATTAGACAGTTTTGTTAGGGACGCCCTAGGAATATAAAGACCACAGGTGACGGGTGTTCAGCAGGGCCATGACGATATACGATTAGTATGATATATACGTTTAGTATGAAACTTTAGCCCAGACTTTGCTTCTGATGATGATTATTTCGAAACGCGTCAATAAACGAACACCCGCATCGTCACCTGTGGTCTTTATATTCCTAGTGCGTCCCGAATGGCACTGTCTAATAACTAAAACTGAAAAATGGGCGCATATTTCATCAGGGACTTCATGTAACATCTGAAATCTTGGATTTCTTGTAAGTGGGAGGTAGGAAGGGGCGTGGTCCTGAGTTTCCTCCTCCGAGCATATTGGTAACGATACCAAACTGAATGTAGATGACGTCATAGGTAGTACGGTAGAATGCTCATCTTGCCTATACTGCCGGTGTTGAATATATGGTTATATTGCTTCGTTTGTCGCCAGTCAATCGTTATATTTGCCGATGCGCTAGTTTGTTAAAATATTCCTGTAATATTTTTGATTGTGCCTGAGTTTCATCTACATCCACATGGGATACTCTGCAAATCACATTTAAGTGCCTGGCAGAGGCTTCATCGAACCACCTTTATACTATTTATCTCCCATTCCATTCTCTAATACCGCGCGGGAAGAAATAACACATGAATCTCTCCGTTCATGCTCTGATTTCACGTATTTTCGAGTTTCCATATTGCAAGCAATTCATGTCTAAAAACAGAGAAAAAATTGGAGAATAATCCACTTTTACATTTATATTTTGTATGGTATCTTTTTATGTAAAATCTAATCCTGCCTACTACTGGATAAAATTGCTTGGAAAGAAATATTAAGATGTATTTAGAAAGAGAAAGATGCTGTGACAGATAAAATTTTATTATTCGTTAACGTCTATGAATAATAATATCCGAATAGAAAGGTAAATATTACAAATGAGAAACATTTCTTTGGGCCGTAGTGTACACGTTTATTTTATTACGTTGTCATCTTTCAAACTCTGCAAAAAGCGATAGATTTGCAAAGCAAAGTTTTATATAGAAGAACATGCATTCTATCTAGAAGATTCTAAACTATGAACTAGATGGTTCCGGCATTGTTGATCAGAATAAATTGTATTGTTTTTAAAGTCTCCTGTTATAGTCTATTTTTGTTAGTAAACATTTGTTTTTATTACAAATTTCTCGTCGCTAAGTCGTGTGAAAGCCGTATCGAGGGAAATACGTGGGACTGAAAACCTGAATCCCTAATCCAACAATGAACTTAGTATTTAGAATACTTGTTGAGGAAGGATAGATATGTTCCATCGATAACAGAGAACAAATACTTTATGCCTGGCATTAGTGAAAAGTTTGAAAATTCTATCTTGAACTTGTCGAAAATTATTTATGACACAGAAATGAAATTTTTGGAATTCATTGATGCAAAACGACCTATAATTTACATTTTGAATTAAAATTTTAGAGAACATACTGTTCGTAATAACCGAATATCTTCGAAACAGTGGACGCAGCTTGTTTATGTGTACAACAACAAAACTCACCGAAAGAAGTGTATGTTTTTTTTTTTTTTTTTTTTTTTTTTTTTTTTTTTTTTTTTTTTTTTTCCCTGAAGACTTTGCTTGAATTCTTTCTCAGGAAAAACAGCATTTCGTTGGATAAACGAACATGGGTATTGATTCTTCCGTCACTTCTTGGTAGAACATTCCATTTTTCGAGTTAAAACAAATGAACTGATTTTGTTCTAGTAGTTTTCGGCTTATTAGTCCATCATCAGCAAACAACTTAGTACGTTTCCTGATGATTGCCTAATAAGCCGAAAACTAGTTTGAAGTGAGTGAAATATCAGTAGAACAAAAACAGTTGATTTGTTTTAAGTTGAAAAATAAACGAACTTTACTAACAACAGTGAAGGAAATTTTTCGTCAGGTACTTTACTGCTGTAATTTATGTAAGTCTGACTAATAGTAACATGCCTTATTAATCCACTGTCGACCACATTGTCCTACAGAATAATTACTATAGCAGCAAAAATTGTTACATCCATCGTAGTCAGTTTTTGTATGATCTCGGTTTTTGCATATCGACATATTCTATAGACATGTCTTGATTATTCAGTTTTGTTTCCATTATCAGTCGGAATGTCAGAACTGCTTCTCTGGTGCCAAAAGCCAAAGTGGTTGTCATCTAACAGATTCTTAATTTTCTTTTGCATTCCACTGCATATTATTATCGCTTCGGTTTATAAGCTGTGAAACTGATTATGTGCTAATTCTTACACTTATTTGTCCTTGCTATCTTCGGAATTGTGCAAATGATGTTTTTCTGGAAGTCTGATCGTACTATTGACTTTTATTTCTATACCCCCGAATTTACCTTAACATTCTTGTAATTTTTTCTTTCGTAGAAAAGCTGAAGTACTTCTTCTGCTACACACGATTTTTTCGCAGCTACCTTCCTTGTACCTGTGTTTGTATCTCCATTTATTATTATGTCTAGTCCAAGGGAACAGACGTTGTCGGCGATCCGCAGCAGAGATAAATATATCCACGTATATACTTCGCAAATGGCGAAGTTTTCCGACTTCTGCTGCTCCTGTAAGATGGACAAACGATCTGCAACACATGAAAACACTTTCTAAAAACAGTGTCGTAGCTCTTAACAAACTGAACAATCAAAGATTGCAGTCGTCAACGAATAGTGAAGCCAGTACTGTAAAATTGGTAACTTATGTTTTTTTTTATTGAAACCGTCATTAATAACAATCTTCTAAAAATATAGAAAGTTACGAATAAACAAAAATAGGTTCACTTTTCGTAAAAATTACTATTATATATTGTGTAAGTATTCGAACACACACACACACAAAATAAATAAATCTGTCACAGTACGATTCGAACCACCGACCCTAAGGTTGTATGACCAAACGCTACCATCTCAGCTACACCGGCATATGCTGAAATTCATTTTTGCTACTTACGCTTACTTGCAAAATTTAAAAGTCGAATTTTTGAGAGTTGCGTCGAAAGGCTTTGGCTGATGGTTACTTGGGGTTTGAACTTCACGTACCATAAATATAAAAAAAATTCGAAAATCCGATACCTATGTGGTCTCCTTGTCAGAACACTAGGGGTTTACAAGATACCTTGCAACTATGACCAGTCTTATATCGAACAAACAGTACGAACTGTCGAACAACGCAGGAAAGAACATGAAAGGTTTCATCGTTTACGACACTCAGAGAAATCTGCTTGCTTTAGAAAACGGTCATCGAATCAAATTTGATGAAACCTCCGCCGTGGCTCGCACTAACGGCTTCTGGGACGGTAAAGAAGCCATCGAAATTGAAATAACTAATAACACCCTTAACAGAGATGGTGCTAAGCGCAACGTGGGTTCCAGCGATCGCGTAGTTAAAACGGGCGCATCGAACACAGACACCTGCGCATATATGGTGATGTCGTGGGCACCAGTGACGTCACAGGCGGCAGCTAGTGTATACAAGCCCGTACTAGCAGCCACTAGGCACACTCGAAATGTTCAAATGTTTGTATAGCTTATGGGACTTAACTACGGGGTTATCAGTCCCTAAACTTACAAACTACTTATGAACTAACTAACACTAAGGACGGCACAAATCGGCCGCGGTGGCCGAGGCGACTGAGGCGCTCCAGTCACGGTCTGCACGGCCACTACGGTCGGGGGTTCGAATTCCCCCTCGGGCATGGATATTTATGCAGTCCTTAGTATTAGCTAGTTCGTAAGTAGTTTGTAAGTTTAGGGACTGATAACCCCGTAGTTAAGTCCCATAAGCTATACAAACATTTTTAGACGCCACAAATATCCATGCCCGAGGGGGGATTCGAACCCCCGACCGTAGTGGCCGTGCAGACCGTGACTGGAGCGCCGCAGTCCCCTCGGCCACCGCGGCCTGCAGGCACACTCGAGAATGGCCAAGGAGTGCTCACCGAAAGCTCGTGGACTTTTAACCACTTGACGTGGACGGAAACCGGAGAACTTTTTATTCAATGTTATCGCCGCGAGACAATGCATTCTTACATTGCAATTTTCATCTTACCACGGTATCCGAATGTTACGCAAAGCAGAAATTTCGATGATCACTTATTATGTTAGTTGGAGATTTCCACTCATGAGAGATATGAAGTCGCGGCGGAGCGCATTTGAGGCGCTGTGCTACGATGCGCGAGGTCGTTCCCCGTCGTGGCTTCGAATCCCCCTTCGGACATGGATGTTTGTGCCGTCTTTAGTGTAAGCTAGTTCAAAAGTAGTTTGTAAGTTTAGGGACTGATAACCCCGTAGTTAAGTCCCATAAGCTGTTCAAGCATTTGAACATTTTTCTTGTGATCAACTGTGCGGTGTTGTGAAGTGGAAGGAAGTAGGCTCGTTCCTCGACAGATGCTCGTATTACTTATATCATTTCCGATTTATAACAGATTTTGGAACTGTGATTTTTTTATCCAACTGAAGTACATTTCAGACCTTAGAGTAACAATGTGATCGCTTTCTCTGAGGAGTGATTTTGCTGTCACTGCCAACAATTTGCAAAGTATGCAAGAAGGACAAAAATAGGAATAAATATTCAAAACACATTCTTCATGGTGTAAAATAAACTACCATTCAGAATAACAAAGCAGAAGACAGAGGCATTAGAAACAATTTTAAAAATTTAACCTACTCTCAGTTGTCTATAAAGTATAAAAGAAAATCAATGCGAGTTAGTTCTTTTAGTACTCTTCTTATTCAAATCAAAATCCTTTGTTATACAGGGTGAATCTAAATTCGCGCACTCTGGCTTCGCAGCGTGATTCCTCACATGCTAGCAATAAAAAAAAATGTCTCTCACAAAATTTCGTCCTGCGCATATTTCCGGCAGTAAATGGACGTCGATGATTGAGATGGGTGTGTGTGTATGCGTTTCAGAATTACACTACTACACCAATAAACTAGTAATGGATGTATTAGGCGTCTTGAGCGGGGGTTCTTGAGGAACAAAATGAGCATGGAAACCAATGCCCGGAAACGCCATTCAACGACACTACGGAGAGTCCAAGTTACAGGCACCAGCTCCTACCGCTAGACATCCCATACAGCAACTTCGAAGGTCTGTAGCGTCATTGGATGACGTTTCTGGGCATGGGTTTCTATGCTCACTTTGTTCCTCACGACACCTCCCACGTGCCCTAGACGTTTGTTGGTGTAGTAGTGTAATTCTGAAACACACTGACATATCAGACACACACCCATCTCGATCTTCGACGTCCATTTACTGCCGGAAATATGCGCAGGACGAAATTTTGTGACAGACAATTTTTTTATTGCTAGCATGTTAGGAATCACGCTGCGAAGCCAGAGTGCGCGAATTTAGATTCACCCTGTATATGCAACTTCAAGTTTAAATCCTGTTACTTCAGGAACACTTGTAGTTCATTGTAATTCAATGATTGCTGTGTATATTTATTAAAATCGCTATCCATGTTTTGAATTTGAAATCTACATTGTCATTAGTTAGCAAGTCCAAATTTCAAAGGAATGGTTATTCATACACCAATTACATTTTCACTGTTGCTTAAAACAATATGCTGTTATGAGTGACTATTACTATTTTATGAATATATGCTTCGACAGGGACCAAACCGCATTAGCGGCACTCACATATCCTTTCTTGATCCTCAAAAACATTTTGCTGTTCCGTACGAATAAACACGATTTTCCGGCGTGCGGGTTACACTGCCCTCTCATTCGCATCATCACCTTGGCACTATAGCGTTCAAACAAATCGATAGTCTCGTTACAGGTCGCCTACACAGGGACACAGCTAGAGCTCCTAAATACCCAGGCTGGATCGTCCGCCATGTTTTCCCCAACATGGTTGGTATCGCGCTGCACTAACAGTGTAGAGGCGCATGCCCTGCCATCTTTCATAAACGAATTCTACATCTACATGGGATACTCTGCAAATCACATTTACGTGCCTGGCAGAGGGTTAATCGAATCACCATTATACTATTTATCTTCCATTCCATTCTCGAATAGCGCGCGGGAACAAAGAACACCTGAATCTCTCCGTTCGAGCTCTGATTTCTCGTATTTTATTCTCATGATCATTTCTACCTATGTAACTGGGAGTCAACAATATATTTTCGCATTCGGAGGAGAATGTAGGCGATTGGAGTTTCGTAAGTAGCCCACGCCGCAGCGATAAGCGCCGTTATTGTAATGATTCCCATCCCAGATATTGTATCATTTCCGTAACGCTGTCTCCCCTGTATCGCGACAATACGAAACGAGCTGCCCGTCTTTGGACTCTTTCGATGTCCTCCGTCAAACCCACCTGATAAGGATCCCACACTGGGCAGAAATACTCCAAAAAGGACGGACAAGCGTAGTGTATACAGTTTCTTTTGTAGTTCTGTTGCATCTTTTAAGGGTTCTGCCAATAAAACGCAGTCTCTGGTTCCCCTTTCCCACGTCATTATCTACGTGTTCTTTCCAATTTACGTCTGAAGTAATAGTAATTCCTAGGTATTTAGTGGACTTTACGGCCTTCCCTTTTGATTGATTTATCTTGTAAAGAAAGTTTAACGGATTTCTTTTCGTACTCATGTGGATGACTTTACACTTCTCATTATTTAGTCAGTAGCCAATTTTTACACCATACTGATATCTTATTCAGATCGTTCTGCAGTTGGTTTTGATCTTCAGATGATTTTACTAGACGGTAAATGACGACGTCATCTGCAAACAACCTAAGAGAGCTACTTAAATTTTCCCCTAAATTGTTTATGTAAATAACGAACAGCAGAGGATCAATAACACTACCCTGTGGAACGCCCGATATCACCTCTGTTTTAGTCGATGTCTTACCATCGATTACTACGAACTGTATCCTCTCTGACAGGAAATCCCCTATCCAATCGCAAATTTGGGGCGATATACCATAACCACGCAATTTGATTAAAAGCCGTTTGTGAGGTACGGTGTCAAAAGCCTCCTGGAAATCAAGAAATACGGAATCGATTTGCGAACCCTTGTCGATAGCACCCATCACTTCGTGTGAATAACGAGCTAGTTGCGTTTCGTATGAACGATATTTTTTAAATCCGTGTTGACCTTGGGTCAATAGATCGTTCTGTTCGAGATAATTCATGATATTTGAATACAGGATATGTTCCAAAGCCCTGCTGCAAATTGACGTCAATGAAATAGGTCTGTAGCTTAGTGTGTTGCTCCTACTGCCTTTCTTGAATATAGGTGTGACCTGTGCAACTTTCCAATCTTTTGGTACAGATCCTTCTATGAGAGAGCTGTTGTATATGGCTGTTAAGTAGGGAGCTATCGCTTCAGCATAATCAGATAGAAATCTAATGGGTATACAATCCGGACCAGAAGACTTGTTCTTCTTAAGTGATTTTAGTTGCTGCACTACTCCGATGATATCTACTTCTACGTTACTCATTACGGCCTCTGTTCGTAATTCGAAATCTGGAATATTGGTTCCCTCTTCTTTGGTGAATGAGTTTCTAAAAGCCATGTCTAATAACTCTGCTTTAGTAGCGCTGTCATCGGTAGGATCGCCATTACTATCAAGTAGTGAGGGTATTGTTTTTGTTTTGCCCCTAGTATATTTAACATATGACCAAAATCTCTTTGGGTTTTCAATCAAATTTCGAGAAAGAGTTTCTTTGTGATAAGTATTGTAGGCATCTCGCATTGAAATCCTCGCTAAATTTCGAACTTCTGAGTACGATCGCCAGTCCTGGGGATTTTGTGTTCCTATAAATTTAGTATGCCTTTTTCTTTGCTTTTGCAACAGTGTCCTGACCTGGTTTATGTACCAAGGGGGATCGCCTCCTTCTTTTATTAATTTATTTGGTATAAAACTGTCAATAGCTGTCGATACCACTTCTTTGAATTTGAGCCACATCTGGTCTACACCTACGTTTAGTGTTAGAAACGAGTGGAATCTGTCTTTCAAGAAGCAATGTATTTTATTTCTATCTGCTTTCCTGAACAAATAAACTTTGCTTTTATTTTTGGTAACTTTGGGACTTTTGATATTCAATCTCACTACGACAGCTCTGTGTTCACTAATACCTATATTCGTTTTCATGCTCCTTATGAGCTCAGGATTATTTGTCGCTAAGCGATCAAGTGTGTTTTCACATCCATTTACAATTCTAGTTGGCTCATGAACTAATTGTTCCCAGTAATTCTCGGAGAATGCGTTGAGTACAATTTAGCACGATGTTTTAAGCGTACCTCCTGATTTGAAAATATAATTTCGCCAACAGATCGAGGGTAAATTAAAATCACCGCCTACTATTATTGTGTGAGTCGGGTACGTTTTTGTAATTAGACTCAGGTTTTCTTTGAACCTTTCTGCTATTGTATCGTCAGAGTCAGTAGGCCGGTAAAAGGATCTAATTATTAACTTCTTTCGATATTCAGGTACAACCTCAACCCATAATAGCTCACAGGATTCGCAAAAACTAATTGCTAGAAATATTTAATGTTTCCGCTACTTAAATCTATATATGTCAGCATTGTGACGAAATGCTCGTCATTTCGTTAATATAGTTAATAATATCTTGGCTTCGAAATAAGAGACTGCGCTACATTAGGAAAAGTTTGCAGTTAAAAATAGAGGCTGCTATCATATTCCGTTTGGTGCTTGTTGCACCATATGTTGCTGCGGATGAAACTATCCTAATGGATTAAATTTTATTTTCGACTTAGGAGGACATCTTTACCTTTCACTCATACCGCTAAACTTTATTTTATTTAGCGCACTCATTTCTGATGGCGATAAGGCCAGAATGAATCATTGCATACCTCATACACGGTTAGAGGTATCAAGATGATATTTTGACAAAGGATAACATGCAAAGAGGGGAGTATTTTGCCACATGCTTACTACGCAATTCTTCATTAACTGTCGCGTTATTCCAGGAAATACATAATCGTAGAATGAAAAATAGTAAAGTTAGTAATTTATTATTCGATTTGCAGATATTCGTTCATCACTCACAAATGTTTATTTCTTTGCTTCTTGTCCATTGTGTTTCTGAGCTACTACTCAGTTTCCAAAACCTAATAGGACTTACATTTCCTTCATTTTAAAGCCTAGCAGTAACAGAACGGAAGTTACTAGATCTAAAGACGATTTTTTATGAGAATACTTGAAACTGACAGATAGCAAGGATCTCTTCACTAGCTAACGAACTGACTTGTTCTCATTTCCTCACGTAATAAAGCAGACTGTATTGAGATACTTAGAATATCCTTTTCATATAACTGAAAAATTGAAACTGCATATTACATAGAGACACTTTTGTAGTGTGCAGCTATTAAATTTAATGGGTTAAAATAAGTGAATACCTGTATCTTCAAGTATGGATGTTATGCAGTAACAACATTTGCCTAATTATTAGGAGCTCTAATACGGAAGACGTGTTACTACCAGACGGACGGGCGGATCCCAGTGCGTTACATTTAACTGACATTATCTCAAGTTATGCATTTCTCCCAGAGTTGCTGTTTGGAGAGGATGGAAATTTGATGTATTTTGAACATGTCATTCGCTTAATGTGTTCACCTAACTGCAACAGAAAAAAAGTACCTCGCATGTCGAAAATTCCGTAACTTCGTCAGAAAGTGCATGGTCGTAAACTATCAGTATATGCTCTTTATAAATTATTGCCATAAATAAAACTAAAAAGAAAATGTAGTGTAGTTCTTAACGAAGACATTGATGAAAATTCCACGTTGATACAGTGAGTAGTTTGCGAGTGTGAGCGAGTTGAATGAAACGCGAGGTAACGCGTGAGCTCTTCCGGAACGTGGCAACTCCTACGGCTTGGGGAAAAAATGGCGGATAGTTCAGCTCGGGTTTATAAGAGCCTCAGCCACAGCGATTTCGTCAGTTCCTACAAAGGTTCTGTGAAAACTGTTCTACCCTACCTTTCGAAATACGTATGTTTCATTGGTCCTACTGTATCGTTAATCATATAATTAATATTAACAATCTGTATTCAGTTTTCGTGTCCACGCATTAATAAAGCGATGTATTTCGTTTTATCGGTTCCAAATATGCTCCTTCAGGTTGTATAAAAGTATCCGGAGCTGATATAGTTAAATAAAATTATACCAAAACCGAAGTTAAGACTAGTCACTGTAGCTTATTTTCTTGGAGAAATAAGTCATTGTTGGAATACGTGGAATGTGTTCTATTTTTTCGCACTGACGTATCTAGAGGCTGGAAGAACATTGTTTACTAATCTTTTTTGCGGTTTGTTACCCTGAGCACGACATGACGTTTAAGGTAATTCATGCCTGGAAACCTACATGTATAAACCACTTTTTCTTTAAGAACTTTTATGAGAGATGAGAAAATTCCGACATCATTAACGCGGCTGTAGCTGTCATAAGTAGTAATTCCCTTTGTCATATATCTACTTTATTTATAGAAGAGTGAAAACATTTTTCGCATAAGACTTGCAAACATCTCAGTACTATTTACAAACGTACTACTAACTCATTAACACTGTTACATTTATTTCATGACTTGAATTACCTTTTGAAGCAAGATGACACTATGAAAACATGTAGAAACAACAACGAATTTTCATTGCAAGTATTAATCTAATTAAATTAACAGTTTCACCCAAAAATGAATTCGAAGATGATCATTTTGACTCAAACCATAAAACAAACCAATGAAACAAAGATTTGTGATTAGAGATAGTTCTTATTTTCAGACATGTATTCTACTTTTTGAAATTTTCACTTTTTCTGTAGCGATTCAACCCCTTTCAATGAATATTTTTACCACAAATCTGAAACCATGTGCATGAGAGCACAAAAGATTTATATGTAGGCTTAGGCAACACGATTACAAATGTGAAGTTAGCAAGAGATGATAGATAACAGCACGCACAGCAGAGCTGCAACAGAGATATTGTCACAAAATTTAAGCATAAATACTACTGTGTGTGCGCCGCCGTTATGCGCCTTACCAAGGAGACCCTGATGCAAAATCGAAGACATTGGCACCTGTAATTGGCTCCTCACAGACACTGTCGCTAAATCATAATGAGCATGGCATCATTTTCGATGAATGCGTTGGTGCTTTATTTCAGGACGCACTACAACTGCCGCCAGTAGAACCTATATACCTCTCTTAGCAAAGATAATATTGAAACATTCAAAGGCGGACACCAGTTTTCATATAAGCTTCACGCGGGAAATCCTATCACCGGATAACACAAAACATGAATAAGATATTATTACGTATTGGACCAAACTGATATGGTCGTCAGACCATAGACTTACATGCTACTTAAAATAAATCACACCAAGGACCACACACACACACACACACACACACACACACACACACACCTGTGCCCGAGGAAGGTTCGGACTTCCGGCGGGAGCGATCGCCCAGTCTGCAGCATGAAGCCTCAGACCACGCGGCTACTCTCACGCCGGCCGCGGTGGCCGAGGTGACTGAGGCGCTGCAGTCACGGTCTGCACGGCCACTACGGTCGGGGGTTCGAATCCCCCCTCGGGCATGGATATTTGTGCCGTCCTAGTTCGTAAGTAGTTCATAAGTAGTTTGTAAGTTTAGGGACTGATGACCCCGTAGTTAAGTCCCATAAGCTTAACAAACATTTTTTTTGCTACTCTCACGCGGCTATGAGACTTTCAAAACACCATCAGCTTTAGCTTGCTGTTTAGTATGAGGTCATTACAAAATTATTTATCCGTAAACTATAACCTCGCATTATGCACTATATAGGCCGTTCATTGAAACGTTCCTGAAAAATGGGTATTGACCAGAAAGAAAAGTTTTATTTTTATTATTTCAAACGTTCTGAAATGATTTCATTGTTTTAGTGGTATATTCATTGTTAAAGTTAGTACCCTCTAAGGTCAATGTAGTTTCCTCCATCCCGACGTACTAAATTAAAGATGTGATCATGTGGATGCAGTAACTATTTCAGAGAAATTCCGAAAACTTAACTCTGTAATGATGTTTGCAAACACTAAAGAATGAAATCATGGTAAAACTATTTCATACCACTTGTTTTCGAAATTAAAGTTCCTGACGTAGCAAATACCCGCATTTGCATGCGATTACAAATTTAAACATAAGAGATCACGGTCCAGGGTTTGATAATTAACTTTTAATTCGGGAAATGCAATTCAATTATAGAAAGAAATTTTCGACAGAGAGATTCTAATTTATGACAGCACGATCTGCACTATAGAATGCTACCAGTTAGAGGACATGTATCGTTACAACAAACAGGTAGAATTATTGACACATAAATGTGCCCAGAAATTTTCGAAGTCCAGCAGTCTCTAGAGGTAGCATGCTGTAGACCAGGGGTAGGCAACCAGAAAGCCGTGGTGATCTACTATTTCATATCATTGTATCAGAGTGATCTACTTGTTTTAATAATCCAGTCATTCCTCATTATCTAAATATTTAAGGACTGCAAAACAGCTATATTTAACAATAAACTTTTACATAATCACTACTTGTTCAATACATAAAATTATTCCATTATATTTTACAATTATCAATTTTGTATTTAACCTGAAACTTGAGTAGATTTTTAATTAACAGTGTGCTTGATTTGGTGAATAACGTGTTACACTTAGTCAGATACAACAGTCAAGATGTTCGTAAGTCAACCTTGTTTGCGTTTACTTTTAATAAAATTCATATTTGAAATCAAGTACAGCACAGTATCCCAAATGTAACATTAACTAATATAGACTATTTAGCCTGGTGAATTAGAGCCGAACAGTTTTTGGGTTCTGAAACACTTCTGAAAAATAATTGTTGATGATTTTGTTTGAAGTTCTTGCTACAAGAAAGCTTTTGAATATCTTAGACACAAAATAACCCGCCCACACGCTATCAAACGCAGAAGTTCGTACTTTACCGCACCAAAGAAGTTAATATTCTGCTGTTCTTGAATGGCATGAGGTACGAAACTCCTTTTCCTTTCCTTTCCTTTTTTTAGCCCATGGGACTCAACTACGAGGCTATCAGTCCCTAAACTTACAAACTACTTATGAACTACTTACGAACTAGGACGGCACAAATATCCATGCCCGAGGGGGGATTCGAACCCCCGACCGTAGTGGCCGTGTTGACCGTGACTGGAGCGCCTCAGTCACCTCGGCCACCGCGGCCGGCGTACGAAACTCGACGCGTTCTCTAAACACGTATCGAACCAATATCACACATTGCATAAGACAAATCAAATAGTGTAGCAACGAATGGCGCTACAGGCAGTGGCTGAGTGAATCGATGCTAGGAAAAACTGTTATAGAGATTTAACGTGTATTTTGATGATAGTTCTACGCGATTGTTAATAAATAAAATAAACTTGCATGTCGAGCAACCGCACATTTTGGCTGCTACGAAAATCAATTGTCAATTTTATTCAACAGTTTTTGCTATGCGCTCTCAGTACTCACGCGATCTACGAAATAAGCACTCGCCATCTACCAGTAGATCGCGAACGACGTGTTGTCGACCCCTGCTGTAGACTGAAACAGTTGGTCACGACGATTTGTTAGACAAGGTGTGATGTTTTAACAATGAATACTTCTGAAGTATCCATCTATTACTACGTTTACATGCAACACATCTTCCGGAAGACGAAAACCGAATTTCGTAAACCGTTTTTCGCTTTCGTGTTTACATGATATGGCGTAAATCGGATTTTCTAGCTTGCGGCTGAAAAACTGCTGATTCAGTTCCTGACTTATCAGCACAATCGCTACATTTTAACGTAAATACACAGATTCATGCTCACTCTAATATTTATACTTTTATTTCACATCAGGAAATGTCACTCTGTCCAAATGTGCCGAAAACTCTGAACAAGACAAGACAATCTGACAAGCCAAGAACACTTCAAAAACGGTTGCGTTTACATGGGCACGAAACTCGATTGTAGAACTGGAAAACCGCTTTAGAGAAGTGGATTTCCAGAATCAGTTTTGAAGTGTTTACATCACCAAAAAAAGCGGAATTGGGAAATCGGTCTACTAAATACGGTTTTAGGAGCCCGTGTAAACGGGGTGTGTAAGTGCGAGAAAATGTGCTAGCTATTACGACCCCATTTTTTAGTTCTATCGCGCATTGAAATACGTGAAACTTCATGTTTTTCACTTCCTCTTAACTGATCATTTCGCAATGCAAAAATATTTCCAGACTGAACAGACTGAATTATTAATGGCCAAACACATGCGAAACAAATGAATCCGTTCTTATTTAAAACTAGCTGCAAGTACCCGGCTTTGCCCGGGTTTAAAATAAGGTTTTCCAACAAATGCGTCTTATATGTATAGAGATTGCAATCGAAGTCTGTAAGTAAAGTACTTGTTTTTAAGGTCAATTGTGCAAAATTTCATCAAGATCAGTACGAAGATATAGATTTACACGGACACATTGAAGACGCACTTTCACTTTTTCTCGCATTTTCCGGTTGATTTTCTAAAAAATGGAACGAAACCGGTTTAAGAACCTTCCCCATGTAATTTTGTGTATGTGTACCAAATTTCTCGTTGGTTGTCTGGATCTTGAGTTATAAGAGAACAGACAGACAGACAACAAATGCGTCTTTTAAGTATAGATGCGCACTGATTTTATCACAAACTAAGTTCTTATTTCAAGTCGTACTTAAGCTCACACTAGTAAATTATATGTAAAACGCAGTCCAACTACAACTTTATATATATCGAACGTATGAGAAGTCGGCAAATAACTCAGTGCCTTCTAATCGTTTCATGGACGCTTGCAAAATATTAACACATTTCCGAAAAGCGCGGAAAACATATGAATGGAAACAGAAACATGGCGTCGTAGCTGGTAGCCAATCACGTGTCGACTGTCTTTCTCTCTCCCCCTCCCTCCCTCTCCCTCCCTCCCCTCCCTATATACAGGTTCTCTAGCCACCTGTACCATTAGTGACACTGAGCTGTTACTAATTACAAAAGCGACCACACCATCACGGAAGTCATCTTCTCATCCTTAGTGGTCCTAATGCAGTGTTCCAACAACAGTACTTTTTCACAATATATGTACACGGCCTAGTTGATAACATCGGAAGTTGAATCAGCCTTATCTCGGGTGCTGCTGTACTGTACAAAGAACAGAGCAAAATAATAGCGAAATGCAGGGTGATTTGCAACGCATTGATACATGGTGCAGCGAATGTTCATTGACACTCAACATTACGTAACGTACTGGGTGTACATAGGAAGGAAGACTTTACTGTTTTAATGCAAAATGGCAGATCATTCACTGGAAGCAGCAACTTTCATAAATCATCTGTGTGTGTGGGAGTGTGAGATTGACATAGTAAACTGAGCAAAGGAGAGCTGCACGTTTTGTTACAAGTTCTTTTAGGAGGTGCGAAAGGAGATGATCGGCAAACGCTAGTTCCAGACGCTGCAAGGGTGACGTTCTTTTGGACTTCGGTCAAAGTTCCGAAAGCGTACTTTTCTAGAAAAGTGAACCAATATATTGCTTTCTCCTATGAGTAGTATATCTCTTTAATCGAACATTATGGTAAAATTAGATTAGGGTGCACACGGAGGCCTACTTTTCTTTTTCGGGAACCATATGCCACTGAAACAGGAAAAGGAGGAAGTAACGGTGGTATCCATAGTACCCTCCGCCAAACACCGTGTGGTGGGTTGCTGGCAGCTGCAGAATTTGTCCTTGTGTTGGAAAGGAAGTCCAAAACTGCTTTTTTGTCCGACAAATTTGCAAATTCTTTTGCGAGTCCAGTTAGCGAACAATACGCGCGTTTAACATTTCTGCTTCATCTTCATGCAATACACTTAAAATTTCGTATCGTACACGGTATTTGGAAATGTTCAAATACGTTTTCATGCAATACCGTAACCTGTAGACGCTTTTGTCGTACTGTGTATTCTCTTTACCAAATATTCTACATCCATGTGTGTAATCGCCATTTTAGAGTCAAAGGTCAGGGGGGGGGGGAAGGGAAAGGAAGGAATTATTCAAATATTACTTGATATGTCTGATTCCATTCGTTTTTTGAACTGGAAGGAAAAACGAGAATGTGTCGTTATGTCCACTAATCAGTGTTCTCTCTTTACCGAGATGTATGTAAGTGTGTGTTCCACATCTCCTCCTAAACTACTGGATCGATTTCGACCAAAATTCATACAAAATTTCCTTTCTATCAGATAACAATCACTGCTGAGATAAAATCCTTTGACAGATAGTTCCAGAGATATGACGTCTTATCAATGAAATTCGCGAAAAGCTACATCTCGCAACAGTGTTTTCAACCCGCCGCGGTGGAGTAACCGAGCGGTCTAAAGCGTCTCGCTGCGGAGCGCGCGGTTGCTCGCTGTGGAGGTTCGAGTCTTCCCTGGGGCATGGGTGTGTGTGTGTTGTCCTTAGGTTAGTTTAAGTAGTTTGTAAGTTACGGACTGATGACCACGCAGTTTGGACCGATAGATTTACAAACATTTGAACATTTTTGTTTTCAACCAGATCTGGTACATATATTTTCTTGCGGTAAGCAAACAATCGCTATGGAGATTAAATCCATCTATGAGACATACTTTAGGAGATGTCATAGGGTTCGAGCTACATGAAACGTAACTAAAATGGATAGAGTTGGGGCAGAAGGCGATAGACAGAAAGAAAGGAATAACGTAAGAAGGAATAAATACACAGCCGAGCAACCGCGGGACTAACGCTAGTGTAGAACAAATGAGATGAATTGTTGTACGGTTCCTTTTGAATACAGATTTTACTACGCCCGACGACGTCGCCTACCTCTTAGTGATTTCCATCTAAGCCGACGAATTATGTCTTTTACTTTTTCATCACCGTACACAATAAATATACAGATGTGGATGTAAGGTTTTAAATGGATTAGCCTCCATCTTTGATGGTTAACACTTGTATTAGTCGAAAGAAACAATTTTTTCACATTTCGCGCTTCCGGACACGCCATCATCAGATCTTGGACAAATCTACTCAGCATCTTGTCGATTATAATTTTTACATTACGATTGTAGGAACACCTACTATAATATAACGGTTCGTCTCTGTAACTAAGAACAGGTGGTTGCTATGCAGAGGACCCGGGTTAGATAACTGGTACTGCCAGACTTTTTTTGTCGATGGTTGGACTGTACCGGGTGGCACTCAGGTTCCTAAAGCTATCTGAGGGGCTGTTTGACCGAGTAGCACAACTGACAAAGGCAGGGTCTAGACTCGGTCGGCAACGGAACGCGGAAGGCCAAAAACTGCCCCCCCCCCCCCCCCAAAAAAATATTTTGAAATTTCTGTGGATAACAATTCGTATGAGAGCCAACCTCTATTTAAGCGATCAGGGCATATCCATTTAAACACCATTTTTGTGCTCTTAAAAATAACCTTTTGAAGTTTCTCCAGCAGCAGAACTGACAGATGCGGCTGCGAAGTTGTTCCACCTTTCAAAGCCTTTACTCCAGAGATAACAGACTTGCCAACATGTAACAGTGAATTCACTGACGAATTGTAGAGTGTACATGTCCCAGAAAAATATGAAAATTGCGATACTACTATGTCTCGTTCCACATATGTTTGTCAAATTTCATTAAAAAAATTAATTTGTTGAAGAGTAAGTATAGCTCAAGATTAACGACAGCCCACTTTGAAGACACTATTCGCATAAGCTGCTCCGCATGTGAACCTAACTTTAAGAAACTGGCAGAAGATCGCAAATGAAATTTCTTGCATTGATTCTTTTAACACAAATACGTACAATTCATTGTATTTCACAGTTTTTTGGTGAAAATTAAGCAAAATATAGTATAGTATAGTATGTTTAATGTACGATCTGATATTGCATTTTTCAACAGAAGTTTGACTACACATTTTATTTAGTAAAATACCCCACACTCCATTATGGGCCGGCTGGTACAGACTGTCTTACATTGCTAAGCAATTTTATTTAATACCTTTCGTGAGTGAAAATAACAAATAATATAATTTTTTCTGGATTACTATAAATTTTTATTTCACATCTTTCGTATTTTATTTTAGTTCGAAAACTAAAATAAAAAGTTGATAACGACTATGTGGTTTTACTTCTGGACCCCGATAAAAATTTCAGAAGTATCCGGACCCCATTGACGATTACTTTGCTGACTTCTGGTCTAGGCGGTCGGTGTGCCGAATCAACGTCCGTACAGCGGCGCCACTGGCGGTCGATCGGTACAGACTAGGGCACCTGGATGCAGACGGACATGCGCATCCGCCATTTTCGTTCCTACTAGTCGACACGAAAGGGTAGGGTAGGGCAGTCAGTACGCTTTCAGCATGATTGATAGGCTGTGCGGCTCCAGATTGTTCTAATCGTTCAGAGCATAGTTCTGGAAAGGCCTGCTAATGATATTTTCATCAACACTAATAAATGGTTTAAAGCTAACTCATTGACATTAACCTTTGAAAAGACTCACTACATGCAGTTCAGAACATGCAAGAGATTCCCATCCAGCATATGCATAAAGTATGAAGACCTTGAGAAGGAGTATGATAGTGTCCCTCGCAATAAAATATGGAAATGCCTGGAACATCTAAAAGTGTCCAATTACCTGATTGACAGAGTAAAGGTGCTGTATCAAACTTGCAATAGTAGTGTCCATGTAGGAAATGGTCGCTCTGAATGGTTTGAGACGAAGAGGAGAATCCATCAGGGAAATGCTCTATCACCACTCTTGTTTGTTATTGTAATGGATAGAATGCTAAAATCTATTAAGGAAACTGCAAATGAGTCGAGATCACTGGTATTTGCAGATGATGTTGTAATATGGGAAGAAACATAAAAAAGAAGTGCAGAAGAGCCTGACTGTCTGGAACTATAAATTTAAAGAATTTAACCTGAAAATCAGCAAGACCAAGACGGTTGAGATGACCATAAACAGAGAGGGAACAAGTTCAAACATCTGGTTGGAGGGAACAAAAATGAAATCAGTTTCCCACTTTCAGTACCCTGGAAGTATTTTCTCCAAGGACAACACGACCCGACAAGAAATTCTCAACAGAACACAAATAACATCAAATTTCTACATGCAAGTTCGGAATCTACTCTGGGACAAAAAAGTACCCCAGGCAGCAAAGTTAGCTTTGTATAACACTTGCTTTACTCCAAACCTTATATGTGGCATGGAAACTTGTACATCGTTAAAAAAGGATTACAGCAGAATCCAAGAAACAGAAATGAGATTTATTAGGACTATGAATCAAAGTACCAGGAGAGACAAAAGCAGAATTGAGGTACACAGAGAAACAGTGTCCTTATTGCGAACATATTGGGAAAACGAAGACTGCAGTGGTATGGCCATGTAATGAGAATGGATAGCACAAGAACAGCTACGAAATACTTCAGAATAGAAGTGGGAGGAAGAAGACCAAGAGGAAGGCCAAGGAGACGATGGATAGAGGCAGTACAATCAGACGTAGAGAAGAACGGTTTTAACTGGGATGATGTCCAAGACCAAATGGTATATCAAGATCGGATGAGATCTACATCTACATCGATACTCTGCAAATCACATTTAAGTGCCTGGCAGAGGGTTCATTAACCACCTTCATAACTTTTCTCTACCGTTCCATTCTCTAATAGCGCGCGGGAAGAAAGAACACCTAAATCGTTCCGTTTTCGATCTGATTTCTCTTATTTTATTGGGATGGTCATGTCTCCCTAAGTAGGTGGGTGCTAGCAAAATATTTTCACATTCAGAACTAAAAGTCGGTGATTGAAACTTCGCAAACAGATCACGCCGCAATGAATAACGTCTTTCTTTTAATGATTTCCACCCCAATTCGTGCAACATTTCCGTGACGCTTTCCCCCCCGTAACGTGATAAAACAAAACGAGCTGCCCTTCTCTGAACCTTCTCAATATCATCCGTCAGTCCCACCTGGTGAGGGTCCCACAAGGGGCAACAGTACGTCAGGAGAGGACGCACAAGTGTGATGTAGGCAGTCACTTTGGTGGAGCTGGTGCATCGTCTAAGCGTTCTGCCAATGAAACGTAACCTTTGGTTCGCCTTCCCCACAATATTTTCTATGTGTTCTCTCCAGTCAAAGTTGTTCGTAATTGTAACTCCTAGGTATTTGGTAGAATTTACGACCTTAAGGTTTGACTGATTTATCGCGTAATTGAAGTTCAGCGGATTTCTTTTAGTGGTCATGTGTATTACTTCACACTTTTCTTTATTTAGTGTCAATTGCCAATTTTCGCACCAAGTAGAAATTTTGTCTAAATCGCTTTGCAGTTGCTTTTGATCCGCTGTTGACTTCACTAACCGATAAACGACAGCATCATCCGCGAACAGTCTAAGGGAGCTATTCAGATTATCTCCTAAATCGTTTATAAACACGAGGAAGAGTAGGGGACCAATAACGCTTCCCTGTGGAACGCCAGATATCACTTCTGTTTTACTCGATGACTTACCGTCAATTACAACGAACTGTGTCCTTTCTGATAGGAAATCGTGAATCCAATCGCACAATTGGGGAGATATTCCATAAGCACGCAATTTTATTAGAAGCCGCTTGTGGGGTACAGTATCAAAAGCCTTCCGGAAATCCAGAAATATGGAATCGATTTGAGATCCCTTGTCGATGGCACTTAACACTTCATGTGAATAAAGGGCAAGCTGTGTTTCGCAAGAGCGATACTTTCTGAATCCGTGCTGACTATTGGTTAATAGGTCGTTCTCTTCGAGGTAGTACATAATATTCGAACAAAGTATATGTTCCAAAATCCTACTGCAAATCGACGTCAATGAGATAGGCCTGTAATTTTGGGGATCACTCCTATTGCCTTTCTTGAATATTGGAGTAATTTGGGCAACTTTCCAGTCTTTGGGTACGGATCTTTCGCTGAGTGATCGGTTGTAAATTATAGCTAAGTACGGAGCTATTTCATCAGCATACTCTGAGAGGAATCTAGTTGGTATACAATCTGGCCCGGAAGATTTATTTTTGTTTAGTGACTTAAGTTGTTTTACTACTCCGGGAACATCTACTTCTAAGTTTCGCATGCTGGCAGCTGTTCTTGGATTGAATATTGGAGTGTTTACTTCGTCTTCTTTGGTGAAAGAATTTCGGAAAGCTGTGTTTAGTAATTCTGCCTTAGCAGTACTGTCGGTAGTATTACCATTGCTATCGCGTTGTGAAGGTATTGTTTGTGTTTTGCCGCTAGTGTACTTCACATATGACCAGAATTTCTTTGGATTTTCTGCAAGATTACGAGACAGGATTTCGTTGTGGAAACAACTATAAGATTCTCGCATTGAAGTCCGCGCTAGGTTGCGAGTTTCAGTAAAAGATTGCCAGTCTTGCGGATTCTGTGTCTTTTTAAATTTTGCATGCGTTTTTCTTTGTTTCTGCAACAGTGATCTGACCTGTTTTGTGTACCACGGGGGGTCAGCCCACTCTTTTATTAATTTATTTGGTATAAATCTCTCGATTGCTACTGATATTATGTCTTTGAATATAAGCCACAACTGATCTACACTCGCATTTTTAGTTTTGAAGGACTGGAGACTATCACTCAGGAAAGCGTGAAGCGAATTTTTATCTGCTTTATTGAATAGATATATTTTTCGTTTATTTTTGGTGCATTTGGGAATTTCGATATTCAGTCTCGCTACTACAACTCGATGTTCGCTAATCCCTGTATCTGTTTTGATGCTCTTTACTATCTCGGGATTATTTGTTGCTAGGAGATCAAGAGTATTTTCGCAACCACGCTTGTTAGCCACACCCGGGAATATGGAGATGGAAGATGATGTGATGATGACGATGATGATGAAGAGCACATAGAAGAGGTTGACAGTATAAAATTCCTGGGATTACAGCTTGATAATCAATTCAGTTGGGAGGAGCACACCACAGAACTGCAGAAACGACTTAACAAATATGTATTTGCAATACTAGTGGTTTCAGACATTCCATAATGCCATATGGTATAATATTTTGGGGTAACTCATCAAGTCAAGCAAAAGTTTTCAGAGTCCAAAAGCGTGTAATACGTATTATTTGCGTTGAAATTCGCGGACATACTACAGAAGCGTCTTCAAAGAACTGGATATATTAACTAATGCCTTATATTTATTCCTTAATGAAATTTGTCATAAATAATATATCCCTTTTCCCAACAAACAGCTCAGTTCATACCTACAATACCAGCTACAAAAATGATATACATAAGGACTTAAAAGCACTTACTTTAATTCAAACAGGGGTCCACTACTCAGGAACACAACCATAAAAAAATTAGCTACAAATAAAGATCAGTTTAAGAGGAGTCTAAAAGACTTTCTAGTGGCCAACTCCTTCTACTCAGCAACAAAAATGACCTACATAAGGACTTAAAAGCACTTACTTTAGTTCAAACAGGGGTCCACTACTCAGGAACACATATTTTCAATAATTTACCAACAACCATAAAAAATTTAGCTACAAATAAAGATCAGTTTAAGATGAGTCTAAAAGACTTAGTAGTGGCCAACTCCTTCTACTCCACTAATGAATTCTTAAATAGAAGCAAATGATGCATATATCTGTATTCATACTATTCGTAATCTAATCTAATGTAGAATGGTTTCAGTGTTTTTTTTCGCTTACAGTGGATCCTGAAAGGCTTAAAACATGAGTAATAAAGTCGTCGTGAAAAAGTGGACACCGACAAGTTCTTCAAAACTATTCGAAGTGTGTTAAATCGTTAGTAGACATACACAATTTTATCACGTTGTAAATGACATGTTTCAACACATGTTCTTTAGTGAAGCGTTCGAATCTATGGCCTTTTGTTACATACTTTTATTTATACATATATTGACAACAACAAAAATAGCTACATATAGACACTAACAATACTAATTACTTTCAAATGGTGCGTACTGTTCTTTTACTATAGTGGTTCATACGGCTCGTAGACCTACTTGTAAACGACGTTTAAAGCTAATGCGATGTTAAAACTCACGAAGTTCAGTGTGCCTACGACATAGCATTCATGTAGTTTTCTTACAAAGTGCCTTGCGTCCCCATTAAAACTTTTGTATTCGATTATTGAAGGGAATCGGTTTGAAATGACTTTGGTGTTTTTGTCATAATGTTAATATTGAAAATGAAAATCTTTTTAAAGGCTAGATTCTTTGTTATTACTTTGTTGATATAACAATTTTTAGATTCATTTTGAAGAATGTCAACAGTGCCAACCATTTTCAATGTTCCTAATCGTTCGCTACGGGTAACCATTCAATAACCAATGAAAATGCACGTGTCTAAAGTCTATGGACAGTCACAAAATAAAATTCGAAGACGTCAGGTTTTTCTTGATAATATCTCTTGTGTCGGAGCTTTGGTAGCGCATCTGACATCCCCCCAAACTGAGCGGACGAGTGCGAAACAGTTGCTTAGAATACACACCCACGTAGTTGCTTCCCGTCGGAGGTAAGAGCCCTCCCTCGGGTATCGGCGTGTGTTGTTCTTCACGTAAGTTAGTTTAAGTAATTTGCAGTCTGGTCCCACAGCTCTACAAACATTTGAATCACACCCAGGTGGACAAATATATTTAACGATTTTTGAAACCATATTAAAATAATTTATTACGATAATATTAATTTTTAATCCACATATTTATTTCTCTTTTGATTTGTATATCTGAAATGAAGCAAGCTATATGTCAAAGCAATTCCAGCAAATAAATAAATAAAGTAATTAAAAAAATAATAATAAAAAATAAAAAATAAATAAATAAAAACTCCGCCTTGAAGCTCACGGTATCACCGCATGGAACAAAAATGGCGGCGGAAGCTGCTGCTACAGTAGAAGTTGACGCGCATGCCCGTGTATATCCAGGTGCCTTAGTACCGATGAGCCTGCCAGGGCTTCTTCCACAGAGTTTACGTTAGACCTGGTTAGCTAATGTGTATCGATGTTGACCGTCTCCTGATGTATTAACTAGAAATGAGTCACGAAACGTTCTAGATATACATATTTACTTTGCACATCACACTTTAAAGCCTGGCAGAGGATTCGTCGAACCACTTGCATAGCATTTCTCTAGCGGTCCGTTCTCTAATAGCACACGACGAAAAGAAAAACCTAAATCTTCCGGTTTTAATCTGATTTCTCGCGTTTTATTATGATGATCATATCTCCCTACGTAGGAAGGTACAACAAAAATTGAAGGGTATGGTGCATGAAGGAGGCGCTCCAATTTATCCAGTTTGTGGCAAATCAAAAGAAACGTCTTAAAAATTCAGTTTTCACCAAAACGAAAAAAAGTCAGTCTTGTTTTACGCTATAGGGTATCTAATACTGCTGACGAGAATACACACAAATGCATGCATTCACGCACGTGCAATAGAATTTTGAATTTTTGAGCTCCTTCCGTTTTGCTCCAAAGTGAATGAAAGTCTGTTTGTAGGACAATTTTCTTCATTTTTAACCATATTTCAGTTTAAAAACATTTATGAATAAAGAAAGTACAACATTATTGGCATACTACATTAACTCTACAGTTCTTCTTCAGTCTTCTAGCTCCTCTTCAGTCTCCTCATGATTGTTTGAAGCATCTGACGTCAACTGGTCGTAAAAACACATTTAGTTTTGCCCAACTTATTTTCTGGCCAGCTCTTTGATATCTTTAAACTTTTGGCCTTTAAGCGGAAGGAGACAATCATAAGCTTAATGAAGGTGTCCATTGTTATGAGACTCGCAGGTCCTTGGTTACAAATTTGCGCATTATCGAAGACAGTCATCCCTACGGTCGCACTGCATTGAATAATCCCTTTACCAATGTATGGCTGTTCATAGAGGAATATTTTGTACTTAGTGATTAAATATCTTCCTCTTGTCTTGTTAGATAATGATTCGTAAGGTTTCTTTACAAAAAAATTCTTTAACGTGTCATCAAATTTGAAAAAAAATCTCTGATCCATTTCAGTGACATGAAATTGGGGGCTGGTTCTTCTGATAATGCGAGCATAACCCATTGGAAGGAAACCTCTTTCCATCTACCTTAAAAACTTTTCTATATTACCGAACGCTCTGTCGCATGACATAAAGCTGTGACCCGGTTCTAGGAATCGATGAACGATCTGATGGATTTTTCTACAACTGCCTCTTTCTTGCACCAAACGAAGGGCTTTTTTTTTTTTTTTTTTTTTTTTTTTTTGTATGTGATAAAATGTCCAACTCAATAGAGCCAAAAAGTGATGCTGCCTCCTTCTTGCGCCAAACCCCTCAATTATATTCGCTTTCGGAGGTGAAAGAAATTTCGCAAAAAGCTTTCGCCGCGACAAATAACGTCTTCCTTACAATGATTTCCACCCCAACTCGTGCATCATTTCCGTGACGTACTCCACCCTGCATCGCAATAATATAAAACGCGCTGCCCTTCTCTTTTCCTGTGTCCTTCGCCTGTTCTGTGGTGAGGATGTTTTAGTGCGCAGAAATACTCCAAAAAAGGCAAATAAATGTAATCAGTTTCATTAGTAGAACTGTTGCATTTTCTAAGTGTTCTGCCAATGAAATATAGCCTTTGGTTCGTCTTCCCCGTGATATTTTCTGTGTGTTGTTTCCAGTTAAAGATGTCCGTATTTGTAGTTTCTATGTATTTAGTTGAATTTATGGCCTCTTTATTTGACTGATTTATAGTGTCAATAAAGTTTAACGGATTTGTCTTAGGGATCACATAGATAACTTTACACTTTTCATTGTTTAGGGTCAATTGCCAGTTTTCGCACCATGCAGATATCTAAATCATTTTGCAGTTGCTTTTCACCTTCCGGTGACTTAACTAGCCAATAATCGACCGCATCATCCGAGAAAGTCTAAAAGAGCTGATCAAACTGTCAACTAAATCTTTTATAAACGCAAGCAGCAGTACGGGCCATTGCGACATAGTTCTGGAAATTTTAGTGAGTATAATATTGCTCAATATTTTTCAAGATAGTAGCTGAAAACATACATGCTCTGCCTGCTGAATATTGCTAAGAGATTTATAATCTCGTTTCATTATCAGATTTTTCACTCAGACTCGAAAGAAGTCGCGCGGGAGTAGCCTAGGGTTCTGGAGCGCCACGTTGCGGATCGCGCGGCCTCCCGCGTCGGAGGTTCGAATCCTCCCTCGGGCATGGATGTTTGTGTCGTCTTTAGTATAAGTTAGTTCATAAGTAGTTTGTAAGTTTTTGGGACTTGATGGCCCCGCAGTTAAGTCCCAAAAGCTTTACAAACATTTGAACTTTTTTTTTTCGAAAAAAGCAAGTTGTGCTCCTCTTTATCTTGTCACTGCCGATTTGCCAAGGGAAACATTTAAGTTTCGCATTTCTTGATGGATGACATCTATTCAGAGAATGTTTCTAAAGATATTATTAAAGAAAACTACAGAGAACAAATTAGTATTCAATTCAAGCAATTCTGTAGTTATTTACTGAAAGCGCCCAAAAGGATCATGAGAATTATACTTCACATCGGGTAGATTGAAGGAGGAATTGATGCACCCAGTTCTGTTTCGTCAACTGTTGCGATACAAATCTACCGCCGGGCTAAGCGCGCAAGTGGTAAGAGAAATTTACTAGTAAGGGGACCGTTAATAGCCGCTAAATATTTCATAAAATGCATTTTAAACCATCAGCTTTTTTATTGAAACCTTCATTATGAACTAGTTTCGGTCAATGACCGTCGTCACTGAATAAAAGATGTAGAATAGTTTAGCAAATTTATTGCATCAAGTTGTATCTTGCTGAGAACAGCAACAGTCCATTGAAATGTTGAAATGTTTGTAAATCAAATGTTCAAATATTTCTTCAGTAAAAAACCGTCTTGATTGCAAATTGATTTATTAATTAATGACGCGTTTCGCAAAATGCGAAAGTGTAATCCTGTGGGATCAAACAACGTTGGTCATCAGTCCCTAGTCTTACAAACTTCTTAAACTAAGTAACCGCGCGGCGTTTGTAAATCGATGGAACCAAACTTGAACTAACTTTTGCTAAGGACAAAATACACACACACACACACACCATTGATCGAGGAAGGACTTGAACCTCCGGTGGGAGCGGCCGGGAAGTCCCTGAGGTGGCGCCTAGATCCAAGCTCCCATTCCCGCGCGCCATTTCAATGTATAGACCAAAAATGTACTAAGTGTAATATGAATAGCTCCAATAATCAACCACATACGACTTTTGTGTTCCCCTGAACTGCTTTACATCTTATATTCATTGATGATGATCAGTGACCGAAAGTAGTTGATAATTAAGGTTTCAATAAAAAAAAGCTGATGGTTTAAAATGCACTTTACGATAAGAGAAAACTATTTTAGCTTCGCACAGTTTCTTTTGCGAATGCCGTAAGAAAAATATTTAACACGTATACTCTACAACTTAAATATGGAAAAGATAAAACTGGACTTAGGACAGTAAAAGGAACAAGATCATCTGTAATAGCGGCCCGTCCTCACATCTTGAATCGTGCCAGGATAGCTCGGGCGGTAGAGTACTAGACCGCGAAACGCAAAGGTCACAGGAAAGTTATATCACCGCACACTGCACTGCATGGGAACATTATAATCGTTATGCATTTAAGCTGGTTCTTTAGCCACATGATAAGTGTAAACACAAACTATTCATGATCAGTAAATGCGAATAAACACTGGTAACACAACTCCAAAACAAATTCTGTAGCTACAGGTCACACACTTTTTCGTGGCCCCTCTATGATCGGCGGAATTCGGCTGAGTTCGGGTGTCTACGGAATGTTTATGCTCTCTACCAACCTTAGGCCGATATTACACTATCAAATTATTGGACAAAGAATTGGACGAAAAAATTGGATGAAATATTGGTCATATTTTTTGACAAAGAAATTGGATGAAACGCAAAAGGGGGTATTACACTATCATCCAATATTTTGTCAAATTTGCTACAAAATGGTGTAATGCATTAGTAATTGTTTATACTACAGTTGCGTTGTGTCTGCATTTAGAAGAGAAGGAGGGAAAAAAGAAAAGGAAACGCACTTGGATGAAACCGTGGGTATCAGAGCGAGATAAATAAAATTTGTTACGGGACCGCGAGGATTTTCTTTTTTTATGCCGTCGGCAGAACAGCCAGGCCGTTCACTGCTAATTGTTTTGTCGCTCTACATCCTTCACAGTTTGCAATAGAATAACAAAAAGGCTGACTCAAACAGTATATACGAATAAGATTGTTAAGATGATAAAGCAAGTTTCATTAAATAACGTTTTAAATGGAAAATGTGAGCACTTACAAAGAGGATGATCTAAATTGTTTATGACGTTATTAACATTGTAAGGGGGGGGGGGAACATTGCTGATAAAGTAAATAGGCTCTATTTATTTCCTTTCAAAAATTGGCTGACGCATTTATATGTACAAATTCGCTTGCAAACAGATGTCGATGTTTTGAAAGTTGTTTCATTTCCCAGAACTTAGCACACCACGTTACCAAAATCATACATTCTAAAATCTGCTTCGGCCTTATTAAGATTTCGGGGTATTGCTTCTTCAATTCCGTTAGTATATAATGACTTTTTTACATCACGGATTGCAACTCAACCTCACTTTTGCCGCAGGGTATTGGACTACGCGAATTGACGTGACGGACAGTGTGAATTGGCCTTGTCACCTGTTATACAACGCCCCATCTGATTTTTTAAATTTTTGTTGTTGCTAGAAAACACTACACAAACATTCCACTACTAGCCATGTTTACGAATACGAACGTTATGTCCAAGTAATGTCAGATATTTAACCTCCAAATAAAACAGCTGTAGTGGCAAGGAAGCTGTATACTACTAGCGCTCCAAGCGGTCACATTTCTCACTGCAGGAAACAGAAGACGAGCGATTTTCTTTGATCAAATCTAGGCCGAGGCCCTAGATTGGATGAAAAATTGAACGATGTTCCCGCACACTACGTCCAATATTTCTTTGTCCAATTTTATGTCCAATAATTTGACAGTGTAATACCGGCCTTACCTCGTAACAGCATTGTAGGACTGTGATTGTAGACTGTAGACATAGTCAATGTATTGTTGATTTGCGCTTGGTATTGATTATTGTCTTCAACTTTGTTATTTGATAAAATAAGTCCACATACCCCGACGACTTCTTTTAGATAAATGAATGCTGTCCTTGAAAGTGGTGTGAGGAATGTTATTTCCGATTGTTATTTATTTACGACAATAAAAACAGGCAGAAAACACTGCTACATCCGCTTAATAAATCTCTAAAAATATTAATATTTAGTAGATATACGTTCCAGTTTCTTATTACTCAGATATTGAAGAGATAATTTCGTGTTTCATCTGTAACGCTTTAACCCCGTACACATGTTGTTTCTTTTTAAAACCTGTAAGCTATAGAACATAAGCTGGCGGCACTGGGAGAAAGAGGCGGGGCTTGTTCTAACAGCCAATGCGTTACGAGCTGAATGCGAGCTTCAGCTCCCAACATTCTCCTCTCAGGGGCCGCGTTTAAGTGCGTGATCTGTACCGAAGTATAGTATATCACAGCAACAAATGCAGCAGTATTAAAAGATGAACCACAGAATTAGAAGTAGGTTCATTATTTATCATGCAACTATCTTAATACAGAAATCATGGATAATAATAAAAATAATAATTTAAATTGTTTGTGCTTGGGTCTTACTTCGACGAGTGTGTTCTGAAGAATGAAAAGATTCAGTTGGAAACAATAGAGATGTAGATGTGGCGAGGATTCGAAAAAGTACCCTGGTCTGAAGGTAACTCTAGTCAGAAAATATAAAAAAATAAACAAAAAATGTTGCTAATGCAATGTAAAGAAGACAAACTATGAAGTACGACTCACCTAATTAGGTGTTAAAACTTCTTAACGAATACCTTCGAAGGAAAAATCCCGAGAAGAAAATAAAGTGACACCAGGTAACTGCAAAGTGTAATCAGTGGAATGCTTTGTCTCATTTCCAGAAAGGTATGGCCTTGGATGACTTTGAGCTTGTTAATTGTTCAATGGAAAAAACAGTGATAACTTTACATAATGTTCCAGAGTATGTTTTTTGTAATCATTTGCTTCTCGGGAGGCAGTTCCAAATTTTGGGTGATGTGTGTTTCAGTTGGTTTACAGTTTGTGTGTTGTATACCCAGTTTTCTTTTGTCTTCCGTAATACTTCATTTAACGCCGTCGTACATAACTATTCCTATAACTCTAATCATTCGAAATCTAAAATCGTCCTTTAACAGCCCTTCGGTGTTCGATTTCTGTATTCAATGATTAAAATTAATTTCATCAACATACTTTTGCATTCACTTCTAACTTTACAAGTAAGCAGGGCATGAATGTGTACTATTCGCCTTATTCTTTTTATTCATGTCTTCTAAACCTGTGATATGCTAAATGCAGTAAATAGTTTCACGCTCGTGATTCGTTTTATTTCTAGTCTTCCAATTTGTCTAAAACATTAGTTGGTTTAATGGAGTAAATAGTTTTATATTAGTGATTCGCTAAATGTAATGATAAGTTTCATACTCAGTGGAGTAAGTTCGTTATCATATTCAATAGTAATGCCAGTTCGATCCGTTAAAAACTTTGTCTTAAGGTGAGGTCTTCTGGCAAAATCATAATCTTCATGGTGAAGGAACTTCTTTGACTTTATAAATAACGAAAGGTGGACATCTTTCTAACCGAGCTCTCATTTTCACAAACTGAAATTGATAAGCGTACAGTAAGTCAGGGTTTTTCTCTAGTTTACCAAGCATGTGTGGACCAAGCATTAAAAATAAATAATAAATAAACATGTGTAATCGTCGGACACGCTTCTGTCTTGCCAGAATGTGTGACAAACACGACCTATTCATTGTCTACAGCATGTAATTATTTGTTACTACAGCATAACGAACTGCAAATATCCGTCAATAGACAACACAGATTACGATTTTTCTAACCTGATTATAATTCGTTTTTAAGTATAACATAATTCTTAATAAAATCTGAGTACCATGTTTACTGCTAAAACAGATCATTCAATGTTTTAACAATCACTGCTTTGAAAGTTGTCGGTAACACAAAATACCGTAAATTCTTTAGTCGACTCTGACCTTCGCGCACCTATACGGATAACAACATTTTCACGTTCATTGACCTCAATACCAAAGTGTTTAGAAAGTCACAGAGCTGTACTGGACACGGGCATAACGAAGGTTGTGTGCCATTATGTAATAACAGGGACTTTCAGTTTAACACGCATCCAGATAGTTGATGGTTTTTTCGTAACATACAATATTTCCAGAAGTCAAACTCACATAACTGTGCAACGAGCTCAAATTTCATAGAGTGGCTAACACACGAGTTACAGCGCTCTTTGCGGCAGCCTGTGTAAACTTGGCCGCCATATTTTTGGTGGTCAGTACTCTTGAGACGTGTCGGCCTATCGTATGTGTTCTTGAGCTTGCAGCGTTGTATTTAGTGTACATTGTATTTAGTGTTTATTGCATGTACACGTTTTGCTGCTGAAATATGTTTAAAGTGTGTTCAAAATTTAAATGCTCAAATCGAAGTGATAAAATGACAAGTGCGTCATGCAAGAACATAAAATGTTTTGCCTTATTAGAGCTCAGTCTGTCTATACCCAGACAAAGTTCTTGACTAAAGGCACTTAGTTGCCCCAAGTGTGAAGTTTCAGATGACATATCCTGCAATTCCCTTGAAGTACACACCATTAAAATAATAATAATAAAAGTTCAGTTTTCTACCTAGTGTTCTTGTGTTTTTGAGATATTTCTTCTTCTGTTGCTCCTGTGATTGATGAAAACACACTTTTGAGTGTCTAGACCTTCTTTAAAAATACTTTTATTTGTTTCTGACAATAATTGATCGAACTTGGTTGACATGTAACCAGTGAAAAGTGTGGCAGCAATAGTAACAGTCAGAATTTTTTCACTTGTATATATCTGTGTTCTTTACAACAAATATGTACTTATTTCAACATAGCAACAACGGAAGTTATTCATGATTATTTCGGAGTGGAATGCTTGTGTGGCAGCTGACCCAAACGCATTTTTATTGTAGTATTTTGTTGTCACTTTCGTCTTTATACTCAAATTTCACGTACCAAACGTTACTTGTTTCAGCATGGCAACAAGGAAAGTTATTAACGACACTATATTTCAACGTGGAATGCTTTTGTGGCAGATGAGGTAGGCGAATTTTTAAAAGCAGTATTTTTTGTCACTTTCGTTTTGGTACTCAAATTTCGTCCACCAAAGTTAACAACCAAACCCTTGGACAGCAATTTTACAAGTTTTTAAAGTTAATTCATTTAGTAAACACAAGATAAATGTATACTAGACTTCATGAAAGCAGTTTTACACACATTAACAACAGATGCAAATCCGTGACATGATTGTTCGTCGTAACAATCAGTGTTTCGCGGCTCATTTCGTTGTTATTGCAAACCTCAGCTAGCTGTTATACTTCGACCTGGAACTGTATTACTGACAGGTCCGTGATATATCATTACCGCGTTTTTGGAGAATATATTAACAGTCTCGTCAATTCGCAGCTTCCATAAAGTCTGACGGAACATGATGCACATCAATATTGAATAGTCAATCTTTATTTGAAATGTGGAACCGTAAACAGGTAAAATTCTCGAGTGGATGTGGCGTATCAGCTGTCTGCCGATACCCCAAATAACATGGCGGACCTATCGGGACTCTATGAAATTCTAGCTCGTTGTAACTGTGGTATATTATCTATGACTTCCTTTGATGCTACACATGGTAAAAGTAAATAAATTTCATTTATGTAAGGGAGCACGGAAGTCCTGTTATCAAATGAAAGTTTTTGGAAGTATTAATAATGATAATGAAACGTACATATTACGTCAAAAAACTAAAAGAATTCTCATATTTAATTGACGTTATCCGAATTTGATGAATGAGATTTGTAAAATGTCTATACAAAGATGTCCAGTGTTAAACATGCGGCCGAAACAGTGTAGTTTATAAAGTAAGGAAATCAGAATAGAGAACACAAAATGAGTAGCCCAATGTCAGTGTGTTGGCTGGTTCAGTAACACGAGAAAATCACATCGGCTGTTCCTGTTAGCAAATTTCAATACTTTATTAATTGGGTGGTTCAGTGAGCAACTATACCGGTTACACGCGAACCATTTGAATCGGAAGTGTGTCGACATCAAGCCTCCGACAGTTGATTTCTTGATATGTTCTACAACTTTCAGTAAATATTTGAAATAGTGGTAGGGTTCACAATTTGGAGTTAAATCCATAATTATATTTTCTACATATTTTGCTCCGAAACTTACTGTAAAAGATTTATGTGATCAGAACAGTGGAAATTTGCAGTGTGGTTATAATTCCACTCTAAACTGCAGGTCGCCGAACATGTGATTGGTTGAGACTTTTCTCAGGCCGAAGTGCCTACATCTCTGAACGACCAAGCAAGGAAATCAATGACTGTTTACAGAAATCGCTGCTTGATGACGCATTTATCTTTTTCAGGCTACCTAGCAAACTGTTAGTTTGAATGGTACTTATTATTTGCAGGTAATATTTAATCGAAGATTTGTTGCAGTTGTCATGAACGCGACGGTATCTGTTTCTGCAAAATACAAAGCGGAATTGTGTCCACCTATCTAATTATCAGAAAGAAAATACCGTGTAAGCCAATCAAGCACTTAACATATGATTTTCTATGCTTTCGGAAAATTTCCACAGTCATGAATGGATATAAGTTCGCTAAGAGTTTCAACAAATACTAACAATAAATAAATAAAGAAAATAAAATGGGAAAATATTAGTGTCAAAGAGAAAAAAAATTAATAAACTCCGCTACAGTTGTAAGGACTGACATAAGAGTTGTAGCTTCTGGAGCAATTGTAGACAATTACAATTAATAGCTCCGATCTAAAAATGTAAGCACAACTTGGTAACGAGATCACAGCCGTTTCTGGTAAACAGTTATTACCACTGAATTATAGACAACTGTGAAATATTATGCTCTACTAACACTAAATAAAATTTGATTATTTAGGATTAATTGTATTAAAATTAAGGAAAACTTAGTAAAGAAGAAAGACTGAATTTTGTTGGATCTTTAAGATGAATCTGATATTTAAAAAAAGAAAAAAAAAACACCTGGATTATCAGAAGTCTACGGGAATAGAGAAATTGGTACATATCAAATGCAAGAGGAGGAAGCATAAAAATAATTTTTATGGTTGAGTTGTGTCACTGTTGTGAGTAAATTAAAGTCATGGTACATTTTTTCTCGAAAATTTGCTGAAGCGTTACCGGGATCTCTTTATCAGATTAGCAGTGGTATTGTTTTCAACGCTTTCGTGTCGGATGAAGCTAACTCTTTTACACAGAACTAGGATATTGCTTGCTAAAAGATGAATGAATTTTTTATAATTCGGTCGTTAGGTCCACTGTTTTATTTTATCCTTTCGAAAGAGCACTGAAGTGCTTTTCATTAAAAAGAGAATGGTTAAGTGTAGCTCCTAAAATATTAACTTTTGCCACTCAAAATTTTTAGTTATATATATATATATTTGGGATAAGGTGCTCGGTTTGTGTGAGCTGCTCCACTCGTTTGGATACTTCACCACAAACACGTCTGCACTTTCCGTTAGATACTTTTTCAGTTGATACTGTGAAATGCAAAGATAAATATATTGTACTTACAGAAAGTTGAGTACTCTGACATGCAGATAGACACTCACTATTGATCACTCAGATTCCTTTGTTGTTCACTTGCACAAGACGAAAATCATAGACACAGCGAACTTGTTGATTCAAAATGTAGAAATACAACACATATGAATAACATATTGATAATATTAAGTTGAGAATAAACCAAACGCCCACAACTGAAATAATACTACGTGAAATTGTAGATGGGCAAATTTGCACTCAAACTGTACAAAACTATCGACTGAAGTGTACCAATAACCAAGGAACAGATGCAGCGAAGCACAAATATGTCGTGTCACCTCGAAAAATCGTTACTGTATGTAGGAAGTAACTGAAGTCGAACTTTATAGCTAATATTTAAGAACAAAATTGTAAATAACATGAAAGTAAAGAACTTTTAATTAGTTTTAGCGGCCTAGGAACCACCGGCATTGGAAATAACGAATACACTTGAAAATTATTTCAAATATCTTGACCACATTTTTATTTTATTTATGACTTAGGCTACATGTTTCGACTTTTGTCATTCTCAAAGGCCATATCTTATAAGTGATAAGGTAGAAATAAATCAGGAAGTGTGGTCAATACATTTAAATTATTTTTTAAAGTGCATTCTAAAAAGTCTCGTAAAAGTCGAATACACAGCCAACAATTAACAATGCATATATTCATATTTATGGCTGTCATAAAATGGAATAATTGAATTAAAGTTGGTGATAAATACAAACGAAAACGACGTTCTGATAAACATTAAAAGAACCACTAACGTGACTGGGTACTGAATAAGTAGGAAATAAACTGAAGCAAAATTCTACAAAACAAGGTTAGTACCAGTCATAGTTTATAGCATGAAAACCGCTGGAGACGAGTGGAGGAATCTGCAGAGATTTTTAGGAAGAGGAGCTGGATATAAACTGAATTGATAAACGGCTCAATAATCGGACAAGAACGTGTATTTTAAAGCATAAGTGGACAGATCTTTCGGAATGAAAATGGCGAGATCATGACACAAGAAAGATTGAAAATTGAATGTCCAAACAGCAGTGGAAGAGGAAGAAGACGCGATCTGAGAGAGATGTGTCAGAAATAATCGAAGGAAAAGAAGACAACTGAAGAAGTTTTAACTGTGTAAAATGAAAATGGACTATCAAATGTACATGAATGTAAGAAGTGGATAGCCTATTAATGAAGATAAACTACGCTGTATTGCTTGTGTTTCCTAAAAAAATATAAAAAATTGACGGAAAAACAAAGTTTGGATGAAAATTTTCAACTTATTAATGAAACTTTTGTATTGAAGTACGTTTACTGCGTTTGTGGTTGGCGATCATGACGTACGTGTAGGCCTAAGGCACGCACGTCAATAGCAAAAATTACCTTGAAAGAAATTTGCCAGCAAATTAAACAAACACAGTATATGCATCTCCTATAGTCTGTAATAAAAATAACACGAGATGCGGTCATAGTGCTTGGGCAACGAGACGAGACAGCATGATTGTTGACTTGGAATGTGACCGAACTTGCATACTTCTGCCTACAAATCTGACATTAGAAAACAATTTGATCTTGAGCGATGGACCTAAATCTTGGGGACGCATGGCGCATAGCTAAAGGAAAGACAATGTCCTGGAGTTTGTATGCGATGATTTCCCCTTCAACAAACCAGTTGTTAAAACGAAAACACCTGGCATGAAACGGTAAAGATCGTTACGTGAGAATATAAAGCAAATATGAAACACAAACATAAAGACTGATATGTATTGTAACCATAGTCAGCATGACATTAGCATCCGCTAAATATGGAGGAATATAGGAAATTGATACTGAGAAGACGGTAACAGAAGAATGTTTTTGTCATTCAAATGTTCTATAGATAAGTTTCAATTCCAGCTTCACCTCTCAACGATGTGAGGAGTCGCCAGAAACGACACGTGGTTCGGATTCCACGTTTAACTGTAGGTCACCTTTTCCGGTTGGATAACTAAATTAGGTTAGGGACACGTAAGTCACCGAAGTGGCCTCCAATCGAAAGACTTGCACCAGGTCACGAAATTATTATAATTATAATAAAAAAGTCTATCTACAAGAAATTCTTTATTTATGTTAGTTACTTTTCGATAAGGATCTGCCCCGAGCAAAACACTGGATTTTTATTTTTGTATGCCCATACATGTTTCACTACAGTTACAGTATCTTCAGTGGGCCTTTTTTTATTGATTTAAAGTGAAAAACAGATTTTTAGTTCTTACAGTTATTACAAGTTCAGCCTGATAATTATAATTATGTACAAGAATTTCATACATGTATATATACCTTGTTGTACATGTTGGTTGGTTGATGATGTAGGAAAACCAACCAATCCAACACGTAAAACAAGGTATATATTCATATATGAAATTCTTGTACGTAATTATAGTTAACAGGATGGCTTGTAATAACTGTAAAAACTAAAAATATTTTCTGTTGTTCACTTTAAAGCAATAAAAAGGACCCACTGAAGAAGCGATAACTGTTGTGAAACATGTATGGGCATACAAAAACAAAAAACCAGTGTTTTGCTCAAGTCACATCCTTACCCAAAAGCAACTAACTTAGATATTTATAAAGTAAACATGGACCAAAAATAGGGCTTCAGCATCAAGATGATTCCTTCACATATTATCGTAGATTCTTCAGTCATTTTAAAAATGCACGAAACTGTGTACAGTATAGAGGTTAATGTCAACATCAAATTAACGTCAAGTAAAATTTGGTTACATAAAAAAAAAGGTAACATTTCACGCTTACACATCCCTACCGAACAGAACATGCGGCAATGTTTGCTATATCACACAGTCACGATTGTAGGCGGTCTGCCCGGAGACGTCGAAATACGGATTTAATCTGAAAAGGTCCCCCCTCGCCGACTGGTCGGCGACTGCGGAATCGAACCCCGGGCCCTCGGGTTACCGGACCACGTGAGACATTTTACTCAGGCCGGAGCACGGCTGAGGAACGGACCGCCGGGCCACATAAATACGGCTCCCTTTGTGCTTCCGCCGCCGGACAAGAGCGAGGTGTCTGCTCCCCCCTCCTCTCCCCCTGTCCCCCCTCCCTCTCGCAATCACCCCTTTTATTTTTCGCCTCCCGCTCCCTCATTCTCTGACTTTTTGCTCCTCTCCGCGCGGCTGTCGGCGCTCCTTTTGCGACGCAGTCGGCTTCTGCGCGTTTTGCCGGCGGTAGCTGGTCTCTCTCTCTCTCTCTCTCTCTCTCTCTCTCTCTCTCTCCGGCGACACAAATCCCTCCCTCCTTATCCGCCTCCTTTCGTTCGCGATACACTTTGTTATGACGCGCCTCGTAGACGTCGCATTCCTTGTCGCCATCGGCACGAAATCGATTCCGAGCCCCCCCTCATTTTGTTTAATCTCCTGGCACCTCCGGCATCTTTCTGGAAGCTTCTGTTCCTCATAAAAGCAGGTAAACAAATGGCCGTTGCCTTCGCGAAACTATTCGCTTCTGATACTTCTCTTTTTTTTTTCGGCGTCAGATGAAATAAAAGGCTATACAGAAAAAAAAGAGGAGCGAAAGCTTTTCTGGAACGTCGATAAAACAATCTGATATGTTCCGCGCTGGTTTTATTGCTAATGTTGAATGTGTTTGTTACTCCGCGCCGCCCATTCCGTGCACGGAATACTCTCATTCTATGCGCTGAATACTAGGATTGTCTACAATTATTCCATTGTTAGTGGTCGTAAATCGAGATGAGATCTGAGGTTACATATACAAAGATGGTTATTCAAAGATATGTGAACTGCAAATTAATTATGTCTGTGAATCGATACTACATAACAAACGTACTCCTACAAAACAAACGGATTTTAAATGAATATCTACGGCTACAATGGTATTACAATATTAAAACTGTGTAATTTTATAAGAAAGTATTGCCAGTAGGCGATGCTAGAAATAAAATGTGGGTTTGTTATGAATAAGTATCAATACCACAGAACGTGCATAATCTTACTCACTAAGGTTACAAATATTATAAATGTCCAGGTGAGCGATGAATGATTCTGCAAGCAAACTGTTAATTATGACAAGCAGGAGAAAGGTATATGGAGTAACGGTATGAAACATATGTGACAAAATTATTTACACACAGCGAGAACAGTAGGCTTATTAATACGTTGATATTATTTTAGTAAAGGTGAATGATGGAATTACTAAAATAATGTCAACTTATTAATAGGCCTATTGTTCTCACTGTGTGTAAATAATTTTGTCATATGTGTTTCATACCATTACTCCATATACCTTTCTCCTGCTTGTCATAATTAACAGTTTGCTTGCAGAATCATCCATCGCTCACCTGGACATTTATAATATTTGTGACCTTAGTGAGTAAGATGTACCCATTCGGACCCCATTTGTGTTTTTTCTCTTATTATCATTATGCACGTTCTGTGGTATTGATACTTATTCATAACAAACCCACATTTTGTTTCTACCATCACCTGCTGAAAATATTTTCTTATAAAATTACACAGTTTTAATATTGTAATACCATTGCAGCCCAAGATATGTTCATTTAAAATCCATTTCTTTTGTAGGAGTACGTTTGTTATGTAGTATCGATTCATAGACATAATTAATTTGCAGTTCACATATCTTTGAATAACCATCTTTGTGCATGTAACCTCAATGTTATGTGTGGTCCATCTGTTTAGTATGAAGTTATCTGACGATGGCCTAAGAAGCCGAAATCTGGTAATGACAAGCAAATAAATAATATTGTGGAACAAAAATACTACGTATTTAATATGTGTCTGTTCCTCCAAGCACCGACGGAATATTCCATAACCTTCCAAATCTCATGAAATATATTCTCTGATCAACTAAGTTACATCCTCTAGCCACGAAAATTTCCTCAATTTTATGTACCTTAATTACTTCTCGATAATAACAGACTTAATACAATGGTTGCCTACCCGTGACCTGTGTACCACGAGTGCTCCGCAAGAGTTGAAGTATGTTCCGCGAAACATATAAAATTTCAAACTTTTATTCATTTTAAATTATTAATTCTTTGGCTGCGTGATCAGTCAGTCGTATTGTGTGTTAACAATAACTTGAAAATTTCACTTACGATGAGAGAAGTGGATAACTTCGGTGCCATTTGAAATATATCCATTAGTCTTCTACTAATGTGAACGCTTACTGATTTTCAAATTAGAGAAATTATAAGAATGCATTTGAATTTATGGACAGTGTTGCTGCAAAAAGGCAAAATCATACAATAAAACTCTGGAAATTACCTTCTGCTATCTTACGATTGTCTCCATAACTCATTTAAGGTAAACAAGTGCTTCCTCCTTGAACACAAATCCAGAAATCTATCGAAATTAAGTGAGATAAGCGTGTAGCTCTGAGTAACAGTATTAGTCATAGGATTACCGTACTTGAAAATAAGATGAAATCTATAAAACCACATTGCTGCAAACCGATCTTAATTTTCTACTAAAAGTTCCTTTTATGATAGTACTGTTAATGTATTTTACTTTTGATTTCAATGAATATGTTAATAGTTCTGATTAAAGTTAATTTTTAGATTAACAAAGTGTATACTGTATTTCTGTAACTATGAGGTCCTTTGTAACAACAAAGACATGAAAGTGGTCCTTAGTCTATAAAAGGTTGTTAGCCACTAATATATACAGTAGCGACTGTCTCTGATGTGGAAGTAGTTACCATTTGATCGCTGGAGCGACAATAGCGTTCTAAGCGGTGATGAAGCAGAGAGACAGTTGTGAGGGTAAAAATTTACGTGCGGCCTCAGCATAGTGTGCTAATGTTGGCGACGACCTTTGAATGCTCTTTGAAAACTCAGTCACATAGAATGAGAGGCAACAATTTTTGTTGTTGACCGTGAAATAAATAATTAATGCTGCACCTGCTCTATGGTTAACTGGTTCTTGAATGTGTCCTTCTCCGGTCAGTAATTATCCTCATGAAACGGACATTTTATTGCCAATATTACCACACTACGTCGCCGATACCGTAAGTAAAATTTATCCGTTGTAAGGGCAATGTTTGTTTTCAATTTATTTTCGAATTACTAACGAAGTAGTTAGCATATTTTTATGTTCCATGCGTTACTAAACTGTAAACAGACGTGAATCATCTTCAATAACCCGAATACAACTGAGTCAATGACATAAGATACAACTTACCCGTGAAGAAATACTTCCGAATATGTGTATTATTCCAGCATATTCAGCTCAAGCAACATAATATAACAACATATTTCGTGCATGAAAAGCGTGTAGGGCTAACTCCTGTTATCTTTGCTTATTACGAAAGGCGTAAATTTTTATGGAGTCTACTAATTCGACTATTCTGACTTTTTTTTCTTTTATATGTAATGATTTGTTCTTAAGATACGAATTTCTTGCCGTCTGTGATGCAAATGTAGCAATAATTGTGAACATTACCTGACATTGCCGGTTTAGGGGGCGATCTGATAGTTTAATATTCTTCAAAAATGTAACGCCAAGATCGCTAATTAACATTTTATTTAATGACGACTGGTTTTGGAAGACGTGCTACCATCATCTGGTCATATACATTTTATAAGCTGGTCATATTATTTAAAATGGATATAAATTAATAAGAGAAACTTAGTCATCATATAAAAATACATAAAACATGACAGCTTACAAGATAATCCAAGCTGTCATGTTTTAACTTATGTATTTTTATGTGAAGAGTATGTGCTATGTTGCACGTATTATCTTGTATCCATTTTTTAAATAAGATAATCAGCTTATAAAATGTATATGACGAGTTAACGGGGGCACAGTGCTCCGAAACCTGAAGTCATTAAATAAATTATTAATTCGCGGTTTTGGCGTTCATTTTAGAAGAATAAAATATTTGTGGACTTTGTTTCTTTATGTTGAGAATAATCTATAATCTTTTTTCGTTGTGTTGTTGTGTCTTTGATATTTCCTGCCGCGCCGGAATAGCCGTGCGCACTGAGGCACCGTGCTGCGGTTAGCGTGGCCGTTCGCCGTCGGGAGTTCGAGTCCTCCCATCGGGCACGGGTGTATGTGTTGTCCTTATGTTAGATTAACTTAGTTTAAGTAGTTTGTAAGTTACGAACTAATAACCAAGCAGTTAAGTCCCATAGATTTACAGACATTTGAAAATTTTGAGATTTCGTTTTAGCTAAAGCTATGGTTTTATTTGTTATGTTAAATAATGTAGACCTTTCATTCCACACAAGTTTCCTACGTTTCGGATTCACTCATTTTGCTGGACGTATAGCGAACTTTGCTTTTTGAGGTAGACATACAACGTTCTTCTGCGAAACGCCAAGTCTTTTGGTGTTTACAAAAAAATTGTTTTCTTAAAATGAAATGAAATTCTTCAGTAAACATCTGAAAATATCGTAAAAATTTTAAAACCTAACGTTTCGTGCTTCCCAGAGTCCATATGCAATGTCGCGTTTAATGGCACAACACATGCTCCCTGCTGCAAAAACTGTATTACAAATCAAAATAAAAGATAGCATTCAACATCTGATATTTTATTCAGAAGTGTCGCTTGCTGGTCGACAGAATGTCGCAGCTGTCGTTAGACCGGTTAGATTGTGATAATAGCTCAACCGCTGCCACATTTGTGTGATTTATGTTTCCTCCTCCTGGTAAATTTTATTCAATTCTGAACAAAATTTGTTTGTGTGCTATGTTTTATCTTAGATGTTGCACATATCTAACATTTTATACATACATTTCGCACATTCAATGTGAGTCTATTTATCCGTGTTTTGCCTGTATTCAGCACAAACATACACAAGAAATAGCATAGATTATTTTGGTGTTCTACATCGAATGTGAGAAATTATTGGTTTATCCTGTCTCGTAATGAACTCAGTTACAGATGTGTAATAATAATTCACTTTGGGTCACTTGTCACATTCTTGTGACTCTGTAGGCTGACATGTTTTCAAATATTTTCTGTCATTACTCAAGGATACATACAGATTGCCTTGAGACTGTGCAGAGAAAAATTAACTATTTTATTATCTCTGGCAGCCATGCAAAGCTTATTCTTCGTTTCACTTGCTACACTTGCTATTGCACGCACGCACGCGCGCGCGTTCGCACCCACCCACCAACCCACCCACCCACACACACACACACACACACAGTCACACACACGCATACACACATAAACGCATACACACATAACAATTAATCAACCTTTTCGCCACTTGACGAAATATACCGGATCCATCATTTTGTCCAATCGTTGTAGGTTTCAGCAGTTGTAGGAGTAGCGGCTATTTTTTAATTTTTAGTTCGAAGACTGGTTTCCTGCATCTTTCCACAGCGTTATATTTTGTGCAAGCCCCTTTATCTGTGCGTATCTTTTGCAACAAACATTCATTTGGACCCGTTTCATGTGTTTACTACAATTCAGTCTTTGATCTTCTTTTACACTTATTAGTCTTCTTCTGACCCACGCCTCTCTAAATACAAAAACTTCCTTCCACTCGTTTCTTTATTATATCTTATTTTAGTCATGTTGTAGTATAAATCTCTCTTCTCTCTCTTGCGATTCACTCTCCATCTAATCCTTGGCATTCTTATGTAGCAGCACGTAGCACCTGTTATTCTCTTCTTGTCTGAAATTTTCAATGACCATTTTTCACTTCCATATAGCGATACACTACAGACAAGTAACTACATAAAAGTTTCTGTAACTGTTAAATTTAGTTTCGATATTAGCACTTCTTTTTATTTCAGAAAAGCTTTTCTTGCTATTTCTAATCAGCCTTTTCAGTTCTTCTGTAGTCATGAGTTTACTTGCTGACCAAATATACAGTGTCAGCTACTTTATTTCCGAATCTTCCTGAGAGTTACTTGACTGAATTCGTCTCAACCCTTAACCGTTTGTTTCTTTGTATATCTCATCACTTCTTTTTGGTACACTATTAGTAATGTAAATAGCCAAGATCGCTAATTATATTTATTAAGATGATCGGTTTCTGCCGCCGAAACTGCTATCGTCTGATCTGTAAGCATACAACTAAAATCGTAAACTTGCTATAATAAAAAGTCAGAGAAATACATATCCGTAAATACAACCACTTTTCAAACCATATCACAAAGGAAACATTTGAAAATGTATTTATTCACCTACATTATTTTTGGCATTCAAAATAAAAATAAAATATCACACACACATGATGCTTTAATGTAATTTTCTCACACTAAAGTTAAAACAAAACTACTTAAATTAGCCGTCCGCAATACGATATGATACCAAATGACGCTATAGACATGACATTTGAGCATCACAAATTTTCTGATGTCAAAACATCGATCTTATAGAGCTGATACGAAATTACAATTAAAATCATCGACATTGACAGTCAACATGTGTCTTAACCTATCTTCGATTTTCCGATAAAAATAATGAAATATACAGGTCATTTAATTAAAATTATAAAAGATGCTCAAAGTAGGCAAATTAAAGTATTTACACAATTATAGCTAACAGTCATGATAAGTAATTTTCTTTAGTACGTAGGGCAGCTTTCTGAAACCATAAGAATAGAGGAGATTTATTAAAATCGCTACAACTTACGGCAGATATAAAGGCAACAGCTTTGTAGCTCAGAGTCTATTTTGGGAAATCGAATATCAATTATTTGACCTAATGTATACACACATAGATTGAGAAAACAAAATATCCGACATTTCAGAAAAAATTTAGGCATTGTAAAAACGCTAGAACCTGCGTATGGATCCATACTATCAAATCTTGGCTAATTGAATTGTACAAAAATCTGAGCTATTGCATACAAAACAATAATCCAGTGAAATATTTCGGTTCTGAACCAAATTACAATATGTTTAGGATCCACACAAGTCTTTCTCAAAGCTTCAGTGTAAGCCATTTCCACTTGCCACAGTATAGTATAGGAACCTAGTATTTGCTATCTTATAAAATTCGTGGATGTGTTTGGAAATTCTGAAGAATTTCTTGTATTCTAAACAAGATAAAATCAACTCAAAATATATCAGAAACATTTGCATTATTACCCAGTGTCTAGGTATTGGTAAATGAAATTAAATTTGGGTTAATTCATCTGTGCAAAATATGACATCCTCCAAAAAGATACTGCGTATTAGAATGAGCCATTTAACAAAATATTTCTAGTATAACAGCAAAAATCTCTTAGGTTACATTACGTATAAAGATGTGCTAAGTAACAAAACGTATGGTGACCAGTAAGTGGACCAATTAAACTGCCCAATAATTATACATTAATTCACAAATTTATCTAAATTAGAGGCTGGTGTTAATGTGTTCCTGAATTCTCTTATACAGAAGTTTCTCGAGAACTTTAGAGAAGCATGTTAACAAGGAGACAGAGCGTTAGTTTGAAGCATCAGATTTTTCCCTTTCTTGAATAGTGGTTTCACACAGCACGTATCATCATGTCTGTGACAGTGCTGTGTTTGAAGGTCTCATTAAATATTAGACCAATGGCATTGTGACAATGTTTAAGAACTTCAGTGGAAATAGCATCAGACCAAATGAATTCTTGCGTTATATTTCAGTGATGATCCTTTTGACCTCAATGACCATAATAGGGGACACGAGTATTTGTTTTATTTTGCACAATCAACTTCCCCTTAGGAAACACACAGGCTCATTGATTAAGCCCTTGAACCAGTTACCTCACAAGCTGATAAAACATGCTCATTAAAGACATTTGCAACTTCAACAGTATCAATAATCAAACAACCATGATGTGTTATTTCTTTGTTGGATACATTGCCAGCTTTTTATTGTTGTTTGAGTTTTCTATTTCAGGTTTAACATGCAAAGTTTTGGAGGACTTTATGCTCTTTTTAAGATTTTACAGTATAATATATAGAGTTATTTTATTGAAAGCTTATTTAAACATCTTTGGGATATTCAACCTCTGACAATAAAATTGGTTGAATAGTCCTGCAACATTAACGGGAATGGACTATGAACTACAGTTACCTCGACGTCTGAGGTTCGAGTCCTTCTATGGGAATGGGTGTGAGTTTGTCCTTAGAATAGCTTAAGTTAGTTTAAGTAGCTTGTAAGCCTCGGGAATGATGAGCAAATAAGTTAAATATCTAAGATCTACAAACATTTAATTTGAACTTGGGTAAGAAATTATACAACTGGAGATACAGATTTTTAATAACTCTTCACATTATATTCTGATGATTTTGTCTTTCAGGAAGTTAATATTGAAGTCACCCATAATGACTAACAGCTTCACTTTTTAGTATATTTTTACCAAAACTGATTTAAGAAAACACATTTATGTATTTATTTAATGCTCTTAACTTATTTCAAATCAAATGTTTGTGAAGCTTAAGGTACTTAACTACGGGGGTCATCAATCCCTAAACTTACAAACTACTTATGAACTACCTTATACTAAAGACGATACAAACATCCATGCCCGAGGGGGGATTCGAACCCCCGACGGCGGACAGCTGCGCGCACCGCAACACGGCGCTCCAGTACGCGTGGCTAATCCGCCGCGACTTAACTTATTTAATCCTCTGCATATTTCATTATTACTTAGGCAGCAACAGTAATTTGAATAAAAAAAAATATTTCATTTTTCTCAAGCGGCGCTGCGGAAATTAGCCGTGAGCATTGGGGCGCTGTGCTGCGATGTGCGCGGCCGTTCGCCGTCGGGTGTTCGAGTCCCCCCTCGGACATAGGTGTTTGTGTTGCCCATAGGTTAGTTTACCTTAGTTTCAGTAGTTTGTAAGTTACGGACTAATAACCCAGCAGTTGAGTCCGATAGGTTTACAAACATTTGAACATTTGATCTAAAGCGGCATACATTTCCTCATCGTCTTGTAAACTTCTATCACTTTATTTTTTCCCTCTCTGCACTTCCATTTTTATTTGTACGAAAGTTTCCTTTTGTCTACTTCATTAGCTACTATTTTATATTTTTTCCAGACTATTTTCTGGGCCCTCTCTTTCGGCCACGTATACTGTCTGGTGCTACAAGTTAATCATGTGTTGTATTTATTTCATGTAAATCGGTAGGTGCCAAATGGTACCTTTTCCACTTTCAGCAACGTACTATTAGTGACGTCTGAAATCGTTCGGAGTCGCTGTATCTACACAACCATTTACAAATATCTGTAAACAAATATTAGGAATCATTAAACTGTGTTTTGTGAAAAATTCTGCTAAATGGATTCTCTATAATTCTTTTCGTAATTTCATAGATCCATACTTTTTCTTTTATTCCTTTTCGTACTGTTGAATCCCAGTTACTCATTATCCCAATTAAATTCTCGTCCCCCGTGACGCATGGAAAAATTTCTTTTACCTTATCACATTTTTTTTTCAAACTGCGGAAACCTGTTAATGCACCCCAGCTAGGTAATTAAATTTTCTCTTTTGTTACTTTTATCTACCTTGATAGGTTGAAATACTCCGCATTAAAGTTAATGGCAAATAACTTCATGCGAGTGCGGCGCCGACCCATCACCTTTTCTGTGAGTAATTAACTTATGGATCTTTTTATCTTATGTCACTTTATATGATGAGTTGTGCTTTATATAAAAAATTACTCTTGTTGGATCACGATGCAGTCAACAGAAGGCGCAACGTTACAACACTGAGGAAGCACGCGTCAGCAACTGGATGCAAGTAGCATATAATTAATACTGGATTTTATGGTCAGCGCTGATTTTAGGCGAATTATATCGAAGTGGTATGAGGTATGAGTTAATGGAAATTATTCAGATAGTTAAGAGAGAGGAGAATCTGATTTTGATAGGGACTGGAATTCAATAGTATGAAAAGGAAGAAAAGGCAAATAGTAGGTGACTGTGGACCGGGGAAAGAAATAAAAAAGAAAACTGCATGGTTGAATTTTGCACAGACCATAATTTACAGATACCTGATTTAGGAATCATAAAAAAAAAACTTCTATGCATGGAAGACACCAGAAGACACTTGAAGGAACGCGATTGATTTTATAATAATGCGACGTAGATTTCGAAACCAGGGGTCGATATAGACTCCGTTTCTTATTGGTTATAAACTGTATAGATTGAAAATGATGAAACAGCAGAAAGGAAGGAAAGGAAGGATAGGACCTGGATAAATTGAATGAAGCTGAGGTGCTTGATTTTCAGAGGGAGCTATAGGCAACTATTGACAGGAACAGGGGGAAGTAACACAGTTTCACAGGTATCTTTGAGAGACAAAATAGTGAAGTCAGAATAGGACAAAAAAGAACCTAAAAACCGTTCAATATAAAAGGAAATAATGAATTTAATTGATGAAAGAAGAAAATATACAAATATATAAATGAAGCGGGGTGAATGGAGTAAAGACTATTAAAATTAAAAGAAAGGGCAAAATGGGTAAGCAGGAGTGCCGGCAAATGCGAGTATGTTGAAGAGTGTGTAACTAAAGAAAAGATAGTTACCGCCAACAGGTAAGTAAGACATTTGGTGACAAGAAAAGCAGCCGTATGAAATATAAATATGGAGAACCAATACGAAGCAAAGAAAAGGAACCTGAAATATAGAAGAGCGTTTCAAGGAAAATGAACGTCCAGACAGTATTGTAGGAAGAGGAAGCAGATGAGGCAGGAGATACGATACTACTCAGAACGGCCCCTGGAGTAGGCGACATTCCCCAGACCTATTGAGTTCTCTGACAGAGGTAGCCATGATAGAACTATTCCACCTCGTGTGTAAGATGTATGGGACAAGCGAAGCACCCTCATACTTCAAGGAAAATGCAATAATCCCTATTCCAAAGAAAACAGGTGCACACAATTGTGAAATTTACAAAATTGTCGGTGTCATAGGTAATGTTGTTGTTGTGGTCTTCAGCCCGGAGACTGGTTTGATGCAGCTTTTCACCCTACTTTATCCTTAGCAAGCCTGTTTATCACCTCATACGAACGGCAACCCACATCCATCTGAATCTGCTTACTATATTCATCTCTTGTGTCCCTCTGAGATTTTGCCCCCATGCACTTCCCTCCAATGCTAAATTTAAGATTTGTTGATGTCTAAGAATGTGTCCTACCAATCGGTCTCTTCTTTTAGTTAAGGTATGCCAAAAATTCCTTTCCTCACCAATTCTGTTCAGAACCTCTTCATTAGTTATGCGATCCACGCGCCTAATCTTCAGCATTCTTCTGTAGTACATTTCAAAAGCCTCTATCCTCTTCCTGTCTAAACTATTTATCGTCCAAGTTTCACTCCCGTATAAGGCAACACTCCACACAAATTCCTTCAGAGACTTCCTTACACTTAAATTAATGTCTGAGGTTAGCAAAAAATCACTTTTTCAAAAATGTTCTTGTTCCCATTCCCATTCTGCATTTCGCTGCATAATTTTAATACGAATTATTTACAGAGGAATGGCAGAATTGGTAGAATCCGACCTCATGGAAGATGAGTTTGAATTTCAAAGAAATGTAGGACCACGTGAGGCAATAGTTATGTAGACTAAGGAAAAGCAAACTACATTTCTAGGTTTGTAGATCTGGAGAAAGATTTGGACAATGTTGACTGGAATACACTCTTTCAGATTCTGAAGTTAGTTGGGTTAAAATATAAGGAACGAAAAGTTATTTACAACTTGTATAGAAACGTGACAGCAGTTTTAAAATTCGGAGGTCATGAAAGGAGCACAGTGGTTGCGAAGTGATTTCCGCAACGTTATTCAATTTGCACACTGATCACAAAAATTTTCATGCAATGTATGAAATGTGTCTGTCGAACGCATTTAGAGTGCTAGCAGTGATGACTAAATACGATTATTAAAACGTATTTTATCTTTCAGAGGTAGAAAAGTATTTTATTGAAAGGAACACAATTCTGAAGAAACTTTCTTATCTCTAAGTAACCTTTTTCCACGGAAATTGCTCTTTTTAATCGAGTAGAGTGAAACTAAATACAGTAATTATAGTCTGATATTGAAAAGTGTGAACTGCTAACAAACTGTTGGTAATTTATTGAAATCTACCGTATTTTTTATCCTCGAAATTCTTGTTGTCTCCTACACAACACATTCATCTTCGTGTTGGAGATAAAATTATATTAATTTCGGATGTAAATATTTAAGTAAGGGATCCTTCCAAATGCATTCTAAGGGAATGTGCAAACAAAACAGGTAAAATAGAATGGAACTATGTCCTATACATTTTCAACGACTTTTACTATGAAGGTTGAAGGAATTAACGGTACGGGAGAGCGGGTGAGAAAAGTCTTAATTTTCACGTCGAGAAACTGCGTGTTTACGTTTTCAATGACTGTGCATTTATGACTAAGAATCACAACTGATTTTATGCTCTAGTATCGAATGGTTGCTTTAATTCGACCAGAGAACAAAGTGTTTCTTCTGAAACATTTTGGAAGTTGTGCCTTAGAAATGGCACAATGGCCAGGAATTGTTTTCCTGGCTAATAACGCATTTCTGATCGTTGTTACTCTCACACTCGTACAAAGAAAAAATATCAACAATAATACTTCCGCTCTTCAAACATATACTTCTGCCTATACGGTGAGAAAATTTTATGCTGTGATTTGCGAAAGACATAATTATATTTTATCAGATGCGACAAGAGAGTAATCAATTAAAAATATCAGTATTTGTTAAATTTTTCCTAGCTTAGGACTGAACATTCCTTACGTTAAGAGTTTCTTCATGAATTACAGTGTCTACAGCTATTGCGACAGTAAGAAAGTCAACTAGCACTTTAACCTGTATTTAAGAAAAAAATCTCTTTCCTTGAAAGAATTCTCATTAGTTACCTGAATGAAAGAAAGATAACAATAAATTCCTCGCTACTCTTTATTAAACAAAATTATCTTTTATCTATGATCGTATATGCAGTCAATTTTTAAATCGCGGAACTGCATCATTAGATTCCGTCAAACCATCAGAGTCGTGGCAGTATATACGCTATAAGTGAGTTGTCTGTTAATTAAGTTCCTTTTGGTAATAAAAAAGGAATGAAGTACAGGTATCTAAAACAAATTATTTCACTAAAATATATAGCACTTACACTATTTTTCATCTCAGGGCCAGTAATTTCAAAAGTATTTCTCAGAGTGTATTTCTTCGGCATAAAATGTCACCGCCTGTGGGTGTCAACCAAGTGGTAACGTCTTCTTTTACCTCTCCATCGTTGCTAACGCGCATAACAGGAACGACTTGAGATGTCGAAAGGGATGAAAACTGCTAGGAGCGAGTTCGGGACTGAACAGAAGAGCCCAAAAACGTCGCAGCCAAAGTTATGAAACAGTTTTCACATTCGCATTGTTTGGTCGGGTGTTGTGAATGAAAACCGCACCGTTTGAGAGCATTCCTATGCACTTGTTTTGTACTGTGAAGCGCAGTTAATGCGTGTCGCAATATACATCTTTATTGATTATTTTATCTTGTGGTAAAAATTCAATAAGTAAAATGTCCTGTCTGTGCCAAGACTATGTGCACGCTACTCTTCGGGTTATCAAGAATTGCTTGGATTTAACCTTTCCTGTGGGACAAAAGTGTGGCTCCCTAACATCGATTGCTGTTTCGTTTGATAAGCACCTCGTGACTATTAGGGTTAAAAATTTCTGGATATTATCATTGTAACATTTCAAAAAAATCAGTTGCACATTAGGCGTAAACCAGTGGTTTTTCATGATCATTTCTTCGAATGTACAATCAGTTCATCATATATTGTATATCAAAGATGGACATCCAATATGTTCATCGTCATTCTCTGGGTCTCTTCCTTCTTTAAATTAAGAGGCACGTCTTCTCACCATTGAATCCCTCATTGCATTTCTCCGATAAACGTCATAAATTTTTCGATGAATGACTCTTGGTTTAATGTTCATAGCATTAAGGAAATGAATCACAGATCTCAATTCACATCCGGCGGAATTTTTGATCAACATTAGATTAGATATACTTTTCATTCCAAGATCATCTTGGCGGCGGAACATGCCAGAAAACAAGATACACAATAAATACTTCCCAAATGAGATCAGATATGTTCATGTACCTTCCATAGATCTCAAATGTAATTATCCTTGTGGATTCGGAATCATATTTACATTGTAAAGGACATGAACCTTATTAATACATTCTAAATGTTTAATGTACTAGTTGCACACAATTTTTCTTAGGCTATTGTAATCACGCATCATCAAAACAAAAATCAAATACATTTTTTTTTCTTTGCAACAATTATTTAGAATGATCACATTACTTAACAAGATTAGTACCGAAGTCAGACTGAATACAATATTTACATTTATATTTTATACAGTAATATACACCCATCAATCACTTCTGCTAAGAAATGCACTTATGGAGTATGAGGAGTTGGACACCAAAATGAGCTTTACACTCTTTCCAAACTGATCTTTATTGTGAGTTAAATTTTTTATGGCTGCTGAAATGCCATGACAAATAATCTCTACGAGTGACACAAAAATTTTCTTCAGTGAATAGGACTGTGAAGAAGAAGAGTTTAATATCTTCTTTCCCTTCACAGAAGGTATTAAGAAAATAACAAATACTGTCTCTGATGAACTCTGGAAATGCTTCACTAACATTAAAATTCTTACAGCAACAGGAGACTTAAGAGTATGTGGGAATATTATAAAAGGAATCTACCAGAAAGAAATAAAAGTCATAATAAAAATAGATACAAACAATGGATGCAAAGAAAAAAGATTAAAAAAATACAGTTAAGCACAAACTCGCAACTACCGCCTACATTAGGACAGAATACCACAAAACAAACATACAAGATGTAGAACAAGAACAACAGAAAGTGAGTGAGAAATAAACTGAAAACAATAGGTGTTACATAATGGCATTCAACCACAAATTCACACGAAGCGTAGCAAACATTAAGAAAAAGGCATCAAAAACTCACAAAGCAACTATTTATTTCAGTAAACAATAGAAAAAACAGACCCATATGTTAAATCAGGAATATACGAACTGAAATGCATTAATATGGTAGAAGATATATAGGAGAAGCAAACAGAGTTTGACACCAAATATAATCAACAGACAAAGGCATGGCAGTGTCAATTATTTCACCTTTTTCAGAACACTTAAGACTATAAAAAATATGAGAATAAACCACTTCATCCTACAAGCAAACTACCACATGCAAAAGAGAGAAAAAAAAATCTAACCACTCACCATAATGATAAACACGACCATGTATCTACCCTTACAGTCACTATCCCCCTTCAAAAAAAATCAAACCACCACTCACTTTCTCGTCACCCTCACTTGCATTTATGAAAAACATTTTAGACTTCCTGTTCCCTAAATTACCCTTACTGACGCGCGCGCGTGCACACACACACACACACACACACACACACACACACACACACACACACACAGAGAGAGAGAGAGAGAGAGAGAGAGAGAGAGAGAGAGAGAGAGAGAGAGAGAGAGACAACAAACATGTACGAAACAATTAGAACCTACAGGAAAAGTAAATGAGCTGACATAAATGTTGTAAGACTGTGGCGAGGGGAAAACACGTGGAAATCTGATTCTACTAGTAAAAACTGGGGTGAAGCTCAAACACAACAATTCAACGAAAATAAAAATGCGATGAAAATAGGCAAGAGAAACCTCGAGTGTAAATACAGGCCTACATCGCACATCGACATTAACCTCAGCCAACAAGACAGGAATTTTAATTGGTGGTGATTTAAACTTCCCTTCAATGTGGTGGGAAAAATACATGCTCAAAACCGGAGGCAAGCATAAAACATCGTCCGAAATTTTACTGAAATCGTTTTTCGAAAATTATCTGGATCAGTTAGCTCATGAATTCAGGAGAATAGTAAATGGTTGTGAAAACATACTTGAACACCTAGCAACAAATGATGTTGAGCTAATAAACAGCATCAAACCAGTCTCAGGGATGATCAAACATAGAATTGTTGAAGAGAGACTGAATACCGAAATTCCCAAATCCATCGAAATTAAAGGAAACATATATTTACTCAAAATAGTGGACAAAAATTCGTTTAATCTTCTCTTGATTGAGAATCTACAGTCTACAGTCTGAGTGTACATCAGATGTGGCCTGTATTCAAAGAAATAATATCGACAGTTTACTTCACTCTTGTAAAAGCAAAGAAAAAAGCATTCCCTGTTTAAACAGGCGCAAAATCACCAAGAATGGCAATGTTTTACAAAAACTCAAAATTTAATGATAACCTCAATGCGGGAAGTTTATAATAGTTTCCACAATAAAATCCTATTAATATGGCAGAAGACAGAAAGAAATCCTGGTCATATTAATGTATACCTTCACTAAGCGACTGTAGTGCTGAAACTGATGACAGTTCTTTTAAAAACAGAATTGCTAAACACAGCTTTCTGAAATTCCTTCACGAAAGAAAACGAAGCAAATACTCCAGAATGCATAATTAAAAGTAGATGTCTCTGAAATATTAAAGCAACTGTAATTGTTTAACAAAAGCAAATCTTCCATTTAATATTTTATGCCAATTAGGTTCCATTCAGAGTATGCTGACGGAATAGCTATCATATACAGTCACTCGCTAAGACAAAGATATGAACCCGAAGACTGGATAGTTGCATAGCTCACTCCAATATTCAAGAAAGCCAGTACGAGTGTTCCGTAAAATTAAAGGCCTATATCATTGACGTCGGTTTACAACATGATTTTAAAACATATATTTTTCTCAAAGATTATGAACTACCTTGAAGAGAACGACCTAGTGACCCACAGTTAAAACGGTTTCAGAAAGTACCGTTCTTGTGAAACACAGCTAGCTCTTTGCTGAGATTAGGTGATTAGTGCTATCGACAAGGATTCACAAATCGATTCCATATTTCTAGATTTTCTGGAGGCTTCGAACACTTCAGCTCACAAATTGCTCCTAATCAAGTTGCATGCTTTTGGAATATCTCCACAGTTGCGCGATTGTATTTGCGATTTCATCTCTGAAAAGACAGTACGTTTTAACTGAAGGAAATTCATCGAGTAAAAAAAGAAGACTTATCTGTTTTTTCCCTGAGAATAGTTATACAGATCCTGCTGTTCCTTATGTTTACAAACAATTTAGGAGGCAATCTGAACAGCTTTATTGGACTATTCGCGGACGCTGCTGTCATTTATCGGTTAGTAAAGCCACCAGAATATCAAAAGCAGCAACAAAACAACTGAGATATCTGCAGGGTGCAAAAATTGGCAAATTGACCCCAAATAATGATGTGTGGGAACCATTCATACGAGCACTAACAGAAACCCGTTAAACTTCACTTACACAATAAACCAGTCAAATGTAAATGCCATAAATTCAGCTAAATTCCTAATTACAATTACGAAAAACATTAATTGGAAAGAACACACAGAAGATATCATAAGTTTCATTGGCAGAACACTTGTAAGATGCAACATTTCTACTGATGATACTGCCTGCACTTACCTCTGTGCGTCCTATTTTATTGGAGTATGGCTGCGCATTGTGGGATCCGCACCAAGCGGTACTGACGGAGTTCAGAGAAGGGCAGCTCGTTTTGTATTATCCTGATACAGGGGAGAGAGTCGCGGAAGTGATGTACAAGCTGGGGAGGAAATCTTTTATTCGTTTATACGAGATCAATTTGCGAATTTTTTTTAACCAACCTTCTACTCCGAATGCGAACATATTTAGTTAGCACCCACGTACGTAAGGGGACATTATCATAATAAAAATAAGAGAAATCAGATCGAAAATGGAAATATTTCGGTGTTACTATTTCCCGCTTGCTATCAGAGAGTGGAAATGTGGAGAAATATCATAAAAGCGGTTCGATGAACCCTCTTCCATGCACTTAAATATGTTTTGCAGAGTATCTTTGTAGCTCTAGATACAGAAAAGTACTAGATGAATATGTACTAGGGAGAAAGAATGAAAGAGGTCACCTTGTAGAATTTTGTGCCAAACACTATTTAATCATCACAAACATCTGGTTTAATCCTCACGAAAGGAGACCGTATACATTGAAGAGACCGGGAGACACTGGAAGGTATAAGATTTACTTGATAATGGTGTACGTAGGCTTAGAAACCAGGTTTTAAACTGCAAGAGATATGCAGGGGAAGATAAAGACTCCGTAACGTATTGGTTATGAACTGTAGATTATAGCAGAAGAAACTGCAAAAAGGTAGAAAAGCTAAGAGATGGAACCTAGATAAATTGAAGGAACCAAAGATTGTTGAGAGTTTCAGAGAGAGCATTTGGCACAGGTTGAGCGAAATAGGGGGAAATTAATACAGTAGAACAACGGGTAGATTTGCGAAATGATATAGTGAAGGCTCCTGGAGAACAAAGGAGATAATGAATTTAGTTGATGAAAAGAGAAAATATAAAAATGCTGCAGGTGAAGCAGGCAAAATGGAGTACAGAAGCTAAAAATGTGGTTGGCTTGAAGTGCAGAATGGCTAAGCAAGAGTGGTTAAGGAACAATAACTAAAGGAAAGATATTGTCTATAGTGAAATAAGAGACTTTGAAGACAAGAAAAATAGTTGCCGAATATCAAGAGCTGAGCCGGAAAGGCAGTACTGAGCAAAGAAGGGAAAGCTTGAAGGCAGTATTCAAGAAATAGAAAAGGAAGGAGATGAAGAGTAGATAGGGAATACAATATTGCAGAAAGAATTTGGCAGATATCACTGGGAGAGACGGTCGTGAAGAAATTGTTCCACCTTGTGTGCAAGATGTATGAGACAGGGAAAATACTTTGAGACTTCAAGAGGAATGTAATAATTCCAATTCAAAAGTCAGCAAGTACAGACGAGTGTGAAAATTACAGAACTATCAGATTAATAAGTCATGGTTGCAAAATACTAACACGAATTATTTACAGCCAAATGGAAAAAATCTCTTGAAATCCGACCACGGGGAAGATCAGGAGAAAGATTAGGAGAAATGTAGGAACACGCGAGGCAATAATTACGACTCATCTTAGATGATATGTTAAGGGAAGGCAAACCTACGATTTTAACTTTTGTAGATTTGGAGAAAGCTTTTGACACTGTTGACTGGAATATACGGTTCCAAATTCTGAAGGGAGCAGGGGTCCGATATAGGGAACGAAAAGTAATATACAACTTCTACAAAGTCCAGGCAGTAGTTTAAGAGTCGAAGGATATGAAAGGAACGCAGTGGCTGGGGAGGGAAAAAGACAAGGTTGTAGTCTTTCCCCGATGTTATTCAGTCTGCATATTGAACAAGCTGTGAAGGACTGCAAGGAGAAATTGAGACGATTTAAAGTTCAGGGACAAGAAAGAAAAAAATTCGATTTGCCGATGATATTGCAATTCTGTCAGAGACAACAAAGGACCTAGAAGAGCAATTGAGCGAATTTGGTAGTATCTTGAAGGGGGGAATAAGATGAACATTAACAAGAACAAAACAAGGGAAATGGAATGTAGTGTCAGAAAATCAGGCGATGTTGAAAGAATTAAATTAGGTAATGAGACAATAATAGTAGCAAATGAGTTTTGTTATTTGGGTAGAAAAATAACTCCTGATCGCCGACGTAAAGAAGATATACGGGAGTGAAACGTGGACGATAAGGATTTAAGACAAAAAGATGATAGAAGCTTTTGAGATGTAGTTCTGCAGACGTATCTGAAGATTAGATGGGCAGATCACGTAACTAATGAGGAGGTACTGTACAGAATTAGAGAGAAAAGAAATTTCTGGCATATGTTGACCAACAGTAGGGATGGATTGGAGGGAAACATTCTGAGACATCAAGGAATTGTCGGTATAGTATTAGAAGGAAGTGTGCGGAGTAAAAATCGCAGAGTGAGATTGAGGGACGAATACAGTAAGCAGATTCAAAAGTGCAGCACAGGACAGGGTAGCGTGGAGAGCTGCATCAAACCAGTCTTCGGACTGAAGACCACAACAACGAGATTCCTATGAAATGTAGTAACATTCAGCTTTCATGATCTGGATCGTCTGTAAGAATATGTAGAAGTCTTTTTATCTTTGTCGACGGGAGCAAAATATTTTAGATGCCTTAGATGCCAATTTACGTAGCAATTGTTATTGTCGGAGAATGGCACGATATAACGGGTTAATCTTTTCTTTTTGTTTTCTCTTTTCAGTGTCAGCTTTTTCCTCTGCCTTTACTGATTTTGACAGAAAATCCCGTTACGTTTTTATCAAACTCTTTTCTTAGGTGTTGTAATTCTCTCCTAATAGCGTCGAGATTCTGCAGGGCCAGAGTGTATGGCATGGAATTTCTTTGCGGTAGAATGTGGTAGATGAGGCGTTGAGGGCAGGTAAGTATGCGTGAGTTTTCTGAGGAATCCACAGTTCTTCTGTTAGGAAACACGCCTAGGTATGCTAGCTGCAATTATTTTTCATATCCCTTTGCGAATTTTTACCTAAGAAGGAATACAATTTATATGTTTGTGGTACACCACAAGTAGGTTCGCCAATTTATCCATAAAAAAGCCGGCATAAGTTTGGAAGATCTAGTGAGTTAGTCCGATGAAAAAGGCAACAATTGGCCACCTATGGCCACGCGATCGGTTTGACCATAATTTTCTTCGAGAAACAGGACGTAGGAGGACGTGGCATTATCAGCTAAACGATCATCAAATTTTTCTCAGTTAGTTCCTCGAAAAAATAAATCTTTTTTTTTTTTTTTTTTTTTTTTTTTTTTTTTTTTTTTTTTTAGATTAGTGAATTAAATGCGATTTTGGTCTCTGAGAATCGAATGTGCTACTAACCACGCCCCCTTCTTCTTCAATGCTGATTGTCCACATAACATCAGCAGCTGACGAGAAGCTTGTCGAGTAGTCACATACCATTATATGATCGGTGGGCGACGGATTACGTGCGCGTTCCGATTAAGAAAGCAGTGACTCTCAGTGGAGCAATCATCACCACATGGGGCGGATATTGTCCTACTGAAACATGCCACTAGCAGTTTCTACTATGAAGGCGTAATTGTCAACACGGAGAAGAGAATGATGAGTGTCGTCTTCAAATGTTGCGTTTAACCGTTTTTCTCCATATCACTCGTACGCTAATATTAAATTGCCTAGGTGTAAATAAAAGAGAAATGTTATCTGCAAAACAGCCCATGAAAATCTGTACTTACCTGTATAAAATACAGGTAATTAAAGGCAACCATTAGCTTTTACAGGGGGACATGAAAAGAAGGCAAGTAGTTAGTAGGAAATCGACAGTGTTATTGGTTATCCTAGATTTATTTAACCGATGCATTTATCAACCAGTAAAGAAAACCAAATAATTTTGTGGAAGAGAAAATAAAGTTCAGGGGGTAGAAGTTAAAATTAAAAATTTTGATGTTTCACATTGACATTGTGATTCTGTAAGACATTAAATGACTTGAACGATCGTTGAAAGAAACGATAGTATCTTGAATTGTTGTCATAAGATGAACGTCAGAAAAAGCCAAATACGTGTGATAGAATGCAATGTAATTGAGAGACTAGATTAAAATAATAAAGTTTAAAAGCAATAAAAGGGTTTTGGAATTTCAGCAACAAATAACTGACGCTAAAAGAAGTAACGAGTCTGTTTAATGATGGCTGGTAATTATAAGTAGGGCTTTCCTGGAGTAGGGACATTCGTTTATTTCGAAAATAAATTAAAATGTTTCTTGATGCAGAGGCATTTGTTGATTTAGAAAAGAAACTGAAAAGTTTTCTGGAATTATTTACATCAAGTGTAACCTTATATGAAGACAAATGGGGACAGTGATCACTGAAAAGAACAAAATAGAAGCTTTTTAGAAATATGCTCAAGATCATGTGAACTGGTTAGTGATACGGAAATAGGAAAAACATTTATAGTATACTGTAATTAAATCAACAAACCGGATAAATCGGAGTGGAATACTGCCATATCAAGACACCGTTTTATAGTTACATTTTCACCCAGACAAGTTTCAGCAGTTTTTGTGCTATCTTCAGTGAGTTTGTTTACATACAAAAACTATTATCAGTGTATCCTGATAGCTTTAAATCTACTAGAAAATTTATAACCTCATGTTTGAAGTTTCAGTGATTTTCTCTTGTTTGTGTAGTGTTAACAAACTTATTATCGTTAAAAGTGCAATTTTTACGATATGGTAACTCAGCACAGAGTCATACTAACACATGAAATGTCTGTGCTATACAAAATGTTTGTGTAACTATAACAGCAAAAGAAATAAGGGAAACAACAGCAGCACAACAGAAACCTTGAAAGGCTATAGATTGTACAGTACATTTAAAGATGTCGCTTACACATTTACAAGCTTAATATATATATATATGAATTGATGTCGTTAGTCTCGCTAAAACTCGTGAACGGCTGAACCGATTTGGCTAATTTTAATCTTGAAATACTCCTGTAAATCCGGGGAAGGTTTAAACGGTGATAAAATATGGAAATGTTGTCCGGAAAAGAGTTATCAATACCGTACGTCCAATTGCGATAAAATTTTGTACATTTCATGTTGAAAGCAAGAGGAAGGTTTTTTAATAAAAATCAGTTGCCACACGGTTATAAGGGGAATTACTTGAATACAGCTTGAGAGGACAAGGTTTGTATGAAATAAATTTTTTTGGAAAATCTACCGGAAAATTGGGAAATTTGAGAAAACCTGAAAGTGCATTTTTCAATGTGTTTTTGATTGAAATCAGAATTATAACTGACTATTCGCACGACGGAGAGGGGTAATTCTCTTTTTGTTTTGTTCATTATATATATTTTTTTTCCTATGACAGGTAAGTCTGTTGTTCTGCCGTTATACCCACTTTTTACAAAAGGGGCAATGCATTTTTAAAAGTAAATTATAACTTCTGAAAAATAGTTAATAAGGCAAAGAGTAAGTAGCTTTTCCAGAGAATAATTAATGTTCGATATTTCGCTTTATATACTTCAAATCCAGAAGTATATTCAATTACACACTTTCTAATATATTTTATCCGGTACTTCAACGCTCAAGCTATCTACACACCAGATTTCATCACAACAGATTCAGTGGTTTATGTAATGATATATAGCCAAATCTGTTCAGCCGTTCTCGAGTTTTAGTGAGACTAACGAACAGCAATTCATTTTTACCTTTGACAGTTCATATACGGGTTCAGATCGTGTAAAGAGAACTTCACTCATTCAAAGTATATTTCTGAACGCACCCAACAAAAGAACCAAGTCATTATTTTACAAGTTTTAAATCTAAATTTTCCTCGCAATTTTTCCATACCGTATCACCGTTTAAACCTTCCTTGAGCTTCCACGAACGTGGCATGAACATTATCCTGGAAATGTGTGCGTGATTTGCCGACTCTTTCCACCCACTATCGAGCCGATACTTAGACTATCTGATGATGCCTTTATAAAGCTACTGCGTCTAAAATAGTATTGTATATATTAAGAGGTAAGTGATACGAAGTTCACTGGGTCATCTAGTAAACAAATAAAAGTACTGAAGTTAGCACAAAAGTTCTTAAATATGTGTGGGTGGAAACAAAACTTTAAAACTGTGTCTTGTGTAAGGAGAAACTCTCTCTATATTTTTTCATATCAAACACAGAAACAAAAACTGAAACATCCTGAAAATTATTAACGAGTAAATTGGTAGGACACTTCCTGAGGCTCCGCAGCAGATTAGCGTGCGCACTGGGGTGCCGAGCTTCGGTACGCACGGCCGTTCGCCGCCGGGGGTTCGAGTCCTCCCTCAGGTATGGGTGTTGGTGTTGTCCAGGTTAGTTTACCTTAGTTTAAGTAGTTTCTAAGCTGCGGTCTAATGACCAAGCAGTTGAGTCCGATAGATATACAAACGTAATAAGAAAGAAGTTAAAAAAGCTGATTGACTGCTGAGAATAAAACCATCTTCAGAGTACCTGGTAAGCATAACAACTAAGGTAATACATGTACTGTCAAACAAAAGTAAACGTGATACAAAAAGAGAAATGACACAAAATACAATTTATACATACCATACAAAAAGAGATGTGACACAAAATAGAATATAACACTACCCATTTAAGTACAGACAAAACGCAATGGCCAGTAGAGGCTGGCCACTCATCAAACACTGGTAACATTAATATGTGAGTACAGAACTTGGTACATTCGTCGAAAGCTAAAAGTAAACTGAAATCAGTTTCTTTTTCAGTGCCGTTAGGGCGAATACAAACCACATGAGTGCAGCACCTCACCTAAGACGTCAAAAAGATATGTGAATATAACAGTCCATATGTACAAACGAAATAAAATATTTAGTCTTGTACAGACATTTGTATAATATTAACATGGACAAAATTAAGAATTTCATCGAATCAGGTCTTAACATAAATGTAACAGTCGCAGCGTATGAGAGCCGTTCGCCAGAGGGCAGCTGCTGCTGAATGACGGAAAGAAGTTTATAAACATGGTATTGAATCTCGAAAAGGCAATCAGGTACAGGGGTACAGTGAGACAAGAGAAATGGGGCGTCAGTACATCCACACGCCCGACAACTTTATACATTGCCATTCATCAAATATTTATGAAAAAAAAAAAAATCAAAGCTCCAATTGCGAGACTGCATCAAACTCTGTTGGCTAATATAAATTTCAATCTCTTCCAATATATCTAATGAAATACCCTTATCACTAACGTGCAGAATTGTCAAACCATCGTTAATGTTCCTCAAATGATGCTGATATTCATGTAAAGGGTCACCCAGTGCACTTCCATTACTCGCATACCCATGCTGTCGGTACCTAATTTTGAAGTCACGTCCGGTTTGTCCTATATAAAATTTATTACACGATCCACACACGATTTATACACCCCAGCCTAAAGGAATAAAGATTTTATCGTCACCTGCATGGTTTTATTCTCAGCAGCCAATCAGCTTTTTTAACTTTTTTCTTATTACATTGATAATTATGGCTGCACACCTCCATCAACACTTCAAGCCTGACCTGCAAGATATACAAACATTTGAACTTACTGAGGCATTGAGCGAAAGATAATGAAGATAAGCCTGGAGAAGTCGACCAGCGTTTACTACACTGTACAGGCTCAAATGCATATGAACTTCAACAACTACACAGACATAATCAAGACTGGCCACGTGATAGACCAGCATGGACGGCTGCATCAAACTAGTCTTCGACCTGAAGCCAACAACAAACAGCAATAGATTAGAGGGCACAAAACATCTGCATCCATCTACGTCGGACATGTATAACAGTACTACTGATCCAGGTCTTAGCGTTGCCATCTTGGCTGTGATAATTTTTACACATGCTGTTCGATCTGACTCACATTCTTATTTACGTTCATTATTTGATACTTCCGTTTCATTTCTTCTTGCCAACACTATTCTTACTAACTCCTATTATGTGTTTTACTATATCATTTCTCTTTTCAAGTTATCTAACATGTCTATTTTATTCTGGGATACACGTAAATAATGCTAAAGATAGACTAAACGAACTGTGTGTCGCAGTACGTTCCCCTTATTATTTCGATATACTTTGAATTCTTTAGTTGTTGCTTTGCGATATATAGTCACTGTCTATAAAATGTATTTTAGTAAATTCTTGTGATTTAGAGTGTATGAACTTTGACAGTGACGTGCGTTTTACCGGCACCAGAGATAACATACAGACGCGAGCGATTAATTGAGCAAGAAGTTTTTTCCTTTCATAACTGTAATGTGTAATTGTAATATAGGATTGATTGTAGTTACTTTTGTGATTAGACTGAACTAAATAAGACGTGCTCTTTTTCACAGAAAATTTTTCATTAACTTATAAAATCATGACTGAATACACAGTTATGATACAAAAGGTCAGTTCAATTTTAATTTCTAATTGCAGCGAATTTGAGACAGTGCCATATGAAATAATAATGACTGAAAGGTGTGTGTGTGTGTGTGTGTGTGTGTGTGTGTGTGTGTGTGTGTGTGTGTGTGTGTGAGAGAGAGAGAGAGAGAGAGAGAGAGAGAGAGAGAGAGAGAGAGAGAGAGAGAGAGAGAGAGAGACAGACAGAGAGAGATGTCGATCCTGCAAACACTGCCAAGATAATTTATTTGGATTACTACATTTAATGGAAGTATTTGTATATACGATCACTCAACACCTCTTCAACGAGTACGCAAAGGTTCGTCACTGCACATTAGCGACGACGCAACATCTTAATCAGCAATAAATTGCTTTTTCGCTTGCTTTAACATACTTTTAGCATTCGTCGAGATTCTCCGGAATGTGCTCTGTGAATTGGAGAAGGATTCCAAGAAACTGGATGTCTGTATATAGAGTTTAAGAAAAAGAACTTAAAGTTTGATTAGTTGATACACAGATTTCTTTCGAATAGAGTGACTATATTTTACGAACATAATTTCTATCCAATAATGTGAGACGGAAAGTTCCCAAAATATAAATACAATTCTCTTTTGGAAAGTTTAATTTAATAACTAAAAGAGATCTTTAACTTACTAAGATAGTCTGTAGAATTCTATTATGATTCATGTTAGATCATTTGAAATATTTACGTGGATTATGTGAATTTTCATTGCCAGCGCTATATTAATAACTACTGATGCGAAAAGAGCTCTCAATTTGAGCATTAATATACAAGTTTATAAAAGAAACATTAGTCCGTGCTACAGTCTGTTATAGATTTTGTTCAATTATTACACGTTGTAATGTATTTTTATATCCCTTAGCACTTAACATAATTTACTATCTTCACTCGGTTCATGAAAGTTTTTGGTATAACATATTTTATGGTGAAACCCGCGTGATGAAAGTCTTGTGTCACATGTCTCTGAATCTTGTTCTCTGCCTCAGCTGTCTTCTATCATGCCTGTTGTGGTGTACATATTCAGTTCTTTCTCTTTTTCGTTCTCTGGTGTTGGTTAATTCCTAGTAAGGTCCTGTTGAAGGCAGCCAAGGTTGTAGGCTGATGTCTCTTGTGAGTTCATCCGTTAGCCGGCATGGCACTTGCAAAATCTGTCTTATGAATACCGTCTTTAATTTTTCAATTCTTTCTAGACAGTCGATCTTCTGATTTTTCCCTTATGATCTCAGTTCCATGTATTCTGACTGATACCACTGCTACTTTGAATACTGTCATCGATTAATTTGTTGATATATTAGTTATGTTTGGAGTGCTTTGATGGCTGCTACTTCTCTTTCCTGAACATATACAACAAAATATGTTGCTTTTATCTTTAATGTAACTCCCAGGTACTAAGATTTCCCAACTATTTGATGTGATTGATCGTGTAGCGTTATACTGTCTTTAAGCGATATTCTTTCTCCCTTACTAAATGTCATTTTAACGGTCTTCAATCGATACATGATTAGGTCATTTTACCCTTCACCAACTCTCTAGTTTTTCAATTGCTTCCTTCTAATCAAATTGTGTGCTTATGGGATATCGCCACAGTTGTGTGATTCGATTCGCAGTTTCCTTTCAGAAAAGACACAGTACTGACGGAAAGTAAACGAGTAAAACAGAAGTGATATCTGGCGTTCCTCAGGAAAGTGTTACAGGGCTCCTACTGTTCCTCAGCTTTAAAAGCGATTTAGGGGACAATATGAGCAGCTATCTTAGACTGATCGTGAATATTCTGTCGTTCTTCGGTTAGTTATCTAAAAACTTTATTTTGACTTTTCGAGTTATGGTACCCCAAAAAATAATCCCGTGAGAAACTTCCTGGCAGATTAAATTTGTGTGCCGGAACCGGGACTCGAACCTGGGACCTTTGCCTTTCGCAGAGTGAAAGTTTCAGAGTGATAATCGTATCACCAGATCATCTGCATACAGAATAGTTCCTGCTCTCTGGACTTTCTCTATTAAATTTGCTACGTACATGCTGAACAGCGTTGGATCCTCTTGGAAGTCTCCATTCGTTTGCAGAATCTTCTCTGAGACTTCAACATTATTGTTCACTTGTATTAGGTTTATTTAAAGGCTTGCCTCGATCGCCCTCACTAGAGGGTCTCTGCCTCTGGTCATTCTCCCCAGTTTTTCTGTTACTTTTACGGCATTTACTGAATCTAAAGCTTTCCTGAGATCTGTAAAGACTTTATAATTTCCTCTTTTTTGCTTTATGTGTCCTCTGTTTGGTCCATTAAGTATTTATACTAAATATACCGTGATCCGGCCCTCCACAAAACCAAACTGACATTCTTGGATACTTTCCGGTATTGCGTCATGGAATGGCACGTCTCTGAACGAATCCTGTGAAATTTGTTCTCCTTCCCTTTGTACAGGATTTTTATTGTATCCGTTTCTCAGATTTCAGGATGTTTTCCTTTCTGCAGGCACTTGTTCATAAGGTCCTTCCATAGCTCATCCATGTTGTCGACGGAGTCGTCAATATGTATCATGATCCGTCGCTTTCTTTTTTTATTGCTTGTCTGAACTCCGTAGTTGTCGCTCATAGGTTATGTAATTTCCGTTTCTCCTATTTCATATGCGTTGTCTTTTTTCGATATTTTCGAGAGATGTGTTTTTTCATATGTATTTCTCCTCTTGTGGCTAAGACCTTGCCGGCCGCGGTGACTGAGGCGCTCCAGTCACGGTCTGCACGGCCACTACGGTAGGGGGTTCGAATCCCCCCTCGGGCATGGATATTTGTGCCGTCCTTAGTATAAGCTAGTTCATAAGTAGTTTGTAAGTTTAGGGACTGATGACCCCGTAGTTAAGTCCCATAAGCTTAACAAACATTTGAACATTTGAGCTAAGACCTACTTCCTTATGGCTATGAATAAGTCTGATTTTGCATCGATTGCTAATTTCGTTTCTTATTTCTGGATGTATTCCGCTCTTTTAACTATACATTTGTATATTCTTTTTCTGCATGTGCAGCTAAATCTGCCTGTGAATTTTTGGTGTACATTGTGCCTCTAGTATTCTTTGTCTGTAGCATTAACCGGTTTTGCTCTGGTTTTCTCCATTTCATTTTTATGACTGTGTAATACTTTGCCGCGGTAGAGAGGCTCCTTGCTGCGTCGCACGCGTATGTATGTATGTATGTGTGTGTGTTATCCTTAGTCTAAGTTAGTTTAAGTAGTTTGTAAGTCTAAGGACATGACCATAGCAGTTTGGTCCAATAGGTTCCCAAACATTTGAACATTTAGTTTAATACTTTCATAGATGTTTTGAGGGCACCTTCCAGTTTACCTTCATCTATTAGTGCCCTCGTGTTTTCTGTACTTTTCTTATTTTGCTCTATTATTTCTTGTTGTGTTTCTCTGGGGTAGTTAGTTATTTGGTCCAGTTGTTTGTTTTATAGGTTCCAGTGTGTTGATGTGGAAGGTTGCCATTATTGGGATGTGATTCCTTATGGGAGCCGCTGCGGAGGATCATAATTATTGTTTGCTTAATTTTAAGTTTCTTCATTTATAAAATACTAAGGTTTCGCACCGAATACTTTGAGCTACCTACATGGGCACCGTACTTCCTTTTTATTTCCAAAGCTAAAATCTCCCTCTTCTAGTGTTTCGAACACTGTTTATCAATTCCACATTTAAGATCTCCGGATAGTATAATATTTGTGAGGTATTTAATTTGTTGGTTACCTTGACCTATTGAACCATAATCAACACAGTTTCACGAAGTACCGTTCCTATGAAACGCAGTTAGCTCTTTACTGAAATGAAGTGATTAGTGCTATCGACGAGGATTCACAAATCGATTCCATATTTGTAGATTTTTTGGAAGGCTTCTGACACTTCACTTCGCAAATGGTATAATATTATATGCACCGTCATATATATAATGTTACTATGGCGGTTTTGATCATTATCCTATTTTCATCTTTGACAATTTTTTCAATGTTTCCAATTTTCCCCTTTACGAAGCAGTTAACTTCCTCTGTTGATCGCCCCTCCGTTGGCATTGCAAGTGCATGTATAGCTTAGAAACGTTTGAGTTCAATAGCTTCAGTGAGAAAAGTCTCTGTAAATATTAAAACATCAGTTATTCTACGGTCTCCTTTGAAATGTAGGACATTTTTTATTCATTCTATGTACCATGACAGTATGTTATATTTTCTTGTTTCTCTTATTCTGTGTCATCGTTGTAGCTTCGAAAGTAGTACCTTCTCTATCCTTTAGTGTAATAAGTGGAAAGCCGATATTGAAGGTTTTCTTCTCCCCTCCAGTGTGCAGTTCTTTACAGTGCGTATTTCCTTCAGTAGCGCTTCTATCTATGTACAGTCAGGTCATCTTTTCCGTTGCTTCCAGCTCACAATCTTATTTCTTGAATCTTGTGAGAGTCTGTGTTGAATTCATGTGTTTTACTTCCTCCTGGGTATACTGTTTTCGAGTTCACTTCCTTTAGAACAGAGGTAGGCAACCACAAAGCTGTGGCGATCTATTATTTCATATCATTATATCACAGTGATCTATTCCTTTTAATAATACAGTAATTCCTCATTTTCTAAATATTGAAGTACTGCAAAAAACAGTAATCTTTTACATCATTATTTTTTCAAAAGATGAAGAAATATTCCATAATATTTTACATAAATTACTTTACATTTAAGTTGAAACTTGAGTAGATGTTCAGGTAACAGTGTCCTTGATATTTGTTGTACAACGTGTTACACTTAGTCAAATACAAGAGTCAAGGTGTTCGTCAGTCAACCTTGTCTGCGTAGATTTTTAATAAAATTCATATTTATAAACAATTACAGCTCAGTGTATAGAAACAAACAAGACCTTTATTCTAAGTGAAACATTAACTAACGCTATTATTTCTGGTGATTCAGAACCCAAGAGTTTTTGGGATCGGCAATACTTTTGAGAAACAAATAATTTTTGTTGATGTTACGTCAAGTTCTTGGTACAAGAAACCTTCTGAAGCCGCGACGGAGAGGCCGAGCGCATTGAGGCGCTATGCTCCGATGCGCGAAACCGTTCGCCGTTGGGGGTTCGAATCCTCCCTCGGGCATGGATGTTTGTGTTGTCTTTAGTATAATTTATAAGTAGTTTGTAAGTTTAAGGACTGATAACACCACAGTTAAGTCCCATAAGCGTAACAATTTTTTTTTGAAACCTTCTGTATATCTTAGTTATGAAATATACCGTCCATGCACTGTAAAACGCAGACGATCGTAGTTTACCGCACCAAAGATGTTCATATTGTAGAATTGCACGACGTATGAAACACGACGCCTTCTTCAAACACGTATCGAATCAATACTACAATTGTATAATATGAATCAAATAGTGTAGCAACGAATGGCGCGCAGGTAGTGGCTGATCGAACCAATGCGGGGAAAACACAGTTACAAAGGTTCAAGTTAGATGTTGATTATATGTTTGTGAAGCTTATGGGACTTAACTGCGGGATCATCAGTCCCTAAACTTACAAAATACTTATGAACTACCTTACACTAAAGACAGCACAAACATCGGTGCCCGAAGGGGGGGGGGGATTCGAACCCCCGACCGGGAACGACCTCGCGCATCGCAGCATAGCGCCTCAATGCGATCGGCCGCCCGGCCGCGGCGATTATAGTTCTGTGCGATTGTCAATCAGTAAAACTAACTTGTATGTCGAACAACTGCACATTTTGACTGCTAAGAAAAACAATTGCTAATTTTATTCAACAATTTTTATACTGCACTGTCAGCACTCACACTATCTACCAAATAAGCAAATGCGATCTACCAGTAGATAGCAATCGACGTGTTGCCGATCCCTGCTTTAGATGGTTCTCGAGTCCATTTCTTCGTCCATTGATGTTCTCTCCCCTCGTGCTTGTACACTGATCTCGTTGAGATTCATTGTCCCCTTTGTTTACTGTATGGCGTTATTGTCTTATCGTGTTCACTGCTTTCCGTCATTTCCCCTCTAAAAGACAAGCGAGAAACACGAATGAGCGATAGGAACTGAGACCTGGAGCTGGAAAGCTGTGCGAGTTGCCTACCCGTCATTTGAGAAGGCGTACCTGAATTCCGCTGTTCCACATTGTGCGTATACCGTGCAGCAAATGCCTTCTTACTGTTCGTTTAACAAACAAAAGAATAAATGAAGTAGTACAGGAATTTAACTTCATCAGTAATTACAACTAGAAGTAGGTACATTTCCTTATGTCACGCGTATACACATGAACGAAGCCCAGAGGGAAATACTGTAAAGAACACACTAGAGGGGAGAAGAGGAATGGCCTGTTTTGATGTTGTATAACATTGGGATGGCTCATCATATCAGTGTAGTTATTGTTTCTTGCTCTCGAAATATATACGTCTCTCACAGGGCCCCAAATTCTTCTCATCGCCTTTCTTTCTATCTTTTGGTTAGCATTCAGCTTTCTGAGCTAACTAAGACAATGGGGCATACAACAGCATTGTAGCTCTTGATTTTCGCAGAATGTAACTGAGTTGTAGACTTGAAGTATCTCTGAGGGAAGTTAGACATTACTGATGTTGTTGTTGTGGTCTTCAGTCCGCTGACTGGTTTGACGCAGCTCTTCACGCTACCCTGTCCTGTGCAAGTCTCTTCATCTGAGAATACGTTCGGCAACCTACATCCTTTTGAATCTGCTTACTATATTCGTGCCTCGGTCTCCCTCTACGATTTTTAACCCACACGCTTCCTTCTAATGCTAATTTGACAATTCCTTGATGTCTCAGAATGTGTCCAACCAATCTATCCTTTCTCTTAGTCAGGACATGCCAGAAACTCCTTTTCTCCCCGATTCGGTTAAGCACCTCATTAGTTACGTGATCTACCCATCTAATTTTCATCATTCGTCTGTAGCACCACATTTCAAAAGCTTCTATCATCTTTCTATCTGAACTCCTTATCGTCCACGTTTCACTTCCATACAATGCTACACTACAGACAAATGCTGTCAGAAAGGACTTCCTAACATTTAAATTAATATTGGATGTTAACAAGTTTCGCTTCTTTAGAAACGCTTTTCTTCCCATAGCAATTCTGCATTTCATATCTTATTTACTTCGGCCATCAGATCTTGCTACCAAAATAACAAACCTCATCTACTACTTTTATTGTCTCATTACCTAATCTAATTACTTCAGCATCGGCTGATTTTCTGACATTTCATTCCATTACCTTCGTTTTACTCTTGTTAATGTTCAATCTTCCTTTCAAGACATTGTCCATCCCATTCAATTGCTCTTCCAGATCTTTTGCGGTCTCTTACAGAATTACTATGTCATCAGCAATCCGCAATGGTTTATTTCTTCTCCCTGCACTTTAATGCCCTCTCCGAATTTCTCCTTCCATTCCTTCACTCCCTGCTCAATGTACAGATTAAACAACACTGGGGAAAGGCTACTGATAACCAGAGGAAATTCTTTCGTTTACCTCTATGGGTACACATTTATAACAAGTGTACCAAACTCTCACATATTTGAACTAATCAACATACTTGGTCTCTGTCACTTGTGAAGTGTTGTTGTGGTTATTTACTTCTCTCTACTTCCATAGATCCTGCTTTTGTTAATTAATGAGTAGTCCTGCTGCTATGAGATTCTATTGTGCACCTCTACAAAAATATTGATAACCCTCTCTCACTAACGCTATGTCGACTGCCCAATCCAATATTTGACTCTTTCCACTTTACATTCGTAGGCCATTATACTCTCCTGTATTGCTCTCTTATTTCTCCTACGCTAGATTAAAAGCACGCATGACGGTGCATCTCACTATCTTAATTCATTCCATTTGGAAAAAGTGAGTGTAGTCTTCCAGTTCTTAATGTAACTCTCGAGTCACTCACACTTACTGTAATAATTTCAGTGAGCTCAATTTTTATTCAGAACTGCTTCACGTTTTCGAAGAAACTATCTGGATGATTACTGTCATAAGTTCTTTGAAAATCTATGAACATTACCTCGATCTTTCTATCTCTTACCAAATAATTGTCGAGAATTTGTCTAAGAGCAAATACGTCGTTAGTACTTCAACGATTTGGAGGAATTCTATCTTCTCACATAGTATTTTCTGCAAATGGCTTTAGTTTTCCTGAAATAATTGTAGAAGGCGACATGTTTGCCACGTCAAGTAAACTGATTCATCTGTTGTTAAATTCCATCTTGCTTCCCTTCTTATATGCTGACCAAATGACTTCTTCTCCACCTGCCCGATAAAGCATCAATCATCCAATTGAGTTCTTACATTTATACATAGATCAGACTTCATCCTCAAACTTTATTTCTTTTACTCTCCACTATTGTTTTCACTTCGTGGTCCACTGTAATGTCAATGTCTCACGGGATTCCAGAATGAAACTTGGACTCTGCGCCGGTAGCGGTGGCCGAGGAGACTGAGGCGCTTCAGTCACGGTCTGCACGGCCACTACGGTCGGGGTTTCGAATCCCCCCTCGGGCATGGATATTTGTGCCGTCTTTAGTGTAAGGTAGTTCGTAAGTAGTTTGTAAGTTTAGGGACTGATGACCCCGTAGTTAAGTCCCATAAGCTTAACAAACATTTGAACATTTGATTTCACTCTGCAGCGGAGTGTGCGCTGTTATGAAACTTCCTGGCAGATTAAAATTGTGTGCCGGAACCGGGACTCGAACCTGGGACCTTTGCCTTTCGCGGGCAAGCGCTCTACCACTGAGCTACCCCGACACGACTCACGATGCCGCCCCACAACTTCAATTCTGCCAGTACTTCGCCTCCAGCCTAAGGGATGATTCCGAAATGAAACTTTCACTCTGCGAAAGGCAAAGGTCCCAGGTTCAAGTCCCGGTTCCGGCACACAAATTTAATCTGTTAGGAAGTTTCACACGGAATTATTTTTTGGGGTACCGTAACTCGAAAAGTCAAAATAAAGTTTTTAGATAACTAACCGAAGAACGACAGAATATTCACGATCAGTCTAAGATAGCTGCTCATATTGTCCCCTGAATCGCTTTTAAAGCTGAGGAACAGTAGGAGCCCTATAACACTTTCCTGAGGAACGCCAGATATCACTTCTGTTTTGCTCGTTTACTTTCCGTCAGTACTGCGTCTTTTCTGAAAGGAAACTGCGAATCGAATCACACAACTGTGGCGATATTCCATAAGCACACAATTTGATTAGAAGGTGCTTGTGAGGTATAGTGTCACAAATCGCCCGGAAAACTACGAATATGGAATCGATTTGAGATTCCTTGTCGATAGCACTCATCAGTTCATGTGAATTAAGAGCTAGCTGTGTTTCAAAAGAATGACATTTTCTGAATCCGTGTTGACTATGAATGAATAGTTCGTTCTCTTCGAGGTAATTAGTAATGTTCAGAAAAGTACATCCAAAATTCTGATGTAAGCCGACATCAATGATATGAGACTATACTTTCGCTGGTAACTCCCATTACCTTTCTTAAATACTGGAGTGACTTGTGCATCTTTCCAGTGCTTGGGTAGGGATCTTTCACTGAGCTACGCATTGTATGTGATAGCTACTTATTGCAACAGTATACTCTTGAAGAAACCTAACTGGTATACAATCTGGACTTTATGACTTGGTTTGTTGAGTGATTTAAGTTGCTTTACCACTCCAAGCATATCTACTACTAAATTTTTCATGCTGGTATCTGCTCTTGATTTGAATTTTGTGGTATTCGTTTCGTCTTCTTTGGTGAAACAATTTCGGAATGATGCGTTTAGCAATTCTGCTTTAGCAGCACCGTGATCAGTTGCGCGTAATCGCGTAATGAATGTATTGATCTACTATAATGTGATTTCTATCTGATTTCTTTCTTCTTGGTTTTAACTGAAACTTAAGTTTGGGTTACGGCAGTTGAGAACGTCTCTGAAATACTTTTTCCATCGTTCTAATGCTGATTCAGCTTCTGTAATAATTGTCTTCAGAATTTAACCTTTTTCTCGCTGTTTTCACATGTTGGGAGGATCTCATACTATTTGGATTTTGGTTTTCCTCTTCACATTTTCAAGACTTTATGTTCTCTTTTCTATAAAAGTATGTGCTGTCAATACCACGTGTTATATAATTGGGCCTTTGTTCAGTGCGAATGAACACCGGGATCGAAGTCTTACGGAAGTGCTCGAAATACCGCTAGTGGTGAGTGATTACTGTGTGCCAGTGGCGCAGTGATCAGCGCAACTGCCTGTTTAACGGAGATGGATGGGCACAAATTTTCCCCCTTCCTCAATGACTTAATAGAATTCCTATTGGCAAATAATGTAAATTCCTTTGTGTGGTGATTTTCCCTCTTCAGTTCTCAGTATTTTTGATGACTCTGTACTCATTTCTTCAGTGTTTGTTTATCTAGTTGCCATAACTCAGATGCTTTCTTCCGTCTGTTAACTACATCTGCGCATACCTCATTAAACCATATTTTTTCCCGGTTTTCCTTTTTTTCCCACTCCATACTCAGAACTTTATTCGCAGCGTCTGTCACTGGAGCCACGCTCTCTACATTTCTTCACATGAAGTCGAATAGCAGACATTTCAGGAACGGTTGACCCATCGAAAATATCCCGCAGAAGGGTTCATAACCCTGAGTGTATTGCTGAAGTTCCTTCATATCCTGTTCCTTATTCTTATTAGTGGGGACTCTTCCTTGGAGATAAGTCTCCTTGTGAGGGTGAGAAGGGGCTTTAGCTGTGGTCTTAGAAACCACTTCTTCACGATGTGCGCGTCGTATAGATTTGTGAGAGGTTCGTAACAGCGCTTATTGCACAGGTTGGTCAGCTTGTTCGCTGACCTAAGGCCGCTCTGTTCGCAAAAGATACACTGCCGGCCCATCCAACTTGATGGACCACGCAACAATATTCTGCCATGTGCCTCTCTTTCATGTTGTCTTTGACAATTTCGCTGCACAGCGACTAAAGATTTTGTCTCGTGATACCACAGAACACAACCCCCTCTCGCTTGATGCCATTTGCTGATGACAACCATTGTACTGATGTCTGCATAGCGTCTACCTGCAACAAAGATACACGAAAAACCTTGGTAACAGATTCCTCCGAAGATTTCTGCAATAATTAAGGGTCTCAGCCGTTGCCATCTCAATACTAATAATAATAAGAATGAATCAGGAGTCTCTCCTCAAACACTAAGTCTAGCACCTCCAATTAAAGATTTAATTAAAACAATTAGGATATTAAATCAACAGTAGGTCGTTAGAGTTTTTATGTAACCTAAGCAACTGAACGACTGGATGAATGAACAAGCTAAACACACAGATCTTCTGCATTATACATTGATGCAGTCTACAACAAACGCTCAACGGCACTGAGTACCTTAGCACTAAAACATGAAACGTTCATTTGCAGAAATGAAAATTAGTTCAAAATTTCTGACTTGAAGTTCCATTTAAGTCAAAATCTTTAACTGAAGTGAAATATTAATTTCTCTACTGAGAATAAGTCTCTCCCTAAAGACACAATGTCATTTGTTCTTGAGAGAACAGTTTTTTGGCGGAGGCTGAGCCAGCAGGCTGATGACTGCAGGTAAATTCCGTTCGTGGGAAAAGGACGAACCACAGTGAAACGACCGAGAAGAACTTGACACATAAATGTCAATCACAAATACCGGGTTTGTTGTTGTTGTGGTCTTCAGTCCGGAGACTGGTTTGATGCAGCTCTCCACAATACCCTATCCTGAGCAAGCCTCTTCATCTCCACATAAGAACGGCAACCTACATCTGTCTGAATCTGCTTACTGTATCCATCTCTTGGCCTTCCTCTGCGATTTTTATCCCACACACTTCCCTCCAACGCTAAATTCATAATTCCTTGATGTCTAAGAATGTGTATCTACCAATCTATCCCTTCTTTTAGTCAAGGTATGCCAGAAATTTCTTTTCTTCCCAATTCTATTCAGTACCTCCTCATTAGTTACGCGATCCACCCACCTAATCTTCAGCATTCTTCTGTAGCACCATATTTCAAAAGCCTCAATCCTCTTCCTATCCGCACTGTTTATCGTCCATGTTTCACTCCCATACAAGGCAACACTCCATACAAATGCCTTCAGAAAGGACTTCCTTAGGCTTAAATCAATATTCGATGTTAACAAATTTCTCTTTTGCAAGAACGCTTTTCTACCCATTGCCATTCTGCATTTTATATCCTCTGTACTGCGACCATCATTTGTTATTTTACTGCCCAAGTAACAAACCTCATCTACCTCCTTTATTGCTTCGTTTCCCAATCTAATTCCTTCAGCATCACCTGATTTTCTTACACAGCACTCCATTGCCCTAGTTTTGCTCTTGTTAATGTTTATCTTATATGCACCTTTCAGCTCACTGTCCATTCCGTTCAGTTGCTCTTCCAGGTCCTTTGCTGTATCTGACAGAATTACTGTCGTCGGCAAAACGCAATGTTTTTAATTCTTCACCCTGAACTTTAATTCCTTCTCCAAATTTCTCCTTGCTTTCCTTTATAGCTTGTTCAATGTACAAATTGAATAACAATGGAGAAAGACTACAACCCTGTCTTACTCCCTTTCCAACCACTGCATCCCTTTCATGCCCTTCAACTCTGACAACCGCTGTCTGGTTTTTGTACAACCTGTAAATAACCTTATGCTCCCTATATTTTACTCCTGCTTGCTTCAGAACGTGAAAGAGTTTATTCCAATCAACATTGTCAAAAGCCTTCTCCAAATCTACAAAAGCTAGAAATGTAGGTTTGCCTTTTCTTAATCTATCTTCTAGGATAAGCCGTAAAGTGAGTATTGCCTTCCGTGTTCCTACATTTTTCCTGAACCCAAACTGATCTTCCCCGAGGTCGGCTTCTACCAGCTTTTCCATCCTTCGGTATATACCGGATTATCAAACCGATATGAAATAAACAGTGCTCACCCTCTATCATTCACAGTTATGCGTTGCCACGCCTTCTCGACTGCTCTGAAAAATCAACAAGTTATATCCGATGTGCTTCAGCTCAGGCCACAGAAGGAAAAATGCTTGTCAGCCGCGAGTAAACGGCCGAAATCACTGCGGCACACACACACTCCTCTGTGCACCGCGCCGATTTCAATCAGTACAGCAATTGCGATTCAACAACTGCCCGCACTAGGAGCAGAAGTTACACCAGCCCGGCACGGCTCCGTATTGACAACGCTTGCCCAGCCACACGGCCACCCGCTGCCGAGGATAGCCGTCACTTGTCAACAGCCCCGAGCTACGTACTCAGCCCGCTTTCCACCGCCCCCCTACTGCGCAACTGCCGTCAAAGTCACGTGCCCACTCCAGCGTACAAAAGATCCATACAGAGTCCGAGCAAAGATAAACAGCCGATCGCTGACAGTTGACCAGCGATCCGGCTCATAAAGGTAAAGCAGCACACAATCCGAAGATTGGTTTGAACACCACAGTGCTTTACTAGGCATGGTCCTGTTCGGAGGTGGTATGCCGTTGCCTTCCTCCGACCTTCGAACTGACTTACCCAGCCAGTTATAGGGGGACCTACAGTTTACCGTGGGTTCCCAACCACGGTGCTACTCCGTATTTTTCACATGAGCAATACTGCAGAGGTGAAAGAAGTGGAAAGTGACATATAAAACCCTAGGACGTGTCGGGGATCGAACCCGCGACCTTGGGATTTGTAGTCTGGCACGCTACCACTGTGCAATCGAGGCGGACATCTTTATATAGTTTTGTGAAGTACATATTGACACTTCTAGTTAGACCTTAGGTCCACCGTGTTCAATACCACGATACATATAATTTAATTTCTTATTTGAATATGTCGTTCTTATACTTTTGTATATTATGGTTTATTCTGTTTGTCGTGAAAAAGACGGCAGCAATACGCCGATGATGTAGTCTTGGTCACTGCCGAGATGATAACGCTTCCATTGCCAGCAGTGATCACAGTGCAGATTTAGCAACGGCAGTGCAGCTCTTCCAAAGATTTTCGGCCTCTTCCTGCTCTTAATTTAATTACCCAATCAAATAATATTAATTGATGAAAACTGAGTACAGTAGAGTCCCGAAAACTCTGTCTAGTGGAGCGAATGCTGGCCGAGTTTGTGAAAATGCCGGGTTATAGGGAACGGTGTTAAAAAATTTAGGTAAGATATTTTGTTATAAAGTACTTTCTATTGTTATTTAGAATACAGTACAAATGATGGAATGCAGTAACACAAGATAAAATTAAGAAAATATCTAAGAAATTATATTCGTTACTTACGAGTACGTATTTTAATTTATATTTACGTAGAAAACTTCTTTAAGAGGGCATACAACCTTGAACAATGAAAAGTAATAGTGATTTACTTCATAAAACATATCCCACTACAATTGCCGACACGCCTAAGCTGATTGTAAAATACACTGTGAAAAATGCGCTGCCATAATTTTGATCACGACTGTTTTTAATATGAAGACGCATCTACTAACTTTATTAATGAAACTCAGAGGATTTTTAAATAGCGTGTAGGTGGCATAATAAAAGATTGTGCCTAGGCCCATTTATAGCTTCGCCTGTAACTGAAACACCCTATGATTTCAGTTCTATCCTGCATTCTGCGAGCAGGGAATAATTCCAGAGTTACCCGGATTGCCGGGTTACCGGGGGCCGAGTTTTCGGGACTCTACTGTACCGTTGTGTAACTGGTGTTCATATATTTAACACTTGACTATTTTAGGTTTCAAAAGGAAAGCACTTAGGCTCGAACAATCATATCTGTATGAACGTTTGGTTACAGTAGCATTACGTACCCCTCATTGTGCTGGTGGGTGTAGTTTCTCTGCAAAACTCTGGAATCAAGCTCTAGATAGAACTGTAGATGTAATTGAAGACGCCATAATTGAGACTTTAACATTCTTCTCGCCGGCCGCGGGGGCCGAGGAGACTGAGGCGCTTCAGTCACGGTCTGCACGGCCACTACGGTCGGGGGTTCGAATCCCCCCTCGGGCATGGATATTTGTGTCGTCTTTAGTCTTAGTTAGTTCATAAGTAGTTTGTAAGTTTAGGGACTGATGACCCCGTAGTTAAGTCCCATAGACTCTACAAACATTTGAACATTTTGAACATTCTTCTCGGGAGACTGTTGCTATCCACTACCACTGCTTCCATCACCTCTTCCCGCACTTGTCGTGGCACAACCGCTTGCGATGAGTTGTTCGTCATTATCATCCGTATCATCATCACTATGTGTTACAACAGTATAAGTTTCTAACTTATGATAATATTTCTGCATTATAATAGCTACTAGAGAACATTAGAGTGCTCCATCTTCTACACAGATACCGTCTTCACGAAGAAGGGTTCTTCGTAATTTCGTCTGAAACAATCGCAATACATTAGCAGGATTGATTACCAATCACCGACCCATCCGACGCTTCACTACGCAAATAACGTCACAAAATGCAACTTCAGATGCACACTGCACCGTTCCTACTGGATCAGACCGGCGTACCGGCAGGTCAGTGTACAAAGCTTCGTGGCACACTAGAAGCTTCTAATGGACGACTGCAGAGTTTTGCAGGTGCGGGAGTATCGCTGGTGCAGTAAGGGACCTTTACATTATCTCTCACACGATTTTGGTGTATTTGTGTTTCTTCGCACCCCAACAACTTTCCTTGCCAGTAAACGTATTGACATCTTACAGTGGAGATCTGTGCTAAGCTTTACACACATTTGAACATTTACAAAAATTGTTGAAAAACGAGAATATCTCAAATGAATGCATATCAGGTTAGGAAAATGCAATTACAGTTTTTTATATATTTTTGATAATTCAAACACGTAACACGTCTCACAATCGAATGAAGCGCAGGCTGTGGTCATGCTATGGTCACTGTTCACTGTACTTCAGTGATTCGAACTGCACACATCTCTACGCAATTGTTCCACGATGGTCACGGTTTCGGAGAGAGTAGACGCCATTTCCTAGTTCTTTGAGGCTCACAGGAATGTAGAAAAAGCTCCTCAAAGGTATTTTTTCCTGAAACTGGAAGTGTTAAACCTACAGAAAGAGCCCGATATCTATTTGTTCGTGACATTACCGTTCTTCAACAATTTTCGACTAATTTTCATTTTTGACGATTACAACGGCATGTATCATGAAACGGAAAAAATATTTAATACAAAAGTTAATTTTTTTCACGGACAATCCAAACGTGGAATAAAAAAATATGGATTCATATTTAAGATTTCAAAGTACCCTCCTCCACCCCCAGGGATGGTGCAGGAGGGAGTGTCGAGCCTTATGTTACTTTTTCTTGTAATCCGATTTATATTTTTAAATTCCACACCGTATAAAATTTCAGACCTTTACGTAACTTTTTCTCGCTGAAAACCACAACAAAATGATGAAAGGAAAGTTTATCGCTTACTACATATTCGCTTCTCCTACAGTAAAACTTCGGCATTCCGCAGACGTTAAAATTTATTGTTTCTACACTACTAAGTGTATTTGCGAGGAATTTTACAAATGACATTACATACCACTTTTTCACATCCCCCTAGATGAATACCGGGCTGCTCCCCAAGTCCCAACTCCGTTATAGGATTCGCAAACATTTCTTAACACTTTACACTTTGACACATATAACACAATACGCAGACATTTGGGGTACAAATTTTCTCTCGGGTGATATGGGGCGACGACAGGAAGGGCATCCGGCCACCCCGTAACTATTAACTCACGTCAAATCCGGATTTGACAAAGAGCCGACCCTGCATGTGCGGGAACATGGGCAAAGAGAAAGAAAGAAACATGATACATACATATCACTACATGTACTTCCGAAATTATATCAGTACGACACACAGTTGAAGACTTCAATAGCAGTGAAATGCATGAAAATCCGCCTCATCACGAATGAGGTTGTAATTTATTACGACTTTACTAGAAACTCCATTTGCGACACATTTCGCAGATGTTTTTGTTGAGTACGGGGACTCGTTTTACAAAGCTCGCCAAGGTACACTGCCCTGTGCATGCATCTTCATCTCTGAAAAATGAACCTGAAAAATTATATTACTGTAACACACATTGTTCAGGATATTTGGCGTCATACGGATTTACCTGCAAGAGAACGAGACAAGTGAATGGAGAGTGGGGTAGATATCATAGAGCAGGAAGGGAAGGAGGAGTTGGAGTAACATAAGTATGGAAAAAATACTCGCCCGGGCAAATACTGGAACTACCATTATTTACCACATAATAAAGTTCGACAGATGTGAAACTTATTTGTTCGACTTATAGCCTGAAGTACTTAATTATTTTACAGAAAAAACAGAAAATTATGCCTGAGTTGACTGATGATTGTTGCAGAGAATTTAAAGTAATTTGGTCCTAATATTTACGAAAATACGACGACTCTGACAGAGATCATTTATAGGGTTGTAAAATTCAAAGACAAGCATTATCATTCACAATTTCACAACGACGTTAGCATTTTTACAAAGAAAGTTGAAATTACTTTTGCTTAAGACACTCTGTCCGTATTAATCTACTAAGTGCTTATTAGAAAACGTGTTTGAGTGTCTTCAGAGTTTAGTCGTGACTAATACACTGGTAAACAAAAAACATAAAAGTAAATTTTAAGCCAAATGCAAGATTGATTAAATAATTTCCAATTACACACCCGAATGTGGACAACAGAGCTAAAATTTACAATAAACAGGTGTAATTCATAAACGGAACATAATTTTTCCGTACCATGTTGCTGACGTACTTGAAACAACTGCGTACAGATAACTTTGAGTCAAATTTATGTCATTTTTATTAGGGATCAAGAAAAACTGAAGGTTTTCGGGATAGGTGCAACGTGCTGTACGTAGCTGGCGCTGCGCACGGACATTCGCCATCGGAGGTTTGAGTCCTTCCTTGGGAATATGTGTGTGTGTGTGTGTGTGTGTGTGTGTGTGTGTGTGTGTTCGTGTTGTTGTTAGGATAAGTTAGTTTAGGGACGGATGACCACTGCAGTTAGGTCCCATAAATTTACAAACATTTGAATATTTGAATTTGAACGTAACTGACTGTATGCAAAGGGTTGTTTTGTGATGGAATGTTCAATTTAAGTGAGATATTCTAATGAGTGCAAACACTGACTCATAGATCATGTTTATAAATGTAAAATTTCTACCATCGTGTAAACTGAACCGAAGGAGATATGTGAGTAAACCTGTCTACCGCTTTGTCTTACATTACTGTTTTCCGGCTTATTTATAACAAACATGCTTACCGTGCTTTTTGTTTACATGTAAATTCTTTATCTTTTTCAAGGATACAAGGAGGGCGAATTTGATTAGTAGAAAGTCACGATCCAGGTTTTGTTTATTTGTCAATCATACGGCTCTGTTGTATGATCTACATCTACATGGGATAGTGTGCAAATCACATTTAAGTGCCTGGCAGAAGGTTCATCGAACCACCTTTATACTATTCATCTCCCATTCCACTCACTAATGGCGCGCGGGAAGAAGGAACATCTGAATCTCTCCGTTCGAGCTCTGATTTCTCGAATTTTATTCTGATGATCATAGGTGGGAGTGAACAATATATTTTCAAATTCGGAGGAGAATGTTGATGATTGGAGTTTCGTAAGGAGACCACGCCGCAGTGATAAGCACCGTTGTTGCAATGATTCCCATCCCACATCCTGTATCATTTCCGTGACGCTGTCGCCTGTGTATCGCGACAATACAAAACGAGCTGCCCTTCTTTGAACTCTTTCGATGTCCTTCGTCAATCCCACCTGATCAGAATTCCACACTAGGCAGCAATACTCCAAACAAGGAGGGACAAGCGTAGTTTATGCAGTCTCTTTAGTAGTTTTGTTGCATTTTTAAGGGTTCTGCCAATAAAACGCAGCCTCTAGTTCGCCTTTACCACGACATTATCTACGTGTTCTTCCATTTTGAGTCTGAAGTAATTCTTATGTATTTTGTGTAGTTTACGGCCTTCACATTTGATTGATTTATCTTGGAAACAAAGTTCAACGGATTTCTTTTCGTACTCATGTGGACGACTTGATACTTCGCATTATTTAGATCAATTGCTAATTTTTACACCTTAGTGATATATTATTTAGATCGTTCTGCAGTTCGTTTTGATCTTCAGATGATGACGGTAAATGACGACGTCATCTGCAAACAATCGTTTACATAAATAAGGAATAGCAGAGGACCAATGACACTACCCTGTGGAACGCCCGATATCACCTCTGTTTTAGTCGATGCCTTACCATCGATTACTACAAACTGAGTTCTCTTTGACAGGAAATCGTCTATCCAGTCGCAAATTTGGAGCGATATACCATAACCACGCAATTTGATTAAAAGCCGTTTGTGAGGTAGGGCATCAAAAGCCTTCTGGAAATCAAGAAATAAGGAATCAATTTGAGAACCCTTGTCAATAGCACTCATCCTTCAAAAAATGTTCAAATGTTTGTATAGCTTATGGGACTTAACTACGGGGTCATCAGTCTCTAAATTTACAAACTACTTACGAACTACCTTATACTAAGGACGGCACAAATATTTATGCCCGAGGGGGGATTCGAACCCCCGACCGTAGTGGCCGTGCAGACTGAATGGAGCGCCTTAGTCCCCTCGGCCACCGCGGCCGGCAACACGCTATGAATCAACGACATACCTATTCATTACTCATTGATGTTCAGAGAAGTACAGTACAATCCGATGGATCGCCACCGTCACAGTTTCGCAGAACGCACTGACATGTGCCTCGTGTATCGGGAATTATGCTGCAATGCGATCGCTGCTGCAAGGCTGTACAAGGAAAGATATCCTAACAGGCATCATCCTTCACGGAGAGTGTTTATTTCTCTCTATTGTCGAAAGTGGGAGACTAGTTCATTGGAAAGTTGAAACTGATAATATGAGGACCATTCGCACACCTTATTTTGAAGAGAAGGCGCTGAAACGTGTTACACCTGACCACGCGACAAGTATTTGTGTTGCACGTTATAACACCACATACGACGTCTATTATGGACTGAAGACTACGATACCCGATTACAAACCAACAGATCACCCGTTTCTCAATCTTTTAACAATTTTTGGGTCACTTGTACAATCTAACCTTATCTTTCTGTGGATTGTCAAGAACTTTCAAAATGTTCACATGTTTGTAAAACTTATGGGATTTAACTGCGGGGTCATCAGTCTCTAAACCTACAAACTACTTATGAAGTACCTTATACTAAAGACGGCACAAACATCCATGCCCGAGGGTGGATTCGAACCCCCGACGGGGAACGGCCTCGCGCATCGCAGCAAAGCGCCTCTATGCGTTCGGCCGCTCCGCCGCGGCTTAAGACCTTTAAAGACAATTTGTTTTGAGATATAATCTATTTCAGAATTTTGTTCACATAATATAAACGTAATTTAAATATAAAAATATATAGGAAAACACTTGTAAATTGTAAAGAAATGATGTAAATATGCTTAATAGAATAAAAGAAAGCGTCTATTTCTCAGTACTTCACGTAAGATGGCCTAAAGCCGGTTCAATTGTCAGTTGAAGACATTTATTTCCACTGTATTTAATATTTAACAACGCACAACATTATTAAAAAAATACTTACGCGAAATGTCAATTTACGCTTTTCAACATACAATTTTCACTGCAGTATTTATGTTTTTAAATATTTATGTCATACTGTTAACCTGACAACCCTATCTTAAACTTTTATGTGTAAATTGAGTAATTATATATAAGTAGGTGAAAATCTCTGAGATGCTACGTCCAGTTTTGAGCATTCTGTAGAAGAAATTTCTACAAGTTCTTTGAGTTCAGTCGCCTTTTCGTCAACATTGTGTTTGTCAACATTCGAGTCTGTCTCTAAGAACATGATGTAAAGAATTACCACTTTGCTAATTTGTTCGTTCAAAATGGTGGGCATATATATTGGTTTCGTAACCTGTGTTCAAGTGTTGAACAATTCCATTATCAGTCTTTTACAAAATCCGGACTTTCTTTCGAGTGAGACTCAACTACCTAGACCACGAGACCAAGACTGAAATATTTCTGCTGGAACTTCGATTCTCAGCATTGATGATAATTATTTGCACCTCCAGTCTCCAGGATTTAACTCTGTCGCCATTTTCAAAGCTATCTATGACACTAGAACCGATTGAAATTACAAATTTAGGGACATGTGAGCTTTACTACGTGAAATGGCCCATGCACATAATAGCTTATTGCGATTATTCTAGGAACAACAATTACGCCTGAGAATGGCAAGTACGATACTTGCTCAAACGTTGCCACAGTACGACAACCTGACTCGGCTGATAACCAGAGAAGCCTTTATCAACAACAGTCAACTGTTAATTATAACCAGGCGCGGCCATTCATATTTTGTTTGAGTGAGTAGTTGCTCAAAAAGCCCCCCCCCCCCCCCACCCTGAAATTGTAAATAAAGGATTTTTCAAATAATATAATTCTTGAAGATACAATGTATCTACTAAAGTGCAAGTCTATACAAAAATAATTACGCAATGTGAAAGTTGAGCTGCGCGTTAATTTTCACCAAATGAATTTCTTTCACCACTGGCGTTAAGTCAATAGTTTGGATAAAAAGGAGAGAAAATTTTGGGAAAAAAATATCGCGATAAACTGACTGAAGTGGGTAGGCGAGGATAAATATTAAACGGAAAGCAATTTTGGAAACATTGAAGTGGGAATTAGTGGCAGTTAGTGTTAAAAAAAGTGTGACTTACCTTAGAATTTTTGCCGAACTCTGTCACTGGAAAAGAAAATTAGTTGTAACAGATAACATTGAGGTAAAGCACCGTTTTGTGTTGAGTTTGGACCATTTACACTGATTAGCTTGTTATTTTTAGTTCAGTTGAAGTAATGGACTCCATTTTGTCCAGTATCTGACGAATGGAAGCACTGGAAAGTTATTGGAAACTGGCGCTGAAAACCATAACACATTTTTATATTTTACTAAAAAGTGTAAAAAATCGTCGCAAAAATAGGTAAAAGAATACGAATGAAGCACATGGTTTGTACTACAACGCATTTTTTCAGATAGTAACAGGGTGACACAGAAACTTAATAACACACTTATACATACTGGTAGGCAAAATTAGTACAAAAATTAGATAATTAATGTTCGCAAAAGTCCATTAGCAGATAAGACATTTTTAAAGAATGTCGAAGGATACACTGTATAGTATCTCACATTTATCTTGATCATTCTAAATGTTTGTCCAGATGCAAATTACAAAATTTTTCAATTAAATGTTCTTTAGCCGTCAGACGCACATCAATTAACGTGATTGCCCTTCTTTGTAGCTTTTTATTTATTTATTTTTTATTTTTACAAAGATATGAACAGCAGTATGACTCATTTAAATGGCACCCTGTATTTTTTATTCGGCATTTCATTTCCTCTCGTAAATACGTATTCAAAAATATATCACAGGGCACCATTCACTGAAACACAACGTTATTAATTACATAATACAACACTGATGTTGACCCTTCCAGCGCTTAGTGCATGTAGTCGGGGTTATGGAACACATCCACGTGCTGTCATTTGAAGAGTTGTGTGGGCAGAATGTACACCAATGAATAGAAGATAGAAATGATACTCATGTATGGGGAACTTAAGTTAGCTGAACAGTAATTACAATACTGTATTCTCAAGTACAATACGGGTACATTTAGTACAGTAGTTTAGTCCTTGTAAATACTGTTGTGTAGAGTAGGCATACAGTAAAGGCTGTCCTTCCTGCAAACGGCATCGACATAACGTTTCTTTTATTGTTGAAGGTAGGCGAAATGCTACGCAGACAGAGGAACTGTACAAAGAGCAATATCTTGACAAGAACCCACCTTCCCGACGGATGTTTTCTCGTCTTCATGCGACAATTCAGGAAACGGGAAGATTCAACCCACGACAACGCAATCGTCGTAGCACTAGCACAGACGAAGCTGCCGATGTCACTGTTCTTACTTCCGTTGCTATGAATCCACATGTGAGCACACGATAGCTTGAGCACGAGATTGGCATTCCTACAACCAGCGTACATCGTACTCATACACGTCACCGGTTCCGTCCTTACCATGTACAACTGCATTAAGAAATGCATGGGTATGATTTCCAGAATCGTGTACAGTTCTGTCAGTGGGCACAGCAGCAAATCCTCGCCAAACCGAACTTCTTCTCCAGTGTTCTATTTTACTGATGAATGTTCCGTCTCAAACAAAGGACAGACTTAAACAGATGGAACATAAGTACCAGTGAAGAGTTAACGTCCGCTGTGGAATGCTTGGTACAATTGTAGGCCCTTATTTCTCAATGTCAGTCTAAGCGGCACAGTGTATGCCAAATTCCTCAGACGAATTCTTCCTCCTCTTCTGGATGAACTGCTTATATGGTACCAACAATGTTTATGTGATATCAGCAGATTGGATTGGTCGAGGAGGAACAATTACTTGGCCTGCTAAGTCTTCTGATTTAAATCCACTGGACTTTTTTTCTTTGGGGATGCATTACAGACGTCGTCTATCGCGAAATTCCAATAACTCCAGAGGACATGCAGGAACGTATCGTGCTTGCTTGTAATTCTCTTCAGCAAGCAATGCTGGAAGCAGTAAATAATTCTTTCATTCAACGAGTGCATCAGTGTAACGGTGTCAAGGGTCACCACTTTGAGTCTCCTGTACCATTGTCCAGGAAAAGAACATTAAAAGATGCTCAAAGTCAATTTTGTGTTATGTTTTTACTTGGATTTCATTTGTTTTCTGACAACTCCAGTAAGTGGACGAGTTTGTGATCCTGGGCTCAGTCAGTGTTACGTTATGTAATCAATAACTTTGTATTCCAGTGAAGGGTACACTGTGATACCTTTTTGAATAAGTCTTTAGGAGAGGAAATGAATTAGACTAAAAATACAGGGTACCATTTTAAAAATTCATACCGCTGTTCATATCTTTGTAAAAAAAAAAAAAAAAAAAAAAAAAAAAAAAAAAAAAAAAAAAAGCCACAAAGAAGGAAATCATGCTGATTCATGTCCCCCTGACGGTTAAAGAATATTCGCTTGAAACATTTTGTAATTTGCATCTGGACACACAGTTATTTAAAGTGGTCAAGATAAATGGAACACCCAGTATATGCATCAACCAACTAGTACTTGAGTGAAAACATGTGCTCGAAGAGCGGCCTCAGGCTTACAAACGCTTGAACATTTGAAGTGGCGACTACGATTTTCGTTTCAGGAAATGTATCTATGCAAGAACTGTATCTATAGCGTTCATGCAGACACGTTGTAAACGTCCTGGAAGTGACCGACATGAATTCTGCTGTAGCCACTACAATAGTAAGGAGATCGTCCCATAACTCTATGGGGAGCTTTAAACAGTACTCTTCTGTATCCCCAGAGGTAAAACCCCGTTATAAAATTACTCCACTGCAATCTGTCCACGTGTCTACGAATGTTTAATGGATATCCTGACGAACGTCGCGTAAAACGTGGGCTGGGGCGGGCGCCATCATGCTGGAACCAGATCGTCTCGTGGTACACACTGCCACAAATTCCAAACTAGCTGCAAGTACTCGGCTTTGCCCGGGTTTAAAATAAGGTTTATATGTATAGAGATTGCAATCGAAGTCTGAAAGTAAAGTACTCTCCCCCATGCACTGAACGAAATTTTACGTAGACTGTAAACTTCATCTTGTTATCAAGGTCAATTGTGCAAAATTTCATCAAGATCAGTGCGAAAATACAAATTTACACGGGCACATTGAAAACGCACTTTCACTTTTTCTCAAATTTTCCGGTTGGTTTTCCAAAAAATGGAACGAAACCTGTTTAAGAACCTTCCCCATGTAATTTTATGTACGTGTACCAAATTTCACGTTATTTGGCTGTCTGGATCTTGAGTTATAACAGACAGACAGACAACAAATGCGTCTTATAAGTATAGAGATGCTGTATGAGTACGTCTTTCAGGGAGGCCAAGTAACTGTGACTCGTTGGATGTTGCGATAAAATAAATGAGGTAACAATACGACCATGGATAATACCAACCTCCACATTAACTCACTAGTGCTGAAAATAAATTTCTACTGCAAGAAAAAATAAAATAAAATAGAATATAAAACGATGTACTGTATTCGGTATGGGTATGTTAGACCATTTATAAAGTTAATTGTCAATAATGTTGTTGGTATAATTAGGGACGTGTCAAAATGCAGCAATAGGCATTAGATAACTAAAAGGCTTACAAGTCTTCACTGAGGGAATTTTTTTATTGAAATTCCTTATAAATAGAAATAATTTAAATCTGTTTGAATTACATTTGTGTTTATGTCTAAACCTAATGCAAGTGATTAAGGTTACCTTACTCATGAAATAGCTTGAAACAATTTGATTGTTCGTTTAGGCAAAGGTGAAACTTGTGTTTCGTACACATAATATCGCTAAAAAAGCTGTAGAGTGACAATGATTCATTAGAACTTTCGCAGCACGGCATCAGTGAAGTGTAGCCAAACAAAATTGTATTGAAACATTGATCATTGTTATAAATAAAACTACGAAACCGTCGGCCACAAACTCAGTCTGGTAATGAAGCATGTTAGCATATCCTATCTACATAAATACTCGGCTAATCACATTTAAGTATATCTCGGAAGCTTCATCGAACCGCTTGTATGGTAATTCTCTACCATTCCATTTCTAACAGCGCGCGGGAAAAAGGAACATCTGAATCTTTCGTTTTCGGTCTGATTTCTCTTATTTTATTCTGATGACCATGTCTGCCTATGTTGGTGAGTGCTAACAAAATTGTTCGCACTCTGAAGAGAAAGTTTGTGCAGAAATTTCGCAAATAAATCTCGCCGTAACGAATAACGCCTTTCTTTTAATGATTTCCATCCCCCATCCCAACTCTTGCATCTGCGACATTCTCTCCTGTATATCGCCATAATACAAAACGAGCTGCCTTTCTCTGAACTACCTCTACAACCTGTCAGTCCCACTTGGAGGAGATCTCACATTGGGCAGCAATACTCAAATAGGACGCACAAGTGTATTGTAGGCAGTTTGTTTAACATAAATGTTATATTTTCTAAGTGTTCTGCCAATGAAACGTAACCTTCGACTCGTCTTCCCTACAATATTTTCTGTGCGTTTTTTTTTTTTCAAGTAAATCCTAAGTATTTAGTTGAATTTACGGCCTTTAGATTTGACCGATTTATGGAATGGAATTTACTGTAGTTTTTCAATTTTCAAAAATGTTCAAATGACTAAATCTATGGGACTTAACTACTCTGGTCATCAGTCCTCAGGTTTACAAACTAATTAAACTAACTTATGCTAAGGACAACAAATACAGTCAAGGACGAGAGAGGACTCGAACGTCCGACGGCGAGCAGCGGCGCACTCCTTAGCAAGGCGCCTTGGAACGCTCGGCCACTCCACCACGGCTTCTCCATTTCACATTTCTTGCAAGTGCCCATAAATGTGCCAAAGTGCCTGATGATGCATATTTTATACAAACAGTATTTCCGTGTTCACTGAAAATTGTATATGCCTTATCACATGTAACTGGAAGGAAGGAAGATTAGTGTTTAACGCCCCATCGACAGCATGGTCATTAGAGGCGGACCTTACACTCGGGTTGTTTGGGTAAGGATAGGGGAGGAAATCGGCCGTGCACTTTTAAAGGAACCATCCCGGAATTTGCCTGGAGTTATTTAGGGAAATCACGGAAAACCTAAATCGGGATGGCAGGAAGTGGATTTGAACCACCATCCTTCCGAATGCGAGTCCAGTGTGTTACCACTGCGCCACCTCGCTCGGTATCACATGTAACTTTGTATTTCAACACCCAATAGATATCAGCAGAACAAATATAATTCTCAAAATGAAGCTTACCTACGTATTTGTATTTAACGAAATAATGGCCACAACCTCACAGCACACTTATGATAAACGAAGGTCGTCGAACAAGTACAGTCAACGCTCAGGAGACGCAACACATGTCACAGGCACTAGGCCTGTCCCTGTATAATCTGTTTCAACCTGCAAATGGCGCTCGAAAACACTTAAATCTTCCAAATAAAAGTCCCACAAAGGTATGCACAATCGGCATTAAGGGTTTAACAACGAAACGACGTAAAAAATCCCTCGGGATTTGTGGCAGTAGGGTTCCGCTAGTAGGAAATGTGGCGTTAAATAGACTTGTGCATAATAGTTCGCGATCGGGAGCGCTCACTTTAGTTCGCGGCTCTACCGCGAACTAGTTCCTTCTTTTAGTTCGTCCGCTCCCAGTGACGGCTGAGCGGCGTGGTCTGCTCAAGCAGATGGAACGAGAAGTTCCCCCACCTAGCTGCTTCATGCATTGCTGCTTGAGCCGCTAACGATATCACGCAAACCAAAAGAAACAGTTTGTCGATAATTTCTCGCGTTTAAATTTAGAGTTATCTCTATATTTTGGCATTATGGAATTTATTAATCAGATATTGCAGAGTGCAGAATACTTCAAAGCAGAAATTTTGAAGCACTGAACAATGTAATCTAGCAGGCAGACGCTAACCTCGAAATGACTCATCAGCAGAAGGCAAACACGTGATTTTTAATTCTGTTCGCAACCTATCGCGCATATTTTAGTTCGCGAGCGGTAGCTCTCCTTTTAGTTCGCAGCTCGGCGGCGAAGTAGGTCGCTCTTTTTAGTTGGTGCGCTCGTTTTGGCTTTTGCTACCGCTACTAAAACTACAGCTGAGCTGCATCTCAGCTCGAAATGACGGCAACTGGCAGAAGGGAATCACGCAATTCTTAGCGCTCTCGCGTCCTTTCTGTTACCCGTCAGTCATCGGAAAAGGAGCGGACGAACTAAGAGGCGAGGGATATGTGACCTAGTTCGCGTATTTCGCCTGTGGGAGCGCTCTTCCGAGCTAGTTCGTTCGAGAACTACACAAGACTAGCGTTAATACGGTTAGTGAAATACTCTTCGTGTGAAAACAATGAGACGGGGATCTTGAAATCAGCACGTGTGGTAAAATCAGCCGGACCCAATGCCTGCAACCTTCAAGGTGAAGTCTCCTGACGTTGTTCCGGCATACAGCCGCGGCACTAGTCGAAGCGTTCTGGTCGACTATGGGACGATTCTGCCCTTGCCTCTTGAAGTCTCGTTGTACTCGGTAGCGTAGTCGCAGTATAAACAGGCCTGAATGACGGGTGTAGCTATTTTGTACATCGATGTCGGAGACACCCTGTTCATTTTAAGAACATTTTATTGCAGCTCATGTTGAAGAATATAACACTTTTTGGCCAGCTCTTGTATCACAGTATGGGCAGAATGTACACAATATCCTAATATAGTAACTCTCCAATAATTACATAGTCAAAAACCTACGCGTGGCACTCAAACTTTGTAAAAATAGTTACATAATAGTTCTTGATGGTCTCCACTGTTCCACTGTCCGAACAGCGTATTTAATGCATTGTATATGATGTAGTCGACACAGTTCAAGGTAAGCCTAACAATTAACTACACTTCACATTCTTAATTAACCCATCAAACTTTTAACGTACACAATACTAGTGCAGCATATTGCCAAAGAGAAAGTTGGGATAATTGTGGTTCGTTACTTTACTAGCCGCAGACTAACTAAAATAGGGCGGAAGTATAATTATGATATTGCAAATAACATAATGATTTATAATTTTACTAGGTTGATCTACGAACTATTTATTGTTATAATTGTCTTATTTACAAAAATGGAATTGTTTAAGAAATTAATGAAGTCTTTGAAACTATTTGTCGTTCCGCATTCAAATTCCCCGGACCTTTGTGACCGGCAGCTATATTAAATGAAATATTTAACTCCGCAAAATTATTCAACTTTTTAATTAGGGCATCAATTAGTTAATGTTGCATATCAGAAGATAGAGGAAAATGTGGGCAACAAAAGTATGAAGTCGAAGTCCAGAATCTAACAGTAGTTTGGGTGTAATTTAAGGTGAAAATTGGCATGGGTCTAAAACTTCAAGTACAAATATTACGTAAGCTAATGAGCGTCAGATAATTCAAGATACTTTACTAAAGAGAGGAGAAAACCAGTTTTCGAATGGTGTATGTTACAATCCTCGAATAAGCCGATTTCCGCACTCGAAATTTGCATGGTTGAGCTGTGAGCATATTTGCATTTATTCATATTTCGTAATTAAAATTTTTTTGATTTAATTATTACAAAGTGTTTCTATTTCCATAAATAATGTGCTGACTAATGAAATATAGATGGGGAAGGCTTATTTAAATATCTGTAGTTTGAGGGTGCTAACTAGGTGTACTATGCATGTACTTAAAGAGACTGTATTAAAGTTTGGAAAAAATTTAGTTAGTCTTGGAAGTAGGTGGGGTGGGGGAAGGTACCCTTGCTCTGTCACAACTATTTGGAGTAATTCCTCTCCCACGCGAACAGTGCAACGCGTCGGCCAAGACCATAGTAGCCCACAGTAGACCTAATGAACTTGCAGCAACCTTGCGAACATGGCAACCTTGCGAACATGGCATGTGATGCACGATATGACCTAGAAGACATTCATCATACAGACGTGTCAATCGACCATTTCGTTGGCAACATGCCATTCTGTAATGCACCCTCACTCGATCATTCAGTAGTAATTGATTTACATCCGTTTATTCAAACGTTGAGTTTTTTGCTAATTACATGTGACATGACTTCACAAAAGGCATCACGTGAAACACGGTACCACCCTCTGTCAATGTGTATTGTCCACCATCAATCAAAGTCGTTCATCTTCCAAACGGCACATTTCCGGACATACTGCAAAGTATCGCTGTCCCGGCTTCCCTACAACACCTGTAATTCTATAACAGGAGTTCTGAATAACCCGTATATCACACGGCCGGAGTAATTTTTCCAAAGATTGCAAACTGCTTATTAAAATCACTAAAAAGAGTTTCGCAACCCGCAGAAATTCAAATGCTGTGATTTTCAGTTCAATTCATAAGTTTGTGAACATTAGAATAATGGTTACACCATTCAGACATATTTGAAAATTAAAGAAATTAAGAGTAGTGTTGTTGTGGTCTTCAGTCCGGAGACTGGTTTGGTGCAGCTCTTTACCCTACTCTGTCCTGAGCAAGCCTCTTCATCTCCTCACAAGACCTGCACCCTACATCCATTTAAATTTGCTTACTATAATCATCTCTCGGTCTCCCTCTGCGATTTTTACCCACACACTTGCCTCCATTGCTAAATTCACAATTCCTTGATGTCTAAGAATGTGTCCTACCAATCGATTCTTTCTTTTAGTCAAGGTATTCCAGAAATTCCTTGTCTCCCCAATTCTGTTCAGTATCTCTTCATTAGTTATGCGATACACCCACCTAATTTTCAGCATTCTTCCGTAACACCATATTTCAAAAGCCTCTATCCTATTCCTGTCCACACTGTTTATCGTCCACATTTCACTCCCATACAAGGTCATACTCCACACAAATGCCTTCAGAAAGGACTTCCTTATACTTATTAACACTCGATATTTACAAATTTCTCTTTTTCAAAAACGCCTTTCTTCCTATTGCCATTCTACGTTTTATATCCTCTGTACTGCGACCATCGTGTTTTATTTTACTGCCCAAGTAATAAAACTCATATATCCCCTTTATTGCGTCGTTACCTAATTTAATTCCTTCAGCATCGCCCGATTTTCTTACACTGCACTCCATTACCCTCGTTTTCCTTTGTTAATGTTCATTTTATACGCACCTTTCAACACAGTGTACATTCCGTTCAACTGTTCTTCGAGGTCTTTTGCTGTCTCTGAGGTAATTACAATGTCATCGGCAAAACGCAATGTGTTTATTTCTTCACCCTGAACTTCAATTCCTTCTCCAAATTTCTCCTTGCTTTCCTCTATAGCTTTCTCAATGTACAAATTGAATAACATTGGGGAAAGGCTTCAACCCAGTCTTACACCCTTCCCAACCTCTGCATCCCTTTCATGTCGTTAAACTCTGATAACCGCTGTCTGGTTTTTGTACAAGCTGTAAATAACCTTCCGTTCCCTATGTTTTACTCTTGCTGATTTCAGAATTTGAAAGAGTGTATTCCAGTCAACATTGTCAAAAGCTTTCTCCAAATCTACAAAAGCTAGAAATATAGGTTTCCCTTTCCTTATTCTACCTTCTAAGATAAGCCGTAAAGTGAGCATTGCCTCCCGCGTTCCTACATTTCTCCTGAATCCAAACAGATCTTCCCCGAGGTCAGCTTCCACCAACTTTTCCATCCTTCTGTAAATAATTCGTGTTAAAATTTTGCAACCATGACTTATTAAACTGATGGTTCTGTAGTTTTCACACCTGCTTTCTTTAGAATGGTGATTATTACATTTTCCTTAAAGTCTGAGGGTATGTCGCCTGTCGCATACATCTTACACACCAGTTCAAATAGTTTTGTCATGGCTGGTTGCTGGTTCTCCCGGAGACTTAAGTAGTTCTGAGGGAATGTCCTCTACGCCAGGGGCCTTGTTTCGATGTAAGTGTTACAGTTTTCATTATCATACCCATAACTAACATCTCCAGCGCTCACAGGTCTTAACAATGTTGCAGGAGGCTTTCTCGTAATCGATTTCCTAACTGCTTCATTTTTGCTCTTCTCAAGTATCCATTTTTTACTTAACTGTAGCCGGCCGCGGTGGCCGAGGGTCCTGAGGCGCTCCAGTCACGGTCTGCACGGCCACTTCGGTCGGGGGTTCGAATCCCCCCTCGGGCATTGATATGTGTGCCGTCCTTAGGATTAGCTAGTTCATAAGTAGTTTGTAAGTTTAGGGACTGATGACCCCGTGGTTAATTCCCATAAGCGATACCTACATTTGAACATTTGATTTTTGATTTAAGTGTTTCTGCCATTAACGTTTCTACAATGACTAACTAGAGGTACAGCGCTGTTAGACATATCTTACTTTAGCGTAATATTCTTCATCCATCTCTATAAACCTTTGTTGGTAATACTATCAGACGAGTATCGAACAGAATACACATATTTATGGGTAATTTTATTGTGAAAGTCCACCTTAAAATCTACAAGCAAAGGTTTCATGTTGTGACATTGGCACGCTATGAATCAGCTAACAAGCATTTAATAGACTGAAAATCGCTTTCACTGCTCATCTACACATCGTATCCTCAGTTAGTTAACGACGTCATCTCATAAGTATGTTTTCATACAGTGAGAAAACGTTGGCAGAACCGTTGCCACTGTCAGAAACGATGTTATTCATGATATTTACAGATAAACTGCTTCATTAGGCTGCCCTGCAGTATATGATCAAAGCATTCCGAAATGTAATGGCAGCAGCAGCAGTGTGGTACGTAAAACAGCACCAGACGTGTTTCATGTCCACTTCGTTTAGGAGAGCAACTGCCCTAAACAAGCTACTGACGGCTTGGTGGATCAGATGGCTGAGATGTGAGAGACCAGCTGTTCCAAAAAGTAGGACAGAACGTAAGCACATACAGGAGGAACAGTAAATACTTTAGGAGTTGGTAGTATAGACATTGCGATAAAAATGCCGTAAAATGTGTGTCAGCGTTTTATTGAGTGCAGTACTTTAAAGTCTGACGATTGGATTGTAAGACGTAAAGAGGTTGACAAAATAAAATAAACTTATAGAACATACACAAAATTGTACTTTTAATTCAATATGATGATGATCTACCAAGAACCCACCGAAAAGATCAATGAAAATGTTCTCATTTGCTTATACTTACACACTAACAGCTGTGTCTCTGTAATAAAAAATCTGACATATGCGGCATTTTATTGCAATTCGTCTTTACTACCTCCTCCTAAAGTATTTACTATTCTTCCTGAAACACCCTGCGTATGTATATCCTTCAGTCCTAGAGCTGGTATTTCACCCGCCATGAATTTTTTGAATGGATGCAGCTTTCTTTGTACGCATACCAAAGTCGACTCTGTATCTAATGGAAGCGCACAGTTCAAGGATTGTTGATCTGTTATTTCCTTAAGCTGGCTTCTCCGACCTTAAGTTTCCTACCTCGAATTTTTCAGTGTAGCCTCCTGTACGCACTGTTAAATTTTTCTACGCTCTCAGGGAAACACCCTGTAGACAGATGAAAAGGTTCCTACAAACATTCACAAGCGACAAGGAAACACAGAAATGTAAACCACCCTAACGTCACAGAGGAAATGATCATTGCAGCGAGTAATCGCCACGTGGTCTAAGGCTCTATGCTACAGACTGGGCGGCCGTTCCCGTCGGAGGTTCGATTCCTCCCTCGGGCATGGGTGTGTTTGTGTTGTTGTTAGCGTAAGTGAGTAATTAGTAAGTCTAGGGACTGATGATCATAGCAGTTTGAACCAAAAGGTTTACAAACACTAGAACCTTTTTGAAATGATTATTGCTTTGATTATGTTAATACTGTTTCAAAACCTGTTTTTGCCCGGGTTTTTGTTTATGATATTCTGTTCGACCATTGTCTCTTCCTTCCTCCCTCCTCTTTCCTGTCTTCCCTACAAGAGGCTTTTCCTCTAGTCCCCATCAACGAGAATGAGGTACGGTACACGAAGAACTGGAGGTGTACACTCAAGGCTTTGACTTCTTCTACAAGTCAAGTTTTGATTGGTTCACGACACAGGAATTTCTGATACTCTTAGATATAGAGGATGAAAAGTAAAATAGTTACAAACAATACTCGTGATTTTACAAAATTTCACGTGATGGTTTGTAATGTCTAAGATTTGCTATTTGTTTGTTTTCAAGCTCTGTTTATGTTATTAGATCAATATGACTGAAACATTATTTGCTTTTTTTCGAGTTAAGTTCATTTATTGGTAACTTCATAGGAATGAAGAAAGGCATGAAAGTTCGTAGGGGAAATTTTTTGCAAAGACCACATATGAGACAAGTTTTGTTCTTGTTGTTGTCTTTAGTCCCAAGTCAGATTTGCTGCACCTCGCCACACTACCCTGTCCTGTGTAAGCCTCTTCATCTCCTCATAAGAACGGCAACCCACATCCATTTGACCCTGCTTCCTGTATTCGTCTCGCGGTCTCCTTCTGCAGTGCTAACTCCAAACATTTCTCTCCAAACTGATAATTCCTTCATGTCTCGAAATGTTTCCCACTGATCGATTTCTTCAAACTATACCAGCAAATTTTCTCCCCAATTTCGTTCTGCATTAGTTACGTGATCTACTTATCTAATCTTCACCATTCGTCTGTAGCGTAACATTTTGAAAGCTTATATCATCTTTTGTCTGAACTCCTTATCGTATTCGTTTCAGTCTACAATTCTGACACATGATTTCAGAAAGGACTTCCTAACATTTAAATTAATGTTAGATTCAACGAAATTAACTTCTTCCGAAACGGTAATCTTCCCATAGCCATTGTAATCTTATATTTTCTTTATATCATCCACCAAGCTATTATGCAACTCAAATAACGAAACTCATCTATTATTTTTATTGTCTCCTTGTCTAATCTAATTCATTCAGCATCGCCTGATTTTCTTAGACTAGCCTACATTCCATCACCTTCGTTGTGCTTTTGCTAATGTTCATCTGATGCCCTTGTTTCAATTCACTGTCCATTCCGTTTAATTAGGTCCTTTGCTGACAGAATTATAATGTCATCGGCAAACAGCAAATTTTTATTTCTTGTTCTTGAACTTAAATCCTTTCTCTAAATTTCTTCTTGCATTCCTTCATAGATTGATCAGTGTAGAGACTGAATAACATTCGTTCATGCGAAACGCAAGTAGCACACAGGAAGTGATGGGTGCTACCGAAAAGGGTTCTCAAATCGATTCCGTATTTCTTGATTTCCAGAAGGCTTTTGACACCGTACTTCACAAACGGGTTTTAATCAAATTGCGTGGTTATGGTATATCGCCCCAAATTTGCGACTGGATAGGGGATTTCCTGTCGGAGACGACACAGTTCGTAATAATCAATGGCAACGCATCGACTAAAACAGAGGTGATATCGGGCGTTCCACAGGGTAGTATTATTAATCCTCTGCTGTTCCTTATCTACATAAACGATTAGGGGAAAATCTAAGAAGCTCTCTTAGGTTGTTTGCAGATGACACCGTCATTTACCGTCTAGTCAAATCATCGGAAGATCAAAACCAACTGCAGAACGATCTGAATAAAATATAACTATGGTGTAAAATTGGCGATTGACTCTAAATAATGAGAGGTGTGAAGTCGTCCACATGAGTACAGAAAGAAATCTGTTAAGCTTTGTTTACAAGATAAATCAATCAAAAGTGAAGGCCGTAAACTCCACAAAATACCTAGGAATTACTATTACTTAACAGACTTAAACTGGAAAGAACACGTAGATAATGTCGTGGGAAAGGCGAACCAGAGACTGCATTTTATTAGCCGAACCCTTAAAAGATGCAACAGAACTACTAAAGGAACTGCATACACTACGCTTGTCCGTCCTTTATTGGAGTATTGCTGCCCAGTGTGGGATCCTTATCAGGTGGGTTTGACGGAGGACATCGAAAGAGTCCAAAGAAGGGCAGCTCGTTTCGTATTGTCACGATACAGGCGAGACAGCGTCACGGAAATGATACAGGATCTGGGATGGAAATCATTACGACAACGGCGCTTATCGCTGCGGCGTGGGCTACTTACGAAACTCCAATCGCCAACATTCTCCTCGAATGCGAAAATATATTGTTGACTCCCACTTACATAGGTAGGAATGATCATCAGAATAAAATACGGGAAATCAGAGCTCGAACGGAGAGATTCAGGTATTCTTTCTTCCCGCGCGCTATTCGAGAATGGAATGGGAGGTAAATAGTATAACGGTGATTTGCAGAGTATTCCATGTAGATGAAGAAGCTGCAACACTGGCTTAATCCCTTCCCAACCACTGCGTTCCTTTCATAACCTTCGAATCGTATAGCTGTGTCTGGTTTTTCTACAAGTTGAACATAAATCTTTGTTTCCTATAATTTAACCTTGTAAGAGCATTGCCTCGCATGTTCCTACATTTATCGTAAATACAAACTGATCTTCTCCGAGGTAGGATCAAAATGTTCACATGTATGTAATTCTATGGGACTCAATTGCGTGGTTATTAGTCCCTAGCTTACTAACTACTTAAACAATGTTAAACTAACCTAAGGACAACACACACACACACATCCATACCAGAGGGAGGATTCGAACCACCGACGCAAGAGGTGTCACGATCCGCAACGTGGCGCTCCAGACCGCTCGGCTACTCCCGTGCGGCCCGAGGTAGGATTATACTAGTTTCCCATTCGTCTGTAAATAATCCGTGTTAGTATTTTGCAACCTTGACTTACTAAACTGATAGTTTTGCAATTTTCTCATTTTTCTGTTCCTGCTTTCTTTGGAAATTTGGCTAGAGATTAAAAATAAGGAGTTAATACGTTGGAAGAAACGTAATTTAACAAATGTATTATGTACAGGCCTGTTAAAAACAATATCAGGCATTGAAAGTTTCTTTTGGTTTTCTCAAGATGAAAAAAAGTTACATGTGTTACTTGTTCTTAATAACTTTGGAAGTAAACCCTTAGCATGTAGGAAATTTTGGATGTCTATTTTTTGGCTGCTTTGAAATTTACGATTGCCAGTAACGACGAAGGAAGAGTTATTCGACTGATGTGACCACTGAATTCATGGCTTTCCCTCTTTCAGTTTACATGTAGATTTACAAAGGAAGGCCAAGATGAAACAGTGAAATGGAATGGAATTTGCGTGTTATTATCGCCCTTGAACCTGAGTGCGTCTTTCACTTCGTGCCTGCCCATTAGACATGCATATCTCTCGTGAGAGAAAACAAAAGTGAATAACTGCCGTTGCGATTCCATATGCATTTTATCAGCACTGTACGACGTTCAGCTCGCTTTCGTTGTTTCCACGAAGACCTTCTTTGTATTGAGGTACAAAGGGAGAGAAAGCGATCGGCGAGAGCAAGGTCAGCCATTCGGTAGATCAGATAAAGAGTTTTGCAGCGAATTATATCGATGGATCACGCAAGCATGCGACATTGTTCTGTGCGTGTTATTGTATAGTACTTGAAAGTCACTTAAAGAAGTTAAATGCGTGCATAACTAATGAGATCTGAATCACTCCGAGAAACAGCTACGTTTTCAGCGCTATTTATATTTATTTACACTCGTTAGACCAATTTACTACAGTATAGTATTTGTGGGCACTCTCCACAAAAAACCGAACCCTAATACTTAGCATTTTAGGAGAGAGAAAGAAGTAAATGAAACAAATGATATAATAAAATAAATAAACTACACAATTACTGTGTACCATAGATAATACATATTCGTATTTGATATCACCACGATGATTTAGTTATTGGCTGAATTTTCCAACATACCTGTCAGAAAACCGCAGTGGAGTAGCCGAGCGGTCTAACATTTGAACATTTTGAACCAGTTGTAATCTGTCTTGGGACAGCTGAAGTACTATTACTATTGTGTCGTACATACAGCATATCCGCAAAAGCCATTACACACCTTAATCTGCAAGATTGTTTCTTAGGATTGTTATCTGCAGCGTCAGAAGAAGACCTTAAACAAGCACATCTGCAGCTCACTTGCTTAACTGCTTACGATGCGAAGAAACATCAAATGCTCGGTGCAGACGCTTCTGATTACTGGCTGGGTGCAGTTCTCTCAAATGTCATCAGTGGTGCAGTAGTCTTCATCCCCCGAACTGTGAACATAACACAGATGAATTACAGTGAAATTGAAAAAAAAGAGTCTCGTCGTCATATGTAGTTTCACGACTACATGTAGGTGTGACTGTTGACCCTGTTGGTCGATCACAAGCGGTTTCTTCCCCTGTTTAATAATTCCACGTCTGTGCCTACTACGACTGCATATCGCCTCCAACATTAGATTATGTTTCTCTTTGCACACTGATGACTGCTTTCACAGAATTAATCTATGCCTCAATACAAAGACGCTATGCATCACGGCTTTTCGCTAACCAAAAATAGACGAATAAATAATAAAAAGATTTATGGGCGCCCTCAGCGTCCGAATCTGGTCCTTGTCCATCCCCAAACGGACACACCTTAGGTTTTACAACAAAGTGCTCCCTTGTTGTCGTAGACAACCACATTGGCTCCCTCCCACTGTGACGCATCTTCTAGGACGAGCTATGATTGAGGTAGAGCTCCAAAACGGAATGAGGTGCAGAAACGACAAGAATCCTCAGTGGGGTCCCATTCTACCAAATAACGATCTTAACACCCTGTTCCAGAAACATAATAATCTAGTGGCACCTAAAGGCGACACAGATCCAGAGCTTTCGCTGGGTGAAGCACGCTGGAGAGATATGGGAAGCATCAGAGAATTATACTTCTCCTCCATTCCATGAATGTCACTTTTAGGCCGCACCCCGCAGCCAGACAGAGGACTCCGCAAATGGGATGCTCCCCGGACTTCAGCTTTCCTCCTTCGTCCTGGAGGGGGAAAGTGGTAAGGAATGCTATGACGTAATAGTCGTCAGGTGTCGATGGCTACCTACGCATAGTCTTCCTAATTTTTATGTGCGATACCGGCTGAAAGACATTATTACTCATTTGAAATGATGTTCTCCTTGTACCGTTGGCTCTGACGTTGCAACGAATTCAAGTCGTGCTTCTACAGGGCTATCACAATAAAAAGAGTGAGACGGTGGATGCAGTTGTACTGCAAAGTCACAATGTTGAATATTGTAGCAGCCTGTTGTGTCATTTATTGAATTATCCGATACCTATCTACCCAGTAGGCATTACTGAAGTACGCGATACCGATTTATTATGAGTTCCTGTATAGCATGTTGCATGGTGTCTGTAAATTTTCCTTAGTCGTTTACTTGTGCATCCCCATTATGTAACAAAATAGAGAATTAACACAACCAAACAACTGCAAATTAAACAAATGTGTAACCATGACTATCATTATGCAACAGCTACATTGTGATGTAATTTTTGTCACACTTGCAAAGACGCGACCATTTTGTTTAAATTGTCAGTATTTGACTAAACGAACTTTCATTACATGCACGTTAAAATTATGTTTTAATAGAAAGAGTAGGAACGTTCATTATATACATTGTTAAATTATAGATAATAATCAGCCATCAATAATGTATCCAAGGCAAATTAATGGGGAATCATGAAAATGCTGTATTTTAGCGCTAGACAACGATTCTATTAAAAAAATTCTTAATTATTCCGAAATTTTATTTCGACCACGAATTTATTTTTATTAAATGAACAAAAAAATCAGCTCTGACAACAACACAGTAAACGTTCAACAAAGCAATAGACGCCGAGAGAGACTGGTACTGCAGCTTCTGCTGCTTGTCAAAATAAGCCGCAGACGGCGAGAAATACGGGTACCGGTACTGCGCATGCGCAAGTTCTGCGACAAGTCGCGTGTATGCCGAAAAAACGATATACAAAATGAATGAGCGACATGTATGCGCGGGAAGGTCCTCATACAAGTTTGGTGAACTATTGTTTGAGGCGATGTATCACGACATTTCAAAATGACAAATAGAAGATCAAATTTCATAATTTGGAAAATGGATTTATTTTTCTACAGAAAGTCCACTTTATTTATACACTTATCCCAGCGTTTAACTAACTCCTCGAATGCTTCAGTATATGTTGTTGTTGTTATGGTCTTCAGTCCGGAGACTGGTTTGATGCAGCTCTCCACCCTACTCTATCCTAAGCAAGCCCCTTCATCTCCTCATAAGAACGGCAACCCACATCCACTTGAATATGCTTACTATACACGTCTCTTGGCTTCCCTCTGCGATTTTTACCCCACACACTTCCCTCCAATGCTAAATTTACGATTCCTCGATGTCGAAGAATGTGTCCTACCAAACGATCCCTTCTTTTAGTTAGGGTATGCCAAAAATTCCTTTTCTCGCCAATTCTGTTCAGTACCTCTTCATTAGTTATGTGATCTACCCACCTAATCTTCAGCATTCTTCTGTAACACCACATTTCAAAAGCCTCTATTCTCTTCCTGTCCGCACTGCTTATCGTCCATGTTTCACTCCCGTACAAGGCAACACTCCACACAAATGCCTTCAGAAAAGACTTCCTTACCCTTAAATTAATATTCGATGTTAGCAAATTTCTCTTTTTCAAAAATGCTTTTCTTCCCATTGCCATTCTGCATTTTATATCCTCTGTACTGCGACCATCGCATGTTATTTTACTACCCAAGTAACAAAACTCATCTACCACCTTCATTGTTTTATTACCTAATATAATTCCTTCAGCATCGCCTGATTTTCTAAGACCGCATTCCATTATTTTTGTTTTGCTCTTGTTAATGTTCATTTTATACGCTCTCTTCAACACCCTGTCCATTCCATTCAACTGCTCTTCCAGGTCCTTCGCTGTCTCTGACAGAATTACAATGTCATCAGCAAAACGCAATGTTTTTATTTCTTCCCCCTGAACTTTAATCCCTATTCCAAATTTTTCCTTACTTTCCTTCACCGCCTGCTCGATATACAAATTGAATAACATTGGAGAAAGGCTACAACCCTGTCTTACTCCCTTCCCAACTGATGCTTCCCTTTCATGCCCTTCGAGTCTAATAACTGTGGTCTGGCTTTTGTACAAGTTGTAAATAACTCTCCTTTCCCTGTATTTTACCCCTGCTGACTTCAGAATTTGAAAGAGTGTATTCCAGTCAACATTGTCAAATGCTTTCTCCAAATCTACAAAAGCTAAAAATGTAGGTTTGCCTTTTCTTAATCTATTTTCTAAGATAAGACGTAAAGTGAGTATTGCCTCCCGGGTTCCTATGTTCCTCCTGAATCCAAACTGATCTTCCCCGAGGTCAGCTTCTACCAGCTTTTCCATCCTCCTGTAGATAATTCGTGTTAAAATTTTGCAACCATGACTTATCAAACTGATGGTTCTGTAATTTTCACACCTGTCTGCGGCTGATTTCTTTGGAATGGGGATTATTACATTTTTCTTAAAGTCTGAGGGCATTTCGCCTGTCTCGAACATCCTACACACCAGTTCAAATAGTCTTGTCATGGCTGGCTCTCCCAGAGACTTTAGTAGCTCTGAGGGTATGTCATCTACTCCTGGGGCCTTGTTCCGACCTAGGTCTTTCAAGGCTCTGTCAAATTCATCTCTCAGTATAGTATCTCCTATTTCATCTTGATCGACTTCCTCTTCCCTTCCTACAACATCGTCTCTAAGTTCATTTCCTTTGTCCAGTCTCCCATGACAATTAAGTTTTCTTCTCCCTTAACTGTCTGAATAATTTCCTTTAGCTCCTCATATATTTCTTCGATTTCCTCATCATCGGCAGAGCTAGTTGGCATATAAACCTGTACTACTGTTGTCGGTGTTGGCTGCGTATCTATCTTGACAATGATAATGCGATCACTGTGCTGCTCATAGTAGTTTACCCTCATTCCTATTTTCTTATTCATTATCAGTCCTACTCCTGTGATACCCCCAACTGATTTTGTATTTATAATCCTGTACTCACCTGACCAGAAATCTTGTTCATCCTGCCACCGAACTTCACTAATCCCCACTATATCTAACTTCAACCTATCCATTTCCCTTTTTAAATTTTCTAATTTTCCTACTCGATTAAGGGATCTAACATTCCACGCTCCGACCCGTAGAATGCCACTATTGTCTTTCCTGATGATCACATCCTCCTGAGTAGTCCCCGCCCGGAGATCCGAATGGATATACAGACTTGGTATTACGACAGAACCATTGTAGGACATCGTTCTTGACTTCATAATGTGTCTCTATGTTTTCACCCACCGATTTCCTTCAAGAGCACGAACAGGTGGAGATCATTCGCGCTAATTCACGACTACAGGCGGGGGAGGATAAAAGTCGACCTCTGTACGTAATAAGAGCTTTGTTTAGTTACTAAAATTAGTAAATAAGGTCTGTGTGAACTACCGATTACTCCCTGCTACAAAACCTTGTTCCTGGCCCAAACTGAGAACTGACTCGTTTCAAATTACTTCAATAACAGGACGTTAATACTACAGTGGTCAATATACATAGCAGCTCACACGTTATTAGACACAGACATTAATAATCAAGCCACCACAATTAAAGTTATCTTAGAAAGGTGGCTAAGAAAATATTTATGGCGCAACGGAATTTAGGCATAAAATTGCATCTGAACTAGTTCTCAGCACTTGTGAAGAACAATATTAAATAAAAGAGGTAAGGTGCTCTAAAACTATAATTTATAGGCAACTTACGGATTATGCTGAACTTAAACTTGTTTATTCAGATAGAAACCAAGCAAAATGGGGAACCAATTTTGTTAATACAATAAAATGCATCTCTTACATGGGTTAGTGCGGACGGTGCCCAGCCTAAAGTATACATGATTTAACGCTACTGGGGGGAAGGATTCACAAACACACACACGCACATTCACAAACACACACACACACACACACACACACACACACACACACACACACACACGCAATGCCACAGCGAAACTCACCAAAATCAGCGTGCTGAGACGAGGCGGAAGCAGGCGCCGCTATCGTAGGCGAAATTCAGCAAGTCACAAGTAGCACAAAACACAATATACAAAAACACCTTGAAGCTGGCTCTTGTCTGTCGTGCCTATTTTGAGATGGTGCCTGTGTATAGCCAAGTTAAATTACATCTGAATTGGACCGCGAGCAAACACACTAACGGCGACACACGGCTACGTTACATGAACGCACTCCACTGAAGGTGAAGTGGCTGAAAATCAGATTCATTATACAAAATCACGCTGGATTCTTAAATTGCAGTCTGTTAGAAATCGATGTAAGTACTTGTTTTATATGAAAAGTGGCGTGAACTCAGGCGACTGGCTGCAAACCCCGGAAGTCGGAACTCGGACCCACGTGGTTCCGAAAAGCGACAAAATTGAATAAATTCAATTTCCGAGAAATAAAGAAAATTAACTACAGCATGCAACCCATAGGAATGTTCAGAATTATATAAGGAAGCGAATGAAATACAGTTACACTCGATAGGGGACGATCACAGCGACGGATGAGGGCCTGTCTCAGAGAAACCACAAAAATGAAATAATTACAAAGTCGGAAAAATAAATATAAGAATTACGGCATGCAACCCATAGAAATGTTTGGAATTACATGAAGAAGCGAAAGAAATGCACCTACGATCAATAGGGAGCGATTACAGAGACGGACGAAGTCCAGTCTCAAAAAACTCGTAAAAGTGAAATAATTACAAAGTCGGAAAAATAAAAATAAGAATTACAGCATGCAACCCATAGAAATGTTTATAATTACGTAAGGAAGCTATTGAAGGAGGTTGTACAAGGCTCAGAGAGAATTACTGACAAGACAGAGTACGTTCTACGAGAGGAAACAGCAAAATTAAAATAGGCGGCGAGAGAAGATCGCGAAATTAGTGGAAATCAGGAGGATACCCGCTTAGTTACTTGCCTGATGGGCATGGAACAAACAAGAGTGGAAGCTGAAGGCTCTGTTCTATGAACTAACCACGTGGAACAGACATATCACTCACGGAAGGAAACGATGAGAAGATTTTTACATGCACTGTATAAAATGAACATATAACCTATTAGAAATTGGGCCCCACAATGCTACAAAGTGTTTACACAGAGTTTATACACCGCCACATGATCACAAAAGGTTTTAACATATCTGGCCGTTATCAACTGCAACTAGAATCACACACACCACGTTTATCTACTGGAAATCACTGAATAGAAAAACGAGAACATATTTCCGCACACGATCGGAGAAAATATTCCCAAAAAAAAAAAAAAAAAAAAAAAGATTCTAAGTTCACGAATCTAAGTTAAATGTGCTAGTCAGTGAAACGCTACCATCTCAAAACATAAGAGCAGAACCAACCTTACCTCACCAGACGCCCAGTACAGAATGAAAATCCAGCGGTCATGAGGCGGGAAACTGCTACTGGACGCGGGAAGCCATCGGAAGCCGGAAAATCCAAGAAAACAGCGGTGGTGGGGACGGACAGCGAGACTCGCGCTGGAGGGAAGGCTCGCTAACTGGACTGTAACAAAAGGATGTAGAAACCTCTTTGGTAACCTCAGCAGCTATCGACTGAGCCAGAGAGAACGATGCAATGAGAGCTATGACTCCCCCCCCCTCCCCCCACATTCAAACAGCCATAGATCTCGCACACACTTAAAAGTAGAACAACTGCACATTCTCACAAGGACAGAGGCGTAGCGGAGAAGCCGTACTTATGCCACAGTGATTGATATAATAATAAATAATTAACATAACAAAATAAGACAAACCTAGCAATATTAACTAATATTTTAACACATGAAATAAAAATACTATTCCTCAAGCCTTGAAAAGAGTGGGGTTCACGTTTTAACAAAATGATAATCTAGCGACGTTAAATAAATTATAACTTTATAGAAATATACAAAAAATATATGGAAGACGACAGACGGCCGTCTTTCAAGGAGGGGGTAAAATAATCTCGCAACCGAGTTTCTGGATTATTTGGATGTGCCTTTTGAGCGGTATGCGGTCGTGCGCGGTCTTGCAAAATGAAACACCCTTTGTGCTGAAACCTGACGCTTCTAACAAAAACTCTTGTGCAAATCCCGCAGACATCGGCAGCAACACTCACTGTTGGTAGTGACACCGTTCCGTAAAAAAATTTTCTTCAACATTTCCATGTTTGTCTCAGAATACACATGCAAGACCTTTACCAGTACACGCAACTGTTCCAGATTTCTTGGGATGTGGTGATTCCGTATGTTTCACTTTATCGATGCTGCTTTGGATTCTGGGGTGCAATGGTGAATCCATATGTCGTCACTTGTCATTCAAAAAATCGTGGCTTTCCCGTTCATACCGTCCCTTCAGTGTTTAACAGAATTAAACTATTCCGTGTCTGTCAAAAGCAGAAAGCTGCTTCGGGTCCCAGCTTGCACGCACTTTTAGGAACAACAAACGATCACGAATTCCTGTGTTCACTGTTTCTAACGACTGATTACACGCGCTTGCAGTTTAACGACAGGTCGTGCGACGACTGTCTAGGATTTGCTGCTCCGCGAGCTGAATGTTCTCAGGAATGGCCACCGTGGGCTTTGATCCTCCATGATCGAAGTCATCAGGAACACTCTGACGACCATTCAAATGTCTGAACAGACTGAGAGTGCGCTAAAAATTTCATCACGACATACAAGTTCACACTGTTGTCCGCCATCTTGAAAAACGGCCTCTCCCGAAGCGCAGGAAATGAGCGTCGTGTACCAGTAGCAGGACACAGGAGCCTGTTTCTACTGCACACAAAACTCCAGCCTAGGCGTTCATTTAAACCTCGAAAGAAAAAGTAAGTCCCTGATTAAGCTGGACGACCCTGGTGTATAGTGGTCACAATGTCCACGCTGAACAGTGGGTTAAAAGAAAGACGTATATTTGTCTCGCTGCGGAGCGCGCTGTTCTCGCCGTGGAGGTTCGAGTCCTCCCTGGGGCATGGGTGTGTGTGTGTGTGTGTGTGTGTGTGTGTGTGTGTGTGTGTGTGTGTGTGTGTGTTGTCCTTAGGTTAGTTTACCTAGGTATAAGTAGTTTGTAAGCTATGGACTGATGACCACGCAGTTTGGTCCGATAGATTTACAAACATTTGAAACGTATATTTGTATGACCTGCATCTTCTGACTCCCTCTTCATATTGCGATAAGTAAGCTTATCTCTACGTAACTTTCACATATATTTATACAAATGTCTTTTTGACTTTTGACGGATACTATTTTCTTATTCAATTTCATTCCTATCATTTTTTTTTCAATACGTTTTCATAAATTTTTGTATTAAACAGCGAGGAGACGCCATATTCTGTACTTTGTCAAGTATAACAAACGGAATGATATCAAACTATATGGGCTATTTAAAGTGCACTCTTTCTAAGTGCCTTAACAGTCTATAGAAAAAAGAAGAAAAATAATATACCGGGTGATCAAAAAGTCGGTACAAATTTGAAAACTTAATAAATCACGGAATAATGTAGATAGAGAGGTAAAACTTGACACACGTGCTTGGAATGACATGGGGTTTTATTAGAACCAAGTAATAAGTAGCATAACAAATTACGACAAAGCAAAGATGATGTTTTTTACAGAAAATGTTCAATAAGTTCACCATCATTCCTCAACAATAGCTGTAGTCGAGAAATAATGGCGTGAACAGCACTGTAAAGCATGTTCCGAGTTATGGTGAGGCATTGGCGTCGGATGTTGTCTTTCAGCATCCCTAGAGATGTCGGTCGATCACGATACACTTGCGACTTCAGGTAACCTCAAAGCTAATAATCGCACGGACTGAAGTCTGGGGACCTGGGAGGCCAAGCATGATGAAAGTGGCGGCTGAGCACACGATCATCACCAAACGACGCGCGCAAGAGATCTTTCACGCGTCTAGCAATATAGGATGGAGCGCCATCATAGATAAAAATCGTACGTTCCAGCAGGTGTTTATCACCCAGGCTGGGGATGATACGATTCTGTAAAATATCGGCGTACCTCTCACCCGTCACGGTAGCAGTCACAAAACCAGAATCACGCGCCATCTGTCGGACATTTTTGAACTTTTTTTTTTTTTTTTCTTATAAAACCCCATGTCATTCCAAGCATGTGTGTCAAGTTTTACCTCTCTATCTACATTATTCCGTGATTTATTAAGTTTTCAAATTTATACTCACTTTTTGATCACCCAGTACTTAATTTATTTCATTTAAAACTCATGAAAAACGGATAAAGTTTCACTTATATCAACAACAAGTCACTTCATTACATAACGTACAAAATTATGAAAAATGGTACTGCACTGTTCTGGTGGGCTGCCGAATTCAGAAGCCGAGTAACAAACAATTAACAGATTAGCTTAGAGCACGACAACTGGAAAGGTTGTGGAAAAACAGGAATACCCAAGAAGACGAACTCTTAAGTAGTCAAGAATCTAAAAAAAAAAAAAAAAAAAAAAAAAAAAACCACACACACACACACACATACTACTAAAAAGCACAACGAATGTTCTAGAGTCACAACAGTAGCAAAACAACAGAATAAAATCTAAGACGCTTACCGACTAAGGCAAAGACGGCAAGAGTGTCTGGGCTATAAAGGGTAATAGGACGCCCGTAACGAATAAAATAATTGTAAATTGAAATGTCTGTGACCCTGACTGCCTTGAAAGACCCCAGATTCGGTTCCAGTCAGGGGATTAGGTGTGGTGTGTTTGTTCTCATCGTCATTTCCGTCACCACCAACACGCAAGTACGCAAATGGAGGAATGGTTCCTCTGAAACGGCCGCGGGGTCTGAGGCTTGATGCTACGGACTGGGCAGCCATTCCCGCCGGTGGTTGGAGTCCTCCTTCGGTCGTGGGTCTGCGTGTTGTCCTTAGTACAAAATAGTTTGAATAGTTTACGAACGAATGATCGTAGCGGTTTGGTCCAATATATTTAGAAACATCTATTATTTTCTTTAAAAAGGTACGGCCGATCGCCTTCCCCACTCTTACCCTTAAATCTGAGAGTGAGCTCTAATGACTACGACATCGACGGGACATTGAACTCCAAGCTCCTTTCCTTCTTTCTTTACCGCCAATTAAACCCATAGGATCATTTCATTTCAACCTAAGCTTACTGTTACTAGTCAAGACTTTTAGTTATTAGACAGTGGTAGATGGGACGCTATAGGAATAGAAAGGTCACAGGAGGTGACGCGGATGTTCGTTTACTGACGCGTTTCTAAATAATCGTCTTCAGAATCTGCAATATTATAACTATCAGTTAGCATGGTGTTACAAAAACGAGAATTATTAAAAGAAATTGACATAAAACACTAAAAATACAAGAACACAAGTACACACCTTGGTCCGGGATAAGTTTTTATAGTAATCGTATATAGTAATGGCCCTGCTGAACTATACTAAAACAAAGTAGCAGACAGCATCGTACAGGTAAACGAATGATGTCTCCAGGTGGTACTAGTATACACGATGAAGGTAAAAGTAGGTACCATATAGAAAGCTATGAAAGTAACAATACTAAGGTGTCATAAGCAATTAAAAAATTAAAGGGAATATGGAGAAAATATGTTTACGAAATATTATTGCATGCAGCTCCCCAGAAGCACATACCTCTGACGGTTACCAAGACACGGCAAGGATGGGATGGCGGTAGATAGGACGGTATTCAAATAAGTACAAACTAATGCTGAATGTCCGCTAATATAAAATGCAATGACCCTAAGGTTGTCATGATTAAAAAATGCCTACGTTGCGGTAGTAGGCGTAGAAAAGAGTGATGTTCAGGTGAATGCATCCCTGTCAAAAACAAGTCAAAAACGAAAGGATATTGAAAAGAAAGTGTGAGGAATAAAACCTTGTACGCCCGTTACGAAGTGGATTAAAAATGCCTATGTTTCATTAGTAAGATTACAAAACAGTAAAGTTTTGCTGAATGCATACAGTGATAGAATCAACAAAAGTTAAAAATATTAGATATAAAATCGTGTACAGCTGTCATGAAGTGAGCAACACGAGTTATGTTAAAATAGTCTTATTTGGTAACAACAATCTGTACCTCTTGTTTAAGGCAACATAAAAAGCTAGACATTCAGACCAGGGACGTACATTTTTTCTTTTTTAATTATTAATTAATTATGATCGTTTTCCCAGGAAAAAGGTGTTGACAGTTCTACAAGATTATAGAATAGGAGGCAAACTTCGGTAGACTGCCAGGCAGCAGTTAGGGTAGACGGCATATTAAGTTCATGGTTCAGGGTAGTTTCAGGGGCAAGACAGGGCTGTAACCTGTCACCACTGATGTTCATACTATTCATATGTCGAAAACAGTATACTGGCAGGGCAGGATTAAAATCGATGGAAACAAAATAAGCAGTCTCGCATATGCAGATGACTTAGCCGTGAAGGCAGATTCGGTTGAAAGGTTGCAAACTAATAATTCAGAGCTCAATCAGAGATCAGCATCTCCAAAACAAAAGTAATGTCTGTGGGAAAGAGATTTAAACAGATTGAGAGCCAAATAGGAGGAACAAAGAAAAGGTAGAGAGTTTCAAGTACCTAGGATGTATTTTCTCACAGGATGGCGACATAGTGAAAGAACTTTGATCAAGGTGTAGCAAAGCTAATGCAGTGATTGCTCAGCTAAGGTCTAATCTCTTCAGCAAGAAGGAAGTCAGTATAAAGACTAAGAGTGCGGTGCACCGCTCTATCTTTCGACCAACTTTGTTGTACGGAAGTGAAAGCTGGGTGGATACATGTTACTTATGAAAAAAGTCGAGGTTATAAATATGAAAGTAGCAAGAATGATTGCAGGTACTAATAGATGGGAACAATGGCAGGAGGGTGTCCATAATGAGGAAATCAAAGAAAAACTGGGAATGAACACCATAGATCAAAACACAGCAAACAGTCATGTTACGCGCATGGCAAGAGCAACTTTACCTATGACACTCATGGACTCAGGAGCGGAGGGTAAGAGTACTGCCGCTGCGATCGTGGGTTCGAATACCCCCCTCGTGCATGGATGTTTGTGCCGTCTTTAGTATAAACTAGTTCATACGTAGTTTGTAAGTTTATGGACTTATGACTCCGTAGTTAAGTCCCATAAGCTCTACAAACATTTGAACATTTGGTAAGAGTACTCGAGGTAGAGCAAGGAGAAAGTACTTAGATTCGCCGGCCGCGCAGGCCGAGGAGACTGAGGCGCTTCAGTCACGGTCTGCACGGCCACTACGATCGGGGTTTCTAATCCCCCCTCTGGCATGGATATTTGTGCCGTCTTTAGTATAAGGTAGTTCATAAGTAGTTTGTAAGTTTAGGGACTGATGACCCCGTAGTTAAGTCCCATAAGCTTAACAAACATTTGAACATTTGAACTTAGATTCGGCGAAGAATGATTTTAAAGTAAAGGTGTAACATTAAACGAGGCATCAATGTTATCATTGAATAGGGGATCATGGAGGAATTTTTTTAGGGGGACTATGCTCCAGACTGAACGCTGAGAGGCATAATCAGTCTCTAATGATGATGATGATGATGATGATGATTAATTATTTAAAAAATTGTATTTGTTATTTTATTCTTACAGTTATGTTTGATGTTTACAATTGTAGGTCGTAGCTGAAGTCTCACTGACGTGGATATGACATTATCACCTCCGCATTCTGCAGAGTGAATATGACTGACAGTATATTTCAGCAGGACCTTGACGTTATACGATTACTATAAAAACTCTACGCCAGGCGTAGGTATGCATTTGTTTCCTTGTTGTTGTCTTCAGTCGGGAAACTGGTTTGATGCAGCTCTCCACAATACCCTATCCTGAGCAAGACTCTTCAACTCCACATAAGAACGGCAACTTGCATCTGTCTGAATCTGCTTAGTGTATCCATCTCTTGGTCTTCCTCTGCGGTTTTTACCCCAAACACTTCCTTCCAATGCTACGAGGGTAAGTCAATTATTATCCGCAAAGTAGTTATAAAATTTTATTGTAAGAAAATACGAAACTTACAAGAACATCATTTTTCGACATAGTCTCCTTGCTTTTCAATGCACTTCGTCCATCGCTCTACAAGCTTCCTTATGCCCTCATAAAAGATTTTCAGTTGAGCTGCGAGCCAGCAATGCACCGCTTCCTTCACTGCTTCGTCCGAGTCAAATCGACGGCCCCTTAATGCCTGTTTGGGTGGACCAAACAAGTGACAGTCAGAAGGGGCAAGATAGGGACTATATGGAGGATGATCCAGTACTTCGAATTTCAGTTCCTGGAGCGTTTCAGCAGTGTGGACAGCAGTATGCGGACGGGCATTGTCGTGCAACACAACACCTTCTGACAGCAATCCTCGCCGTTTGCTTCGAATTGCAGGCTTTAGCCTATCAGTAAGCATCTCACTGTGACGTACTGTTTATTGTTATACCCCTTTCACCATAATGTTCCAGTACAGGACCTCGTGCATCACAAAAATTCGTAACCATCAGTTTTCCTGCGGACGGTTGGGTCTTTAACTTTTTCTTGCACGGCGAATTTGGATGTTTCAATTCCATACTCTGCCGTTTACTCTCCGGCTCATAATGATTGGTCCGTGTTTCGTCACCAGTAATGATTCTGTCTAAGAAGTTGTCCCCTTCGTTACCATAGCGATCCAAATGTTTTTGCAGATGTCGAGGCGCGTTTGCTTATGCAACTGTGTGAGTTGTTTTGGGACCCATCTTGCACAAACTTTACGAAACCCAAGTCTGTTGTGAATAATTTCGTAGACAGAACCATGACTAATTCGAAGACGATGAGCCACTTCATCAATAGTTAATCGTCTAAGAGAATCATTTCACGTGATCGCTCAATGGTTTCTTCATTTGTGGCGGTAAACGGTCGTCCGGCTCCTTCATCGTGCTTAACACTCGTGCGATCATTTCGGAATTTTTCAATCCACTCGTACACACTTCGTTGTGGCAAAACACTGCTCCCGTACTGTACTGAAAGTCTTCTATGAATTTCGGCCCCTGATACGTTTTTTGTGGGCGGAAGATGTATCACTGAACGTTGCTCTTCTTTGGTGCAAATAGACAGCGGAGCAGCCATTATTAACAGCACGGCAGCGACAACGAAACTAACGTAGCAGCATGAAAATTGCAAAGATATAACAACAAATAAAGCATGCATCACCAACATAAAATGACAGTACTACCAACATAAACAAAAATATAACAAAATTGCGGATACTAATTGACTTACCCCCGTAAACTCATGATTCCTTGATGTCTAAGAATGTGTCCTACCAATCGATCCCTTATTTTAGTTTACATACATACACAGTCTTATTCTTCTTCTTTCCAAGCATTTTCCCCATTACTTGCGGTCTGCTCTTGTGATGCGTCTCCTCCACAGAGCTCTGTTGTGGACGTCTTCAGGACTGAGATCCGCATCGCTCATGTCCTCCTTGATGTTGTCCATCCACTTCTTGAGCGCTCTACCACGGGGTCGACGTCCTTCTGGATCGAATTGTAGTGCTGTTTTAGCCACAGAATCGCACACTTTCTTCATGCCTACACAGTACTGTACAATATTTTAGTTTAACTTGACAAAAACTCAAATATCTTTTTGCTATCGAAAACATTGTTGCTTGGCATAAAAGTTATTTTTAGCAATATGTAAGTCAATAAGTTGAGAAGCACCTATTGAGAAACAAATTTCATTTGTTCATGCTTTTGTTTTTTATGTCATAAACGGTTGAGGAACCAATATTCAATTCAGTTCTCAAATATATCTGTTATCACCTGTCTTCATGCGTTTGATGATTTTCAGTTTATGGTTGATGGTCAGAGTTATGTGCTTACGCTTCACTCCTGATTTAGAGCTTAAAGATGGTTTGAGTCACTGCTTAAATGTAAGAACAGATTTCCCCAGATCACAATGATATGACGGTCACCAGTTATAATGCCAAAAAAAGCTGTCAATCAAAACAATGACAGGGACCTGTGCATAGTATAGTAACAGACGAGATCTGCCGAGTAAGATCCGGATGCTTCCGATCCCAACAATGACGTCTGCGTCATCGACCACCGCTGGCGGAACATTGTTGAGACCGGCCAAGCAGCAGATCGACTCATGTGGACAGTCGGTTGGTGACGCTAGCGTAACTACAGCAATAGCGGCAGCATCAAAGGGGAACAACATATTAACCCTGAAATGAAAATGTTTGTATAGCTTAAGTCTCTGGGAGAACCAGCCATGACAAAACTGTTTCACCTGGTGTGTAAGATGTATGAGACAGGTGAAGTACCCTGAGACTTTAAGAAAAATGTTATAATCCCCATTCCAAAGAAAGCAGGTGCAGAAAGGTGTGAAAACTACAGAACCATCAGTTTAATAAGTCATGGTTGCAAAATATTAACACGAATTATATACAGAAGGATGGAAAAGCTGGTAGAAGCCGACCTCGGGGAAGATCAGTTAGAGTTCAGGAGAAATGTAGGAACACGGGAGGCAATACTCACTTTACGGCTTATCCTAGAAGATAGATTAAGAAAAGGCAAACCAACATTTCTAGCTTTTGTAGATTTGGAGAAGGCTTTTGACAATGTTGATTGGAATAAACTCTTTCAAGTTCTGAAGCAAGCAGGAGTAAAATATAGGGAGCGTAAGGTTATTTACAACTTGTACAAAAACCAGACAGCGGTTGTCAGAGTTGAAGGGCATGAAAGGGATGCAGTGGTTGGAAAAGGAGTAAGACAGGGTTGTAGTCTTTCTCCATTGTTATTCAATTTGTACATTGAGCAAGGTATAAAGGAAAGCAAGGAGAAATTTGGAGAAGGAATTAAAGGTCAGGGTGAAGAATTAAAAACATTGCGTTTTGCCGACGACATAGTAATTCTGTGAGATACAGCAAAGGACCTGGAAGAGCAATTGAATGGAATGGACAGTGTGCTGAAAGGTGCATATAAGATGAACATTAACAAGAGCAAAACTAGGGTAATGGAGTACAGTGTAAGAAAATCAGGTGATGCTGAAGGAATTAGATTGGGAAACGAAGCAATAAAGGAGGTAGATGAGTTTTGTTACTTGGGCAGTAAAATAACAAATGATGGTCGCAGTACAGAGGATATAAAATGCAGAATGGCAATGGGTAGAAAAGCGTTCTTGAAAAAGAGAAATTTGTTAACATCGAATATTGATTTAAACCTAAGGAAGTCCTTTCTGAAGGCATTTGTATGGAGTGTTGCCTTGTATGGGAGTGAGACATGGACGATACACAGTGCGGACAGGAAGAGGATTGAGGCTTTTGAAATATGGTGCTACAGAAGAATGCTGAAGATTAGGTGGGTGGATCGCGTAACTAATGAGGAGGTACTGAACAGAATTGGGGAGAAAAGAATTTTCTGGCATACCTTGACTAAAAGAAGGGATCGATTGGTAGGACATATTCTTAGACATCAAGGAATTGTGAATTTAGTAGCGTTGGAGGGAAGTGTGTGGGGTAAAAATCGCCGAGGAAGACCAAGAGATGGATACAGTAAGCAGATTCAGACAGATGTAGGTTACCATTCTTATGTGGAAATGAAGAGGCTTGCTCAGGATAGGGTTTTATGGAGAGCTGCATCAAACCAGTCTCCGGACTGAAGACCACAACAACAACAGCTTATGGGGCTTAACTATGGGGTCATCAGTCCCTAAACTTATAAACTAGCTAATCCTAAGGACGGCACAAATATCCATGCCCGAGGGGGGATTCGAACCCCCGATCGTAGTGGCCGTGCAGACCGTGATTGGAGCGCCTCCGCGGCCGGCTATTACCCTTGGATCGTGTTGCCGGACCATCAGGCGTTCGAGATCATTGGAAACTGGACTATCGGACTTCTAATGTAGCACTGTCTGATGAATAAAACTCAAAAATGGGTGCATACCGCATCAGGGTTTTCATGTCACCTGTGGTAGTCAAAACTTCCCAACAGCCATTCATAAACTCTTTCCATCGAGCTGGATACGCCCTTGATTTTACAATATTCGCCAAATAAAGCACTGCCGCGTATCTTCACTCGGAACGTATCGAGTGGGGGAATTTCCAGTGGGATCCGCGTCGCTTTCTGGGAGGCGCGCGACCTGTTGCGAGATGCTAAAGGCGCAGCGACGCGACGCCCGGCTCTATTTGGGCGGCTGGGCGGCTGGGCGGCGTTGGCCCCGTGATTACCGCACTCGGCCTCTGCGAGGTTTCCGGCCGCGGCCTGTTAGGAGTTAATTTGCGCCGCGCCCAGAAGGCAAACCAGATTCCGTAGCGACAATGAGCTCGCCGCGCCGCGCAGAATTTAAACCGGCCGATTAACCCCCGCCTGCGCGGCTTCTGCAAAGAGGGCGGCGGGGGAGGGGGGGGGGAGGCTGCGGGGTGAGTCAATAACGCACGGCGCCCTCCCTCCCAGTTATCGCTCTCGCTCGCTCCCCCGCTTCCTTCCTCGTCACGCTTCCTACCCATCCGCTCGCCTCGCCGCGCCGCAGCGGGGCACGGAGGCGGGAAAAATCGTTCTGGATTCTTCTGCCTCTGCCCCGCTCCGCCGCCGGGGAGGGGCCACGCGGAGCGGAGGCGAGGAATAAATAATAAAAAGCTCCCCTCCCCCTCCCCCTGCCCTGCCGCGCCCCTCCCGGCGGACCCCACCCCTCCCGGACTTCCCCTCGCGATTACGCCGCCAAAAGGGGGCAGCGGCGGCCGGCCGGAGGGGCGTTGCTATGGCAACGGTTCGCAGCCAATGGGCGCGGCCGCCCGTTTCCACGGCGACGTAATAAAATTCCCCGCCCCCTCCCCCTCGCCCTCGCCCTGCCCCCTCCTCCTCCTCCTCCTCCTCCCCCGCCCACTCCGTGCGCAGCTCCGGGCGGCCCTCCAGCGGCTTTGATCAGCTCTTGATTTAGAGAATTTGATTGGTTAGGCGGAGCCGTGAGGCGAGACCCCGCAGAGTGAATAGCGGAGACGCGGCAGCCCGCGTTCGCCTGTCAGCACTCGCGCGCGCGTGTGTTGCGAATTTTGCTGCAGTATCCGTTCCACTCTGACACTCTCACTTCTGACTCTGGTCCTTTCTAACGAGAGACCGGATGTTGCCACAACCGATTTCCTTTAGCTTCCGTATACATCGACATCATAACAAGTCTGTTTGGATGGCCATCTTCTTCAGCAAGCGACGAAATTCTTCGTTTTTCCCACGGCAAACAGGGAAGATTGCGAAACGAAGTTTATCACCCTCATCCATTTAATGAAAATAAGTCTGCGTAAATACTTTGAAAAGTACTTGCGCAAAATAAAGTGTTTTAATGAACCTATAGCTCACCGACAAACAGTATCGAACCAACATCATCCAACTAGGCAAACGACTGCATAAGCTATTTCACCAAGGTGTACTGCACATCTCATTGGCTGGTATAGAGGGTATATATGTGCTGCGGTTAAAGATTTGGAGACCCTTTTATTGGAATTTTTTGGATAGTGCGATTTAAACGCCTGTGAGTGGACAGCCTTGACGTATATTAATAGCATATGCAGTCGCACCTCGATCTCAATTTCCAAGACCGGAAGCACGTAATTCTGTTTTCACGTCTTAAGATTATGATGTAGATTCTTCGTTTATGAAGGTGGAAAGAAAACCGCGTTGTGTTTGCTGCGATTGATTTTATTTCTCCCAGACGCGTTTCTCCTTTTACTTTAAAGGCATCTTCAGTGGGATATTTTTGTTTTCTTTTCAACTATCTTCTGCCGTTTCCTCCATTTGGTCAAGCCACATCTTGCACATTTTATAACAACACAATTTCGCACATTTGTACACATTTTGGAGGTGTTTAGCAGCCATGCCTGCGTTGTTATAAATTGTGCAACATGTGGCCTTGACCAAATGGAGGAAACAGCATGAAGATGTCTTTAAAATAAAAGGCGAAACGCTTCTGGGAGAAATAAAATCAATTGCAGCAAACACAACGCTGTTTTCTTCCCACCTTCATAAACGAAGAACCTATAACATAATATTAAGACGCGAAAACAATTACGTGCTTCCGGTCTCGGAAATTTAGTTCGAGATGAGACTCCGTATACTATTAGTATACGTCAAGGCTATCCACTCACAGACGTTTTAAAGCGCACTATCCAGAAAAATCCAAGAAAAGGGTCTCCAAATCTTTAACCGCAGCACATATATACCTTCCATACCAGCCAATTAGATGTGCAATACACCTTGGTCAAATAATTATGCAGTCGCTTGCCAAGTTGGATGATGATGGTTCGATACTGTTTGTCGGTGAGCTACAGGTTCATCAAAACACTATCTTGCGCAAGTACTTTTCAAAGTATTTATGCAGACTTCTTTTCATTAAATGGATGAGGGTGATAAAACTTCGTTTCGCAATCTTCCCTGTTTGCCGTGGGACAAATATTCTGATAGGAAAGCCTGTTCAAATTCCTCTAGCGTTTCACAATAATCGATCACGTCGAATACCCACAGTGCCCCTTCGCCTTGTATGTATCCGCAAGCAAATCGAATTTTTCGCCTTTCGTTCCAAGATGGTGGTCTGCAGGAGCGTACATAAAGTTTTCCTTTGGGGATAGGGAGGGGGTTGTTTCAGAGCCAGAACTATACTGAGGTGCCCTCGCAAAGTTGACAAGTGCCAAAGCTATGACCCCCCCCCCCCCCAATAAAACAAACTTCCGATTTTTTCTATAAATTTGGAAAATGTGATGAATAGTTGATAATATAATGAAGTGTTATTGAAAAAGATTGTAGTCATGAAGGGCAGTCATTTTTGGTATACTTTGAAAATGACGGGCGTTCACCTGCCGAAATACTGGCTGTTGTCGAAGACGTTGCCCAACTATATTCCCGTACATTATTTGGACTTAACATAGAGAATACGCCCAATTTTCATAGCAAAAGTAATCGCTGTAGGGATTAGTAAATTAGAAATACCTTCCGCACTACAACATCTGGCTCAAGTCATTAGTTATCAGCACTCGCAAAAAAATTGAAATCCTTCAGACAAATGACGTAGGGGAGACCAGGGGAGGGAAGCCTGTTTTTTTACCTTATTAAAAGTGTGTTTTTCGAACAGAATAGTACTACATCTTCGCCAGGTAATACTACTTTATTGTAATTTTTTCATCCATGTATCTTGTTATATTTTATTGTTAAAAATATATTGTGGAAGAATACGCAGTGGAGCCATTACCCTGAGTTCCGGGGTAATGAAGCCAAACATTTGAAAATCAGGATAAACCTACACGATGAATGAGTAGTAGAAAATAAGTGTTACAAATGTTGTAATTGATACTGACCACTCTTTTGTATTAGACATTTAGAAGGCCTCAAGTACTTGTCGATGTAAAATTGGAATAAAAATACATTTTATAATTAAGGCTTGATTAAGAAACTGCAAAGTCAGAAATGTAGTTTTTTGTACTTCAAAACTACTACATTTCACAAAATTGTATGCATCTGTCTTACATTTCATTTTGCCTAAACTCTCCACCATGGCACCATTGCCCCAGTTGCAAAATATGGCTAAGAACACCAGTTTATTTAAAGCCTCAGATTTTGCGAAACAATTAGGTTAGACACACGAAATCAAAGGTAAATATCTACTGTTACGTTAATACGAGTATTAACAAGCACTGACAGTCTATAGAGGTACTTAATTCAATAAAATACAGGCTCAAAAATTAGATCCAAGTCGTCGAAACTAACAATTTCATTCACACGATTAATACTTGTCAACAATCATGTTTGTATAGTCTATGGGACTTAACTACGGGGTCATCAGTCCCTAAACTTACAAACTACTTATCAACTAGCTTATCCTAAGGACGGCAGAAATATCCATGCCCGAGGGGGGGATTCGAACCCCCGACCGTAGTGGCCGTGCAGACCGTGACTGGAGCGCCTGAGTCCCGTCGGCCACCGCGGCCGGTAACAATCATGGACGGCGACCACAGGAATTAGTTCCGCAGTAGGTAACAGAACACTGGCAAGCGTATTCGTACTGCCAACCGTTCCTCATAAAACTGAGGTGGCTCGATTACCCAGTGTGGCGTCGTTGGTCTTCCCTACATTTAAGCACCTGCACATCGGCCTTTGGAAACCCAAATTACCATAGTGAAGTCTCAGTGCTGCCGAATATGAACAAGGCAACAGACGACAGTTACTAACGAAGTCCACTGTCGCTTCTTATGACAGACATCCGTCGCTTCTTTGTAATACTACCTTGGCGAAATGACACTTTGGAGATTACAACGTGATATCAGTGTGCATTTACAATAGCGGGACGAAGGTAAGGTTGCTTCTTGTAAGCAGAGAATGGGAAGATGAGAGACAGGTAACCTAACGCACCTCTCCCGATTAATTTTCATGCAGTCAGTTTTCCGCCTCGCTCATGCTCACCTGAGCTGAAGCCTAACTCGCCTTGGAGGGGGAGGGGGGGTTCAGTTGTAAGTTGTTCATTCATATCAATATCCAGCATTATCATGTTAAATCATCCGGAATTGGAACACATCTTGCATTTACTGAAACTTGAGTGGAAATCAAAACATTGCAACAGAAAAATTGTGATGCGTATTGATGCATACATAAATCGCTCCTTAAAAAAGTAAGTATTAGGTGTCTATATAAAGTTCATATTATGTCAGTCCACTTAAAATACCTCCTATCTCAGCATAATTGAGTTGAAAATATAGCATATTACAAAACATAATCTGTCCGCTTTAGGTATGCGTGCGTGCAGATGATCAGCATCTGCGGTACAAATTATACACCGAAGTAATAAGGTTATGTCATACATTTGTTCTCGTTTAATCACACTCGTTAAAAATATATATTTGTCTGTGTCACGTACAAGTTCGCCGCCATACTGTAATGATAAAGTTAGTAGAGCACTGAAGTTGACCGAGCGAGGTGGCGCAGTGGTAATACAATGGACTCGCATTCGGAAGAATGGTGGTTCAAATCCACCTCCGGCCATCCAGATTTATGTTTTCCGTGATTTCCGTAAATCACTCCAGGCAAATGCCGGTATGGTTTCTTTGAAAGGACACGGCCGATTTCCTTCCCCATCTTTACCCAAACATTCCGAGTGTAAGCTCCGACTCTAATGATCACGCTGTCGACGGGACGTTAAACTCCAAGCTTGCTTACTTACTTCACTGAAGTAGGTAGCAGTAGTAAACAAAAGGAAAGGTGGCCTTCGTTACACGCTAGCCAAGCTTCGCGCGGTACTTTAAACAGTCTGTGGATCGTTTTTCTGGCTGGAATTAAACAATACTTGTTCATTGTTACTGATGGATACGTGGTGGTTACCTGAAAAATTATTATTATTATTAATTGGCAAGATTTACTGTGGTGAAAGTTTTGCGCGACGCTTGCCTAGGCCTCACGAAAGCCACCCATAAGACATTCGAGACGAAGTGACCCGACCTCAAGTAAGAAGCCAAAGCTCAACTAAGCATCGATTACAAATTACAGACAGCCTGATATAATACCTGTCTTTGTTGGCAAAATTTGCAGTCTAACACTCATATTCCTTACACAAATTATTGTCATTTTCAAAATTTTAGCACGAGTGATGATAAAAAAGGTTCTTGGGGGGGAGAGGGAGGTTGAACCACCCCCCCCCCTCTTATCTAAGCCCCTGATGGTTTGAGTGGTAGAAATTCTGTTATTTCTACTGTCACATGGAATGCGAATTACAATTTTGGTACCTTTATGGCGTGGTATTGTCTCTAGCTACTGATCAACTAACTGATCAAATTCACAGAAAGTATGACATCAACTGCGAATGGGCAAAGCTGAATATGTGTACTCAGCCGGGATTCGAACCCGGGTCTTCCGCTTTCTAGGCGGTTGTGCTGACCACTAAAAGGGGACACCGACCCTGCAAGGACTACCTAAGCACGCCTCCCATCAGTTATATATTCTGTGAATATGAAAGAATAACAGCTGCAGGATTAGAAGTGACGTTTGTCCTTTCGGAATCTGTTCTTTCGAAACAGACGCCACATGTATATAACTGATCAAACTTGGTGTGTAGTCGTTGTAGTATCTGTTGCTGTTCTGTTTGCATGAACTCTTGTAATTTGATTGACTTTCACTGACATTTTCATTCACCTGACTGGATAGCTGTGTGACGGTTGTTTGCAATCCGTGTTTGTTTATCTCTTTGGCTCTACAGTGGTTGGCAATGTGTTCACCGTTTCTTTGATACGGTTGACTTCTTAGATAGTGTAGTAATTTGTTTGTTTACCGTTCCGATAACTTGAGCGGCTACTGTATGCTCGGCTGTATGAAATTGTGCATTTAATTTTACATAAAGTTTTTCTACATGAGATTCAAGTTTCTTTGATATCTCGTCACCGATTTGCGCTCTCTGATAGTCTGATTAAAAAAAAAAAAAAAAAAAAAAAGTTTGTAAATCTATCAGACCAAACTGTGTGGTCGTCAGTCTGTAGCTTACAAACAACTACCTAAACCTAGGTAAACTAACCTAAGGACAATATTAATTTGTGTAACTACAATTTTATCAAGATGTAGCGGTGACAAAAGAGACGTAGTGTGGCCAATAATGAAATAGCGGTCCTATTAACGCACACGCAATAATCACTCGCGAACTTTCTTTGTCGCGTAATGAAATGAAAATTAAAGCCGAAATCATTGGAAGTGATGTTAAGTTAGGTTTTGAATTTACCGATAGACTACTGGAAGAACTAAAAGCAGACGGAAAGCAAAGAATGAAATGGTCTGGTCTTCCCTTAATTGTTGATGTTATGATGATTGAAATTGTGGAGATTTTTCGTCTTTCTGGAAATTTGTGGTCCTTTATAATTTCTTTCCTCTTTCCAAAATACTACGGTTTGTGAATTTAGATTCTCTTTCAGGATGTTCAGATGACATGAAAAACAGAAAGTGCGATCAGTACATGGCAATGGCATCAGACAAAATACAGTTCTAAGATTGTATTTCCATGTTAAAATTACTATTGACTTATTTATCTAATTATTTCTGTCCTGTAAGACGGTTGCAAACTTTTTATAATGGAACTGTCTTGAGGGTTAAGGTTTATGAAAGAAGTTTAACTTTCAGTTCAGAATTAATTTCGTAAATAGTAGTAGGCCAGGATCAGATTCAAAATAGTCAAAATTTTTTAACTATTACTTTAACAGGTTGGAATTTCTGAATAAATGATGGATATAATTTTGATTCTTTAGATAATTTGGAAAATAGAATGGTAAATGTTGGCGGTAGTTTCACTTTAAAAAGAGATGGAGTTTACCATTTTACCTTTTATAAACATACATCAGATCATTCTAGTGGTGACTGTAATAAGATGTTCATTAAGGTAAAAGGCCGTCGTGTTATGGGGTTGGATTAGTTATGTGGTTTGTTCGTGCAGCGAACCGTGTGTAAATTTTTTTCAGTGTCCAGTCGTAGTTGCGGGAAAAAATATTACGCGGAAAATTATCGGACTTCGAAATTCAACATTCACAAAATGAATCACGAGTGCAGGTTCTAAAAGCCGGTTAATTTTTGTGGGGAACGATATGGTTTGAAAATAAATAAAATTTGCAACAATCACTGTACGAAATCTCGTCAGCTGTAATGCCGTCCAAACCCACCACACAACTTCAATGGCGGAATTTTTTACGCCAGTATGAAATGTCGGGATGTTAAATGAATGAAAACCCGTCATGTTAAATCTTAAAAGTATCTCACGGTATATTTCACAAATAAGAGCACTATATTCACTTTTTTCCATTACAAGTATCACAGGAGCCGCTACAGATACGTCTTAACTAATCAGAAGCCAGCCACAGACAGATGAAACGGAACGCGTTCCTTCCTCTTGTGTCCAGAAAACAAGGGAATGTGGCTTAAGGTCCAGAGATATACGAGATATATCTTTTTCTATCTTCGGCTAATCAATGAATTTTACTTGCATCGTTTGAAGCTCGCCCCCACTACCTACCAGTAGCAGTCTGGTGGCTGCTCTGCCTTGCCTGCTACCTCCGTCATGCCGCCAAACCTCAGATGCTGTTCATCGGAAGCCAATCACTTAAATGCTTTGCCGCGGCGGAATGGCCGAGCGCATTGAGGCGCTATGCTTCGATGCACGAGGCCGCTCCCCCTCGGGGGTTCGAATGCCCCCTCGGGCATGGTTCAATAGTAGTTATGTAAGCAAACTAGATGCCGGACTGCACGCCACCATGCGTACCATCAGCGGATGCACACCTGTGCAATGGTTACATGTGCTGAGTCACATTGCTCCACCTCCGCTACGAACAAAGGGCTGCTTGGTCCGACAGCTGAACCTACCAGTGCATAAGGACATTCCTCATCTAGCATTGAGAACGTTGAAGTCCAGGAAGCCTCCACTAGTCTCAGCGCAACAACTACAACACGCGGGTTTTCAGCATCAGTGAGCAATGGCGAACGGACTGGAGCACTGTCAAGTTCACAGCTCTCTCTGTCCCGACCCCACAGAAAGACCCACTGAATTCGAACTTCCCTGCCAACAATTGAAAGCACTTAACGGAGTCTGTCAGGATTCTCTGTACAAGTGGGTCATATCGACAAGTCCTCAGTGCGACTGCGGTGCTTTGCGTCAGACAATAGACCATATTGTGTATGACTGCAACATCAGGTCTTACCAAGGTCCAAAAACAGACCCGTATAAAGTGACAGATGATGCAGTTTCATGGCTGGCTGGTTTAGACATTAATATATAAGGACCATGTTCGCTGCTTATCTTTCTTAATTCAGTTAATATAAATTTCGTAAATTTGCTGCTCATTTCATTGTTTTTCTTATTACTTATTTTAGTTTCCTAACTTAATATTCTTTTATTAGTGATGATGCAATTGTTCATCTCACTGTACGATGTAATATATCTTTCATAATTTTTTATTAATATTTTATATTTTTTTTCCAAATTCTACTGCATCACACATAGTCGTGGACTTTTTACTGCATACCTGTATACTTCTCTGTAATTAATATACTTAAATTTTGATATAAGCTGTTTGTTGCCTCTGCTTCCCACCTGGGGAAATGTCATTGTGTAATGTATCTTACGTGTCATACGATCAATAAATAAACAGTATAAGTTAGTTTATAGGTAGTTTGTAAGTTCAGGGACTGATGACCCGGCAGTTAAGTCCCATAAGCTTAATAAACATTTGAACATTTGAACTTCAATGTTATTGTTAATATAATTAAAATACGACAGTGTAGATCGCAAAATGCTGCGCTTTTTATTGGCAACCGGTTTCAGTCCTACAGGACCATCATCAGGTATTTGCCACCTTGCTGGTGGACGGTGGCGGTGGCCGGAACAGGCGACAGTTGACGCTGCCAATAAAAAAACGCAGAATTTTGCGATCGGGACTGTCGTATTTTAATTATATAAAATTTAAGATCGCTGTTTCCAAGAAAATTGTTTCAAAAGTTGTTGGTAATGCTGTTTTTATGGCCTTTGAAAATTGGACAACATGAATGTAATTGTGTTGATTGTATAATACTCAATAATCCCACGTTAGTTATGAGCCCCTGTCTGTGCAAAATTATTAAGTCATGTACGACACGAATTTATTGTTATTACTTCCGTAAAGGCGTGCTATTCCGAGCCTTTTTAATGGTCATATCAGTGAGGCGAGGGCCCACGTACCGTACTGATGCTTCCAAGTCAGCGCTGATGTTGCGGCGTGCCCCAAACGAACAAGCTTCTTTTTGGATATTTTATTCCGGTAGCGGAGCCACGAGTGGCTCTCCATGTTACTAGCTACGGCACGCGTCCGATCGGTCTTGAATAGACACAAGATTATCCCCCCTCTCTATGTAGCCCTCTGTATTACTTTTCCTAAATAAATCACTTCAGTGCCAATCATTACTTTATCATCCTACCCTGTAGCCCACAATCGCAGCTTGGCCATTCTGTACAGGAGCGTGCTGCCGCACTAGGGGTTCTAACGGTCTTTTTGTTACTGTAACATTTTCATTTTTGAATAATTGATGTAACATCCACAATTCGTTAGTCATTCTAGTCTGAATGGATCCAGGTTATTTAGACTGAAGGGCCGGGGAAAGTGGTATAGGCATCACTAAGCAAACACAAAAATATGCAAGCATTCAGACGACAGCGATACGGTCGGCAAGGACGTACACAAGACAACAGGTGACTGACGCAGCCGTTGGATTGGTTACTGCTGCTACAATGGCTCATGTTTTATTACAGTACGAACGTTGGGTTATAGTCGGCGCACGAGAGATGGGACACAGCATATCCTAGGTAATGATGAGGTGCGACCACTTCACGAGTCTACCACGAATATAGGGAATCCGGTAAAAGAAAACATCAAATATCTTAGATCGCTACGGCCAAAAAAAAGATCCTCCAAGAACGGGACCAACGACAACTGAAGAGAGTCGCTCAGCGTGACAGAAGTGCAAGACCCCCGGAAATTGCTGAGACTTTCTATACTGAGCCATCAACAAGTGTCGGAATGCGAACCATTCAACGAAACATCATGGATATGGGCCACGAACTGGACAACACTGGACAATACGCCTCCAATTGGCGTGTCAACACTGTAGAAGGGTGAGGGAGGGGAAGACACTTGTGACATCAAATGAAAAAGCCTTTTATCAAATGGAGAGGGGTTTTGTCATATAATGAGCTAACCTTCCGCTTTGCTAAATATTGAACTCTTAACAACAACTCTAAATGGATTGCCCTATTGTCAGGAAGTCAAGTTGTAACCTCAAATCAACTTTTTATTGTCAGTATAGCATTTACAAGGAATCTTATAACCATGTGGCATGTGGTATGTGGTATCTTTTCCTTGGCTCGGGTATGAGGCGTAAATGAAACAGCATTTACACAAAATACATGTATTAAACAGTTAACCCATGCATTACTCTTACCTTGAACAAGTGGCTCGGCGTGTCGGTGGCTGTAAGGCGTGCGGCGGCGAAGAGGCGTATCGCAGCGTCGGCTGTGGTTCTCTAGTTACGCTAGCGGCTTATCTGCTTCTGGGCTCGCGCCCGCCGCAGAAGCGAGAACTGTACGTTAAACGGCCAAAATTCTGTGCATTTACCTAGTGGCAGTGCGGTGTGATTTTCCCTTCTTCTAAAAAGCGTTGTTACACCACGGCCAGAGGTAGCGGCGCGGCGTCGAGGTTTTGCGCCCTTGTCGTGGAGTCGAATCAGCGGCCTTCAGGCTGCACATATTCGTGGGGCAAAACCTTTCACCGACATGACAGGTGACTTTCACGACCAGACAGCATCCTATCGTTCTGGCCAGTCATCCTGGGTGAGTACCTCTGTCATTGCTGATTTTCCCGAACGCTGTACGGGCGACCAGTTCTTCCATCTTCTTTCTTCTATCGTCTACATCTACTTGGGATACTCTGCAAATCATATTTATGTGCCTGGCAAGGGGTTCATCGAACCACCATTATACTATTTATCTCCCATTCCACATTTTTGTAACGTCATAACCTGACGGTGTGTGGTGAAGGGTACCTCGATTACCACTGTCGGTTCTCCCTCTTATTCTAGTCTCGAATTGTTCGCGGAAAGAAAGAGTGTCGGTATGCCTCTTGGCTCTAATTGCTCTGATTTTTGCTCTTGATATCTTCACGAGATATACGTAGGAGGGAGCAATATACTGCTTGACTCCTTGGTAATGGAATGTTCTCTAAACTTCGACAAGAGCTCATACCGAGCGACAGAGCGTCTCTCTTGCAGAGTCATCTTCGTAATGGTTTCATGATTACTAAATGATCCTGCAACGAAGCGCGCTGTTCCCCATTGGATATTCTCTGCCTGCTCTATCAATCCCACCTGGTATGGATCCCACACCGGTGACCACTATTCAAGCAGTGGGTGAAGGAGTTGTTTTCGGACTGTATTTCCTTAGAATTTTAACAATAAACCTCAGTCTGGCATCTGCTTTACCGACGATTAATTTTATATGGTCGTTCCATTTTAAATCACCTCTAATGCCTACTCCCTGATATTTTATGGAATTAACTTATTCCAGTTTCTGACCCGCTATAGTGTAGCTAAATGATCTTTCTATGTATTCGCAGCACATTACACTTGTCTACATTGAGATTCAGTTGCCATTCCCTGCACCATGCGTCAATTAGATACAGATCCTCCTGCATTTCTATACAGTTTTCCATTCTTACAACCTCTCTATATACTACAGCGTCATCTACAAAAAGTCTCAGTGAGCTACCGATGTTATCCGCAAGGTCATTTATATATATCGTGAACAGCAAAGGACCCACGACACTCCCCTGTGGCACACCTAACATCACTTACTTCGGAAGACTTCTCTCCATTGAGAATGACATGCTGCTTTCTGTTATCTAGGAACTCCTCAATCCAATCACACAACTGGTCTAATAGACCATATGCTCTTACGTTGTTCATTAAACGATTGTGGGGAACTGTTTTAAACTCCCTGCGGAAGTCAAGAAACACAGCATCTACCTGAGAACCCGTGTCTATGGCCCTCTAAGTCTCGTGGATGAATAGCACGAGCTAGGTTTCACTCGATCGCCTTTTCCGAAACCCATGCTGATTCCTACAGATCAGATTTCTAGTCTTCAGGAAAGTCATTATACTCAAACATAATACGTGTTCCAAAATTCTACAACTGACCGACGTTAGAGATATAGACCTATAGTTCTGCACATCTGTTGGACGTCCCTTCTTGAAAACGGGGATGATCTGTGACATTTCCTAATCTTTTAGAACGCTATGCTCTTCTAGAGATCTACGGTACACCACTATAAGAAGGGAGGGTGCGTATTCGTGTAAATTTTAACTGGTTTCCCATCAGGTCCTGCGGCCTTTCCTCTTTTCCTACGGGAGGTGTTGGACTCTGAGTGCGCCAATAGTGTCCAACAGCTCCCGTTCGAAGAGTCTGACGGCCGCGTGGCTGTCGATTTGATGCAACTGATGATGCAGTTTAACATGCCCGAAATCGGTCGTATGTAATGTAACATACAAAGTGTCAACTGAAGCGGATTTTTCATCTACTCTGAATAAAGATTTTTGCCCCACCAATGTGTGCTCTTAAATTATGCTCAGTCAAATACAGAGTTCAAATCAATACAAGGGTTTTAAAAACAGACTTGAATAAAGAATTATTTAGAAACATGGCCTTAGAAACACTAAAGACCAAGTATAAACTAACAGAATGGCTGCATGTGTAAACAGATGGATCCTTGACTGAGATCCATGGTGTCGCTGGTAGTGGAGTGTACAGTGAATTATTTTGCTTTCACAAGTCGGTCGAACAGAATCATTCCAATTTTATCGCGCTAAAACAAATTTTATTCAGTTACAAAGATCACAAAAAAGGTTGCTATACTTTGTGATTCCATTTCTGCAATACGGACGATAGCACCCTTCGTAACACCTGTACGTTCCCGCATAAATAAAATAAAACCTTCCATTTGCTCAATTAGCGAAGCTAGAAATGAAATAGCTTTCCAATGGCTACCTTAACATACAGGAATACATGGGAGGGAAATGTCAGACGTTTTAGCCAAGACAGGAACAAAGATCTCTCTAACACTTTGTCAGTTATCCTAAATTCAATAATAATACTCATTAATACTACATTCAAGAGTAGTTTTATGACCACTTGACAAGGGAAGGGAAAAATTTGGTTCATTCTGTAAGAGAATAAGATCGCACTTCGTATAAAGCCATGAAGGGAAATGGGGGCACCAATTCGACGAAATACCAGGCCTTGTGGAACACCTGCAAAGAATTGGAATCTTCCCCTCACCGGAGTGTCTCATATAAGAAAGTGAAAACAACATTATGAACTGGGAGTATCCGAGAACCTGCCAAGGGCTGCTATATTGTGACGGTGTATCATATGGTCAACTGTATTGGGACGTTAGGAGACTAATGAATTTGTATCAAATGTCTGAGCACTGAATACATTTAGATTTTTTTAGAAGTTTTGCGTTTTATATGCTCCACCCACCCCCCATCTAAACTAGCGCTGTAGTAAAGCAAACAAAACTGTATTCATATCTGTCAAACCCGGACACACACACACTCTCTCTCTCTCTCTCTCTCTCACACACACACACACTATATATATATATATATATATATATATATATATAATATATATATATATATATAAAATTGTCCCAGGTATATTGTCCACCCAAAAATCTCTGGAACAAAAACAGCTATTGGAAAACGACTTTCACCGGTATCCATGTACGGCTGGGGCCCATGAATGTACATATTTGGAAACATTCTAAAACGAAAGCAAATGTGTTTTTTAACACAAACTTATGTTTTTTTTAATGGACACCTTATATTTTTTCTTAAGCAATCCATAGCATGACAAATCACATAAACAATGGCGTTGATTGCATCGCAATATTCCAATTACATCCCGAGATATTGCGACGCGAAGTTGACGCTTGAAATACGCGAAACGCGCGGCTAGCGCACGTCCTGAGACCTAGGCGAGAACCCCATGCTGCTCAGGACGAGCGCTAGCCGCGCGTTTCGCTTATTTCAAGCGTCAACTTCGCGTCGCAATATCTCTGGATGTAATTGGAATATTGCGATGTAATCAACGCCATTGTTTGTGCTTTGTCATGCTATGGATTGTTTAAGAAAAAATATAGGGTGTCCATTTAAAAACACCATAAGTTTGTGTTAAAAAAGACATTTGCTTTCGTTTTAGAATGTTTCCAAATATGTACATTCATGGGCCCCAGCCGTACATGGATATTGGTGAAAGTCGTTTTTCAATAGCTGTTATTGTTCCACGGATATTTTGGTTGGACAAGATAGTTGGGACACCCTGTATATAATGTTTTCAGTGTAGTAGTAGTAGTAGTAGTAGTCTTAGTAGTAGCAGTGATGGTGGTAGAATAGTAAATTGAATACTGGAGGTAAATGCTGACATGATGTGAATGCTGTTCATACAAAGTGTAACAGGAGTAATGAAATATAATCATTTCTAATAAGTGTATCAGAACGTTTCGCATGTGTTGGAGTGACTCAGCATAAAACCGCGGTGTAGCCTCCGGGTAATGATGAGTGCAGTGGGCAGCCGGATTCTTGGAAGGTGCCAGAGGAAATTACAGAGTGTTATCAGCCATCTCGGCAGACCGCCGCCGCAGAGGCATTCCGAGAATTTAAATAGGCTCTGCGGCTAATCAGAAATTTTATTCGCTTTCCTGGAATTCCATACCGCAACGCCTGTCCGGGAGTGTGCTCGACAAATGATCGCCACGTCGCGTGCTTAAAGTATAAACCGGCCGCGACTTCACCTACAGACACTGCAGCTCTGTGTGTTAGCCTGTACCCCACACACATACATAACTTCTTGTCCGTACGTACTTCTGCAGGTATATGTCAGCGAACGTTTCGTGTAAAATGAGAGTTTTTGTAAACTTGCCATGCTCTTCGGTTTCCAGGTACAAAATTCTTTCATAATCGGCCATTCCGGCTCGAATATTCTGCCGATTTGTGGACATGTTAATTTAAATTACCCGATACAAATGGAGCGATATTTTGGAGATTATTAAAGTAGTACCAAAGACAATGAATGTTAAAATTTTAAACATAGCCGCTATTGTCAGCGATCGTTACAACATCAATGGATAAACAAGCAGCTCTCGGTCGCAAATTAAAAATTATTTGTCCAGGTTTCGGCAATGACTAAGATTGCCTTCACCAGAAAATATAAAACAAAACAAGTCACATAATAAAATATACTATTCAGCTGTATAGCTTACGTCACAATATTTAGAAAGAAAGTGATCCTCCGACGGCAGCAGTACGATCTGGCACTACTACTCTGACAATACGACGCAGTTGGTTCGCCTTCCCCACAATATTTTCTATGTGTTCTCTCCAGCCTAAGTTGTTCGTAATTGTAACTCCTAGTTATTTGGTAGAACTTACGACTGATTTATCGCGTAACTGAAGTGCAGGGGAATTTCTTTTAGTGGTCATGTGTATTACTTCACACTTTTCTTCATTTAATGTCAATTGCCAATTTTCGCACCATGTAGAAATTTTGTCTAAATCGCTTTGCAGTTGCTTTTGATCCTCTGTTGACTTCCCGAACCGATAAACGACAGCATCATCCGCGAACAGTCTAAGGGAACTATTCAGATTGTCTCCTAAACCGTTTATAAATAAAAGGAAGAGTAGGGGACCTATAACGCTTCCCTGGGGAATGGCAGATATCACTTCTGTTTTACTCGATGACTTACCGTCAATTACAACGAACTGTGTCCTTTCTGATAGGAAATCGTGAATCCAATCGCACAATTGGAGAGATATTCCATAAGCACGCAATTTCATTAGAAGCCGCTTGTGAGATACAGTGTCAGAAGCCTTCCGGAAAACCAGAAATATGGAATCGACTTGAGATCCCTTGTCGATGGCACTTAACACTTCATGTGAATAACGGGCAAGCTGTGTTTCGCAAGAGCGATACTTTCTGAATCCGTGTTGACTATTGGTTAATAGGTCGTTCTCTTCGAGGTAGTTCATAATGTTCGAACAAAGTATATGTTCCAAAATCCTACTAAAAATCGACGTCAATGAGATTGGCCTGTAATTTTGGGGATCACTCCTATTGCCTTTCTTGAATATTGGAGTAACTTGGGCAACTTTCCAGTCTTTGGGTACGGATCTTTAGCTAAGTACGGAGCTATTATGTCAGCATACGCAGAGGAATCTAGTTTGTATAGAATCTGGGCCGGAAGATTTTTTTTGTTTAGAGACTTAAGTTGTTTTACTACTCCAGGAACATTTACTTCTAAGTTTCGCATGTTGGCAGCTGTTCGTGGATTGAATACTGGAGTGTTCACTTCGTCTTCTTTGGTGAACGAATTTCGGAAAGCTGTGTTTAGTAACTCTGCCTTAACAGTACTGTCATCGGTAGTATTACCATTGGTATCGCGGGAGGCCGCGCGATCCGCAACTTGGCGCTCCAGACCGCTCGGCTACTCCCGTGCGGCGGATACTTTCGATCTCTTAGTATAAAGTGATGAGACACTGCGAGTTACTTAGTAATTGTACGTACTTGCAAAGTTATTTTCCGTTGAAGTGAGGCAGTCGCAGGCGGCCATGTTGCGCGTCCAGCCCGCGCCGCGGCGCCGGCGTCTGGCCAACCCCTCCCCCTCCCCTCCCCTCCCCTCTGCCCCCTCTCCCCCAAAACCCAGCTCGGCTGGATCAATGCCCTCACTGGACGTTCTGAGTAATGGAGCACCAGGGGTCTGGACAGACTGGGCGAGGGTAAGGGGGAGGGGGCAGCGTCTCTTCCAGGGTAAACACAGCGCCCTGGGCCTGATGGGGCAATTTGCTCCGAGATCACCCCGCATTCGTGCTACATTGGGTGTTTCTTTTTCCTCCTACGAGATTGGCGACAACGATAACGTTGCTTCCAATCTAAGAGACCCCGAATACTGGAGCAGTTGCTTGGAAACGAAACACTCTTATTTCGTCAGCATAACAACATTATACTGAAGTCACAAAACACTAGGGATGGCGATTTGCGCGGATATAGATGGCGGTAGTAGCGCGTAGAAAAGGTATGAAAGTTCGGCGCAATGGCAGAGCTGCCGTTTGTACTCTAGTGACACACGTCAAAAGTGTTTTGTCCTCGTCAGCAGCTGTTATGCAATTCACATATTTTTGGAAACATTTTTGTTTCACTTATGGGGAACTTTACTCTTATTTAAATTTATATATAAAGAACAGTCTAGAGTGCAATACACACACACACACACACACACACACACACACACACACACACACACACACACACACACACACACACACATATATATATATATATATCGATTAGTTTCGGTCTTATTTTAGGCCATCTTCAGGAAATTAAGCTCTGAAATAAATTTTAAACATTTTTTTGCACTCTAGACTGTTCTTTACATATAAATTTAATAAGAGTGCTGTTCCCCATAAGTGAAACAAAAATGTTTCCAAAAATATGTGATGGAATACCTAGTCAGATGCTTGGGATGTTAAGAAAATTTAGAGGAATTCGTTTTAAAATCATGAAACTAAATACGAGAATTAACTTTAATAAGGAATGTATATTGCTGAACGTTCTCTAAATGTAACTATGATATATTTCAGAGTTTAATTTCCTGAAGATGGTCTAAAATAAGGCCGAAACTAGTCGAAAAAAATTTTTTGCACTCTAGATTGTTCTTTATATATAAATGTTATGGAATCGGTTTTCCTAAAGAAGCTCCAACTAATTATAAACGGTTTCGGGCACATAGTGCTTTTGTCCGATCTGTATCGCCGCCACTATATATTCAGTCTGAACATGATGGGGGGTAGTGTACTTTCACCATATTCGGACTAAATATAAGGGTCGCCAGTATACATTTTTGAGGATGGACACTAAGTGCCATATACAACTGCTCGCTCAAAGAAGGATCTGTACCAAAAGACTGGAAAGTTGCACAGGTCACACCTATATTCAAGAAAGGCAGTAGGAGTAACCCACTAAACTACATGCCTATTTCATTGACGTCAATTTGCAGCAGGGTTTTGGAACATATCCTGTATACAAATATTATAAACTAGCTAAACCGGCCACGCTTCGCTGTGGCTCACTCTCATATGAAATAAATAGAAAAAGAAATAATGTGACTCATGTGAACATAGAATCATCGAGAAAAATGCTTCAATCATATCAGTATCGTTCGTTAGGCTGCTGTGGCTATGTGAAACGAAAGTTATAAAATAAGATAGATTACATTTTTTGTCGTTCGTTTTCTCCGTAAACCTACAGATCATTTTACTCACTCTGTATCATGTGACGTATAATTCATCTTAGTTAAACGCTATTGTTTTCTACATTCTTTCCATCTGTTTCCCACCCGCTATGTTTATCTCCTGCTTCCCCACTATCTACCTCTTCATCTTCCCTCTATCTAATCCCCGGCCTCTGTTCTTCACTCCCTTTCCTTCTATCCATCTTCAATCTACTGCTCCATCTATATCTATGGACGTATCGTCTTTCGTTCGTCGTACCTACATAAAATGAAGAAATTAAAAATTAGAGAATTGCTTCAAATTACGTGTTATCTGCTGGAAACTATCAGAAAGTTACTGTTACATAAAATTAAATGAAATAACGACGCCTATAAACAACGTTTTGTTCAGAATTCGTTTCTACGGTATTTTTATTTCCACTGCTAATATCATGATCGATATTACTGAAAATTAACCATTAAGCATGAGTGTCTCTAAAATGCGTTTCCACGAAAAGTTGTTACTTTAGGGTCGCATTTCTACCATAGCACCTGACCGGTAAGGAGGCAGAAGTTGGTACCACTTCAATTTTCGATGCTCACTTATTTGGCAGTTGGAGATTTTAAAGCGTGATCAGAGCTGCTTCCTTTTGCCTCTTAATGGCTACGTATACACATGATTTCCGTTTTGCACGCTTCTATAATAATTGTCTTTTTTATTGTGAAAGTTTCATTGGCCTCCTTGTGTAATTATAATCGAAAATCGAGACGTCATTTTTCATGTTTATGTATTTGTATAATGATTTCGGTAAAATTACACTTGCGGCAGCGGCTGATGTTGTCAAAATCTCTTGACAGCTCTTTGAAAACTCAGTTACATACAATGAGACAATAATCTTCTGCGTTTAACATGAAATATTACATTAGCACCAAATGCCGCAGCTGCCGTAAGCTTCATTTCCAAGTAATTCTACGATGGTAAACGTCCATTTTTTTTTTTTTTTTTTTTTTTGTCGGTGGGGATTTAGAAGTGCACATTTGATATATATATATATATATCGTTAGAGGTCCGGCTACGTCAATTGCAAACATTATTAGAACGCATCTGGATCCCGATCGTTACTCAGGAATCTTGTTTTCTGTAACGCAGTGGTAATTCGAAGGAGATTCTTATGAGATTGAATATTTGGAATGGTGCGGTTTTTTGCCATAAAACATCCATTTAATGTAGTTCCTGCTCTGTCTTTAACACGTTTTTGTACGAACCACTGACAATAAGACAGAACAAAATTAGGTCCCCTTCCACTTGCAAAGTATATATATTAGAGGCCCCCTAGGACGAGAGGAACGGGACAACCTAAGAAAAATAGCTTCCGAGATTGGAAGGCCTCAGAACGAGAGGCCAACGGTGCTAAACCGAGGTATTTGGTGGCCCTCCGAGAGGTTCGGGGCGGTTCGCCCCCTCCGCCCCTCCCCCTTAGTGCCGCGGTGGAGTAGCCGAGCGGTCTAAAGCGTCTCGCTGCGGAGCGCGCGGTTGCTCGCCGTGGAGGTTCGAGTCCTCCCTGGGGCATGGGTGTGCGTGTTGTCCGTAGGTTAGTTTACCTAGGCTTAAGTAGTTTGTAAGCTACGGACTGATGACCACGCAGTTTGGTCCGATAGATTTACACACATTTGAACATTTTCCCCCTTAGTCCGCGACTGTCTCGACGACGCCACACACGCGTACGCCCATAATTTGCACCAATAAAGCCTCTTCACAAAAGACGGCACGTCTCTATTGGTTCTTCTATAAGCGAATATCGCGACACCATTGGAGGTGGCATTAACGACGATGGCGCATGAGCTAAGACTCCGTAACGACATGCATGATGATGCATCAAGGTGTGGGGAACCATGTCCTACACTGGTCGTTCTCCTCTGGTTTTCGTCGAGGGAACATTGAACAGTACTTTTTGCTGTACCGCAGATAGTTACACACAGTAAGAAAAAAGGACGAAAATGACAAGCTTTATGAACTGTGATCCTTCTTCAGGTAAGAGAGAACGGGGGGAGGGGGGGGGGAGAAGAAAAAAGGAATGGGAAAGGTAATTCACGATCTAGGTCATGAGCATGGTGTTAGAGGATACTGTATCTCTGACTTCCACAATCCTCATGACCTAGGTCGTGAATTACATTCCCCTTGCTTTCCCATTCCTTTTTTCTTCTCCCCCCCCTTCTCTCTTATCTGAAGAAGGAACACAGTTCCGAAAGATTTTTATTTTCGTCATTTTTTCTTTCTGTGTTTAACTATCGGCAGTACAGCAGAAACGGTAAGTCTGGCCAGCCAATCAATCTCTTATGAAAAATAATGTATCATCTCTGTGGGCAATTACCATCATTAATCGAACATTGAACAGAGCACGGCACATTAAAACCACCATTCAATCTATTTTGCTACCGTTCATGCACCAACAAGGCGATACAGTTTTCCAGTAGCACAGTGCATGTCCATAAGTATCTCGTACCACTCATTGTGCTCTTCAAGGTTTTGGGGGCGGATGAAACGTCCTCTAGCGCGGTCTGCACGAACGGTGCCTGACTGAGATAGGAGGTGGAAACTCCATGGTAGGCCATTCCGTAAGACTACAGTAGGCACCTCTACGATCTTCTCCATGGCAAAATTGCACGTAGCAGTGCTGCAAAAGGAGGGTAAAACGGTACTAGCGTCGTCATTGCGCACGCTCTGGTGATTGTACTCACGTAGGTATGGCTTCTACATCTACTTCTACATCTATATGGGATACTCTGCAAATCACATTTTAAGTGCCTGGCAGACGGTTCATCGAACCACCATTATACTTTTTATCTCCTATTCCATTCTCGAATAGCGCGCGGGAAGAAAGAACACCTGAAGCTCTCCATTCGAGCTCTGATTTGTCGTATTTTATTCTGATGATCATTGCTACCTATTTAAGTCGGAGTCAACAATATATTTTCGCATTCGGAGGAGAATGTTGGCGATTTGAGTTTCGTAAGTAGCGCACGCCTCAGCGATAAGCGCCGTTGTTGTATTGCTTCCCACCCCAGATCCTGTATCATTTCCGTAACGCTGTCTCCCCTGTATCGTGAGAATACGAAACGAGCTGCACTTCTTTGGACTGTTTCGATGTCCTCCGTCAAACCCACCTGATAAGGGTCCCACACTGGGCAGCAATACTCCAAAAAAGGACGGACAAGCTTAGTGCATGGAGTTTCTTTTGTAGCTGTGCTGCATGTTTCAAGGGTCCTGCCAATAAAACCCCATTCTCTGGTTCGCCTTTCCCATGACATTATCTAGTTCTTCTTTCCAGTTTAAGCCTGAAGTAATGGTAATTCCTAGGTATTCTGTGGCATTTAATGCCTTCACTTTGGATTGATTTATCTTGTAAACAAAGTTTAACGGATTTCTTTTCGTACTCATGTTTACGACTTCACATTTCTCATTATTTAGAGTCAATTGCCACTTTTTACACTATAGTGATATCATATTCAGATCGTTCTGCAGTTGGTTTTGATCTTCAGATGATTTTACTAGACGGCAAATGACGGCGTCTTCTGCAAACAACCTAAGATAGCTACTTAGATTTTCCTCTAAATCGTTTATGTAAACAAGGAACAGCAGAGGACCAATAACAGTACCCTGTGGAACGCCCGACATCACCTCTGTTTTAGTCGATATTTTACCATCGATTTCTACGAACTGTGTCGTCTGTGACAGGAAATTCCACATCCAATAACAAATTTGGGGCGATATACCATAACCACGTAATCTTGTGTTGTATACATGCTCAAGAACGTGTCAATAAAAATTCCCTTTGTTGGGTCAACGAATTCATTGCTTTTTTTTTTTTTTTTGCCCACTTTAGGTTACGGTACTAACACTAAAAGTGGGCCTTTTGCGGTCGTGTTTTGACAGCTCGAAATTTAATTGAAAATAACGGCTTAACTATTCATCTGACTCGAAAATTGAATAACCGAATTTGTAGAGGAGAAAATTTTTCTACAACTTTGCTCTCTTATGTTCTTTTTCATCTCTTAGCGTTTACATATATTTGCAAAAATAACGGCGATTTTGGCATGTATGTCTGTCTGTCTGTCCGTCCGTCTGTCTCTCCGTAACGTGTTCCCTGTTTTTAAGACGGACCGTTCAACCGATCAGCACCAAATTTTACAGACATGAGTGCAGGCCGCCAGAAACCAGAACCTCCCGTTTTCAAATTTTTCAGAAAAAAAAATACGGCAGTAATACAAAAAAAAAAAAAAAAGCCGTTTGTAATATAATTGTAATTGCAAACGAACCGTTCATCTGACACGAAAATTGAATAACCTAATTGGTAGAGGAGAAAATTCTCTACAACTTAGCTCCATTATGTTTTTTTCATATCTCGTATCGTTTGAGACAAATATGAAAAAATAACGGAGATTTGACACCCTCCATTGAATTAACGAAAACCAGCCGTTCGGAGATGTCACATGACATTCCTCGCCCAGAACTCTGTATGCCATACGGCATCTTGCGTTACGTATTTGATGATTTTCTTATTGTAACTTACACGTTGTCATTTCAAAGCAATGTCGCACTGAAAAATCAACAAAAACACATCGTTCTAAGTACGATAAATGATAATCTAGTGTCTAGAATAAAAGCGTTCTTGAAAAAGAGACATTTGTTAACTTCGAATATTGATTTAAGCCTAAGGAAGTCCTTTCTGAAGGCATTTGTATAGAGTGTTGCCTTGTATGGAAGTGAAACATGGACGATAAAGAGTGCCGACAGGAGAGGATTGAGGCTTTTGAAATGTGGTGCTACAGAAGAATGCTGAAGATTAGGTGGGTGGATCGCGTAAGTAATGAGGAGGTACTGAACAGAATTGGAGAGAAAAGGAATTTCTGGCATACCTTGACTAAAAGAAGGGATAGATTTGTAGGACACATTCTTAGACATCGAGGAATCGTAAATTTAGCGTTGGAGGGAAGTGTGTGGGGTAAAAACCGCAGAGGAAGACCAAGAGGTGGATAGAGTAAGCAGATTCAGACACATGTAGGTTGCCATTCTTATGTGGAGCTGAAGAGGCTTGCTGAGGATAGGATATTGTGGAGAGCTGCATCAAACCAGTCTCCGGACTGAAGACCGCAACAACAACAGTGTCTACAAATGCCGTATTAGCATCAGTTAACTACGCCATCAATAGTACGAGATTAAAGGACAGCTCTTCGGATTGACAGCCGTAGCGTAGTGGGCATCTCGTTTGGCTATAACGCTAAAGGCCAGTGGTTCGAAACCCGCCATTACCTATATTTTTTTCCTAAAAGGGTTTCAGACACTTATTAATTAATGTTTTATTAGTTAGATCAAAAATGTTTGCCAAAACTTATAAAACTACAAATCTAAAGTGGGCCATAAAAGACTCCCCCAGGAGAATGTAGCTGCCACTATTTTAGTTAGATCCATTGCATAATTGATGCATTTGGGAGGTCAGCTTTCCAGCCTTTGACCTCGTGATGAAAACACTTCCAGATCGCTCTCCCTGACACCGCCGGTGCAGCGTTGGCAGCGCGGCGGTGCGGACGGACCCTGGCTGACGCGCGAGCCCAGTGGCCCCGCCCCCCGCGACAGCCGGACAGTGACGAGCGGCGGCTAATCGCGCGCGATGAGTTAGAGCCCTGCGCCGTAAATATAGCGGGCGGCCTTTCGCAATTAGCGCCGCCGCCGCCGCCGCCGCCATAAATCGCCGCCGGTGTCCTGTGCGACCTGCCGCATTGTCGTCCGGCGGCTTAATTAAGCCGCGCCACCGGCCGCCCTTTGTGCGTCGCGACACACACAGACACAGAAATACTCGCCGCGACGCCACCAGCCCTGCCATGCCGCTTTTTTCCTCCCAAAACGCCGCCTGACTGATCGACCCGACGACACGCGCGAGATCTGCCGTCCCAGGCGACTGGGTGGCCGCCGAGTAGGACGAAATTGACTGAGGTGCCTCTCCGGGAGAGAAGGTACCACTGCAAAGGAGTAGGCCAGTTTTCAACAAGTCTTGTCATAGCTTACGAAATGAAAATGTTCTAATCTTTATAAATATATGGGACTTTCCTCTGTGGTGTCGCACAAGTCTAAAGTGCGCGCCACCTACTTTCGCCGCGCGCCGGCGCGGCGTTCTTACAACGTCAGCCCTCTCCTACAACTCCGCTCATGGCCACCACTGAACGACATCGTTCACTTGGAACTGAGATAGGAACCAGTTAACACTTCGGAATCAGGCACCAGTGAAGACTTGGCTATCGCATAGGCACTAGGCAGGCCTCTAGCTCAACTATGTATCAGCATTCTGCATTACTGAGCTATGTAAAAGTTAAGTATTACTGAGTCTCTAAGAAATATATATCTCGTTCGAATTTACTCTAGTGTTTCTAGTTTCTGCTGTCCCACTGGCTGGTCACCTCCTAGCTGCACAAGCGTACATCCTTTATTCCTGTGTCGGTCTTTCTACTCGGCCACCGACACCTACGACGGAAACGAAACACAAAAGCGGCGACGCGTCTGGGACACAAAATGCTCATCAGTCCCTAGGCTTACAAACTACTTAGCCGGCCGCAGTGGCCAGGCGGTCTACGGCGCGTCAGTCACGTTCTACAGGGCCACTATGGTCGGGGGTTCGAATCCCCCCTCGGACATGGATGTTTGTGTCGTCTTTAGTATAGGTTACTTAATAAGTAGTTTCTGAGTTTAGGGACTGACGACCCCGTAGTTAAGTCCCATAAGCTCTACAAACATTTAAACATTCTTTTGAACAAACAACTCAAAATACACTAAGGACAACAACAAAAACACCCATACCTTCAAATGTTTGGATAGTTTATGGGACTTAACTACGGGGTCATCAGTCCCTAAACTTACAAACTACTTATGAACTGACTAATACTAAGGACGGCACAAATATCCGTGCCCGAGGGGGGATTCGAACCCTCGACCGTAGTGGCCGTGCAGACCGTGACTGGAGCGCCTCAGTCCCCTCGGCCTCCGCGGCTGGCTATTACCCTTGGATCGTGTTGCCGGACCATCAGGCGTTCGAGATCATTGGATACCGGACTATCGGACTTCTAATGAAGCACTGTCTGATAAATAAAACTCAAAAATGGGTGCATACCGCATCAGGGTTTTCATGTCACCTGTGGTAGTCAAGACTTCCCAACAGCCATTCATAAACTCTTTCCATCGAGCTGGATACGCCCTTGATTTTACAATATTCGCCAAATAAAGCACTGCCGCGTATCTTTACTCGAAACCAATCGAGTGGGGGGAATTTCCAGACGGTCGAGTCGCTTTCTCGGAGGAGCGCGACCTGTTGCGAGATCATTATACAAATACATCAACATGAAAAATGACGAATCGATTTTCGATTATAATTATACAAGGAGGACAATGAAACTTACACAATTCAAAAGGTACTTTGACATGGATGCGTGCAAAACGAAAATCATGGTGCTATTTTTTTTTTACCTTATGGTAAAATTCAAATGTTTGGATAGCTTATGGGACTTAACTACGGGGTCATCAGTCCCTAAACTTACAAACTACTTATGAACTACTTACAACTAAAGACGGCACAAATATCCATGCCCGAGAGGGGATTTGAACCCCCGACCGTAGTGGCCGTGGAGACCGTGACTGGAGCGCCTCAGTCCCCTCGACCACCGCGGCCGGCCCCCATACCTCCCACGGCAAGCAGCGGCGCGCTTTGCAGCTAAGCGCCTTAGAACGCTCGGCCACTACACCGTGGCGATTGTTCCCTCTTCTAGAAGTCACGATTATGGGCATTTTCAACATCAAGAGACCGCTCGGTCGAATACTGTCTGTGGTAAAGATCGCAATGAAATGTATTCATTCGATAGCACTGTGGCAGAGTACCACACTATAAATACAAAAGCCACGGGTACCACCTCCCACTTTCTCCTCTAGCAATGTTGCTGATGTGAGAAACCTTTGCCTCTCGCGGGCAAGCGCTCTACCGACTGAGCTATCCGGACACGACTCACGATGCCGCCAGGTTCGAGTCCCGGTTCCGGCACACAAATTTAATCTGCCAGGAAGTTTCATATCAGCGCACACCGCTGCAGAGTGAAAGTTTCATTCTGGAAACATCCCTTAGCCTGCGGCTAAGCCATGTCTCCACCATATAGGTCCCAGGTTCGACTCCCGGCTCTGGCACACAATTTTAATCTGCCAGGCAGTTTCAAATTTAATCGTTTTTATTTTGCATTATATTTCATTTAAATTGATGGACGAAGTTTTTTATGTATTTTTCCGAATGGCACACATTGTTTATTTATGCATTTATTTTTCCTTGGAAGATTAGGGTCTTCAGACCCCCTCTTACAGCTAACGAGGATTACTCAAAGTGAACAATTTCTTTGTACATTACAGACAGTGTTTAATAAAAATATTAAAATAAAAAATAAAATAAAATAAACCAACACAGATTACTACTATAATACAATTGTAACAATAATACATAATTTATCAGAATCAAAAAATATAATAATAATAATAATAATAATAATAATAATAATAATAATAATAATAATAATGACTTTGCAAAGGACATTAAGCATATTTCATATTGTGAACATCAGCCCTATTACGATATGGGAATGGCCTCGTTATGTTCTTACAGACTGTGAGTTATTCACACCAAGCAGAGACATAAGACGAAAGGAGTGTAACAACGGAGCCTACGCCGTCGTTAATATGTAAATTTTGAGTTTCCTCTTGAATGCCGAGTGGTTTACGGTAAGACTTAGAACATATAGCAATGTGTTCCATAATCGTATGGCTGAGATGAACGACATGGAGAAAGATTTAGTGTTGTCTGAAGGTACAGCCAAGATGCTAGATGTATCTGATCTGGTATTTCGGTTGTGGAATGATGATAGCTATTTAATATGAGAAGATAAGTATTGGGGGCACTGGTGGCTAAGAAATCGATGAAGTAAGCAAGCGTTTGAAAATCGCGCGGCCGGCCGCGGTGGCCGAGGAGACTGAGGCGCTCCAGTCATGGTCTGCACGGCCACTACGGTCGGGGGTTCGAATACCCCCTTGGGCATGGATATTTGTGTCGTCCTAGTTCGTCAGTAGTTCATAAGTAGTTTGTAAGTTTAGGGACTGATGACCCCGTAGTTAAGTCCCATAAGCTATACAAACATTTGAAATTTTTTTTTTTAAATCGCGCCACTTATGTGGGCGCATCTAACCTAGTTGAGTATATGAAGGGCTGATATGATCGTACAACGTATGTTAAACACATGCCTAACACAAGCATTCATCACTAGCTCGAGACGTCGCGAATTTTCACTATTTGTGTCGTTTTGAACTACCTCACAGTAGCAAAGATTTGGCAAGATATGCTATTTTCATATGATGTCCGATAGAAAACTGTTTTACAGTTCAGGCAACAAACAAAAGCGAAATATGGTCATTAAGAAAGGTCCCACTGCAAACACAATTTATAAGGAAGTGTACATATATATGCGAGGCGCGTCCAGAAAGTAAGTTCCGTTTGGTAATAAAATGAAATTGTACACAGATACAGAAGAAATTTTTATTCCACAAAATTCCACAACTCTTAAACTACTTTTCCACACAACTGCCGAAATTTTGCAGGCATTTGTCATAGCGTGGCACCAGGTTTTGTATACCTTCTTCATAGAAATCTGCCGCCTGTGTCTTCAACCAGTTGGAAACAGTTTCATTCAGCTCGTCGTCATTGGTCAAGCGATGACCGCCAAGGAAAGACTTGAGATGTAAGAACAGATGAAAGTCGCTAGGAGCGAGGCCAGGGCCGTAATAGAAGGTCAAACACGTCCATGCCAAATCTCCTGTGACTATCCGTCTCAGAGATTCTTCGCCGCTTTCAGCATAACGGGTCAAAAACTGAAGTGCACTGCCCATCCGTTGTGTTTTGTGTTGCTCAGTGAGAATCATTGGTACCCAACTTGAGTAAAGTTTGCGGAATTTCAGTTGTTTGACAATTTCATGCACCGTCCTGCTTCACCTATACCAGGCCATTGTTCAGTCGAAGCTCGACTATGGAAGCCTTGTATACTCTTCTGCACGGCCGTCGATTCTCCGCCGTCTCAACTCTATCCACCATCGGGGATTACGTCTGGCGACCGGTGCATTTTATACCAGCCCTGTTGAAAGTCTGTATGCCGAGGCTGCTGTATTACCCTTGACCACTCGACGTGACATACTCTTGTGTCGGTACGCATGCCGCCTGCGGTCGATGCCCAACCATCCATCTTACCGATTATTTTTTGACGACTCACTCGATCGCCAATATCAGTTGTCTGCGATTGCCTTGCTTCCACCTGGAGTTCGGTTTCGCCGCCTGCTACAGCGGCTCGATTTTACCCTTCCTTCCACCCTTCGGTTGAGCGAAAGCCCATTGCCACCGTGGCATCAGGCCCAGGTTCATACTCACCTTGAACTTAGCTCGCTTCCCAAGGAGAGCACTCCGGATTTGGTATACCGCTCGAGGCTTGTCGAACTCCGTTCGCGGTTCGATAATGTCATATTTATTTACACTGATGGTTCCAAGAGCACTGCCGGTGTCGGATCTGCCTTCGTCGTCGGGGACAACTGTTTCCAATACAAGCTCCCTGACCGGTGCTCGAACTTCACGGCTGAGCTTTTTGCCCTCCACCAGGCCGTTTTGTATACCTGCTGCCACCGCGAACCTTTCTATGCTATATGTTCGGACTCCCTTAGTGCCCTGCAGAGTATTAAGGACCCTTTCTCGAACCATCCTCTCGTGTATCGGATCCAACGCTCCCTCCAGTTGCTAGCAGATGACAGCTGTCACGTTTCTTTCCTGTGGGACCCTGGCCACGTGGGTGTGCCCGGGAATGAGGCCGCCGACATAGCAGCCAAGGCCGCAGCTCTTTTGCCTCGCATGGCTACCTTTTGTATCCCACCGGACGATGTTCAACGGGCTCTTCGCCGGAGTATCGTGTCGTCATGGCACAGTGCGTGGCTTTCATTGTACAACAATAAATTGCGAACTGTCAAACCGATCCCGACCGCTTGGAGGACCTCCTCACGCCCCTCTCGGCGGGAGGAGGTCATTCTGGCCCGGTTGCGGATCGGTCACTGCCGTTTCAGCCACCGACCCTACACCGCTGTGCTCCTGCAGTGAACTGCTGACAGTGCGACATGTTTTACTGACTTGTGTTAATTTTCATCATCTCCGTGTAGCCCTTCACTTTCCGTCTACTCTGGAGGAAATTTTAGCTGATGACACCCGAGCAGCTGCTCGAGTTTTGCGTTTTGTCAACTTGGCCAACTTATCCAAGGATATTTAACCCTTTTAATTGTCTTTTATCTTTCGTTTTTAGTCTCTTGTTGATGTTCTGACAGTCACCATTTTTTTTTTTTTTGAGATTGTAGCGAATCTATGTTCTTGGCTGGGCACTAATGACCATAGAAGTTGTGCGCCCAAAAACCACAAAAAAAGCAAAAAAAAAAAAAATCAATGATCGTGAAATTTGGGGGAAGTCCATAACGGGAGGACTAATTGTAAACCTACGGTTTTGCTGGATGTTATCATCAATCGCGTGAACCAGTTCTTCTGTAACCAAAGGTGGACGCCCACTTCGTTCTTCATCGTGCACATCACTACGCCCGCCATTGAACTGTCGGACCCATCATCTCACCATCGAATCACTCATTGCATTTCGTCCGCCAACATCGCAAATTTGCCGATAAATTTCACCTGATTTTACAGGCGGCGGGATTTTCAATCAACGCCGACATTTCAAACAAGCACAACAAAGCGTACGTTCTTCTCCTTGATACACATCGTCTACACCGCATGTGTGGAACTGCAATCGCAGCGCTGCAGCGGAGAAATTGAAACGGAACTTACTTTCTGGACGCGCCTCATATATATATATATATCAGAATTACTTCTTGTATCATATTCTATCGATTCGTTCCTGAAAACAGTTTTCAGGCTTTGCACTAATTTATAATTAACACTGTATTATAAAACAATATCATCTATTCATAATTAATGCTACATATGGAAATCCGTAATTTTAACATTAAATAATTTTCATTTCTCACTTAAAATTTCCTGGCTGGTAAGCCGTGGTCGATGGATAAAACTCTCCCCTAACGTTTCGTCTTCATCTGCGGAAGACATCTTCTGAGACTAAGTGGAACTGCGATGGGGCCTCGAGGGAGCACCGCATTTATATGCAGTGTAGGGGGCACCACAGTATATCACGTGACGTCGGCTGAGCAACCATCTCTGGTAATTCCAACCTTATTACTAGAAGAAGATCGATTGTCAACGTGCTTGTGCAACGTTGAATTCCAAATCTTATCTAATTTTACACCTTCTTCCTCTCTATTGAAATTATTACGATGTTTGTAAATTTCAATGGCTTCTCTGTATGTGCGAGCATAATAGTGAGAAGTTTTTCATAAAACACTGGTCTCGTTAAATTTACTTTGATGGTCGCCCTCTTTATACACACCCGGTGTATCCAAAGGGTATCGCGCATCTTTTACAGATCTTAAATGTTCTTTAATTTTCCTGGTAAGTCTGGAAATAGTTTCAACCCCATGTTTGTTCAGTACTTTTCCAGTACGATCTGTGACATGACTAATAAAGGGAAGGAACGCTTTCCCTTTGGATGGTTGAGGTTCCTTGTTGTTTTTAGTTTTCGTCGTTGGGTGAAGAACTCTATTTCTCTGGTGGAATAACCATTCTTCTAGGATGTTCGACTTCATCTTGTAAGTAAACCGATTCACAAATTTTATGCGCCCTGTCGAGCAAGGTTTTAATAACTCCTCTTTTTTGTCTAGGGTGGTGGTAGGAATCTTTATGAAGGTAACGATCCGTATCCGTAGCCTTCCTATAAACCTTGTGGCCCAACGTCCCGTCTTCTCGTTTCATACAGAGAAGCCATTGAAATTTACAAACGTTGTAATAATTTCAATAGAAAGGAGGAAGGTGTTAAATTAGACGAGATTTGGAATTCAACGTTGCACAAGCACGTTGACAATCGATCTTTGCAAGGTATCCCGGTAAATTTTAAATAAGTAAGATTTTAATGATAATTTGCAAGGTATCTGAAATAGGTTAATGTTTAATGGAAATTGATCAGCACTATGTACTTGCAAAACTAAACTTTTAAAAACTGAACAATGTGGTGACTACGACCACCGAGGTAAGCCCAAGAAAACATTAATATGCGCAACGGATACGCCCGGGAAATGAGGAAACTCAAATACCTGTATAAAGTACTCCCAAAGGGTACAACGAAACTGATGAACTTCAATCATGAAAAAGGGGAAACAATCTGACTGCGACACAGATAAAAATAAATATTATTTTACCTCGTATCTTCTTATTGCAAAACTGGAAACAGAAAACAGCAATCAGCTGGCGTCATGCAGTATTTTAGTATTAAAATTTTTCAGAAATGATATGTGGGTAGTAATTACGTCCAACAATAATCATAAATGTAGAAAATGAAAGGAAGGGGAAACTAACTACCAATTGAGGACGCAGTACGCAAATTGAATATTAGAAATTATATATTCTTAAATAATATGAAATAGAAAAATATTACGGAAAATTAAATTAACATCATGCTTTACAATAATGGCGTGCTGCAACATATACTAAACAACTGCCTTCTCCAACAGCGTCCTCGCACTACCTCACCCAACAGCTAACTCTCTGCAAAGCTCGCAACTGGCTACTGACTACCCTCTCTCGCAGCCAGAGCGTTTATCTACAATCGAACTTCCACTGTGCCACAAGCTGTGCCACTTACAATATACATCTGTGGTCAGTTTCCATATATACAAAAATTTACATAAAAACCGACTATGTTGGGGCCATAGGGACCTTACATTTTCTTCTAGTAATAAGATTGGCATTACCAGAGATAGTTGATCAGCCGACGTCACGTGATGTACTGTGGCGCCCCCCTACACTGCCTATATATGGGACGCTCCGAAGATGTCTTCCGCAGCTGAAGACGAAATGTTAGGGGAGAGTTTTATCCATCGACCACGGCCTACCAGCCCGGCCGTGAAATCCTACATCTTCTATATCTATAAATGTGAATGTCTGTTCGGTGTACGTTTATCACGTCTTAACCACAAGACAAAAAGCTAAAAATTTGTACAGTTACTAATGTCTACCCGGGAGAGGCTTTAGGTACCGTTTTATGGCGATCGGATAGCTAGTTATGTGAATGTCTGTTCGGTGTACGCTTATCACGCCCGAACTACAAGACGCAGAGACTTAAATATTTGTAAAGTTACTCATTTTTACCTGAGGAAAGTTTTAGGCGCTGTTTTATAGCGATCTGAAAGATATTTAGTATTTTGAAGAATATAACGCGAAATAATAATGATTCCTTGAAAATTATATTTAGTCTTTGAAAATGGTTTTAATGGTTGCATTGTTGCTTGAGGGTTGATAATGATAAAAGGGTGGAGTATATTGGGATGGAAAGTTATCGGTGTATATAAAATTCTACGCTTGTGTGTTAATGTTTCGCTCTGCAGCGAAAACTACAGAACACAAACAAATGGTGTGTGTGTGTGTAATTGTTGTCCGAAGTCTCCTGTTGTACACCATAGCAGTTCCATGCCGACAGCTATAAGGGGGTGGAAGATATGGTGGTTGAAAGTCGTCAAATTATAAAAAAAATTCGGACTGAAGACCAACGATGACGTTTGCGACCCTATAGCAAGGAGGTTACATACAGCGAAACGTGATACCACAGACCATATGTTTGGTCTATACGTGCTACAATATCGTCAGCTCTTTCTCTGTAAGGATAAGCACACGGATACGGAAATATAAGAATAAATAAATAAAGCCGAAAAAAGACATTTCTTTTAATACATTTTGAGTGAAACACACGAGATAATTGTGCAATATTCTGCAAATTTTATTTGTTACTAACCAGTTTTCGGCAGTTACACCATCGTCAGGTAAACACTACAGAGATATAGTTATGCAGCTTAGAAGTTCACAGGTCAAAGATCTTAAGTTGTTGTACAGATTTCTGTATATATACTATCTGTACAACTTAAGATCTTTGACCTATGAACTTCTTTCAATACATTTCTTTTAAAAAATCGATTTGACGTTTCGCTCATTACTTCAAGCGATCGATCTGTAATATTATTACAATCATTATTGTTGAATTTCGTGATTGGATTCTTCGAAACGAGTGCATTTTTACGTGTGATTTCCAGCTAAACGTTAAGTGCATAGACTTCTGCAATGTGATAGGAATATTTTTCAGTTCAGCTTTGTCAGCGACATTTCCTCAAAAATGAGTGAAATTTATTACATTAATTTAATTGTTATTTATACTTCGTAAATAAATGTGCATTGCGTTACTTTACACATATTACATCTACTTTTAATAGATCACATTCAGACAACATGCCTCGGAAAAGGAAACCGTCATTATCAAGAAACACTTTTGGAGCAAAACAAGAGGAAACGAAAATAAAAAAACCGCGCGAGATAAGACGTTCACAAAGGAGAGACGAGAGGACAGCAATGGCGAACGTTGAATCACTATTACAACGTGACAGTAGGCAACGTGAGGACCGAGAGGGAGCGGAGCCGCGGGTTTAAGCTAGTCGTAAAATAAATTTCAGCTAGGCAGAATGGCAGGATGTTTATAGTGCTGATAATGCAGATAATAAATATAATACTTTCCTTAACACATTTCTTCCGCTATTTGAAAGTTGCTTTCCGCTAGAACGCTCAAAACGGGGTACTTACAGTAACAGACAGCCAGGGTGGCTGACAAAGGGGATAAGAGTATCATGTAGAACTAAGCGGGAGTTGTATAAAAATTTTAGAAGCAAGCAGAATGAAGATGCAGTAGCTCATTACAAACAATACTGTAAGGTTCTGAAAAATGTCATTAAGAATGCAAAAAGTATGTGGTACGCAAAAAGAATAGCAAACTCTCGGGATAAAATTATAACTATCTGGTCAGTCGTGAAGGAAGTGTCTGGTCAGCAGCAGCAGGTAGAAGATATAACGTCAGTGCATAGTAGGAATGTTTCTGTTACTGACAAGTTAGATATATGTGCAATATTCAATAATCACTTTCTGAATATAGTAGGGGAACTAAACAAAACTTTAGTTTCTACAGGTGATCATATAACGTTTTTAAAAATGCCTTTACGAGGCTGTTACATGAAATGGTCCTTCTTGATACTTCCATAGGTGAGATTGAGTCAATAATTAAATCACTAAAGACTAAGGACTCTTGTGAATATGATGGGGTATCTAGCAGAATTCTAAAGTACTGTTCTCCATATGTTAGCCCAGTACTAAGCCATATTTGTAATTTTTCCTTTCAGAATGGTCAGTTTCCGAACGGATTAAAATACTCAGTAGTGAAGCTGCTTTATAAAAAAGTAGAAAGGGATAATGTAGACAACTCTAGACCTATTTCTATGCCATCGGTTTTTTCTAAAGTTATTGAAAAGGCTGTATATTCAAGATTAATTGATCATTTCAGTTCACATAATTTATTGTCAAACGTACAGTTTGGTTTTAGAAGTGGTTTAACGACTGAAAACGCTATATTTTCGTTTCTCTGTGAGGCACTTGATGGATTAAATAAGAGGCTACGGACATTAGGCGTCTTCTTTGACTTAACAAAAGCGTTTGATTGTGTTGATCACAATATATTGTTGCAGAAGTTGGAACATTATAGAATACGGGGAGTAGCCCACAACTGGTTCACCTCTTACCTTAATAATGGACAACAGACGTTAATTCTCCGCAGTGTAGAAAATGGCTATGACGTGCAATCCCAATGGGGCACAATTAAGTATGGGGTGCCCCAGGGGTCTATTTTGGGACCACTGCTGTTTCTTATTTATATAAATAATATGTCTTCGAGTATAACAGGTGACTGTAAAATATTTTTGTTTGCTGATGATACCAGCTTGGTAGTGAAGGATGTTGCTCGTAATATTGATACAGTATCAAATAATGCAGTTCAAGAGATAAGTTCATGGCTAGTAGAAAACAAGTTGATGTTAAATCACAGTAAAACTCAGTTTTTACAATTTCTAACACATAATTTGACGAAACCTGACATTCTGATTACACATAATGGGCATGTGATAAGTGAGACTGAACAGTTCAAATTTCTAGGTGTTCATATAGACAGTAAGCTGTCATGGAAAGCTCATGTTCAGGATCTTGTTCCAAAACTAAATTCTGCTATATTTACCATTAGAACAATATCTGAGATAAGTGCTTTTTCAACACGAAAAGTAGTCTATTACGCTTACTTTCACTCACTTATGACGTACGGCATTGTTTTTTGGGGCAACTCGCCTGATGCAAAAAGGATATTTCTGGCTCAAAAACGGGCGGTTCCAGCAATATCTGGTGTAAGTTCGCGAACGTCATGTCGACCCCTTTTCAGTAGTCTGGGAATTTCGACTCTGGCGTCACAATATGTTTTTTCTTTAATGTCGTTTGTTGTTAATAATATCAGCTTATTCCTACGAGTTAGTAGCTTTCACTCGGTGAATACTAGACAGAATGCTAATCTACATTTGCTTCACACCACCTTAACACTTGTGCAGAAAGGAGTACAGTATTCTGCGGCATCCATTTTCAATAAGCTGCCACAAGAACTAAAGAATCGTAGCACTAATCCACACGCTTTCAAATCTAAATTGAAGAGTTACCTCATGGTTCACTCCTTTTATTCTGTCGAGGAACTCTTAGAAAAGTTAAACAATTAAGCTAATTTATTTTTTCTTTATTGATTCTTTTCACTTTGTCTTAAGATTGTCATGTGCAAAGGACTATTTAAATTTTTCTATTACCATTCTTGTTTAACAATTAATGTATTGACTTGTTCCATGACCATGGAGTCTCACTCCTCAATTGGGTCCTATGGAACAGAAAAACCAGTAAAAAATAAAATAAACGTGAATGTATTACTGAACCCCTAGTTATTTTAAGGTGCAAACACCTCCTGCCGGTTGCGGCCCACAGGTTGAAGACCACTGGTCTACAGTGCTTGTACCACAGCGCTCCTGTAACCAGCGGCGCGTGGTGTGAAGCGCATACGCGGCAGAGCTGGGACGGCAGAAGAAGCGGCCGCCGCCCCCGCCGCCCACGCCGCCAATGTGGGCGGCTGCCGCGCGCGCCGCGCATATCGCGGACCGCCGCCCCCACTGCCGCCCCGCCGCCCCCAGCGCCGGCCAAACGACTCCATCGCCCGCTCTGCCGCCGCACACGCCACGCTGCGGCGCCCCTAATTAACCACTCATTTCTGGCGGCGTTCCTCTGGCACGGAGCGGCATCTCGCGGGCCGAGACTACCTCCCACTCGCAGAATTTCATCACTTGCAATGCTGCCGGTCGCCAGCATTCACATCACACAGTGCACATCGCTTAACCCCTTCCTCCCGGTGTTGCCATATGGCACATCATCTTGAAAGACGACTGTCTGCCGTATTCCCTAGGTTTTTACCCTCTCGTTCGGAGGCATGATGAATGGCATTTCATTTCATGTTTTTAAAATGTTAGTTTCTGTAATATTGCTGGGATTTTGATTATGCTAATAATTTATCACTGTGTCTGTGTTTTTAAATGTTACTGTCTGTAATAATGTGTTAATATTGCTGGGATTTTATTATGCTAATTATTTATCAATGTGTGTATGAATCTGGCAATATGAACGCTTTCTCCATGACGCCACTGTCCCTGTGAGAATATGTACTTGCTTTATTCTGTACGCATATATGAGCATCTTCTAGCATGAGAGTCTGAGTGTATGTATGATAATTTTCCGCGTCGGCTTCTGGCTGCTCGCTACTTGTGTTCTCTGGCTTTGTATCAATATGTAGTCGTTACCAACCTTGGCTTTTGATGCTACTAAAGAGGTTTCTCCACACTTTGTTTACAAGTTGTGTTGGCTTGGCAATGCATAGTTAGTGAGCCTCAGTTGGACGTGCGAGTTTAAGCTTTCCCCCCCCCTGGCTTTTCGTGGGTTTCTGGCCACTGGTGGCGGACTCGTGCGCCATCTGGTCATTCTGTGGCTGCGCTTCGAGCTGGTAAGACGTTCTGGATTTTCTTTCCTCCCTTGAGATGGTAGCAATTCGTTGTCTGGTTTGTTAGTCTTCAGATCTTAGGTTCATATTTCGGGTACGTTTCTCAGATCATGTGCGGAACTGTATTAAATTACATTTCAGTGATTTTGCATAGGTAAAGGCGGTGAATATGCAACTAATTCGGTTTGATAATGGCTGGGAATCGGTAATCTGTGTGAGACTAGCTGGCGGTGTATGAACTCTGTTCAATTTATTTCTAGCTTTGTGGAATGCAACTAAAATGCGGGAATATTTTTATTCTGTGTAGTGCATGTGAAATATTCTAAACCATTTTCTCCTTCCATGAGTAATATGTACTCCATATGGGGTGTTCTTGGAACAAAGCCTTCAGCTATCCCTGTGTCTGTTTCTATGCCCTTCAGGCAAAAATAATGGATGTATCTTCCTGATTTCCATAAGTACTTCGCGATCTCCTCTCCGTCTGTTTTTAAATTGTTGTTTCGACCTATGAACTTTACTTTTCTTGTGTTGTGTGGTACATCCTGGTACGCTGAATTTCGCCTACAATAGCGGCGCTTGCTTTGGCTTCCTGTCAGCACACTGAGTTGGGTAAGTTCCGCTTTTCTTCGCGCATGTGATTGGCCGAATGCTTGTTGATTGTAAATCCTTCCTCCAACGGTGTTCAGTTCAGATTACTTTCAGTTATTTTAATTGGGGATGCATTTTTATTGTTTAACAAAATTGGTGCCACCATTTGCTCATGTTTGAAGTGAATAAATAATTTATAATCTTACCCTAATTATGAATATTAGTTAATGAATACCTTCCCTTTTTTATTTAATGTTGTTTTTCACCAGTGCTGAGAACAAATTCAGATGCATATTATCATATTTTTAATTCCGTTGCGCCATAAATGATCTCACAGCCATCTTCATGAAAGGGTTTAGTTCGGGGTGGCTAGTATATTAATGATTGTGTGTAATTCTCGTGATCTACGACGTATGTTGGGCACTGTCTCTTTGTCTTCCTGTTGCTAAAGTAAAGTTTGAGTCAGTTCTAAATTCTGGGCCGCTTCATGTCTAAGTTGGAGTACAATCAGAAAGACTTTCAAATTATTATATGAAGGTAAAAGAAACTAACTACTTTGAAAATTACATTATTGTCAAATGTCTAAATTAAACAGTTTGAAAATGACGTTAGCTACGACATATCCTGCCCAGTCATGCTAAATGGAGTCATCCAAAATTCCCCCCGAATCTATCGGACCAAACTGCGTTGTCATCAGTCCGTATCTTACAAACTACTTAAACCTAGGTAAACTAACCTAAGGACAACACACACACCCATGCCCCAGGGAGGAATCGAACCTCCACGGCGTGCAACCGCGCGCTCCGCAGCGAGACGCTTTAGACCGCTCGGCTACTCCACTGCGGCTATGGTTATTGTATAGACACCCTAATCTCCTTCTCCTTTTCACTCTTTACCGCTCTCCCCCTTCCCAATTCCTCTGTCAATCTCTTCCTCCTCTACCCTATGTCTGTCCATCACCTTCTTTCCACTCCCAGAACATCTATGTATCTCCTCATGATCTCATATCCCTCCTATCTGCGGTATCTCCTCCAGATATTAATTCACAGTTTGCGAGAAGTTCCGACTTCAGCAGCTCTTCTTTAGTTGGACTACCATTTTGTAATATAAGACAATTTGTGCCGGACCGGGACTCGAACCCGGATATCCCGCTTTTCGCGGACGGCTGCCTTAACCTCTCGGCAATCCGAACACGTTCCCCGGCCAGACCCAAACTTATATTTGTTATACTTGCCTACTCCTCGCATCCTGGAAGTAACAGGTTAAAAAATGTTTGTAAACCTCTTGGACCAAACTGCTATGGTCACACTCCCTAAACTTACAAACTACGTAAACTAACACCAAGCACAATACACACATATTTTCGAGGGAGGACTCGAATCACCGACGGCGAGCAACAGCGCGCTCCGCAGCAAGGCGTCTTAGAGCGCTCGGTCAATCGACCGCAGCTAAGCAACATTTAAGGACAGTCGTGTTTTAATTAGCTGAAAGCAGAATATCGTTAATGAGATAATTCCCCGCCGTAGATAACTTCGATTGTAAGCAGTTTGAGAAGGAGACAGTGTCACCTTGGTGTCACATATCTTAAAGTAGTTTTATCGTAAGAAAGAATTCGTTGCAAGAAAAATAGAGAGACCACGTATCGGCCACCAACGCTCAACCACCTCCGAGAATAACGCGACTCGTGTGGCATCACTCGCATGCACTTACAGAGGCGTTTGCTTCTGTGCTGTGTGAGTCAGCAACGACGGTCCGTTTTCGATGCCGTTGGCGACTTTACTGTTATTGCCGTTACTATTCATTCATCCGCGATTTTCTCGATGAATCTGTGGAGGAAGGAAGGAAGGACGCTTAGGGTTTAACGTCCTGTCGACTGCGTGGTCATTAGAGGCGGCGCTTACGCTCGAATTTTTGGGTAACGATTTGGCAGGAATTCAGTCGTGTCTTTTGAAAGGAACCATTCCAGCGTTTGTCTGGAGTGATTTCAGGAAATCACGAAAAATCTAAATCTGGATGGCCGGAAGTGAATTTGAACCACCGCCCTGCCGAATGTGATGAATCTGTGAATTGGTGCGCAAGTAATCCTTATTACTTGCAATAATTTATTATAAAATATACACTATAGTTCGATTATGATGGAATTATTAAATCATTCACACAGAAGGACAATGCAAACAACCAACCTTCATTTGATGCTCGCACTAATTCCCAAATTGAGGACATACTAATAGACATAGCTGGTGTAGTGTAGGAACTGAGAGCAAAACAAAGACGTCGACAGGTCCTGATAGGGTACCAGTCCCGTTTTACAAAGAGTACTCGGCGGCATTGGCCCCTTAAGAAGCTTTCATTTATCGCGAATCTTTGTTCCAGCACAGACTATCAACCGACTGAAAAAAGGCAAAGGTAACTATTGTGTATAAGGAAGGCAAAAGAACTGACGCACGAAATTACAGACCTCTATCATAAGCATTAGTTTGTTGTTGAAGTCTCGAACATATTCTCAGTTCTAATATAATAATTATAATTATAAAGCATCGACCGTGCGAAACTTAGCTTGCCCTCTTCTCTCATGACAACTTGCGTGCTGTGGATGAAGGGCAACAGGCAGACTACATATTTCTCGATTTTTCGCGTTTGACACGGTAGGGCACTACAGACTGCAAACGAAGGTACGAGCTTATGGAATAGATATCCAAATATGTGAGTAGCTCGAAGACTACTTAAGTACGTTGTCCTCGCTGGCGAATGTCAATCAGAGTCAGGAGTGCCGCAGGGAAATGTGCTAGACCCGCTATTATTTTCTATCTACATAAATGAACTGACGAACAGAGTGAGTTGCAATCTGCGGCTATTTGATGATGCTGTGGTGTACAGGAGGGTGTCGCCATTGAATGACTATAGTAGGATGCAGGATAACTTGGACCAAATTTCTAGGTGGTGTAAGTTATGGAAACTAGCGCTGAATGTAGAAAAATGTAAGGTGATGCAGATGAGTAGGAGAAACAATCCTGTAATGTTGTAACGCAGAGTTAGTCAGTATTTTGCCTCACAGAGTCCCGTCAAATATCCAGGCGTAACGCAGCTCACAGCGATATGAAATGGAACGAGCATATAAAGACAGTCGTGGGGAACGCGAATGGTTGACTTCGGTTTATTGGGAGAATTTTGGGATGGAGACCGCATATGAAACGATTTGTACGATCCCATTTTGAGTATTGCTTAAGTGTTTCGGATCCCCACCAGATCGGTTTATAGGTGGACACAGAGGCACATTTCAATGGCGGGCGGCCAGGTTTGTAAATGGTAGATTCTATCAAGGCGCGAGTGTTGCTGAAATGCGGTAACTCAAATGGGAGTCGCTGGAGGAACGGCGACATTCTTTTGCAGAAGCACTGCTGAAAAAATTTAGAGGGTGGAATCTGATGCGGACTGCAGAACGAATCTACTGCCGGCAACCTACATTTCTCGTAAAGACCGCAAAGATATGATCATAGAGATTAGGGATCGGTCGGATCCATAGAAGCATTCGTTTTCTCTCGTTCTATATGGGAGTGGAACAGGGAAGCAAGTAACTAGTAGTTGTACTGGGTACCCTCAGTCACACACTTTTGAGCGGCTCGTGGAGTATGTATGTAGATGTAGAACCGTTGACTTCATCTCGAACACAGCAGCAACTCACATGCGGATGGTTCTTGTAGGCGGGAATGGCGGAGCAGTTCCAGGCGTCCTGTCAGAGACTGCGAGGCCGCTCCTGCCGGAGGTTCGAGTCATCCGACGGGCAAGGGTAGTATGTGTGTCGTTACGTTAGTTTAACTAGTTAGTAGGCCTAAAGACTGATGACCATAGCAGTTTGGTCCCATAGATTTACAAATATTTGAGCATTTGACCTGGTATGTGTAGAAGCACGCAACGTATGTTTTCACCATGCTTCACACTGACAACGTGGTTTTACGAGCTTCACAATTGAGCCCACTTAACATTTAAAAATGCAGACTCTTAGTCCATCAAATTAGTGGTAACCAAGCATATTTCAAAAGATTTTGAAAGGTTGGTACGCTAAATCGATAAAAAAAAAATCAAGGAATTAACTTTGATAGAATCTTCCCGCGGTGGTACTGATTTCCGGTGTTTTATTAAAAGAGGGGCGTTCTGCGGGCGCTTTTGATAAAGTTTCACCTGTCAGCACAAATATACGTGGGGGCGGGGGGTTGTTGGGGTACGGAACACCTGTGATGGACAACATCTAGTTATTAGTACGGAGTAGGTGGATTTTGATAGCAGCTGCAACTCTGAGTAACAGATCCGTTGCGTGCTTTTACAGTGCACAATGGAATGTTATCTCTTCATGTAACAAAACATAAGCCAATTACTGCAACTATGGGGCAGCTATACATTTAATCCTCACTCTCCACATAACGGGTCAATTATGTTGAGATATGGCGATTTTTCTGTGCAGGAAATGAGCTGCATAATTTTCAGTTGTTGTGCAAAGGACGCTTTGGCTGTCCGTGTGTGAGCGTATAAACATTTTACAATCATTCAGAATCTGTTAGTAACATGTTAGTCATAGTAAGCAGTTTGTTGTCGAGAATAGTGAGATATTAGTTAGTAATTATCCTATCAGCGACGGTAATGATAGGCAAAAGTTGAGTATCACGATGTCGATGTACAAATAATGGCGGAACCTCCATGCTTGACTGCAGGAAACGGGTATGTCGTATCGTAAGCTTATTTTGGAGTTTCCTATACTTAAATGCTGACAAGACGTTCCAGCTTGGCGGGCGACATGAAACATTTATTTTACAGAAATTCACATATCGATTCCGTTCCTATGATGGAACATCATCACTGCAGATTGCAAGTCATGATGAGTCACACTCTGCATAAAACATTTGATGGTCAGAACAAGTTTAAACTTGTGACGTGTATCAGAAAAAAACGGTTTAGTAATTTATGAATTTGACCATGAAATGTTTTATGCAGAGTACATAAGTCATCATGACGTGCAATCTGCACTGATGATGTTCCATTATGGGAACGAAATCCATGTGTGAAACGGTTTATTTCATTTCAATATTGTGTTGGGCTGGCACAATCTCCATAATGGAATCAAATTACAATAATTGTTGATATTTTTAGTAAGAAATGTAGACGATGTTTCTTGACATCTTAGCAAATACTTGCAGTCATCAAGTGTAGACGCTTTATAATCGTGGCATCTGTTCCTCCGTAACTTTGCTTTGGATTCCGTAATCAAGGGTTTCAGATGTTCAAATGTTTGTTAAGATTATGGGACTTAATGGGACTTAACTGCGGGGTCATGAATCCCTAAACTTACAAAATACTTATGAACTAGCTTATACTAAAGACGGCACAAACATCAATGCCCGAGGGGGGATTCGTACCCCCGACGGGGAACGACCTCGCGCATCGCAATGGGCTCGGCCGCTTCACCGCGGCGATCAAGGGTTTATGAACTGTAGTCCTTCCATGAATAGTTAACTCCAGCAGTACTGTTTTTATGGAAACCGTATTTTTTTACTTGCCCCCCTATAACCCATCCTACGACACGCCAATAAAAAAAAAAAAATAAAAAGAAAAAGAAAAAAGGGGGGAGAAACTTCCGAAACAAGTTGCACCTCTGCCTAAAAAAGATAACCTTTTGCAGTCCTTTGCTGTCTTTAACAAAACAAAACCTTGTGTGTAGAAAAAGTCGTGTCTCCGATAACTAAGGGACCTTCAGTCAGTGAACGTAAGGGGTAAAATAAAACCATAGGCATAAAACAAAAGGAAATAAAGGGGAAATAAAGGCTCCCTTTAGAATAATAAAATTGGAAACTAGAAGTATTTCTAATTAATACGAACTTCCTCAGTACGAAACTCAATGATTTGCCTGGAGTGATTTAGGGAAATCGCAGAAAACCTAAATCTGGATGGCCGGAGGAGGATGTGAACCACTGTCCTTCCGAATACGAATCCAGTGTGTATACACGTACACAGAAATCGGCCGTAGCGCAGCATGTTTTGCTAAGAGGGTGACCATCAAATTAAATTTAACGAGACCAGTGTTTTCGCAAAAACTTCTCACTATTATACTCGCACATACAGAGAAGCCATTGAAATTTACAAACATCGTAATAATTTCAGTAGAAACGAGGAAGGTGTTAAATAAGACAAGATTTGGAATTCAACGTTGCACAAGCACGTTGACAATGGATCTTCTTCTAGTAATAAGGTTGGCATTACCAGAGATAGTTGCTCAGCCGATGTCACGTGACATACTGTGGCGCCCCCTACACTGCCTATATATGCGACGCTCCCTCTATGCCCCATCGCAGTTGTCACTCAGCCTCCGAAGATGTCTTCCGCAGCTGAAGACGAAACGTTAGGGGAGAGTTTTATCCATCGACCACGGCCTACCAGCCCGGAAATTTTAAGTGAAAATGAAACCATTATTAATAACAACCTTCTATGAGATATAGAAAATAACGAATAAACAAAAAGAAGTGCACTTTTCGTAAACACTACCACTAGATGTTAAAATTATGAAGTATTCGAACACAACGGAAAAAAATAAATGCATGTGACGACAGGGTTCGAAACAGTGACCCCAGCAGTTGTAAGACCAGAACGCTACCACTTTATTTATTTATTTATTGGGGAGGGGGATGTAGTTCAGTTCATTATGGTCGCTGATCGTGTTTGTTCGCTGTCATTCGTTAAGTTCCTGACCCAGTTTTTTCATTACACAGAGGCGGTCAGCCCCTTGAACGGGGGCGCTGAGACACGGCCCATCTGAGCTACACGGACAGGTGCCGCAACTGTTGTCATTAATAGTACTTACGTGTACTTTGCAAAACTTCAAAGTCTATTTTCTCGAGAATTTTTTACAGTTGCGTCGAATGGCTTTGGCTGATTGTTATTTGAACTTGACGTATCATATAAAACATTCTAAAATCCGAGCCATGTGGTCTCCTTCTGGGACGTGAAACGAATACATATGAGTTGTTTAACAACCGGGTACTTATGCGCTGAGCTCCGCAGCATTGGTAACACGCGACAGCACGCATATGAGTGGTTGTATAAATGGCATCACAGTATTCAATCCTGTTTCCCCAGGAAGTGGCAGAGCTTTGGAAAGCAAAAGGGAATGTTTCGTTACAACGAGTACTTTACAGGTATTTAAAATCCGTGGCCTCAGGCATAGCACACTAATATTCCGTAATTACACGTCTTTTCGGCGATACAGGATTACTGCGTGTTGGGTATCAGGAATTTAAGCTTTTTTTGCCTTTTTTATATTTGTTCGATCATTCCAATATCAAGTGTAATTTTTTCAAAGGTATTCCCGTGTGTGACACAGAATACGTGCAACTGTAGAATGTCGTTCGGTCGGCGCAGTTGTGCGCGAATAAATCAACTCTCCGCGTTCCGAAAGCGCGCGCGGAATTTGGCAAGATGCGGGAGGCGGCGTGAAACATTCGGACTCTCGCAGTTTTCTGAATAGGGAGGGAGGGGGGGGGGGGAGGGTGGGAGAGGCACGCGGTGGGGCGCGCGGGCATGAGCGCCGCAATGCAGCCGGCCTCGCATCGCGTGCATTCTGCGCTGCGCTGGGCTGGAGAGCGCCGCACACACCAGGGGCAAGGGCCACGCCCACAGGGGCCGCTACCAGGAGAAACCGAGTGTCTCTCAACAACATCACTGTCGCAGACGCCGTTACCCCTCAATGGACCCCTTACCCGAATACAAAGCAAAATGTTCAAATGTTTGTAAAGCTTATGGGACTTAACTACGGGGTCATCATTCCTAAACTTACAAACAACTTATGAACTACTTACGAACTAGGACGGCACAAATATCCATGCCCGAGGGGGGATTCGAACCCCCGACCGTAGTGGCCGTGCAGATCGTGACTGAAGCGCCTCAGTCCCCGCGGCCACCGCGGCCGGCGTTACCATTTCATAAATGACTCTTAATGTCATTTCATTCTGACCTTTTGACACTAGGCATTAAATAAATATTAACAGCACGGCTGAACCAGTACTGTCTTGAAAACGTATTTCACAGAGGTCTTGGCCATTTCTGTTAGGATCCTCCCCCCAAAGAAGTAAAACATCGGCTGCGTTTGTTGCTTTTTGGAAAGAATGCCCAAGACAGTCCACTGTCTAATACTTTGTCTGTGAGACAGGAAGACAAAGCAACACTTCCTGTCATCTAGTCTGCTGTGCGGAATTTTACCGGATATGTCGGATGCAATGGCCATGTCAGATGGAGAAGCAGGGATCCAGGAAATAAGTTTTAGTTGTGAGGCTGCTGCACCGTCTGATGTGACAGATGTTGAATGCCCAGCTTAAGGATTCAGATATCTGGCAGGCTACATTGTACGCCGTGTTGCGAAATATGACACCGCACTGGGGGTGTCGTCTAATGAACTACTTTGTCCTCCTCCAAAACACCTCGCACAATACGGGTGGATAGAATTTTTATCACGAGGAGGTTTGTTAGTGCTGAGTAGGTGCGACAGATCTCAAAGTTTGAGCTGCTGTTCAGCGAGATTAGCGGAAGTGATATACTTTCAAAAAAAAAAAAAAAAAAATTATTTCTTAGAGATTAGCCGACACAATTTCGCTGAAATATCCTCACGTGGCGCCGGAAGTCATGAAAATATTCTTATGGACCCCAATTTTTATTCGTCTGCGCTGCCTCAACATGAAGCTGAAGAAAGAGAAAGCAGTGGCACCACAGAGGTGAAAATCACGTCAGTGGCATTCTTCGGCTGTCGGGAGGATTTAACGAGGTGTGTAACTGCAATAAGCAATGCGTAAACAGTTTCGTGTGTTTAGTGGTTTTCTACGTAACGGCAAAGTGCCGCTGAGCCAATGACGTAATTTCAACGGCCAATAGCAGGTCGTTTCGCTTCGGGTCCAACCTTTTATAGAATAACCTTGGTCATCAAGACAGGAGTGAGATAGGGAGATGGCCAGTCACTCATTTTATTTAACGCACTATTAGAGAAAATAATCAGGACATGGGGCAAATGAGTCAATGGGAAAATACAAAAATAGAACCATCAACATAAAATGTCTGGCTTTTGCCGATGATATAGCCACCATAACGAATAACAGAAAAGAAGCCCTAGAGACACTACATGAAATCGCAGCCAGAACAGTGCGGGGTGAAAGATCTGGGTGAGAGTTTAAATAGGGAAAGTTTAATTTTAAAACTCACAACCACTACTGCGAACCAAATTCCTAAACATGCAAAAACACTGGAACTGTGATTGCTACTGTTTGACTCGTTTTCTAGGGGATGATATCACACGTTCGCAGCTTTTCTTCCCTGCACATGATTAACAAAAAAAAAAAAAAAAAAAAAAAAAAAAAAAAAAAAAAAAAAAAAAAAAATTCATAATAAAGTCAAGTTCACGTGAGAAAAGGGTGTACTAACTACTATTTTTGAAAAAACGTGAAAGTTCACTTTATGTTGTTTATTTCACAATCTTAGAACCCTGTGGCTGATACGTCTGTACGTCGACACATTTACTTGATAAAGTTACAGCTCGTGAGCCCCCAGACAAAATGAATATTTGTCGCAAATTGTTTCCACACCATGTGCCTGTCTCAAACACCGTTTATGTTCATGCCTATGCGACGACACGTCGACACAGAATGTAGGCCCTCCGATATACTTGGTGCAGTCTACGACGAGCAACCACACCTGGCAATTGCTACACAAAAGTCTATAGTCTCCACCTGGAGACCACCGTGCAGAGCGCCGCCGCCCGGCCAGCTACACCACTCGCTCCCGGCACACTACCTGGGCAGCGAGCGCGCGCCAAAAGCCCACACTGCCGGGTTTTTTCCCTACGTCATCAACTTTCCCAAGTGAGCTGTTCTAACCGACTTGCCAACGTACAGCGCTCAGCCAATACATTTCTAAAACTTTACTTAAAATCAAAATAATTACACTACACATTAATTAAATGTCTACTTAGATTTTTATATTGGTATAAACATCCTTTTCACTATTTTTTATAACCGTGGAATTTCTTATATCACAGATAAGTGATTTAACTGAATATTTCAAGATAAAATACAGAAGATTAATTGAAAATAAAATGAGAAATAGTTAATATATCATTTTTATAAACAAACATTGCCATGCTAGTTGTGTAACTGCCTTGTGTTCATTGGTAATTTATTACTTTTCATATAATAAAATTATGTTTTCACTGTCAATTAAACATATTACGTCAGATGTGACTATATCAGCTAATTTATTTTTACAAGAAAATTCAAATGACCCCTCACCGGAAACGAGCCTGGAAAATCCTAAGTTGGAACAAGCCACCAACGTCGGCCTGCTCGCCGGTCTCCCCTCAGCTACAAACACACAGCAAATCTCAACGTGGAGAATTTCTGCCTATGGCCTAACTATAAATGTTGTCACCCAACTGCGTACATACATTGCTACCATAATTATTAAGATTACAAATGTGTAACATTTGGTGCATTGGCATGGTCAATGTTTGCAGTGAACTTCATACTGTTTAATTATAAATGCTATTAATTACCAATATTTCTTATGGGCGGTAATCTCGCAAGACATAGACAATTACAGACATCATCAGAAAAAGAAGGGCAAAGTTCTATGGCCACATTTATAGGATGAATGAAAATAGGCTGATCAAGAAGATTTTTAACATTCTGATGAGTAATACGATATAAACTAACTGGGCAAAGGAAACCATGGAAGACCTCAAGAAACAAAATATCTCTACAGAAGACATAATAAACAGAGAAAAATTCAGGAAACAAATTCAAAGGAACACCAAAAGGGAAGAAACCAGGAAAGAAGTGGACAGAAGAGAGGAAGAAGAAACACAGTGAATATTTTAGAGGTTTTTGGGAAGAGAAAAGAGAGACAAAAATTGATTGTGTTTAAAAGCTCTCCTAAATGGGGAATTAACGATAATAACAATTCATTTGTTGAGGAAACAACTGACTGCATTAGGAAGAGAGAGAGAGAGAGAGAGAGAGAGAGAGAGAGAGAGAGAGAGAGAGAGAGAGAGAGAGAGAAGAGATTGTTTGACATAAAATGCTTGTTAAGCTTATCGGACTTAACTGCGGGGTCATCAGTCCCTAAACTTACAAACTACTAATGTACTACCTTATACTACAAACAGCACAAGCATCCATGCCCGAGACGGGATTCGAAACCCCGATGGGGAACGGCCTAATGCATCGATTCACAGCACCTCAATGCGCTCGGCCACTCCGCCGCGGCAGAGAAAGAAAAGAAACAAACATTATGACTAGGAAAATACAAATGAAACATTTATGAAAAAAAGTCGTAGTGCTAAAATACTCGTGAAGTTTTCAGTACATGAAATACACTGCATTACAAACAGGTTAGATCACTCTTACAAAATAAAAAATAAATACTTAAAAAAATGCCAAATTAAACGTACAAAAAATCCCCAAGACTTGGCAATCTTTTACAGAATCTAGAAATTTAGCTCGAACATCAGTGGGAGAAGCTTACAATAGTTACGACCACGAAACCCTGTCACGTCATTTGGTATAGAATCATAAGAAATTCTGGTCGTATGTAAAGTATACCAGCGGCGAAAAACAATACCTTCATTACACGATAGAAATTGTGATGCTACTGCTGATATTTCTGCTAAATCAGCTTTCCAATGAACCTGCAGTATTAAAGTAAGTTTTGCCGCGAACTATTAGAGAATAGAACTATAGAGAAATATCAAAAAAGTGGTTCGATGAACCCTCCGTTATGTACTTCACTGTGACTTGCAGAGTATTAATGTAGATGTAAATGTAAATGTAATTAGACCAAAAGATGGAACAGAACAACTAAAGAAACTGCATACATTACGCTTGTCCTTCCCTTTTTGGAGTATTGTTGGCAGGTCTGGGAACCTTACCAATTGGGTTTCACGGAAGACATCGAAACAGTCCAAAGAAGTTCAGCTCGTTTTGTATTGTCACGATACAGGCGAGACAGCGTCACAGAAATGATACAGGACCTGGGATGAGAATCATTACAACAACGGTGTTTATCGCTGCGACGCGGTATACTTACGAAACTCCAATCGCCAACATTTTCCTCCAAATACGAAAATGTATTGTTGACTCCCACTTACGTAGGTAGAAACGATCATCAGAATAAAATACGGAAAATCAGAGCGCGAACAGAGAGATTCAGGTGTTCTTTCTTCCCGCGCGCTATTCGAGAATGGAATGGTAGATGAATAGTATAAAGGTGGTTCGATGAACACTCTGCCAATCACTTAAATGTGATTTGCAGAGTATCCCATGGAGATGTAGATGTAGAAAGAGTGAACGTATTGGGAAAAGAGAGAGAGCAAAGAGAAGAAACAGATATCAGGAGTATTGGAAACTACGAATGAAACAATTATGAAAAAAGGGGGTATTACTAAAAGACTGGCGAAATTTTCAGAAGAAATTATTCTGTGACACGAAATACAAGTTATTCCACAACGTGCTTCAAGATTAGAAGTGATTATATTTATGGTTATTTATACCTAGAAATGTGCTCCAGGACAGACAGCATACTGCACCAGACTTGTTTGTGCACAACGTTTTTGTAAACCCAGACCTTTCTTTAAACATGTGTAAAAAATCATAGAGGCACATTATGATGAGTCCTCAGGGCTAGAAATGCTTTGTGTACCAATAAAACACAATTTTGGGACTTAAGGCGAGGACTTTTAAGGTTTTCGCAGCTGGTTCAGTTCAGATGTTTGTTAAGCTTATGGGACTTGACTACAGGGTCATCAGTCCCTAAAATTACAAACTACTTATGAACTACCTTATACTAAAGACGGCACAAATATCCAACCCGAGGGGGGATTCGAACCCCCGACCGTAATGGCCTTGCAGACCGTGACTGAAGCACCTCAGTCTCCTCGGCCACCGCGGCCGGCTCGCAGCTGGTGATTGAATAATACTACTGATACCTGATACATGGTAATAACGCCGTAGTGCGGGGCATGATTCTCTGCCTCATATTTCATCGTCCACTGCTGAAGACATCATTGAAAGCTTCTGTGCTTCCCGCTTATTCCAGCACAGCAAATCGAGTTGTTTGTGGCTATTCATGCAACGGTCGGTTCGTGACGTCACGACACCGCCGACTACGATCACGGTGTACAACTTGTGATAAAGAGTTGGTACTATTGATTTTTTTTATCACTGACTGACACCATTTATCTAATGTAATTCTTAGTTTCTACCAAATTGCTTTAGTTCTAATGAATTTCTATGGCTTCTCTCTACATCCTAGCGTTGTAATTCCTTGTTCTTGCTAGACCTGCGGTATCAGATAATCGTATTTTATGTGAAAAGAAAAGAGAAGAAACAGGTTCTAGAGCATGTTCTGCTGCCGCCGATTTATCCATCTGGCTCAGGCAAACATTTCTTGTGTGCTTCCTTAGGCAGATGTCAATGTTACTTTTATAGTCCCTGTGCATACTTGATAGCAAGAAAATGTTCAAATGTTTGTAAATCTATCGGACCAAACTGCGTCGTCATCAGTCCTTAGCTTACAAACTACTTAAACTAAAGTAAACTAACCTCCCCAGGGAGGACTCTTAACCTCCGACGACAAGCAACCGCGAGCTTCCCCGCTCGGCTACTCAACCGCGGCACTTGATAGCAACTGCAACGGATTTGATACGTTCCTGTGCGGGGTTTAAATACCGGGTGATCAAAAAGTCAGTATAAATTTGAAAATTTAATAAATCACGGAATAATAGGTAGATAAAAATTGACACAAATGGTTGGAATGACATGGGGTTTTATTAGAACCGAAAAAAGTATTGCTAGACGCGTGAAAGATCTCTTGCACGCGTCTTTTAGTGATGACCGTGTGTTCAGCCGCCACTTTCGTCATGCTTGGCCTCACAGGTCTCCAGACTTGGCTTTGGAGTTACCTGAAGTCGCAAGTGTATCGTGATCGACCGACATCTCTAGGGATGCTGAAAGACAACATCCGACGCCAATGCCTCACCATAACTCCGGATATGCTTTACAGTGCTGTTCACAACATTATTCCTGAACTACAGCTATTGTCGAGGAATGAGGGTGAACATATTGAGTATTTCCTATAAAGAACATCATCTTTGCTTTGTCTTAATTTGTTATGCTAATTATTGCTTTTCTAAGCGTCATCAGTCGGACATTTTTGAAATTTTTTTTGTTCTAATAAAACCCCATGTCATTCCAAGCATGTGTCAATTTTTACCATTCTACATTATTCCGTGATTTATTAAGTTTTCAAATTTATACTGACTTTTTGATCACCCGGTATATTATTTTTCTTCTTTTTTCTATAGAGTGTTAAAGCACTTAGAAAAAGTGCACTTTAAATTGCCCATATAGTTTGATATCATTCCGTTTTTTATACTTGACAAAGTACAGAATATGGCGTCTCCTCGCTGTTTAATAAAAGTTCCGACCCTCATTCTTGATTCATTGAATGCAAACACTTAAAATCTTGAAGGAACAATGTAACCCATTAATGACTGTAACTGTCTGTCTGACAATAAACATCTTTCGACACTGATGTCGATGACAAAATGAGCGTAAGACTACTGGCATTCCACTAGTTACGCTGCGCGTAAACGAACGTATGAAGCGTATGTTCCCGGCTTTTATTGGTTTGATCTTTAATTTATGATTCCGTTGGCAGGCATGCCACAACAGAACAGATCTTTGGGCCCTCACTAGGAAAAGTGTTGCGTAGCAAAATGCTATTCATGAAATTGTTCATGTTCATTGGCATTTCCATATTAATTTCTACCGAAGTTCACATCTTCGTACGTTTTAATGACAGTCGATATGACAGTCCGATCGATAATTTTACACACGACTGTGCATTCACCCAGAGATATTACTATATAAATGTTGTACACAATCGTAAGTTTTGTAGTATGTCCGAATGTATTCACAAATATTTAAAGATGCAATGAGAATAAATGAAAATGCCCTTTAACTCTCTAAATAAGTTCTTCGTGGTCCCTAATCATAGTTCCTATAAATATTTGAATCAAATTGAAGTCCGCACCACACATACACCTTCATCCGATATGTATCGAATGTAATAGCTGATTTCGATATATCTCATACTGATCGCGAACTATTATGCAAAGTTGAATCTCGCAAATAACTTATAATAACTGAAGTAAATGACTAACTTCCTGCACGGTTGCAGCCCCGTAATATTAAACACGAGAGAACTAAATTAACTCGAGAGAATCTAACTTTAAGAATGCCGAAATTGCTTTTTATATGACTACACGTAGAAAATACCTTTGGCCATATTCGCCTTCCATGCTGGTACTCCCGTAATTAATTTGGCCTAAACTTAGGTTTAAATTGTACGACGCTTCTCGCCAGGCTCCAATGGTTATGTTGACACCAATGGTTAATGGAATCAACTCAGATGACCCAAAAATGTTACGTCTAGACAACTTCAATTCCGACAAATATTTTTTTTTTCTGGATGGACGAGCGTACATACAAGAACCTGTCAATCATGAAGCAGGTACAGCATTAATTATGCTGCGAGTGAAACGAGCAGCAATAACACTTACTCTGTAGCTCGTGAAAAATATTAACGCATTTCTACACTTCATTGTTTATCTGTTGCCAACATAAACACTGGAGCCCGGCGAGAAGCGTCGTAAAATTTTACCAAACTTAGTATTATAAACAACAATTGTCCATTGTCCACCGATTCGTTATATAGAAAGATAAGCATTGGCCACTCGTGCTGAATGCCTGTTAAAAGATGGACAACGCGCAGCGCCTAATAATCCAATTGTGGTTTATTTCTTACCTTGATTATTTACAAAAAGATTTCTCTGCATCATGCTCACATTGCAAACGTAACTCCTTGACTGCCTGCATAGCATACACTGACAATTGTCACTCGGCGGTGGCGGGACTACAACTATGCTAGCTCGACCGCGGTGCAGCACACTCCAAAGAGTGTACTCGCGGAGCCAAAGATATCAGCTACACCACAGTCTAACATATACAGACACGACACTTCCACTTTTGTTATACACCACGCCAGCAGCGCTCCAAGCGGCACATTTCTGAATACTATATCGGATGAGTGTGAATAATGTCGTTTAAATTGATTTTAACGTACTTTTTAAAACGGAGACGTTATGTAGTGCCATAAAAATAGGTAATAACCAGAAAGTAACTCCATATTTGTCTTCATGAGGTTTCCTAAGAACCATTGCAAGGTATGAAACAGTACTTTGTGAGGCAGTTTATTTAAGATTATCTTGAAATGAACGACTTCTTAATCAAGAATTTCAGTTTCTATCGAGACCAAAAATTGCTAACAAACAACAAAAGACCCAACTTCCTACAGAAAGATGTTGGTTTTCTGCTCAGAAACGTCAGACAAATCAGTAAATGGTGAAAATAATAAACTTATATGGAATGTTCAAATGTTTGTTAAGCTTATGGGACTTAACTACGGGGTCATCAGTCCCTAAACTTACAAACTACTTATCAACTACCTTATACTAAAGACGGCACAAATATCCATGCCCGAGGGGGGATTCGAACCCCCGACCGTAGTGGCCGTGCAGACCGTGACTGGAGCGCCTCAGTCTCCTCGGCCACCGCGGCCGGCTATATGGAATGCATTAGCTACATTATTAAAGGTAGCAGATCAGCCACGACAGCTGTAGCTGAAGGGAAATCCTCACAAACGTGACAACAAAACATCGAAAGCAAACTCACAGTTTCCCAACAAAGCAGAAACCTTTTCCACAATTGTTACTACATATGAATCACAAACTGCAAGAATCTTCAAGGCCATCAAAAAATGTTCAAATGTTTGTAAAGTCTATGGGACTTAACTACGGGGTCATCAGTCCCTAAAATTACAAACTACTTATGAACTAAGACGGCACAAATATCCATGCCCGAGGGGGGATTCGAACCCCCGACCGTAGTGGGCGTGCAGACCGTGACTGAAGCGTCAAGGCCATCGTTTTATTGGAAAAATTAATTACGCTCAATAGTTTATGCATTTATAACAAAAACGACTGAAGTGGAAAATTGTTGGAATCATTATATTCCATATCGAATTTTTAGAAGTCAAATAAAGTGTCTGCCATATAAGAAAAGACCATAACATGAATGAATGTTTCTCGTCTGTTTATATTCTCATAGTTTCAGCGGAGTATGCTGCAAAATACACACATATTCGTAAGTATTTCCTCACGAATGAGTTGTTTCTGTCACTGAATCAGGGAAATTCGGCTATTTTTTCCATTTATTTCACGATTCGTTATGTCTCTTGATATTTCACTAATGTTTGGGACGCAAAAATTACATAAACTATTTGGTTAATTACGTAAAAAAGTAACTACAAATAAACATTTCTCTTACGGCGCCTTGGCCACCACTAGGATCGCTAGTGTGTTGCAACTGTCGGTAACAACTTTCACAGCTGTGAGTGTCGTGACTGTGTATGTTACTCTGTGGTTACGCCCTTTCAACACCGCAGACCTCAGAAGTGACTAACTTCAACTACGTTCCACCAAGCCCTATCGAAACTAGTATAGAACTTTTCAGTGGTCTCACAATACGCGATACTACAATTCACGGTGAAAGAATGCATACAGAATCTTATTGATTTAACGGGATGAAAGAGAATCGACGGAATATCACGGCATACAGAAACGCCTTACAGGATGTCTGGTGTCACCATAAGCTTTACGACATACTGTTTTGCATTCGGCTTCATGCCATCACATTCTAGCAGTTCTCATTACCTTGCTGCACCAGTATGAACCAGTATGCATATCTTAATTGTGGTTACCTAGCTCAACGATTGCACGAATTCGTAATTCCCTGGAAGGAGTTCGCATTCCATATCGGTGGTGCACACCTTGGTGACCAGCGACGCGGAGATTTTTAAATCATGTTCGTGGAGCCAGATAATGGTTTGTTTTCAACATTTACTGGATGTTGACAATATCGATTCTGTGAATCTGGTTGATTTCTGCACCTCCGGAACACCCATTTTCCCGACCTCGAGTCGTTTGGTGATGTTCGTGTGCTCAGCCGCCACATTCGTCATGCTTGGCCTTCAGGTCCGCAGACCTCAGTCCGTGCGATTATTGGCTTTGGGGTTACCTGAAGTCGCAAGTGTATCGTGATCGACCGACATCTCTAGGGATGCTGAAAGACAACATCCGATGCCAATGCCTCACTATAACTCCGGACATGCTTTACAGTGCTGTTCACAACATTATTCCTCGACTACAGCTATTGTTGAGGAATGATGGTGAACATATTGAGCATTTCCTGTAAAGAACATCATCTTTGCTTTGTCTTAATTTGTTATGCTAATTATTGCTTTTCTGATCAGATGAAGCGCCATCTGCCGGACATTTTTTTGAACTTTTTTTCTAATAAAACCCCATGTCATTTCAAGCAAATGTGTCAATTTTTACCGCTCTATCTTCATTATTCCGTGATTTATTAGGTTTTCAAATTTATACTGACTTTTTGATCACCCAGTATATCTGCTGCGTTTGCGTGGAATATTTGGCTGCCAACGTTAACATACCAAACCGCTGCCAGTGCAAGTAAAATTTAAGGTACAACACAAAAATATATATATATATTTTTTACTAGATGCATTCCGCATGCCTTTGCAGTCCCATGGAAAGAAAGAAGAGATTTGTTCCGCGGTTATCATTTGAATTTAAAACATAACGACGTTCCTTCGCGTCTATCAATGTTTTAATTTACTAATAATTGTTTGCAAGGAAACACGAATTTTTGTAGTTTCCTTTCTAGTTTCTGTGCATACTTATTACACCTCGAGTCCATTCTGTTTTGGAATGCCTAGAAAACGGTGTAGTAAAGTATAGAACAAATGGAGGACCTTTTGGTTACATAGTGCACCAAAGAACTAATAGTTGGCATTGCTGCTTTCTTTTTCTCTTTTTGATGATTATGCCATAGAACAGCAATGAACTACTAAAGCTGCAGTTGGTTTTGTAGTGCTGCAGAGAAACAATAGATGTCCTGTTGTTCGTATTCCTTTAGTAACAGAAGTATTTTGAATTAAGAGCCGCAATCTTATCTTTGCAAATACAATCTAACATTGAACAGCGAGTTGATGATTACACTTTGTATATTCACAGCTTAACGACATTTCTTTGCTTCTTTTGACAGGGAACATTTGAATTTAAAACATAACGACATTCCTTCACGTCTATCATTGCTCTAATTTACATAAGAATTCTTTGCAAGGAAAATCGAATTTATGTAGTTCCCTTTCGAATTCCGGTGTATCCTCATTACATTTTGAGTTGTTCTGTTTAGGAATGCCTCGAATACGCCATAGTACAGGAAAGGACAACTGAGGTGACGTTAGTTACATAGTACACCAAATAACTAATTATGGATTTGTTGCTGTTTATTTTATTTTACTTTTTTTTTTAATTTTCATTCTCATAACTATGGTGTAATACACTACAAGAAGGGGCGCAACTTTACTTAGGGTGGCGGCGTTGTGTACTCATGTCGGCAACGGCCGTTGAATGCTGTTTCAAAATTCAGTCTCGTAGAAGGAGGGGAATAATTCTTTATGCTCACGATGAAATAAAGAATTTATGCTGTTCTGGTCAGTAAATTAATCATCCTCTTGAAACGAATAGTTCGTTGCCAACGATAGCAAACTAAACCGCTGCCACTGCAAGTAAAATTTAACCCAGGTAGGACACAAAAAAAAAAAAAAAAAAAAAAAAAAAAAAAAAAAAAAAATGTTTTTCCTAGTTGTATCCCACATGCTTTGCAATGGCATGGAAAGAAAAGAAGTGCACCTTTCGAAGGGTATAATTTTAATTTCTGAAGTAACGAATTTCTTTCGAGTCTATCGATGTTTTCATTTATTAAGAATTCTTTGCAAGGAAAATCGAATTTATGTAGTTTCCTTTCTGATTTCGGGGCGTACCTATTAGATCTTGAGTCCCTTCTGTTTAGAAATGCCTATGCAACGGTTTAATAAAAAACAACAAGTGATGGTATCCTTCCTTTAATATCCCTTGCGAAGCGCGGGTATACAACTATTACAAATCTCTAATCTCCCATACAACTTCACGGATTTACATGAGGCAACTTCATTTCATAAAAGTGGGATCACGAAAAAAATAAATAAATAAATAAATAAAAAAAATGATAATGTAATTTAATGTTTTGTATCTACGACCGCCATGTCTTTTTGTCTCTCTGAACACTACTTGACGAATTTTCATTGGATTTTGAGCCGTAACTAGAGCATGTCGTGTGGTTGGATAAACGCTTCATTTCATCAAAATTGGATCACAGAAAATAAAGATATCATAATTTAAATAGTTGTCTGAAAGCAATGAGTGTCTATCTGCAAAGGCTAATCTCCAAAAGTACTACACAATCTTTCATGGGGATTCACGGGTAAATTTAGACTAGGGAGGCGCTTTACTGTACCAATGATCTAAAACACTACGTTTACATGGAACACATCTTCCGGAATACGAAAACCGATTTTCGTAAACCGTTTTTCGCTGTCGTGTTTACATGGCATAGCCTGAATCGAATTTCGAAGCTCACTTAAAATGGCGGCTGGAAAACAGCTGATTCAGTTCCTTATTTAGACTGCACAATCGCTATTTTTCTTTATTTAAATACACAGATTTATGTTCACTCTAATATTTATACTTTTATTTCACATTAGAAAATATCACTCTTTCCATATGTGCCGAAAATTCTTAACAAGAAAACACAATCTAACAAGCCAAGAACCCCTCAAAAACGGTTGCATTTACATGGGCACAAAAATCTATTGTGGAACTGGAAAACCGCTTTAGAGAAGCGGATTTCCAGAATCGATTTTGGAGTGTTTACATGACCAACCAAAAGCGGAATTGGGAAATCGGTTTACTAAATGCGGATTTGGGAGCCCATGTAAACGGGGTGATAAACGCCGTTGCTGCGTATTAAGTATGGTATAGTACAGCAAGGAACCGTACGTCTGTGACAGAATTAAGCGTCGCAATCTCAAGAATACCAACAAACATTGAACATAGTGGTACTGATTTCGCTTTGTGTACTACATACTTAACGATATTTCTTTGCTTCTTTCTGCACGTTTCATTTATGTTTAAAACTGACTGAGGTCCGGAACCCTAAAAAGCCACAGGCCCTTCTTTAACATCCGTTGCGAAGCACGGGGATATATTAGAGATTTGTAATAGTTGTATACCCGCGCTTCGCAAGGGATATTAAAGGAAGGATACCATCACTTGTTGTTTTTTATTAAACCGTTGCATAGGCATTTCTAAACAGAAGGGACTCAAGATCTAATAGGTACGCCCCGAAATCAAGAAATACGGAATCGATTTGCGAACCTTTGTCGATAGCACCCATCACTTCGTGTGAATATAGAGCTAGTTGTGTTTCGCATGAACGATATTTTCTAAATCCGTGTTGACCTTGGGTCAATAGATCGTTCTGTTCGAGATAATTCATAATATTTGAATACAGGATATGTTTCCAGAATGAAACTTTCACTCTACAGTGGAGTGTGCGCTGATATGAAACTTCCTGGCAGATTAAAATTGTGTGCCGGAACTGGGACTCGAACCTGGGATCTTTGCCTTTCGCGGGCAAGCGCACTACCGACTGTGCTATCCCGACACGACTCACGATGCCGCTCCACAACTTTACTTCCGCCAGTACCTCGCCTCCTACTTTCCAAACTGCACAAAAGCTCTCCTGCGAACCATGCAAGACTAGCACTCCTGGAAGAAAGGATATGGTGGAGACATGGCTTAGCCACAGCCTAAGGGATGTTTCCAGAATGAAACTTTCACTCTGCAGTGGAGTGTGCGCTGATATGAAACTTCCTGGCAGATTAAAATTGTGTGACGGAACCGGGACTCGAACCTGGGACCTTTGCCTTTCGCGGGCAAGCACACTACCGACTGTGCTATCCCGACACGGCTCACGATGCCGCCTCACAACTTTACTTCCGCCAGTACCTCGCCTCCTACTTTCCAAGAGAGCTTCTGTGACGTTTGGAAGGTAGGAGGCGAGGTACTGGCGGAATTAAAGTTGTGGAGCGGCATCGTGAGTCGTGTCGGGATAGCACAGTCGGTAGTGCGCTTGCCCGCGAAAGGCAAAGGTCCCAGGTTCGAGTCCCGGTTCCGGCACACAATTTTAATCTGCCAGGAAGTTTCATTCTCGGAATGTCAGTGAATCGTCCTATGAGAGAATAACTTCCTCCCTGTATCGAGATGAGGGGAGGCGCGATTCGAGCCCGGAGGTGTCGGGCAGGAGGCGCGTTGGATTTTTTGCGACACGGGGCAGTGCGGCGAGGCGGCGGCTGCTGGAGTATTTATACCGCAGTGGCGGCACGCGGCTGGCCTTTGCCGCCGTAAACAGCCGCTAAATGTCGACCGCATTGCAAGCCGGTCCCGGCCGGTGCAGGCCGTCCGACACCCGATACCCCCCACCAGCTACCAGCGGCACACGCACAAAACAAGCTCTCTGCAGTCAACGGCACTCCCGTGGTGTTCTGCGATATTGTGTTAATTGGCATTTACGAAGTAACTAGCTGAAACTAGGCGTTGCCCGGGTATTTATTTATTTCTGTCTTGAGCCACTGCCTCTCCCCTTCTCTCTCTGTTCATATCTTCCCCCCTCCCCCTCCTCCCCTCTCTCTCTCCCCATCTGCCCTCCCCCCTCTATCTCCACCTTCACCTCCTTAGCCTGTCGTCCCTTACCCATCTCGACAAAACGTATAGGGGAAGGTAGGGGAGCCACGGACACAAAAATGTCAATAAAACAACAATGAACAATTTTTCTGTGTTAACTTTGATCATAAAATGAAACCAGTAACTTCTTTAGTCATATCCCTTAGAACTAATCATAGATAATAATTTATTTATGAACTATCTTAAATACACTTTTGAATCAGTTTATTGGCACTAAAAAATTTGGAGGGTAGCCCCAGCCTTCAGTGGTACTCCACTTCTTTCTTGGCCTTGAAAACATACAATTCTAATAAATATCTCAAGCATCTACATAAAATCAGTTTTCATGGTACCAGTCCTTGCAAAATGTTCAAATGTTTGTTAAGCTTAAGGGACTTAACTACGGGGTCATCAGTCCCTAAACTTACTAACTACTTATGAACTGAAACTTCCTAGCAGATTAAAATTGTGTGCCGGAACCGGGACTCGAACCTGCCGCGATAGGCAAAGGTCCCAGGTTCGAGTCCCGGTTCCGGCACACAATTTTAATCTGCTAGGAAGTTTCAAATCAGCGCACACTCTGCAGCGGAGTGAAGTTTTATTCTAATTTATGAACTACCTACAACTAAGGACGGCACAAATATCCATGCCCGAGGGGGGATTCGAACCCCCGACCGTAGTGGCCGTGCAGACCGTAACTGAAGCGCCTCAGTCCCCTCGGCCACCGCGGCCGGCCAGTCCTTGCAGTTATAGCACTGAATACAGTCTTCTTCGAAGAGTTCTCCACATGTGATACATTCTCTTTTCCTTGATCCTCTTCGGAGAGACTGAATATTTGTCTTTGCCAGGAACGTTTCTTTAGTGCATTTGCGTTTTTTTTTTTTGTTTTGTTTTTTCGGCTTGTCCTTTTTATTGCTTATCCTTTTCTGTCTCTCTTCTAAACCTTTTTTTTTATATGGATATGACTCTTCTCCTTATTAAATCTATGAGTGATTTTCACAGCTTTTGCAAGATCAAATGCTATTTTCAAAAACTCTTCTTATGGGTGAAAACCGCCAACGAAGTTAAACAGGAACGACGAAAAATTTTTGCGCGAACAAAATTCACCGTTGCGCGTAGCTCGCTCGTTACCTGTGCCACAACTGACTTGAATGTGTTTTTACTCCACAGGACGCGCATTTCATATGCAGTCTTGCCAGAGCAACGTGCTTGGTTTCTTAGAAATTGAAACGTCCGCGGTTACCCGCCGTCTGGGGCTACCCGACCTTCCCCTATACGAGGTGTGGCGTCCTAGAAAATAAAATTAAATAAAAAATTTATGACTGTTTCTTTCGTCGCTTCTTGATAGAACATTATCAAATTAAAAAAAACACATTTTCGTGTGTGTTCTACATGTTCATTTTTGTTTACATAACTGGTTTTCGGCTTATTAGGCCATTGTCAGAATGTTGACTGCTGTGTCAAAGAGGTTACAATGTTGAGATACAGTATAGGAAGAGATGACAAATGTCGGCTAAACTGCAGAGTCTGTTGCCCACGCGCTGCAAATGTTGGCAACACCATAGCAGTTAACCATAGCGCAGGTATATGTTTTATTTATTTTGTGATCTGTACGAAACAGTGATCATTCTAAGTGAAATTTAGGTTAGATATAGGTTAAACAAGAAGTCCAGAAATGATCGATTTACAGTTGCCAGTATTACGCACCATGCTAAAAACACGGGCAACAGTCTCTGCAGTTTTACCCAAATGTCTACACTTAGATCGACATACATAGTATAACACCTCTTTGACATTGTGTTATTACAGTTATCAACTTAAAAACTAAACAGTAGTAAATGAATATACAATGTGTGGAGGATAAAACAAGGAATAAAATTGAATATAACCTGGGAACTGGAACTACCTACTATAATAAACAAACTGATAATGCTGATAAATATATATAAGTGCCTTGATAATAATTTTGGGCGATAATTATAGATGGTGTTAGATATGACAGTTGTCTGCAACACTGGGACCTGCAACCTGTTTCGTCTTTTTGTGTCAAGTACTGTGTCACAACACAGAGGTTGCAGACAGAACTACAAGATTCTGAAGATGATCCAGAACGACTGAAACATAACGTACGAGTAAAAAAACTAATGTGAAACCTTAACTTTTCCCGCCGTAATAAGTGTTCAAACAACTTACGGGTGTGCTACTGGTTGACATCGTCGACCATCAACAAAATTTTCAAATGTTCGAAAACATCTATCGCTAGGTTATTAGTCCGTACCTTACAAACTAATTAGAGTAAGGTAAACTAACCTAAGGACAACACAAACACCCATTCCCGAGGGGGGGGGGGGGGACTCGAACCCCCGACTGCGATTAGTCGCGCGCTCCGCAGGACGGCGCCCCAGCGCGCACGGCTACTCCGCCACGGCTCGTCGACCATCCCCGATATTTCGACAGGAGCACAACCTGCCACTCTCAAGGCACGACTGCACGCTTGGAAATGGCAGAGTCTTCTCCTGTCGAAATACAGGCGGTGGACGACGACGTCACCCGGCAGCATACCCGTCAATTGTTTGCGTAAAAAAACATTCGTAACTGTTGGCTAATAATCATCTCTATATATAAAAGGAAGTGTCCCGATTGACTGACTGACTGACTGATTGACTGACTGACTCATCATCGACCAGCCCAAACCACTGAAGATAGAAACTTGAAATTTGTGGAGGGTGTTGATCTTACTCTGTAGGCGTCATTTAAGAAGCGATTTTTCGATATTCCGTCCGTAAGGGGGTGAAATATGGGATGAAACGTTTTTTGAAAATACGTAGCTATTTAGGCAATTTTGAAGCTAGAACTAAAAAAATTTCGGATTTTAATTCAGAATACCAATTTAAAAGACAAGTGTTTCGGCATTTATTGCAACTCAACAAATAAGGGGGTAAAATAAGTGACGCAAAATATTGATTTTCAAAAATATGTTACCGTTAACTGAAATTTTAAGCTAGAACTACGAAACTTCGGATATGGAATCTTGGTCAGGATTAAACACCCATGATTTTCAGTATTTTTGGCAATTCAAGAAGTAAGAGGGTCAAATAGAGGATCAAAAATTGTTTTTGAAAACACGTTGCTACTGATACAATTTTGAAGCAAGAGCTGCAAAAAATGATATTTGTGTAGTTGGTTAGACGTTAAAAATACGTGTTTCGGTATTTTTGAAAATTCAAACATCAACGGGGTTAAATTGGGGAGGGGGTGTTTTTCGAAAATATGTTGCTCTTTAGGCAATTTTGAAGTTAGAATTACAAATTTTCGGATTTGGATTCGGGGTTCGAATTTAAAAGACACGTGTTTCGGTATTTTTGGAATTTCGATCAATAAGGGGAAATTCGACCAATAAGGGGGTGAAATACGAGACGCAAAAATTGATTTTCAAAAATATGGTGCTGTTAACTCATATTTCAAGCTATAACTACGAAACGTAAGATATGGATTCTTCATCAGGATTAAAAAGAAACAACTGGTGCAGACCAACCAGCGTACGCTTGCGAAGCAGCGGGGGTTCAGCTAGTCAGATAATAAATTTTTTCAAATATTACTGCATTTTCTGACTGTCGCAAATCGATTGTATCGACAACGCACATCCACACACAACCAATATCGTCAAAGTTCCCGGCAAAAAAGGGGGTGGTGCAAATGGAACTTACAGCATATTCGTCGGTTTCCAAACCTCCAAACTTCTTCGTATTCCCTAGACTCAAACTCGCTTTGAAAGGAAGGAGATTTCCTGGCAACCTACGGAACGTGAAGAGGCTTTGGAATACCTTCCCAAAGGAAGACATAGTGCAAAGTTTCCATGAAATATATCGCAAGGCTAATCTGTGCATGGTTGTGGGAGACGACTGTTTCGATAGACAGTAACGCAACTGTAGTTCATAGTTCATCTACGTCAATATTACAGGACTGTTCACCGAACTTTATTGCCAAATTTCGTTACATGTACAGTTCCTATTGTTTCGAAGGTAAAGTGATTAAATATTTCATCGAGATTGGAATAAAAGTGTAGTTTGATGTCGCTGAGTATCGAAAGCTACCCTCAATAAGAAATCTTACGTCGACCGTGATGTTCCTGTTAATTTGAATATCAAGTGTGCAAAATGTCAGCAATATCGAAATAAAACACTAGACTGGTGTCTGAGGTTGTAGGTAATGTACCCTCAACCATTCACTATACGAAATTTTATGTAGACACTGTCCTTCCTCTGGTTTTGAAGGTCAAGTGGGCAAAATCTTTTTAAACGAGCATTCTATATAGATCTATATAAATAATTAGCTATCTCAGAAACGGCTCCTACAATTTCGATTAAATTTTGTATTTAAAACTTTTTTTTTTTTTTTAATTTGAAATTCACCTACATAGTTGTGTTTTTCGTAAAAACGCAGTTTTCCAAAAATAGCTATACTAGTATTGCCTGTGGTCGAAAATCGACCAATTGTGTTTACAATGGTCACTGGGGGTAAAATTGTATGTATCATGTCGGCGGCCTCCCGTGATTATGTTGGCAACATCAACAACACGATAGAAAATCTATGCCCATTTGTTCGAACCACATAGAATGACTCAATTAGTGTATCGTAAGGACCATGAAGTAAACAAATAATGCTGTTCCTGCTTTATGGTTGACAAGTCCTTGTATGTATCCTCGTCCGCTCAGTAAAAATAATTGCCCTCGTAAAGCGAAGATTCCATGAGAAAACATCAGCGTAGTCAAGCGATTGGCTAAAATGAAGACTCACAGGTTTCTCACTATTCAGCATCTGTTGCCAACATTATCATAGGAGGCCGGTGGGATATTTGCTAAAATTTAACCGGCACTGGAAGGTATGAAACGGTATCTTTTACGTGTTAAGAAAAATGCTGGACACAATAGCAACAAATAAAAACTGAAGTATATACTTCTCATGCCATCTTCGATTTATATAACTTTCACTAGCCTAATATTTGAAAAGGAACTAAAATTTCGGTGTTCGTATATTCATACAACGCCAAGAAATAATGTTATTTCGATACTGCAATATTCAGAATTCCACAGATGACAAGTTGTCGACTTCGTAGTTCCACCCGTGCACCGCTACATGCCTCTCCCAGCGCATCATCATTTATATCAGCATTCTCGACTTCGTAGTTCCACCCGAGCACCGCTAGATGGCATTTATGAAAACATCCATTTCCTTTAACCACTCTTAATCACTGTGAAAATGAAGCATTTGAACGGCACAAGAAAGTGAGTTGGGAGCACTCAATGTTTCTATATTCACTTATTTTAATACATTATTTTAATTCTGCAGATGCGCTGTATTACAGCGTCTTTGTTCGAGGCGAATAGCCAATCAGTGAGCTGATTGTTGGAGAATGTAGAACTTGATCCAAGCTGTAGATAGAAAAATTTTTACTTCCTTTTACCACTTTTAAAGGCTAAATGCACGCATAATATTTATATTCGTGAAATCTACGACAAACAATCTTTCGAATTATGTAACTTTCATTGGCCTTCTTGTACGATAAATTAGTAATCTGTAACACAATTTTCGTGTTATCGTATTTATACAATGGTATATGTAACACAATTTATTTCGTGTTTTTCGGATCACAGAAGATATGTTAGCCCGAAAACGGGGTGAGTATCACTATGTAACACAAAGACGAATAGCCGAAATAAATTGATATTTGAGTTTAGCTTTGACAAATATATTTTTTCTTGAACTTTTACCTCTTTAAACTATTATTTTTAAAATCTCTCCCATATTTTCATTATCAATTAATTTACTCATCTTAGGGAACTATCTTATTGTATAAATAGGATAGATGACAAGATCGCAATTTTTATTTTATTTATTCAAGACGACCGGTTTCGACACTCTTGGAGACATCATCTGGTCTCATTGACATTAAACTGCTTGTTATAGCGTTTCACATAAAATCTGGTAAGCGTACTGGATGATAGTTACATAGAAAAGCATGTGCTGGTGGGTAGATATAAAATGAATGGCTGGTCAAAATTAAAATAGAAAAATGTACATATAATAATAACCGCCATAGTGCAAATGTATTGTTAGTTTTATGTAGGTGCTCAGCATTTGCCGTTCGTAAATCAGTCACATGACATCTCTCGCCCGAAACTAACTTTTGTATACGCTATCTTGCTTTCTATATTTGATGATTTTCTTATTATAATTCAAACGTTGTCATTTAAAAGCAATGGCGCACAAACATGTTAGACGGTGGTCCGAAACTTGCCGGGCGCGGTGGCTCAGAGCGCCTGGTCAGAGGGTTGAGGACGTGGTAGCTCAGCGTGTTCGGTCAGTGTTCGACGCCAGAAACTGAGTCAACGACGATACGATCAGAATGAAACAAAATAAACTAATGTCTTCAAAGGACCGATCAAACAAAATAACTAATGAAAAGAGAAAAAAAGAAAGAGGGCCCGACACCAAAAAATAAAATTAAATTAAACCGGAGCAAAATTCTCAACGAACAATCCAGAACGAGCACGAACAAACGACCGCAAAGCATCGATCTACCTGAAGAACAAAAAATAAATAAATAAATAAATAAATAAATAAATAAATAAAAATAAAAATAAAATATAAATAAATAAAAAATACATCTTGTTTCCTAAAAGGTTTTCGCACACTCTTGTTAATTGAACACAACTGTAACTTGCAAGATTCTGAGTTGTTCAAAAGTAACAGCGCTTTCTCTGAAAAGTGCATTTGTTCTATTTTGTGAACATATCATGAAATACATATCAACGAAAACATAGAGTTCTTTATCATAAGTAAATAAACTGGGGAGATACTTTTTCAGTGACCGTTGTAAATGAGGTAATGATAATAGTTGCTATGTATATAGATAAAGTACTAGAGATTTGTGGAATTCGGTATTACCACACTTATTCTCTTCTTTATTTTAGTTGTAAAAGAAAACGTAGTCACGGTTTGAAACAGAATTTTTGCTGTTTATTTTGGCGCAGAACAAAGTAACAGGAACAATGTCATATCTGAACTACATAAAGGGTAATACAATCTATGTGAAAAGCGTCCACAACAACCATGCCAAAGACATTTTAGTACACGCATTGATTCTAATTAGATACTTTCGACATATTCCATTAGTAGTGAATAATTTTTTAGGAAATGTATACACTTTTCTTCCCTTTCATGAAGGGACGACAGTTGCCACAGAAATTAATATGAAACTACTAGTATCTGCACGTTGGATAGAATATCCATTATCACAGTATCCTCCTTGTTGTTGTGCAAATGCTTCAGAAGACCATTGTTCAGTTCGTTGTTACGTATTTCATGGCATGTTCACGAAATAGAACAAATGCGGATTTTAGAGGAAGCACTCTTACATCTGCTCAACTAAAAGCATTGTAGAAGATAGAGTGCCGGGGACCATTTTAGCAGCCAAGGCGGAAAAAATGGTATCGGCGGGTTTCGAACTAGCAACCGACCACCGAAGGTAACGCACTGCCCACTACACCACGGCTACGGCATATTCAATTAATTTTTATATTACTGCGTGCATTGGTCACCTAAAATGACATTTTTAGATAGTACGCTATAATTTATCGTACCATAAACGACGTGCTTTTGTTAATTCTTCAGTGCGCCACTGCTTTGAAATGACAAAGCGTAAGTTACAACAAGAAAAACATAAAATGCAGGAAACAAGATGGCGTATGACAGAGAGAGTTCAGGGCGAATATGTCACGTGACATTTCCTGACGCCTGGTGTATGCAAAATCAACAGTCGGTGTCTAATGGCCTATATTTTTGCAAATATTTCTGAAATGATCCAAGATATGGGAAAAACACAAGGGAGCAAAGTTGTACAGAATATTCTCCTCTACAAATTTGTTTATTTAATTTTCGTGTCAGATGTACGGTCAAACCGTTATTGTAATTTAAATTTCGAGCAGTCAAAAGGCGATCACAAAGGCCCACTTTTATGTTACTGCCGTAACCTAAAGTGGGCCAAAATTTCCCGAGCAACAGTCGGTCAGCCGATATATTCATCATAATCGGAATAAAAATGTAGATATTGTCCAAGTCCATAAGTAAAGTACCCTCCTCCATCCACCATAAACAACTTTATTTACACAGTGACTTTCCTCTTGTCTTGAAGGTGAAATGTGCCAGTTTTCATCAAGATTGGAATAAAATTGTAGATTTTTATCCGATACAAACACCCCCCCCCACACACACACAGAGAGAGAGAGAGAGAGAGAGAGAAAGAGAGAGAGAGAGAGAGAGAGAGAGAGAGAGAGAGAGATAGAGAGAGAGAGAGAGAGAGAGAGAGAGAGAGACAGAGAGAGAGAAGGGAGGCAGTTAGAACGAGAGAGAGAGAGACTATTTTATATATAATGACCTTATTTTAACTCAACAATTTGTTACTCCATAATGTAATTTTCGAGGGGCTTAGTGTTCAATTTTAGAAAACTGCAAGCGCAATGTTTTGCGAATATAGTTACTAGTGAAGACGTTGAAGATTAAAAAATATTGCGTGGATCGGTGGTTTATATTTCTTATTATTTTCTGTCATACTACATATGTGATGTGTCTAAGAAGTTCGGTGAATGGTGTCATAAATCTGAAGGGCAACATCGCAAGTATGCGTGAGTGTGCCCATGTTTATAGAGACCTGGAAAAACGATACGTTGCACGCACTGCATGTGAGTGGCAGTGTAGGCTGACTGCGACCAGTTGAACGTAGGCCTAGTAAGTGTGAGAGGAAGCGTCACGGAAAATGGGACCTGGTGTACCAGTTCGATCCGGAATCAAAACGGCAACCGATCTTATGGAGTCCGCCGTCTTCCCCGCAACCAAAACAAAAGAAGAAAAAGCCGCATACAAAATCCAAGGTGATTGTGGTGTCGAAACTCGCCGCTACGCCGGCGGTCCGCGCAAGTCGCCGTGCAAGTAGAAGACGAGCGACAACTCGCTGTACGGTGCTTCGTCCGCCGGGGGCGCCTCCAGTCTCGTCCCCTCTTTGCCTCGCTTCGCGCGCCGGCCCCATCAGAAGACAGGGGCTCCCCAACATATGCCGGCGCGACACAGCCACAACACTTCAATCTAAGAGTCTACCAGACTACGAGTCAGTATAGCGGAGGACTCCAGTTCCGTCTACGAGTATAGCCTTCAGTACAAAGCAGACCTAGGAGTGCTACTGTCCCAGGAGATCCTTCAACAACAAAAAATGTTCAAATGTTTGTATAGTCTATGGGACTTAACTACGGGGCAATCAGTCCCTAAACTTACGAACTACTTATGAACTACTTACGAACTAGGACGGCACAAATATCCATGCCAAGGGGGGACTCGAACCCCCGACCGTAGTGGCCGTGCAGACCGTGACTGAAGCGCCTTAGTCCCCTCGGCCACCACGGCCGGCGCTGGAAGTCTACATTAGCTCTAGCCGGAACACTAGTATTGACTCATGTATTGCAGAACTGTTTTATAGCTACTACATCATCTAAAGTTAAGTATTCCTTTTAACTTAATAAAGGTATATGTGAACTAGTCACGTCTTTCAGTTACAGACCTTGTCTACAATCCATGCTGGTCGCGGCCCATCACCTGTTTCTAGTGCCACATCCCGGAGACACACACACACACACACACACAAATTACACTCTAATCAGAGAAGGGCTAACAAATGATCACGAAATTACAATACAGCAGCCGACTCTAAAAGAGGTATTGGGTGTGGGGGGTTGGGGAGAGAGGAACTACTCTGAAGTCCGGTGCAAGAACCAATGTGGGGACCATGCGCAAGACACCCTCCCTCGCCAATGTCTGTTGTTCATGTGGGTAGTACGACGAAGTACGTTTCGAACTACCAATTAGTCTTGTGTAGTTAGAGAACGAACTAGTTCGGAAGAGCGCTCCCACAGACGAACTAGTTCCCAGATCCCTCGACTCTTAGTTCGTCCGCTCCTTTTCCGAAGACTGACGGGGAACAGTGAGAGGACGCGAGAGCGCGCAGAATCGCGTGATTCCCTTCTGCCAGTTACCGTCATTTCGAGCTGAGATACAGGTCAGCTGTCGTTCAAATGTTTGTAAATCTATCGGACCAAACTGCGTGGTCATCAGCCCATAGTTTACAAACTACTTAAGCCTAGGTAAACTAACCTAAGGACAACATACACACACAAGCGCACACACACACACACACACACACACACACACACACACACACACACACACACACACACATGCCCCAGGGAGGACTCGAACCTCCACTGCGAGCCCGCGCGCTCCGCAGCGAGACGCTTTAGACCGCTCGGCTACTCCACCGCGGCGGTCAGCTGTAGTTTCATAGACATTACTCAAAAATACGGGTAATAGCACACGCTTGGACCGGTCGCGAACTAAAATATGCGCGATCGGTCGCTAACTAAAATATGCGCAATCGGTCGCGAACTAAAATATCTGCAATCGGTCGCGAACTGAAACATGTGTTACCGGTATCGAACTATTATGCCAAACGTATCTCGTTTCTTAGTTCGTTTTATTCTTTTCCGAAGACCGACGGGAAATAGCGAGAGGGCGCGCAGCAGAATTAAAAATCACTTGTTTGCCTGCTAGATTACATAGTTCTTTTTTGAAATATTCTGCACTCTGCAATATCTGACTAATAAATTCCATAATGCCAAGACAGAGAGATTAAACTTAAGAGCGAGAAATTATCCACAGACTGTTTCTTTTGGTTTGCGTGATATCGTTAGCGTCTGACGCAGCAAGCGCATGAAACAGCTAGGTGAGGGAACTTCTCCCTCCACCTGCATGCGCAGACCACGCCGCTCAGCCGTCACTGGGAGCCAAGGTATATAGAAAAAGCGGGAGCGGACGAACTAAAGTGAGCGCTCCCGATCGCGCACTATTATGCCCAAGTCTATTACCGATATGTGTTTGAGCGGCCTCTTTGTAGATTACTGTGAAGAAACGATACCTACGTTCCCGTGTCGCCGCATTAATATAACGATTTACTTGTAAGCCGAGCCTCCCAGGTGTGCAGTAATGAAGCCGGTGGCCCCTCGCAGTGACGAGCCTTGCAGAGCGCTCTCTGCTGCCTCCCCTGCTCCCAGGCCGCCGCTCGTCTTGTGAGGGGCCGCCGCCCTCCCGTTTAGCCGTAATTAAAATCTTTCCCTCGCGGCCCATTTGCCCCGCGCTCTGCATTGTTCTCTGCCCCTACCTCAGCACGCGAAGAGGCGACGAGACCGCGGCTCTAACTTCACAAAACGCAAAACCCCTCTTCTCAAAGGCGAAGACGTGGAACAGATAAGCGGTTAACTTGTTTAAACTAAATTGAGGGAAAGATTATTTGTGAGGGTTTTGTGCAAGGAAAGTTCATACGTTGAAAGTTTTCTTACACTGGACCGTAATATACCGGGTGATCAAAAAGTCAATATAAATTTGAAAATTTTATAAATCACGGAATAATGTAGACAGAGAGGTAAAAATTGACACACATGCTTGGAATGACATGGCGTTTTATTACAACCACATCCATCGCTATCGGACCTTTTTTCTTCGCGGAACTGCGTTGATTCTGGTTTTGTTACTGCTACCGTGACGCGTGAGAGGTACGCCGAATCGCATAATCCCCAGCCTGGCAGATAAACACCTGCTGGAACGTACGATTTTTATGCAGGATGGCGCTCCACCCCATGTTGCTACACGCGTGAAAGATCTCTTGCGCGCGTCGTTTGGTGATGATCGTGTGCTCAGCCGCCACTTTCGTCATGCTTGGCCTCCCAGGTCCCCAGACCTCAGTGCGTGTAATTATTGGCTTTGGGTTACCTGAAGTCGCAAGTGTATCGTGATCGACCGACATCTCTATGGATGCTGAAGACAACATCCGACGCCAATGCCTCATCATAACTCCGGACATGCTTGACAGTGCTGTTCACAACATTATCATCGATTACAGCTATTGTTGAGAAATGATGGTGAACATATTGAGCATTTCCTGTAAAGAAATCTTTGCTTTATCTTAAATTGTTATGTTCAAATGTTCCAATGTTTGTTAAGCTTATGGGTCTTAACTACGGGGTTATCAGTCCCTAAACTTACAAACTACTTAACAACTAGCTTATCCTAAGGACGGCATAAATATCCATGCCCGAGGGGGGATTCGAACCCCCGACCGTAGTGGGCGTGCAGACCGTGACTGAAGCGCCTCAGTCCCCTCAGCCACCGCGACCGGCAAATTGTTATGCTAATTACTGCTTTCTGATCAGATGAAGCTCCATCCGTCGGACATTTTTTGGACATTTTTTTTTCTTTTTTGGTCCTAATAAAAGTCCATGTCATTCTAAGTATGTATGTCAATTTTTACCTCTCTATCTACATTATTCCGTGATTTATTAAGTTTTCAAAATTATACTCACTTTTTGATCACCCGGTACATGAAGTGATTCAATTAATTAGAGTTGAGAGGAGTGTATATAGAGTCACACTATCCTCCACAAGTTTGCAAACAGCTAGTAATTATAGAAAATGGAAAGGAAATGTAGTATAATAATGCATTTTCTTGTTTTCAAATATTCAAATGGTTGTAGAGCTTAAGGGACTTAACTGCGGGGTCCTCAGTCCCTAAATTTACAAACTACTTATGAACTACCTTACACTAAAGACGACACAAACATCGATGGCCGAGGGGGGATTCGAACCCCCGACAGGGAACGGCTTCGCGCTTCGTAGCATAGCGCCTCAATGCGCTCGGCCGCTCCGCCGCGGGCGTTGTTTTCCAAATGTTTATTAAGTTCAAATAATACACAGGAAAATGCAACAATTAAATTTTCGATTTCTCAAGATAGTCACCCTTTGTTTTCATCACTGCCTTGCACACTCTCAGTTTGCTCTGCTTCAGTTTTTCCAAGGTTTCAGTTGGAATTAATCTCCATTCCTGCTGTCGGACCTTCCACAATTGTGTCCCAGTCACGATTTTCCGTTTTCGGATCCTCCTGTCCAACTCATTCTATAGCAGCTCGATTGAGTTACAATCAGGGCATTGTGGCGGCCATTCCATGTTTTTCAATATTTTGTTTTTAAAGCTTTAGGGACGTACCTGCGGAGTCATCAGTCCCTAAAGTTAAAAACGACATATGAACTACCTTATACTAAAGACGACACAAACATTCATGCCCGAGGGGATACTCGAATTTCCGATGACGGACGGCCGCGCGCACCGCAACACGGAGCCCCAGTACGCGCGGCTAATCCGCCGCGGCTTCAATATTTTGCGAATCTCTAGAGACTTCACACAGCTCTGACACAAGCGAGATGTATGTTTCGGGTCGTCTTGCTGCAAGACAAACCCTTTCCCAATCAAAGGCAAACCAGATATCTTAGCATATCGCTGGAGAATGGCATGATATTCCTTTTGGTTAATTTTTCCACTTAAAAGCTGTACGCTTGTTTTGGAATGTTGAACCTTTCGTTAAATCTTAGCTATTTGGTTTAATTATGGCCCTGATATTAATGTATAAGAAACAGTGCATTAAATTGATTATGTGCGCAACGGATATTTTTAACAAAACAACTGTGTCATGTAACCTTTTGAAACAGACACTGACTATACTCAAGAATTTTGACTGCGAGAAAGATATAAGAAAAACCACAAATCACTTTCTTAATGCTTGACTGTGAGAACCTATATAGGTCAGCCTCCAATTATTGAAATCCAGATCAACTATTATCTTACTATGGCACCAATAATGAAATATGTTCAATAATATTATTCAAATCAACACTCCACTAAATCAAGTAATTATCAAATGAAGGGAGTGGGTTAATTTTCTAACTACGTAAATGAAATATGAAACAGGGTTAACTTGCTTATTATTGATAAACAGCATTACATTACTTACATGATACAACTTCTGACTTGCTGGCAAAGCAGCCTCTGCTCTACATCGGAGCCATACACACAACCAAACCGCTCTCTAAGCGAGCTGAACCACTAGTGCTACTCTCTCTCAGTGCGAGCTACAATGCTATGCAATACATGATCTTTGCCAGAGATGAAACTTTACACATATCGATACATACAGTAGAAGCGATATTATACATTTTCTTGCAAGCAAGTTACTCGACACAAAACAGGAGGCACAATATTACACATTTTCTTATTTTCTTATATTTTATGGACACGTTTCATCACCCCCCTCCTACCTATTAAAATTTTGTAGGGTGGGTGATGCCAATGGCATTGCCTAGCCAGCAAAATTACTGAATTTCAAGTCCACAAATCCATTAATGACATCCGAAATATAACAAGATCAAAACAACAGATGGAGTACATAGAAAATTTAAAAAAAACAATGTGACAGTCATAAATACATGCCATTTTACAGAACAGTACCATCAAAAGTCACGCATGGAGTGATACAGGGTGTGACAGGCATAAGCAAATGTCAAAATTTACAGAACATCAGCAATAAGTGGAATATATGACAATTATACATAATGGTAAACATAAGTATATATAGAATTTCAGGAAACATAGTTTGACAAATGATATAGTGGAGAAAATGAGATAGCTAGAAGTAATACACAAATGGAAAAAAAAAATACAATAATAAACGTGAACATATACAAAGTTTTACAAAAGATAGTTTAACTAATGTCATCATTCTTTAAAGAAAATGTGGTAATTACAAGTAATACAGACAGTAGTGTAAGTTCCATGGGTTTAAATTTTGTACAAGAGATCAGTATTTTTGGGAACATAAAATGAACATTTATATCTTGTGCACAATGTAGTCTATGTAAATTTTTAGTGCACTTAGTATAAGATAGAGTGTCAGTTTTGTATTCTGTGATGCATTTAAAATGCTATACTTTCATGGATGCTAGAACATACATGTAAAATTTTTGGCTACATAGGTTTCTGATCATGTACAAAATAATATTACTGCTTCAGCACAATAGGATTTCAATATAACGTTTGTCAATCGGATAGGCACAATGACATTTCTGACTAAGTATATGTATCTATCAAGAGCACAATTTTATTTTGGTCACTGACTGTAAAAGAACCATGAAATATACCTAAACACTGGTAATGAGCCTGTGGACAACGTTTGCAATGGGAGGCACTGAATAGTATATGCACACGAATAGCACATTAGCTCCTAACATTCATTTTAGGTCTGCACACGAACACAAAACACTGTAAGATTACACCACACTGTAGGCGGGCTGACTGGTTGCATTGAAGTGGAAGTCATGGGGAAAAGGTTCTGATGTATTCCTCCATGCAATTCGACAACCAAGTGTGCTCCAACCAACAGAGCTATTAGCCGACTGCATCCGCAGCAAACTGGTGATGGGTGGCCAAGGCTGCAATGGACAGTACTGTGTGGCCAAACATCATCCAACAAACATCTTCATTAAAAGGTCCAAAATCAGTGGTGTATAGTAACTCGTCCATTGTTCTGTGTGCATTCTGGAATCTCGTGTGCGAAATCGCCACTTCCCATGCGTGTCCAAAGTACATGAAATAAAGCATTTTACACACAAATTAGTAACATAGTCATGATATTTCAGTTTAGACTGAAAGAAAAGTCATTGATTAGAACATATCTACAGAAATATTTTCCCACAAATTCAAGTGGTACAGATGGGGTCATGGTATTAAACCATATTTTTACATTACAAGTAGTGTCTTGAAGACGGATACATTTGAATACTAATGAGTAAGTTAATTCTTATATTAGAGTATCTACAACATTAGTGTCATTTCATATAAGCACAAGGCTTTACATACAATGTACATATTGCTTTACAAACACATAATCGTATGAAATACATTGAGGGTGCTTGTCATCAATTTGGCATGATATAACTTCAATTGACATTCCAATTACCATTTGTTCATATCTCTTTAAATTAATATATATCACTATGGTGGTGATTACATTACCACAAAGTATAACACTTAAATTACATAAGTTGCCATGGCCAGGCTTTTGTCTCAACTGAGCTACATATTTCATTGCCTTAAGGTATAACACATCAGGGTAGTTTTGTGAGAATATCAAAAGAGGTTCAAGTCATCAGGTCATGTCTGTGTCTGTCTGAGTCAACAGTAGGGTCAAACAAAACAGTTAGTGCAAATTTTGGCACAGTAATAGATGTACATCACAGTAAATCATCCAATAACATAAACACAGACGTAATATTCGTTAGGCATAGCTGCAGATTTTCGTCAACAAGATCATCAATAAAATTTGGAAGATAGCAGTAGGCAAAAGCAAAATATTTCTGTGCATTATCTTTCTAGACTTAACTAGGCGCAATTTATGGCATAGCTGCAAGTTTGCAAGATAGATGGCTGTGCGCAACGTGTAAGCATAACCATACATTGTCATTGAGCTTCATTATAAAATTAATTAGCATAGTGGTAGGGCTTAGGTATATAATTAGTGAGCATAGCGGTAAGCTTTGATTGCAAGAGCAATACGCATAGCTGCAAGCATAATTAGAAATATTCATTACACATAATTACAAATAATTACAGAGCATCAGAAGGATATGAATCTCACCAATCACACATGCCATTGAAGGCACAATGCATCAACATACAAAGTGGTGCACATAAGCACAAAGAGAAAACACAAAAGGGGAGTGCGAGTAAGCACATAAGAAAAGAACAAAACATAGCATCATTAGCAACATAGCGATTCTCCTCATAATTGCTTCATAATCATTGTATAATCTCGTCATCATTAGCAACATAGCGATTCTCCTCATAATTGCTTCATAATCATTGTATAATCTCGTCATCATTAGCAACATAGCGATTCTCCTCATAATTGCTTCATAATCATTGTATAATCTCGTCATCATTAGCAACATAGCGATTCTCCTCATAATTGCTTAATCTCGTCCACGTAATTACATTTATCAAACATCTTTAACTGTTACCAATACCTTCCTTACCATCATTTATCCATAAACAATAATGCATTTTAAAGACCACCATGACATATTGTGTATTGCCTTACTCATCATCCTCCATAATGTTCTTGGCTTACCAAAAATGCTCGTGTCAACTCAAAATCTTCTTCGCTCGCTCAGAACTTCGTAAGTTATGCAATTAGTAATACAGAAGAATATTTTCTGAAACATAGGAACTTGATTAGATTACACAATCAAAAATTTCCATTAATTTTATTTGTCTTGCACAGCCACAGAGTTCGTTATATGTAAATTGCAAGATAATCAAAGTTTCGTATGACAATATCCCAGCGTAGCACAGAGTATAAGTATTCAGAGTTAGAGAAAAATAACAGTGAGAAAAAGAGGTGGATAGAGCGCACTAAGGAAAGGCGGAAGAATAGTGACACTCAGCTCGAGAACGGGGCACCAATCGCCACTTGGTGTGTCCAAAACAGATTAATGGACTCTCTACCCCAATTTTTTATTCCTTGAAAATCCTTTTTGATGAATTAAAGCATGGATTAGCAGGTCTGATTTCAATGTTTTGCTCTTGTCTTTCTGGGGTACGCGATCTGCTTTGCCCCTGATTCGTGTTTTCGTATCGCGGAAAGCGGTCACGAGAATTATCGCGTGTGTCCTCCCGACTACGCTTCTCAGCGTTATTGTTGTGATTTTCAGTCTCGCGATCACTATCAGTATTGCGTCTATCACGCCAATTAGTACCATTCGAAGTATTGCTGTTATGATAGTAATTATTGTTGCGTCCTCCGCGACCAAAACCACCACCTCGGTTGCGGCCACGAAAACTTCCACGGTTAATTTCACGATCATGAAAATCACTGTTCTCATTGTCGCGTCTTTGTTTGTAAGTTTCATTAGCGAAAGAATTATTTTTTGGTTTATCGTCGTGCTCTGAATAACGTATGATACGCGGCGGGCTTTGTTGCGACCGGCGATCATATTTGTTCGTTTCAAAATATCGACTGCGCGAGGAATTTTCCTCGTCTTCTTCCTCTAAGTCTTGTAAGAGATTTCTAAAGGCTTCAATATCATTCTTGCATCGTGCCGCAATGGCAATTTGACGCAAGTGTAGAGGCAATTTGTTCAAACAAATTCTAATTAACTCCGCAGGGCAGTAAGGTGCCGATAAAAATTGATTTTTGTATACTAAGTTTTGGAAATATTCCACTGGGCTCGAGAAATTTGATCGCTCAAAAGTTTTGAATGTCGCAATACTGTTTTTAACGCGGTCTTGTGCCGCTTCCGACCAGTATGCGGATAGAAATGAGCGTCGGAATTGATTCTCGCTATAGCACTCTTGTGCAATAGCTCTCATTCTGGTGGCTGGCTCGCCTTCCAGATAACCACATATAAATTCTAATCTGTGCTCAAGTGGCCAATTCGGGGGAAGACAATAATCGAATTGCTGCAACCACTCTTTAGGGTGCAAGTCATTCGGAGAGTTTTTAAATGTCCTGAATTTACGTACAGTCAGGAAATGCTTGTAGTCAAACGCTTCCTTTCGCCCGTGCGGCGTAAGTGAGCGTAAACTACGCACTGCGTCTTCATTGTTGTTATTATGAGGTACACTTCGTTCACGTACCAAGCGACCTACTTGAGTCGAATCATCATTGTCATTTTCGTTCGAATTTTCATCTACGTCTTCGTATGGATTCCCACAAGTATGGTCAAATTTCCTCTCTATTCGCGCCACGCGATCATCTAATTTTCTGACCTCAGCCTTGTATTGCTGATTAATGGTCATTTGACCTTGTTTGAAACGGTCAAGGGCGATATATTCATTAGTTTCATTAAACGGGGTAGGATGCGTTACATCAGAACTTTTGTCAGTGTTATCACTAATTTGGGTAATCTTAACAGTGAGATCCTCAACCTGTTTATTAATTTTATTGATCTGTTCCGTCGTGCCTGACTGGAAGTTCTGCAACTTTTCATCAAATAGATTACTCTGTTGCTTCAATTGAGCGAGTTCAGTGGTTTCTATATTTTCGACTCGTGACGCAAGGCTTTCCACTACCGGGTTAATCTCGTCGCGAATATCTTGTCTTATTTGCTGAGATTCACGTTTGAAAGTATTGGGCAGTTGTTCCCTGAACCGATTGTTGTCCTCGTTTATCTTATTAAAACTACTTTGAATACTCACAAACCTCGAATCGCACGTCTGTTCTATTTTCTCAAGTTTTTCACCTTGTTTCTCAAGTTTTTCATTTAATTTCTGAGATTGTCTCTCAAGTTTTTCACCTTGTTTCTCAAGTTTTTTCACCTAATTTCTGAGACTGTTCCTCATTTAACTTAGAAAGCTTTGACAATAAAATTTGCATGAAGTCATTTGGTAATACGTTTTCCATAGCTGTCGCACATGTATTTTTTGTAGCAGAGCTAGGCGGAACCGATGCATTATTTTCCGCAACCACGTTACAAGAATCGGAATTCTGTATTGTCGAATCCTGTACTTTGTCATTATCCATATTGTCTGTTCCTGAACTAATCTGTTCTGCGTTTTCGAACACGGTATTTAGTGTCGTATTTGTATCAGTGCAGTGAGAAGACTCTTGTAAAAATTCAGTTTCTCTCCTTGCATCATTCAAGGTCTCATTTTCGGAAGCAGATTTAGCATCAACGCGGACTCTCCTATTCTTCGACATTGTTAACAGAATTTTGCAGTAAAGTGACCACTAATATTTATTTTCACCTACTGTAAATTTTTTTGAAAATTACACACAGTAATTATGAGAGAACAATAGGCTGAATCGGGCAAGTGCAACATACAGTCACAATTGAGATTACGCGAACCGTTAATTATCACACGAGTTCCGCGGTACTAGAACTTTCATCACAACAAACATCAGACAATATAAAAGAGAGACTTGTTCAGTAGTAATGCAATTATTTGTATATTCAATTTATCTACTATAAACAATACTACACAATCTCAAGAATGGTAAGTAACAGACTACAGAAACAATTACTATGCTACTGTTGCTACAACAGAGGATGGTGCTACAAAAATTAAATTAAGAGCCAAAAGGTAAGTTGGTTAGTGGAAAAGACAAACTAACTGAAATAAGACTACGTATCTAACTACGTCACGATCCTGTTTGTGAACTATCCTGGCAGGAAGGGCGCCAGATAAAAGCTGTACGCTTGTTTTGGAATGTTGAACCTTTCGTTAAATCTTAGCTATTTGGTTTAATTATGGCCCTGATATTAATGTATAAGAAACAGTGCATTAAATTGATTATGTGCGCAACGGATATTTTTAACAAAACAACTGTGTCATGTAACCTTTTGAAACAGACACTGACTATACTCAAGAATTTTGACTGCGAGAAAGATATAAGAAAAACCACAAATCACTTTCTTAATGCTTGACTGTGAGAACCTATATAGGTCAGCCTCCAATTATTGAAATCCAGATCAACTATTATCTTACTATGGCACCAATAATGAAATATGTTCAATAATATTATTCAAATCAACACTCCACTAAATCAAGTAATTATCAAATGAAGGGAGTGGGTTAATTTTCTAACTACGTAAATGAAATATGAAACAGGGTTAACTTGCTTATTATTGATAAACAGCATTACATTACTTACATGATACAACTTCTGACTTGCTGGCAAAGCAGCCTCTGCTCTACATCGGAGCCATACACACAACCAAACCGCTCTCTAAGCGAGCTGAACCACTAGTGCTACTCTCTCTCAGTGCGAGCTACAATGCTATGCAATACATGATCTTTGCCAGAGATGAAACTTTACACATATCGATACATACAGTAGAAGCGATATTATACATTTTCTTGCAAGCAAGTTACTCGACACAAAACAGGAGGCACAATATTACACATTTTCTTATTTTCTTATATTTTATGGACACGTTTCACACTTATTTTCACCAAATCCTCGATTTTATTCCCTCCAAAGGATCCCCAAACCATCACAGATCCCCCTCCATACTTTACAGTTGGAATTATGCACTGAGGATTCAAGCGTTCATGGGGTAAACGGCGTACAAATCGACGTGACGGCATTTGCTTCCAACTATTTGGAACTTGGATTCATCAGTGAAGTAAGACTCTTTCCCGCTGATCAATCTTGGCGTGTCTTAGTCCACTGAAGCCTTAACTGCTTGTTGACGGGGCGCAACAGTGGTTTCCTTGTTACTACATAACCTCGGAGGTTGTTGTCTGCCAGGCGTCGTCAAACTGTTGACTCACTAACCTGTGTATCCCTCGTTGCGTTTAGTTCAGCAGTCACTTCACGGGCAGTTTTTAATCTCTTGCGTTTACTGGTCACAACCAAATACTTTTCCTGGTGTTCTAATATAAACTGATATAATCCTGAGTGCACCTGAATGAGGACGATCTTCATAGGAGCCTGTTTCTCGATACCAGTGTATGGTTTTGACAACTCCGCTGATGTTAATCTTCAGTTTCTTTGCTATTTGTCGGACACTGTTGTCTTCTTGCTGTAAAGTGATTACCATTGCCCGTGATTCATAAGGAATCTGGAACTTTGGGGCCATTTTCAATTACTTCCGCAGCACGTTATACCTTTATGCAAACGTAACTACAAGTGAACAGAACTGTAAACACCGTACCTCAAATGTTCAAATGTTTGTATAGCTTATGGGGCTAGCCTACGGGGTCATTTGTCCCTAAACTTACAAACTACTTATGAACTAGCTTATACTAAGGATGGCACAAATATCCATGCACGAGGGGGGATTCGAACGCCCGACCGTAGTGGCCGTGCAGACAGTGACTGGAGCGCATCAGCCCCACGGCCACCGCGGCCGGCAAACACCGTACCTCTACATAGCCATGTGATCTACTCACGCCATCTGCAATATCATGTCATCAGCGTATAATAACGTCCAGGGTGCTGTTTTCTGCGGGTTTCTTGTGACCGCATCCATGAGTGTGCTAAATAGGAAGAGCGATTGAGCAGATCACTGATATTTTCCTACAGTCGTAGGAAAGTCATCCTGTAGCAAAGCAGCTGACCGTATCCTATCCTGCAAAAATATTGGCGGTCGTGGATCCTGTCACCGGTTTTCATATCCGTGAGTTTTTCCATTTTGTTTTAGTTTTCTTGTAATACTTCATAGCAGCCATGTTGTGATTTGGAAAGAAATAAAATATAAATATCTAGGGTTGGCACGCTCGGACAGCTGGAGTTCAACATCCTGTTGGAGTTCACGGTTTATTTTCGTTAAAAGAAATGCAACCAACTGCCTTTATGGATTTCTTTTTAAAACTAATCCAGAACTGGTTTTCGAGCCACTGCAGGCTCATCTTCAGTGGATACTTTACAGGAACATCCATCTTCCGCTAAGTGTAGGTTTACACTGGCATGGAGGTAAACTTAACGGAAGATAAATGTTCCTGTAAAGTATCCATTGAAGATGAACCTGCAGTGGCTCGAAAACTAGTTCTGGATTGATAAAAAATATCCATAAAGGCAGCTGGTTATATTTCTTTTAACGAAAATAAACCGTCAATTTACGCTACAGCTGCAGTTCGTATCCGACATGGATCTCTTGGTGCGTGTTGTCTTGATCATAAGTTAGTTCAAGTAGTTCGTATGTCTAGGTCCCAACGATCTCATCAGTTTGGTCCCTCAGGTTTACGAACATTTCCGCATGTAATTTTAAAGTTCGGAATGCAGGTAGTGTCGTGATCAATGATCTAAATAAATGAACATTGCATTTTAATAACATCAGTGATGTCACGTAATTAAACTGTCACTGATTTCCTTGTCACATGCAAATGTCACTTGCATGATGTATCGCCGAGCGTCTCTTTCTGAATAGAATATAAATGACATTCTGTTGCTGCAGGAAAACCAAGGAATTGTATATAGTTTCATAGATATCACCCTTACTTGTGAAGAATTTAACTTATATTACACAATCTAGCACTATGACGATGTCCGATTTCTTTAATGGTAGAGCTGAGGCAGATTGCGAACGAAACTCATTGATATCTATATAAATGATGTGATGAACAGAGTAAGTTTTAATTTGCGGATGTTTGCTGATGATGCTGTGGTGTATGGGAGGGTGTCGTCTTTAATTGACTGTAATAGCATACAGGATTACTTAGACAAAATTTCTAGTTGATGCGAAGAATGGCAACTAGCTCTCAATGTAGAAAAATGTAAGGTAATGCGCATGAGTAGGAAAAACAATCCCATAATGTTCGAATACAGCATTAGTAGTGAACTTCTTGATGCTGTTGCGTCGTTCAAATATCTAGGCGTAACATTGCAGAGCGATATGAAATGGAACGGGCATGTAAGGACAGTTGTGAGTAAGGCGGACAGGCGGCTTCGGTTTATTGGGAGAATTTTGGGAAGATGTACTTCATCTGTAAAGGAGACCGCGTATAAAAAGCTTGTACGACAACGTCTTGAGTACTGCTCAAGTGTTTGGGACCCGCAGCAGATCATTTTAAAGAAAGAGATAGAAGCAGTTCAGAGGCGAGCAACTAGGTTTGTTACTCATAGGTTCGACCAATGCGCGAGTGTCACGGATATGCTCCGGCAACTCAATTGGGGATCACTGGAGGAAAGACGACGTTCTTTTCGTGAATTTCTGTGGAGGAAATTTAGAGGGCCGGAATTTGAAGCTGAGTGTAATACGATCTTGCTGCCGCCTACTTATATATCGGGTAGTGATCACAAAGACAAGATAAGAGAAATTAGGGCTCGTGCGGAGGCATAGAGGCATTCTTTTTTTCTTCCTTCTATTTGGGAATGGAATAGGAAAGAAAATGCCTAGTAGTGGTACAGTGTACCCTGCACCATGCACCTTGCGGTGGATTGCGGATTATGTATGTAGATGTAGAACAGAGGGGGAACTATGATTAGTGTAGAAGTGTTAGCTTATAATGTGCGAAAACCAATCCAGCTCATTTCCTGATCGTTGTCCAAAACAAGAGGCTCGAGGTGAATGACCTCGCCTCAGTCGAGATGCGGAGCAGTGCCGAAGCTCGGGAGCGCCAGCTTTTTTCGCCAGGCCTTACGCAACAGCAGGCCGGCACGTAGCGTCCATTTGGCGGCGCGGCGTCACTTTCTCCTCATTGGCCGCGCGCCGTACGCTGGACTCGTCTGCGGCGGAGGCCTAAACGCTGTAAACGGGAGCAGGCGGGGCCTTTTATAGACGGCCGGCGGATCTGGGGCGCGGCGCGGCGGCGCAGTTTACGAGCGCTGGCCGGCGGGCAGGTAGCGCGCCTGGTACCTCACACCTCTCAGGCGGCCGCTAGCTGTCCATCAGCGGCACCGGTCACCGGTCACTGGTCGCCGTCTGCGCATCAGCAGTCGACGCAGGCGCGGTCGGTCGCTCCTCCATACAGCGGCGGGCAGCTCCAATGTAGGAAACTGCTCCGGTGCCGCCAGTGTAAGGCTGCGCTTACACTTCTCGTTCGCGACGTCAAAAACACTGTACGTACTGGAGTCCAGGAGGATGAGACGTCTTTTGACTTCCGAAACTTCTCCAATATCTCAGCGTGAAAAGTGGCTCAAACGCTGTCATTTTAATATTTATAGACTACATGGCTCAGCGTCTTCTCGTGCATTTATCACGATATTAAGTTACTAGCTGAACCCCCGCTGCTTCGCATGCGTAGGCTGGTTGGTCTGCACCAGTTGTTTCTTTTTAATCCTGATGAAGAATCCATATCTTACGTTTCGTAGTTATAGCTTGAAATTTGAGTTAACAGCACCATATTTTTTAAAATCAATTTTTGCGTTTCGTATTTCATCCCCTTATTGGTCGAATTTACAATAATACCGAAACACGTGTCTTTTAAATTTGGCCGGCCGCGGTGGCCGAGGGGACTGAGGCGCTCCAGTCACGGTCTGCACGGTCACTACGGTCGGGGATTCGAATCCCCCCTCGGGCATGGATATTTGTGCCGTCCGTAGTATAAGGTAGATGATAAGAAGTTTGTAAGTTTAGGGACTGGTGACCCCGTAGTTCAGTTCCATAAGCTTAACAAACATTTGAACATTTTTAAATTTGAACCCCGAATCCAAATCCGAAAATTAGTAGTTCTAACTGAAAAATTGCCTAAATAGCAACATATTTTCGAAAAACACCCCCTCTTCAATTTAACCCCCCTGATGGTTGAATTTTCAAAAATAACGAAATTCGTATTTCTTAAATCATAACGAACAGTACAAATATCAATTTTTGCAGCTATAGCTTCAAAATTGTCTTGACAACAAAGTGTTTTCGAAAATAATTTTTGATCCCCTCTTTTACCCCCTTAGTTTTTTAATTTCCAAAAATACAGAAACTCGTGTCTTTTTAATCCTGATCAAGAGTCCATATCCTAAGTTTCGTAGTTATAGCTTGAAATTTGAGTTAACAGCAACATATTTTTGAAAATCAATTTTTTTGCGTCCTCTATTTTACCCCCGTATTGGTTGAATTTAAAAAAATGCCGAACACGCGTCTTTTAAATTCGAACCCCGAATGCAAATCCGAAAATTTGTATTCTAACTTCAAAATTGCCTAAATAGCAACATATTTTCGAAAAACACCCCCTCTCCAATTTAACCCCGTTGATGGTTGAATTTCCAAAAATACCGAAACACGTATTCTTTAACGTCTAACTAACTAGACAAATATCATTTTTTGCAGCTCTAGCTTCAAAATTGTATCAATAGCAATGTGTTTTCTAAAAGAATATTTGATCCTCTATTTAACCCTCTTAATTGCTGAATTTCCAAAAATACTAAAAATCATGAATTTTTAATCCTGACCAAGATTCCATATCCGAAGTTTCGTAGTTGTAGCTTAAAATTTGAGTTAACAGAAACATATTTTTGAAAATCAATTTTTTGCGTCGCCTATTTTACCCCCTTATTTGTCGAATTTCAAAAAATGCCGAAACACGTGTCTTTTAAATTCGTATTCTGAATTAAAATCCGAAATTTTGTAGTTCTAGCTTCAAAATTGCCTAAATAGCTACGTATTTTCAAAAAACGTTTCATCCCATATTTCACCCCCTTACGGACGGAATATCGAAAAACCGCTTCTTAAATGACGCCTACAGAGTAAGATCAACACCCTCCACAAATTTCAAGTTTCTATCTTCAGTGGTTTGGACTGGGCGATGATAAGTCCGTCAGTCAGTCAATCAGTCAGTCAATCGGGACACTTCCTTTTATATATAGAGATTTGTGTAGCAAGTCTATTCTAATCAGCCTGGAATTGATAAATTGACACTAAATAAAGAAAAGTGTGAAGTAATACACATGACCGCTAAAAGAAATCCGCTGAACTTCAATTACGCGATAAATCAGTCAAACCTTAAGGTCGTAAATTCTTCCAAATACCTAGGAGTTACAATTACGAACAACTTAGACTGGAGAGAACACACAGAAAATATTGTGGGGAAGGCGAACCAAAGGTTACGTTTCATTAGCAGAACGCTTCGAAGATGCACCAGCTCCACCAAAGAGACTGCCTAAATCACACTTGTGCGTCCTCTCCTGGAGTACTGTTGCCCCTTGTGGGACCCTCACCAGGTGGGACTGGCGGAAGATATTGGGAAGGTTCAGAGAAGGGCAGATCGTTTTGTTTTATCACGTTACGGGGGGGGGAAAGCGTCACGGAAATGTTGCACGGATTGGGGTGGAAGTCATTAAAAGAAAGACGTTATTCATTGCGACGATCTAATTACCGACTGAAAATTGAATGTGAAAATATTTTGTTACCACCCAGCTACTTAGGTAGAAATGACCATTACAATAAAATAAGAGAAATCAAATCGAAGAAGGAACGATTTAGGTGTTCTTTCTTCCCGCGCACTATTAGAGAATGGAACGATAGAGAAAAGTTATGAAAGTGGTTAATGAATCCTCTGTCAGGCACTTAAATGTGATTTGCAGAGTATCTATGTAGATGTAGATCTTAGTTTTTACGAAAGTTCCTGTGTAGGACACATTGAAACTGTTGGCAGAGCATTTTCCTTCTGAAACAATAATATTGTTCCGCCTTGTAGTGACGACCACCTACTTCTTGTGTGGTGGCAAATTTTACGAAATGACGGAGAAGTATTAAGTCGTCTACATGAGTAAGAAAAGAAATCCGTAAAACTTTGTTTACAATATCAATCAATCGAATGTGAAGGCCGTAAACTCCACTAAATACCTAGGAATTACTATTACATCAGACTTAAACCGGAGATAATACGTAGATGATGTCGTAGGAAAGGCGAATTAGAGACTGCGATTTATTGGCAGAAGGCTTAAAAGATGCAGCAGAAGTACTAAAGAGACTAGATACACTAAGCTTGTGCGTCCTCATTTGGAGTATTGCTGCCCAATGTGGGATCCTTATCAGGTGGGTCTGACAGAGGACATCGAAAGAGTCCAAAGAAGGGCAGCTCGTTTTGTACTGTCACGGTACAGGGGAGACAGTGTCACGGAAATGATACAGGACCTGGGATGGGAAACATTACAACAACGGCGGTTATTGCTGCAGGGTGGTCTACTTACCAACCTCCAATCACCAAAATTCTCCTCCAAATGCGAAAATATACTTAGAAATCATCATCAGAATAAAATACGAGAAATCAAGCTCGAAATGGGAGATTCAGATGTTCTTTCTTCCCGCGCGCTATTCGAGAATGGAAAGGGAGATAATAGTATAAAGGTGGTTCGATGAAACCTTTGCCTGGCACTTAAATGTGATTTGCAGGGTATCAGATATAGATGTAGATACTACTTTCATTTTTCCTCCCCCCCCCCTCCCCTCTCCACCCTTCAGCATCTCCCGCTTCTCCTTCTAGTGTAACCATATATCCTGACAAATCTCAATAATTACCATAGCTGGAACTATCCCCAACTTCCTAAACTACTTCACCCTCTGTGAATGCCCTATGCGCCTCACCCCAGCTCTAAACTACCTTGACCTCACCCTCGATCGCTTCCCTACCTGGACCCCCATCCAAAAACCGTCCAACAGGAAGACCGCAACCGCTTCCGCCTCCTCAAACTTCTTCCTGGCTGGACATTGGGCCACCAACCCTCCACCATCCTTTACACATACCGATCCCTGATACGCGCCTGTGTTTTGTTTCAATGTAGCCTCGATCTGCACCTGCCCTTCCAACAAATCCTCCTAAATCCTCGGGTGCCCCATTTACTCCTGTTCCTCGAACATCTCCGTGCCTTTTATATCAACTGCAAGCTTGACTTCCACAACCCCCTGGTCTCCTCTCTCCTACCGAGCAGAGCCTCTGTCACGCCTCCACTGCTGTATCCTCCTGACTCAGTGTGCCCCTATACACTTTCCACAATTTCCTTCACCTGGAATATGACCTTCATCCTGACAACTACCCATCCTATCAACTTGATTTCCCATCCCCCCCCCCCGTATTGGTCCTCCCTTTTCCCTCCTTCGCCGGCCGCGGTGGCCGAGCGGTCTGCGGCGCGACAGTCACGTTCTGCACGGCCACTACGGTCGGGGGTTCGAATCCCCCCTCGGGCATGGATATTTGTGTCGTTCTTAGTATTAGATGATGATCCCGTAGTTAAGTCCCATAAGATCTACAAACATTTGAAAATGTTCACTCCTCCCTCCGACTCTTGGAAAGTCCCTCCTCACCCCACCACCGCGCTCCTACTCCTCCCCCCTCTCCTCTCCCTGCAGGACCCCTCACCCCTTTGCCTTCAGTGAATCGTCAGTGTTTAGTGTAATCATAGAGTGTAAGTGTATTTTAAAGTGTTGTGCCTGCAGAATTCGGTGGAACAAAAGTGACGACAGTATCTTTTAAATGTCCATCAGTACTCCAATGTTATCGTTTCGTCTATGTGCACCTTGACTCGTTTTTAAACTTTTATCATTCGTGTCTCCAATACTCTCTCCATATTAAAAATTATTGTAAAAATGTTTGCTGTGTCAAAACTTATATATACACTCCTGGCCATTAAAAAATTGCTACACCACGAAGATGACGTGCTACAGACGCGAAATTTAACCGACAGGAATAAGATACTGTGATATGCAAATGATTAGAGCTTTTCAGAGCATTCACACAAGGTTGCGCCCGTCGCGACACCTACAACGTGCTGACATGAGGAAAGTTTGCAACCGATTTCTCATACACAAACAACAGTTGACCGGCGTTACCTGGTGGAACGCTGTTGTGATGCCTCGTGTAAGAAGGAGAAATGCGTACAATCACGTTTCCGACTTTGATAAAGGTCGGATTGTAGCCTATCGCGATGGCGGTTTATCGTATCGCAACATTGCTGCTCGCGTTGGTAGCGATCAGCAATGTTAGAATATGGAATCGGTGGGTTCAGGAGGGCAATACGAAACGCCGTGCTGGATCCCAACGGCCTCGTATCACTAGCAGTCGAGATGACAGGCATCTTATCCGCATGCATGTAACGGATCGTGCAGCCACGTCTCGACACCTAAGTCAACAGATGGGGACGTTTTCAAGATAACAACCTTTGTAGCAGCATGAACTATCTGCCCGGAGACCATGGCTGCGGTTACCCTTGACGCTGCATCACAGACAGGAGCACCTGCGATGGTGTACCCAACTACGAATCTGGGTGCGCGAATGGCAAAACGTCATTTTTTCGAATGAATCCAAGTTCTGTTTACAGCATCATGATGGTCGCACCCGTATTTGACGACATCGCGGTGAACGCACATTGGAAGCGTGTATTCGTCATCACCATACTGGTGTATCACCCGGTGTGATGGTATGAGGTGCCATTGGTTACACGTCTCGGCACCCTCTTGTTCGCATCGAGGTACTTTGAACAGTGGCCGTTACATTTCAGATATGTTACGACCCGTGGCTTTATGCTTCATTCGATCTCTGCGAAACCCTACATTTCAGCAGAATAATGCACGACCACATGTTGCAGGTCCCGCACGGGACATTGTGGATATGGAAATGTTCGATGGCTGCCCTGGCTTACACATTCTCCAGATATCTCACCAACTGAAAATATCTGGTCAATGGTGGCCGAGCAACTGGCTCGCCACAATAAGGCAGTCACTACTCTTTATGAACTGTGGTATCGCGTTGAAGCTGCATGGGCATCTGTACCTGTACACGCCACCCAAGCTCTGTTTGACTCAATGCCCAGGCGTATCAAGGCCGTTATTACGGCCAGAGATGGTTGTTATCGGTACTGATTTCTTAGGATCTATGCAGCCACATTGCGTGAAAATATAATCACATGTCAGTTCTTGTATAATATATTTGTCCATTGAATACCCGTTTATCATCTGCATTTCTTCTTGGTGCAGCAATTTTAATGGCCAGAAGTGTAGTTCTGGTTTAAAGAGCGACATATAAGCTGCTGCGAGCCTGCCCTCCAGGGGGATAAAACACAACACAAGGAAAAATAAACTTGATTTTCCCCGCAATAGTAATGCTTGTTGGAGTGAAAAATTCCATATTTTTTGTATTTCATTGGAAAGCTTCTTTCGTCGCGTCATGATCTGTGCGCATTTGTTGTTGCCTTCGAATCAGTGTCTCAACCGCTGCATGAAATGCGTTAGGAACATATCATTCGTATTGTTTTATTTTCATCCTTGTCGTTTTTTCATAGATTCTCGCAGTTAATGGAGACCTTCATGTTCGCGGCTGTTGACAGAATTGTTATTCAACTTTATTACTTACACCTGTCACGCCCATGATTATTTATGCTTTCAGTTTTGCTTAACTGCTGTAGCATTTTCGGCATTTGCAATTTAAAATGTCGTAGTTTTTAGGGCTACAAATCATTTTCAGTGACAAGAAGCGACATCGTTCAAAGCAGAATTAAATAGCTTTGTCATTCTTTGACAAGATTTAATAAAGTGGAATTCCAATAATATTAACTAGCGGTTTGCATTAAATGCGAGAAAGTACAAAAAGTGGTGCAAACAAAAATATAATAGAACACGAACAATACGCATTTTTATGGCATAATACGCAGGGTCGAATGAACTGTACATGAGGTCACAAAACATTACGTAACGAAACCAGTTTATGTTCTATATGAAAAAACCACTCCCATGAACCACAGACATTGCCGATGTGGGGTGGCTTGCGTGCCTCAACGATACAGATAGCCGTAACGTAGGTGCAACCACAGCGGAGGGGTATCTGTGGAGAGGCCAGACAAACTTGTGGTTCCTGAAGAGGGGCAGCAGCCTTTTCAGTAGTTACAGGGGCAACAGTCTGGATGATTGACTGAGCTGGCCTTGTAACATCAGCTAATGTGGCTTTGCCACACAGCTACTGCGAACGGCGAACGGCCGTTATTTTTCCCGAGGACATGCAGCTCTACTGTATGAACATATGATGATGGCATCCTCTCGGGTAAAATATTCCGGAGGTAAAATAGTCCCCCATTCGGATCACCGGGCGGGGACTACTCAGGAGGATGTGATCATCAGAAAAGACAATACTGGCATTCTACGGGTCGGAGCGTGGAATGTTAGATCCCTTAATAGAGTAGGAAAATTAGAAAATTTAAAAAGGGAATGGATAGGTTGAAGTTAGATATAGTGGGGATTAGTGAAGTTCGGTGGCAGGATGAACAGGATTTCTGGTCAGGTGAGTACAGGATTATAAATACAAAATCAGTTGGGGGTATCACAGGAGTAGGATTGATAATGAATAAGAAAATAGGAATGCGGGTAAACTACTATGACCAGCACAGCGATCGCAGTGTCATTGTCAAGATAGATACGAAGCCAACACCGACAACAGTAGTACAGGTTTATATGCCAACTAGCTCTGCAAATGATGAGGAGATAGAAGAAATATATGAGGAGCTAAAGGAAATTATTCAGACAATTAAGGGAGAGGAAAACTTAATTGTTATGGGAGACTGGAATTCTGTAGTAGGGCCAGGAAGGGAAGGGAAGATAGTGGGTGAATATGGTCTGGGCAAAAGGAATGAAAGAGGAAGCCGCCTGGTAGAATTTTGCACGGAACATAATTTAGTTATAACAAACACCTGGTTTAAGAATCACAAAAGAAAGTTGTATACGTGGAAGAGACCAGGAGACACCGGGAGATACCAGATAGATTTTATAATGGTAAGACATAGATTTCGGAACCAGGTTTTGAAGTGTAGGACATACCCAGGGGCAGACATAGACTCTGACCATAACTTGTTAGTTATGAACTGTAGGCTGAAACTGAAGAAACTACAGAAAGGTAGGAAAATAAGGAGATGGGACCTAGATAAATTGAAGGAGCCTGAAGTTCTTAAGAATTTCAGAGGGAGCTTCAGGCAACAAGTTACAGAAACAGGGGAAAATAAAACAGTTGAGGAGGAATGGGTAAAATTGAGAGATGAAATAGTGAAGGCAGCAGAGGACAAAATAGGTAGGAAGGCAAGACCTACAAAGAATCCTTGGATATCACAGGAGATACTAAATTTAATCGATGAAAGGAGAAAGTATAAAAATGCAGTAAATGAAACAGGCAAAATGGAATACAGACGGCTAAGAAATGAGATTGACAGGAAGTGCAAAATGGCTAAGCAGGAATGGCTAGAAGGCAAATGCAAGGATGTAGAAGAATGTATAAATAGGGGAAAAATAGATACAGCCTACCGGAAAATAAAAGAAACATTTGGTGATAAGAAAAACAGCTCTATGAATATCAAGGACACTGATGGAAAACCAGTTCTCAGCAAAGAAGGGAAAGCTGAAAGGTGGAAAGAGTATATAGAGGGGCTCTACAAAGGAAATGAACTTCGAAACACTATTGTAGGAAGGGAAGAGGATGTAGATGATGATGAAATAGGAGATACTATACTGAGAGTTGAATTTGACAGAGCACTGAAAGATCTAAGTCGAAACAAGGCCCCTGGAGTAGATGATATCCCGTCAGAGCTACTGAAGTCTCTGGGAGAACCAGCCATGACAAAATTGTTTCACATTGTGTGTAAGATGTATGAGACAGGTGAAGTACCCTCAGACTTTAAGAAAAATGTTATAATCCCCATTCCAAAGAAAGCGGGTGCAGACAGGTGTGAAAACTACAGAACCATCAGTTTAATAAGTCATGGTTGCAAAATATTAACACGAATTATACACAGAAGGATGGAAAAGCTGGTAGAAGCCGACCTCGGGGAAGATCAGTTAGGGTTCAGGAGAAATGTAGGAACACGGTAGGCAATACTCACTTTACGGCTTATCCTAGAAGATAGGTTAAGAAAAGGCAAACCAACATTTCTAGCTTTTGTAGATTTGGAGAAGGCTTTTGACAATGTTGATTGGAATAAACTCTTTCAAGTTCTGAAGCAAGCAGGAGTAAAATATAGGGAGCGTAAGGTTATTTACAACTTGTATAAAAACCAGACAGCGGTTGTCAGAGTTGAAGGGCATGAAAGGGATGCAGTGGTTGGAAAGGGAGTAAGACAGGGTTGTAGCCTTTCCCCAATGTTGTTCAATTTGTACATTGAGCAAGCTATAAAGGAAATCAAGGAGAAATTTGGAGAAGGAATTAAAGTTCAGGGTGAAGAATTAAAAACATTGCGTTTTGCCGACGACATAGTAATTCTGTCAGATACAGCAAATGACCTGGAAGAGCAATTGAACGGAATGGACAGTGTGCTGAAAGGCGCATATAAGATGAACATTAACAAGAGCAAAACTAGGGTAATGGAGTGCAGTGTAAGAAAATCAGGTGATGCTGAAGGAATTAGATTGGGAAACGAAGCAATAAAGGAGGTAGATGAGTTTTGTTACTTTGGGCAGTAAAATAACAAATGATGGTCGCAGTACAGATGATATAAAATGCAGAATGGCAATGGGTAGAAAGGCGTTTTTGAAAAAGAGAAATTTGTTAACATCGAATATTGATTTAAGCCTAAGGAAGTCCTTTCTGAAGGCATTTGTATGGAGTGTTGCCTTGTATGGGAGTGAAACATGGACAATAAGCAGTGTGGACAGAAAGAGGATAGTGGCTTTTGAAATATGGTGCTACAGAAGAATGCTGAAGATTAGGTGGGTGGATCGCGTAACTAATGAGGAGGTACTGAACCGAATTGGGAAGAAAAGAAATTTCTGGCATACCTTGACTAAAAGAAGGGATAGATTGGTAGGACACATTCTTAGACATCAAGGAATTGTGAATTTAGCGTTGGAGGGAAGTGTGTGGGGTAAAAATCGCAGAGGGAGACCAAGAGACGCGTATAGTAAGCAGATTCAAGTGGATGTGGGTTGTCGTTCTTATGAGGAGATGAAAAGGCTTGCTCAGGATAGAGTAGGTTGGAGAGCTGCATCAAACCAGTCTCTGGACTGAAGACCACAACAACAACAACAACATGAAAAAAAATTCCTTTACACAGTATTACGTGTTCATTTAAAAATAAGGCAGGTGATGAGCAATATAGTCACAGTGAATTAAAAGAGTGCAGTACATACAGTCTGCTCTAATCTGTGTTTCACTGCTGTGAAACCAGCTTCAGTGTCATGTCATGCCCGGTGGTTTGAGGTTCTGAGACGTTTTAAGGCACAAGAATGTCAACTTGGTCGAAATTTCAATATTTTCTCCCAGAAATTAATAATTTTGCGATCAAAAGCTACAAGAAATTAATACAAGTTTGTAATTTTTAATTTTTCGAACATATTCGTTTACTCGGTCTCAAAAACCTTTGATATTCAAAATACACACTTCTGCTATATCGCAGTTCAGCCCATACTGTTGTTGTTGTTGTGGTCGAGTCCGCAGACCGGTTCGATGCAGCTCTCCACACTACCCTGTCCTGTGCAAACCTCTTCATCTGAGAATAAGACAGCAAACTACAACCTTTTGAATCTGCTTACTGTATTCGTCCCTGATCTCCCTCTATGATTTTTACCCCATACACTTCCTTCAAATGCTAAGTTAACGATTCATTGATGTCTCAGGATGTTTCCCATCTCTTACTGAGAATATGTCAGAAACTCCTTTCCTCCCCATTTCTGTTGAGCACTTCCTCATTAGTCACATGATTTCCCCGTCTAATCTTCATCACTCATCTGGAGCACCACATTTCAAAACTTTCTATCATCTTTCTGTCTGAACTCCTTATCGTCAACGTTTCACTCCCATACAATGCTTCACTCCAGACAAATGCTTACAGAAAGAATTTCCTAAACTTTAAAATAATATTGGATGTCAACAAATTTCACTTCTTCATAAATGCATTTCTTCCCATACCCATTCTGCATTTTATATCTTACTTACTCCAGCAATCAGAACTTATTTTGCTACCCAAATATCAAAACTCACCTACTACTGTTGTCTTATTCCTTCTGCATCCCCTCTTTTTTTGACGCTTCATTCCATTACCCTTCTTTTCTCTTGTTGCGGTTCATCGTATACCCTCCTTTCAAGACACTGTCCACTCCTTTCAGTTGCTCTTCCACGTCCTTTGCTATCTCTGAAAGACAACACGCAAAGTTGTTATTTCTTCTTCTCCCTGAACTTTAATTCCCTCTACAAATGTCGCCTTGCATTCCTTCGCAGCTTGCTCAATGTACAGATTGAGCAACATTGGGGAAAGACTACAACCACTCTTAGTTCCTTCCCAACCACTGCGTCCCTTTCATGCCCTTCGATTCTAATAACTGCTGTCTCGTTTCTGTACAAGTTAAATGTTACTCTTCGCTCCCTATATTTTGCCCCTGCTACCTTCAGAATTTAAAACAGTATATATCAGTCAACACTTTCTCCAGATCTACAAATGCTAAAAATGTAGGTTTTTCCTTTCCTTAACCTATCTTCGAAGATTAGTCGTAATGTATTGCCTCGCGTGTTTCTACATTTCTCCTGAACCCAAACTGATCTTCCCAAAGGTCATATTCCACCACTTTTATCCATTCGCGTGTTCCTACATTTCTCCTAAATGCAAACTTATCTTCCCCGAGGTCGGACACCACCAATTTTTCTATAAATAATTCGTGTTAGTAGTTTGCATACAGGACTGTGATTTTAAAATTTGTCTATTAATATATTTTTCTTGAGGTCACAGGGTGTTTCCCCTGTCCCATACATCTTGCATACCAGATGGAACAATTTTTTCATTACTGGCTCTCCTAACGATATCAGGAGTTCTGAGGGAATATCATCTACTCTAGGGGCCTTGTTTCTACTCAAATATTTTAGTACTCTGTCAAATTCTTCTCGCAGTATAGTATTTCCTATCTCTTCTTCCTCTACTTCGTCTTCCATTTGAAGAATACTGCCCCGATTCAGAGACGTTTCAAGGCTACCTCAATGACAGACAGGAGGTTCGCCAGGTCGGCCAGTTGGCTTAATCGACCGCATTTTATTGCTCGTCTCTGCCAGCCACGATGTCTCCCACAAATCAAGGGACCTCCGACGCACCACAGAGAGAATGTCCTGCAGGGGATTAGTATAGTGTGTGACTTCACAGCCTCCGCAGGCCTCCTTGGCAGACCGATCGGCCATTTCGTTCCCACGACTGCCGACATCTCCTGATATCTAACAGAATGTCGTTCCCTTGCCCCGCTGCTAAAGGGAGTACATTTCTGTCATGTATGAACTGTACTACCTTCTCAGCTGGATACAAATTTCGTAAAGACTGCAGGGCACTGAATCAGAGCACAGAAGAGATTTCACAACAACCGTTCGCGGTTGCCATGGTAACATAAGGTTGTCGTTGTGAAAAAAGTTGAAAGCTGCAGGAAGATTATGTCGAGAAGTGACGGAAGATTCACAGTTTGTGTGCGATTAATTTGTCAGGAAAAGAAAATCGGAAGTGTCATAACTTGAATGCGCCTCCTACCTATTGTTATCCCCGCTTGCCCCCTACCCAGCCCTTCCTTGCTGGTAGATCGGGTGACGGAGTCCATCTCTGCTGTAGTTCATTCCTCGCATTCCATAAAGGCCAAGGACACTAGACCGGTTTTACTTTTCAGTGTTTCTGGTGTGCTCGGAAGTCGAGAGCAGATATTTGCTACAGAACCACACCATCTTTAAGGGGGGACGTTGATGAATAACTCACACTATTTCAAAAATGCACCAAATCCACAGTTTGGAGATATGGGAATGAAATTTTGTACCATGCTTTACATGAAAGTAAAAGATTTACATATGAAATTCTTTTATATATTCAACTTTTTTTAATGAAATTGAAGTTTTATTTTCAAAAAAATAATGTACGTTCCTTTTTCTCAGAAAGCATTCAAGAAATTTCTACAAAAAATTCTCTGTTTCATCTATTTATATGTTGTAACCTTCTCTCATGAGGTCACATAGCAGAATTTTCATAATTTTTAATTATAATTCGAAAAGTACAATTTTAAAATCATGCAAGATTCCAGGCACTTTGCCCCATATCTCAGCTTGCAATCACAATTTCCAAATTTTCTCTTGACACAAAGTTTATTAGGTTTACAGAAATGTGTGTACAAAATTTCATAATTGTATCTTTCATAGAATCTGAGCAAAAGGAACATAAACTTAAAAAAACGAACTTTTCAGGAAACGCAATTTAAAGTTCAACATATTTTTTCAGAAGGCAGCACATTTGTACCATGGGTCGTCTTTCCCTTCAAGGCTTCTCCTCTGGTTTCTTGTTGTCTGTCTTCTTTTCTTTACAAGGTCTTCAACTGACTTTCCAGTTGCACAGACGCGCAGTAAATCTATTTTTCTCAGGATGTCTTGAGTAAAATGTCATATCTTGCAACCCATTCTTTCGAATACCTTCGATCTTCCAGAAATTCCCACCATTAAATACAAGAACTGCATCATAAGTTGCAATTGTGACAACTGTAGCAGATGCAAACGTGGTTTTAGGGCATCGTTTCCATATGAGTGAATTTAGAGACTCATTTGGATTTTGGGTTTTGCCAGGAACACACTTTTTGAGAAGTGCAGGAACGGGCAGAAACCGAGATTCAACACTGTAATATGCACCATTCACCTCACTAATTTTTTCGCTTGGAGCTGCTAGGAGACGAATTCAGATAAACGATGCAACTAGTTTGTTATTGTTTATAAGAGTCAAAGACGATCTATAAAACTAAAGAGTATGTACGCTGCCTTCTGGATGTAACCCGCGCGTGTTTGGTTAAAGTAATACACAGAATCGTTGTTCACTGAGCTGGTATTGAAGTGCTGCTTCAAAACATGGGCGTAGGAGGGAGGTCGTGTAACGCACAGACTTTCTGAGGGCACACAATGCACGACCGCAAAGGCTGTGCCATAAGAAAGAAATCCGAGCAAAGTAAAATTACATATGTTATTCCGACCAAGGATTCGAGTTGCCAGTAAAATTACGAACTCCTTAATTACAACGTAGCGAAATTAAATTAATTAATTTAGGACGGTTTATTAATTTTCACCAACCAAGAAGCATCACAGAATGATTGCTTACTTCGAGGACAATCGAATGGAAGACACAGAGTAATTACCCGTTTGGTTACTCTAGAAATTGCTCAAAATGGAGAATTTCCTGTAGCCGTTAAATTTAAAAGCAACCGGAAGCGACGCCGTGGCGGAGGCATACCAGCCTTGTCCCGCGCTCCAAACAGGATTCCCAACCTGAGTGTCCGAGACACAGTGCCGCCCGCAAGGGCTAAGCTTCCCCAACGATTTCTCTCCCTACCTGTAAGGTTGGCTACAGGGACTACTTTTGAACAGCGAAAGCACACTGCGGTGCCGTGCCCGGAGAACAGCCACGCACCCCCATTCGGTTGCAGAGCTTCGAAGTATCCACCTCGCGGACAGTCTAGAGAGGAAGTTACCGCCGTATTAGGAAAGTGTGACTTTGAGGACCGTCAGCGTCTGTTACAATGATGGGCGAGTGGAATTATCCGGTACACTTACCATTCAGTTTATAGTGAAGTAAGTTTGGCCGTTTGGCCCCTGCTCTGATTTTAATATTACGACTTCATGGCTAGCAACATTCTCTCTGATTCAACCACTCTCCGCTCTCTCTAGGGATTGCAAATGTATCTTTATAAAATGTTCTTATTTCTTGACTATTGTTAGTAATTCCTTGACCTACAGCAAGGTAGTTTCGTGGCAAAATATTCTGATTTGTGAAATAAAATTGAACATGCAACAGGGCTACCTCAAATTCGCCATATCTTTATGAATAAGATTTCACCACAATTCTGCCTATTTTTTATGTAACTGTCCTACTGTCCTCTTTTCAATTAATGAATCTTCAATAAGGCGACGAAACACCTGCCAAGAGAAGTCCGACGCCTTTACAGTCCAAGGACAGCCGATCAGCAGGTGAGTGTAACTTCCTGTCTGAGAGGAAAGGCGATAGCCAGCAACCCTTCTTGCTTAACCCTGCCGGCCACGCCATAGGCCTCTGAGGCCCAGATGCTCACTCAGACCTGTCTAATCCTGCTCCAACACAGCTGGAGGGGCCGTGTCTCGCATGTAAGCCTCATCTAGATAGTTGTTTCTGAGCCAGTGTACAGTGCACAACACTCTCGCCCCTGTCGGCCCTTTCACGTAAACAACTAGGCCTCAGAGACCTCCATAACTTTACAAAAAAACAAGGGAAAGCGAGACACAACGATCAAACAAAACCATTGTCCGTATTTGTGTTTATTTTGACACTTTCTGAACATCTTACAGCATCTTGGATGAAGGCTAGGTTTGACACACCAATTCCCCTTGACCTATGGGACAGTATTTGTAGATGCCTAAACATGACTCCACCTGCAGAGGCAGCTCGTGGAGAAATTGAGCAAGGAGTTATTCCCAAAAGAACGTATTGTAAGTTTTGTGACTACAGAAAACAAAGGAAATCAAAAATGCCGTGTGATTTCTGTAAGTTGCCAGTGTGTGGTCAGCACAACAACAAAATTTGTCCAAATTGTACCGGTGAAAAATGAGAAACTTCCGCTGAATTTTGTGATACCTATTTTAGTTGTAAACATTATTAATTGTACGTGGTTTTCGAATATGATGGATTTTTTTTTTTAGTTATAAGAAGTTTAGAGTACTATTGCTTAATTTATGAGAGTTTGGTTATTTTGTTTTGTGGTTTCTTGAGGAAATATATATTTCTTTTGTGTTATTCTGGGTTATTTAATGTATTATACCCTCATCCTTATCATGAAATTGAATTTCTTAATGAGTTTTTCATTATTATATATCGTGAGGGCCTCTGAGCCCTATGGTGTGGCCCAGACGTAGGAGCCTGGTGGTGTGGCCCACAGGGTTAATATTCTTTCGAAAAACTTCACCAGTTACAGCACTTTTCATTAATTTTCAGGCACTTCGGATGCGATTTTAACATTGAAACTTTGGAAACTTATTGTCGCCGGCCGCAGTGGCCGAGGGAACTGAGGCGCTTCAGTCACAGTCTGCTCAAATGTTCAAATGTTTGTACAGTCTATGGGACTTAACTACGGGTTTATCAGTCCCTAAACTTACAAACTACTTATGAACTAAGACTAAGGACGGCACAAATATCCATGCCCAAGGGGGGATTCGAACCCCCGACCTTAGTGGCCGCGCAGACCGTAACTGGAGCGCCTCAGTCCCCTCGGCCACCGCGGCCGGCTCACAGCCTGCACGGCCATTACGGTCGGGGGTTCGAATCCCCCCTCGGGCATGGATATTTGTGCCGTCCTAGTTCGTAAGTAGTTTGTAAGTTTAGGGACTGATGACCCCGTAGTTAAGTCCCATAAGATTTACAAACATTTGAACATTTTTTGAACTTATTGTCCATGAGTTGTACTAAGAAATACAAAAGCCGCGGTGGAGTGGCCGAGCGGTCTAAAGCGTCTCGCAGCGGAGCGCGCGGTTGCTCGCCCTGGACGTTCGAGTCCTCCCTGGGGCATGGGTGTGTGTGTTGTCCTTAGGTTAGTTTACGTAGGTTTAAGTAGTTTGTAAGCTACGGACTGATGACCACGCAGTTTGGTACGATAGATTTAGAAACATCTGAAAATTTTTTTCAAATACAAAATAAATCGAAAATTTTACATTTTTGCTGAATTTCTTCGACGTTCGCCCTGGAGGCAACTCACGGAAGAGCCGGATGGCGACAGCCACGGCAGGCCCATCGATCGGAGAGCCTGCTAGGTGTCGGCGGCTGTGCCGGGCCCGGCGGCACAGATGTGAGCCCAGGCAGCGGCGCGATGACACCGCGCCGGCATTCCAGGCACTGCCGCTGACCGCGGCCACGAGTAACAAGAGTAGTGAGCGGGCCGGCTAGCGGCGGCGGCGGCTTTTCGGGGAAGTCTGGCCGCGCGCACAATTCATCAGGCCGTAATTGCCGGCGGGCCGCCATATGTCACTGGCCGCCTCGCCTATCTGCCGCCGCATCGGACCGGCGACGGCGACGGCAAAAAGGCAGCGGCCCTGGCCGACCGCGGGGACCAGCGTAGCAGCAGCAGCGCCAGCGCCGACAGACGGCGGCCGCGGCGGACACCGAGGTTTTGCCGCCCAGGAATCCACCTGCCGCCGCCGCCGCCGCCGCCGCAGCAGCAGCACTCCTTTTTGCCCGCCCATTCGCTCTCCGATGATCATGATAATGACACATGCCGCCCCCTAAATCATCGCAACTGTCATATCGCTACTCCTTCTGGAAACCGGCGGGCGGCGTAGCGGTACCGCACGCAGATCTCAAAGTACGACGACTACCCAAAACTAAATTTGCTTTTTTTAGGTACGGTCCACCCTGAGCAAATGCAATTGTTTTTTAGTTTCTCCCAGACATGTTTCGCTGGCGTTGCAGCATCAACAGTGGGATAGTTTATTTTATACTGTCTGTCAAATGAACAATGAAATGATTATCAATAAAATTCTTCCGGGTATGAGACCGCGTCGTCATTTTATAAACTCTACCGACGTTTCGGCCACTGTTGCAGGCGGCCTTCATCAGGGTCTGAGTCAGACGCAGACCCTGATGAAGGTCGCCTGCAACAGTGGCCGAAACGTCTGTAGAGTTTATAAAATGACGCGGTCTAATACCCGGAAGTATTTTATTGATAGTGACAACAGCCGTGGATACAAGCTTCCTAGGGTTTTATTTGCGAACGAAGAAGTTAGTACTGCTTCCTCCCACAAATCCCCTAAAACCTCCACATCCTTGCGGATGCTGTTGCGTAGCAGTATGCGTTTGTACCGCCCTACAGTACGCACGAGGTGCCGTAGTTGCTTTATGGAAAGCATAGAGTTCTGACTAACCTGTTGTCTTCTATAGTTGTCCCCCCAGCGCAGAAGACAGCACACAGGTCGTTGGTTCTTCTACAGCATACAAGTGAGGCTAAAATAAGTTCTGTATGATGGAACCATTAGAAGCGACTCGCGAGATTTTTAACTGTCAGGGATGCCATTTATTAAATAAATAATAAAATATGAACAACTATTGTTAATACGGTACGGCCTATGCTGCCCGTAGTTCATGTTGAGACCTCGACTGTTATCACAATTATACAAAACTTTACTCATGACCGGTGCGGTCCGGCGCGTATAGTGGTCAGCTCGAGACTGAAACTGCGGCGCGTTGCGAGAGGGCACCTGACGCTCTATTTCGCGCCAAAACAGGGCCGTCGCGCGCCTTCTGAAAATCGCTCTTCTCTTGTTACAATAAGAGAAGGCACCTTAAACTTTTTAAACTGTCAAATCTAGCCTGTCCTTGAGAGATATTTGTCACAAATTCTCAGCTCTGAATAATTAATATTTAGTATATAATAAACAAAACTAATTTCAAAAGAAATCACGAGACGTGAAATGCAGTAGCCAATGCGAGGAGAGTACCAGTAACATAGGCGGGCTTTCCCACGGGAACCAGCACCTACTGTGCCACATGCTACTGCTCCCTACCCCACATTTCAACATATGCTGCACTGCTGTCTTTCTTCCGCGTTTAAGACACGTACGATGTTACCAAAGAAACGGCCAGCGGCCAGAAATATGATGTGGCCATAGGTCAGAAATATCACAGGAAGCCTACGTTTGCATTTAATGAAATTATTATCACTTTTTGCACATTAAGTGTAGAAACTACAGATAATTTTGAAACTAATATAAATCGTTTCTTATTTTTATAGGTTTGCTGAGCCTACCTTAATACCACACGTAGTTGTGTTTATGGTTCTTTACCTCCCAAAACATCACTGTGTATCTTTGACAGTTTGTCATCTGTAAACCAAAACATGTGTAGTTAATGGTGTGAATGGTTAGCTTGTAAATATCGGGATTTTTTACGAAAATATAGGACGTCGTTTTTGTGTTTTGGTTTATTTTACTGTTGTGACTGTTTCTATAACAAAATATCTATATGTTTATAGCAAGTTTTTTGTCACTTACTTTGGTGAATTTGCGATGTTTTCGCGTTGTGAACAAGCACTGTGGAACTTTCACTACACTCAATGTTTACGTTTTGAAAACAAGATGGTGGGCAGTTGAATTCTGGGAGTAGTGTTAAGAACAGGTGACTGTGGTAGGGGCGGGAGGTTTTGAATCATGTTACTTTCGTTTTAGTGTGTGTATGTATGTGTGTGTGTGTGTGAGTGTGTGTGTGTGTGTGTGTGTGTGTGTGTGTGTGTGTGTGTGTGTGTGTTTATGGGTTTTCTGTCTGTTCTTTGAGGGCAGAGAATTTAGTTCCGTTGCAGAGGGCTGTGTATTCATGCTTCCTTGTGGCTCGGTGTGATATGAAGTGAATGGCAAAGTTGTAACTATTTTTTTTTCTCTAATCAGAAGTGTCACTTGCGCCATTGAACTCTCCGTGTCTGTAGGAATGATGATGTATGCTTCAATTAGAATCGATTTCTGAAAACTTCTCGGGAGCCAGTATAGCCAGGGCAGTTCGCAGTTGGAACCGTGAGCTCTGTGAAAGGCGAGATGGAGCTGGCTGACGGGACTTCAGCCCGCGGCAGAAGGACGCCTTGGCGGGTCACCCAGGAGTGTTTACTTCAAAACTCGGTATATGAGAATCTTATATGAACGGCGAGGGGAGCTCACCTTCCCTTGCGAACTGAGAATTCTGGCGGTGAACCGCTTTTCCCGCGCGAGAACGGTTGGGACGCGTATGATTCGCAAGGCGCATGTCATCCATGCGCGAGGTCCGTTCGGGATGACGCCTATGAATCTTACTGGCTACCGCGCAAATTTGTGTCGCTGCAATTGGCCACCAGGGCGCGAGGGTGGAAATTTTGTAGGAGAGAGAGAGCGTTTTCACGAATGCGTTAGAACACTTGAAGAGTGGAAATGCTAAAGATGCTAAGTGCCGAAAATGAAACTGTTGAGAAAACGAAAAGAACTGCACATCTCTGTGAGAGATGTATATTTATTTCTAACAAAACACAAATTAACTCTTTACATGGTTATACAAATGTTTACAAAGGTTTATCTACTTATGTTGAAAAATCAAAAAGTTACGTAGCGTTTTATGCAGAAAGGTATAACTGCAATAGGTTTTGCCATAGCTAATAGATCTAAGTGCCACGAGACAACATTGAATTTGTGGAGGTAACAGCTGTCGGAAAAAGGCCTTGTCTTCGTCCACGTAATCAATAATAGTGGAAAAATAGTTTTCTTATTTGGTGCCAGTGGAACAGAAGCTGGAAGTTTTATCAATTCCACAGCTGCAGCGTCTTTCATTGTCTTGCCTTTCTTTAGAACATGAAAGTACTCCCAACCACACGGATCGGAAAAACTTCTTTTGCAGGACACAATACCAGGCTGTTGTTTGCTTATTTTGATCAAAGAAAGCTGTGTGTTTGAAAACTTCAGAACCTGATTTTTTCTTCGTAACAATGGTTTCAATTTTTAGCAGAACTATCAAACGTATTTAAAAATGTTGCTTTGCATACTCTTTGGAGGTTTCTTGTCCCATCAGGAAGTGTGTAGCAGAGAGTTGACTGCCTTTTACCTCTCCTCGTCTTCATTATAGGTCCCATGGCGTCGTCTTTGAGTAAGAAAAACCTCTATAAGCCCCAGGCATTGTTGCTTCAGGTCAAGTTGGTGGTATTCTTCAAAGAGCTGAGAGCTGAGTTTTCATATCAACTGTACTTACACTTGCAGAACAACTAAACACAAAACAAACGAAAAATATGTACATCAACCTGCAACAACTGGATGATGTAGGCTTTTTTCATGTTATAACTTTACTTCATATATATATGTATAACACAACTAACCTGTAAAGATGACGGTAGTTTTGCAGAAATTTCCCTCCTTGTTCTGCTTCTTCTGTGTGAGGTACAACGTTCCGCTTAATCTTGCCTTATCCTGTTTCTTCCTGAACGTAACGTTCTCAACACTTCCATAATCACTAAAATCACTGCCGTTCATACCATCATTATTAACATGGTACATCATTTTAGACAGCAAGCAACATCTTCAGTAAGCAAAATAATAGTGTTGAGGCATAACCTTGACTACAGACTGCTGTTCGGCTAGCGCCAGATCCTGTGGCACATAGATCCATTAGCAGAGCAGGTCCATCTGGACAGGACCAGTGCAATCTGTTGGGCTCAGTAGCGACTAAAAGGAATTACTGGAGCACATAAATCTCTTAGCAGAGTATTGGCGCGAACACACAGATCGGTTAGCAGTGAAAAATTCCGAAAGTCAAGATATGGCACTTACATCCTTTAGCTTTCCACTGTTCACTTGTCTGTGGGGAGTTCGACGCGGGACGTGGAAGCGTCCAGTTGTGTCTGAGAATGCCACCAACCGTGCCAGTGTGCAGTTGCGTCTAGGAAGGCTCCACGTAGTGCCGAAGTCTTAGGGACTTTATTTAATTTGTGAAAAAGCACCTGTTTGGTTTGGGTGGTAGTTAGTATAGCGTTCGGAGGTTCAACGAGCTTGTCTTGACCCCTGGGAACGCACCGGCGTCCATCAGGTCTGTTTTATCTTGACGAATGCATTTTCGTCACGCCAAGCTACTTTTTTGTGTCTAACGCCAGCTCTGAGACATTCGTTGAATCCATGGAGCATAACTACTGAGGTGTGCGAATTGGTCTAGTGGTGTACGACAGAATTGCGAGGCCTTAATTTGACAACAAGATCCAGCGGGACTCGTGGCTCTATTAACGTCAATACAGCAGCGTCCGTTCTGGATCTATTAAAGAAGTGAGATCGCAACAGCCGTATGTACAATAATATATTTATTGTATCACAACCAGTTTCGGCATTCCACTATGCCATCTTCAGGTCCCTTTGTATTAAACAAACGTAATCAAGTGACTGAGACAAAAACATAAAAAACAAAAAAGAATTGTATGGTAGCACACTGAAAATACAATATTACAATATAGGAATGAAACTACTATTCAATAGCACATAAATAATATGTACAAACGTAGTCAACAATTACATTCATTTCCGGTTTTTTATTTTATTTATTTATTTTGTAAATAATCGTATAATAGCGACATTGCAATCCCAAAGCTGACAAAGAGAATGATAGTGAATGACTAAAGAGTCGTTTTTTTGGCAATATAACATTATCATGTTTGTCGGCATAAGCACATAACACTAAAAAAGGCTAGGTCAGCCCAAATTATACATATGAATCATATACTCAAAGGAGGGAGAGATGCAACATACTTGTTCGTGCTCAAAAAGAAAATACGGAAAAATATGTCAAATAAAAATGTATAAAAACTAAAATATATAAGGTCACAGAAAACATCCAACTAAAATATCACAATATAACTCGTCATCGCACGCTGCAATTAATCATCTGAGGCGTTTTTTTGAGGCATCCCGGTCAGCCTGAAAGTCTTAGTAACGCCATCCAGTAACTGCAGCAAGACGGTGGTTTCCTGACGTTTTGTGGTTGCATTACATGGGACCATCGTAGTCGCAGAAAGCAATGCAACAGCTATACGGTACAGGGATAAAATATTCCGACGCAAAGTGCAACCACAAAAATTCAAAAAATTCAAAAGTTTGTTAAGTTTATGGGACTTAATTACGGGGTCATCAGTCCCTAAACTTACAAACTACTTATGAACTACTTACGAATTAGGACGGCACAAATATGCATGCCCGAGGAGGGATTCGAACCCCCGACCGTAGTGGCCGTGATGATCGTGACTGGAGCCCCTCAGTCACCTCGGGCCGGCCGGCCGCGAGCACCAAGAGTCCCAAGCCGCAATTATAAGCGCGGTGTTTTCGAATATGATATTTACAGCTCCATCAAAAGGGATAGCTCGACGGCTCCAGTACTGAGGACGAAACGACCGACTGAGACGCTGACACAACAGAGACACAAACAAAATAAACATAAACGATAACTAACAATTTAAATGAACACAAATCAGCAGACGGAAATTACATTTCGTGACACACCAGGAGTAATTAGAATGGTACATGGACAGATGTTGACGTGTTGTTGTTGTGGTCTTCAGTACGCAGATTGGTTTCATGCAGCTCTCCACGCTACCCTTTTCTGTGCAAGTCTCTTCAGCTGGGAATATGTTCGGCAACCTACATCCTTTTGAATCTGCTTACTCCCTCGGTCTCCCTCTACGATTTTTACGCCACACACTTCCTTCTAATGCTAAGTTTACAATTAATTGATGTCTCAGAATGTGTCCCACCAATCTATCCCTTCTCTTAGTCAGGATATGCCAGAAACTCTTTTTCTCCCCAATTCGGGTAAGCACCTCCTCATTAGTCACGTGATCTACCAATCTAATCTTCATCATTCGTCTGTATCACCACATTTCAAAAGCTTCAATAATCTTTTTGTCTGAACTCCTTATCGTCCACGTTTCACTGCCATACAATGCTACACTCCAGACAAATGCTTTCAGAAACGACTTCCTAACATTTAAATTAATACTGGATGTTAACAAGTTTCGCTTCTTTAGAAATTCTCTTCCCATAACCATTCTGCATTTTATATCTTCTTTACTTAGGCCATCAGAAGTTATCTTGCTATCCAAATAACAAAACTCATCTACTACTTTTATTGTCTCATCACCGAATCTAATTCCTTCAGCATCGCCTGATTTTACTCTTGTTAATGTTCATCTCAAATCTTCCTTTCAAGACACAGTACATTCCATTCAATTGCTCTTTCAGATCCTTCGCAGTCTCTGACAAAATTACTATGTCATCGGCAAACCGCAAACTTTTTATTTCTTCTCCCTGAACTTTACTTCCCCCTCCAAATTTCTCCCTGCATTCCATCACTGCTTGCTCAATGTACAGATTGAACAACATTGGAGAAAGTCTACAACCGTGTCTTAGTCCCTTCCCAACCTCTGCGTCCCTTTCTTGCCCTGCGACTGTAATAACCGCTGTCTGGTTTTTGTATAGGTTGAATATAACTATTCGCTCCCTATATTTTACCCCTGATTCTTCAGAATTTGGAAGAGTGTATTCCAGTCGACATTGTCAAAAGCTTTCTCCAAATCTACAAACGCCAAAAAACGTAGGTTTGCCCTTCCTTAGCCTATCTTTTAAGATAAGTCGTAATGTGAGTATTACCTCCCGTGTTCCTACATTTTTTCTAAATCCAAACTGATCTTCCCCGAGCACATTCCACAAGCTTTTCCATTTGTCTGTCAATAATTCGTATTAGTATTTTGCAACCAAGACTTATTAAACTGATAGTTCTGTAATATTCACACTTGTCTTCACTTGCTTTCTTTGGAATTGGAATTACGATATTTTTCTTGAAGTCGGAGGGTATTTCCCCTGTCTCATACATCTTGCATACTAGGTTGAACATTTTTTTCATGACTGGTTCTCCTAACGAAATCAGCAGTTCTGACGGAATATCATCTACTCCAGGGGCCTTGTTTCAAGTCCTTCAGCGCTCTGTCGAATTCTTCTCGCAGTATCATATCTCCTATCTCATTTTCCCTTTCTAGAATATTGCCTTCCAATTTTATTTCCTTTGTATAGGCCCTCTATATATTATTTCCACAGTGCAGCTTTCCCCTCTTTGCTTAGTACTGGTTTTCCGTCTAAGTTCTTGACATTCATACAGCTGCATTTCTGGTCTTCAAATATCTCTTTTATTTTCCTGTAGGCGGTATCTATCTTTACCCTAGTTATGCATTCATCTACGATTTGCAATTGTCATGTAGCCACTACTGCTTAGCTAGTTTGCACTTCCTGTCAATGTTGACATACAGACGTTAAACTTATATAATTTGTTGTGAATAATTGAATTGTACAAGTAACGGAAAATACATTATTGGAACAACAATAAAATGTATGCAGGTTATTCTCGCGCCAACAACTGTACAGTAATTCTATTTATCACACTCTACCCGTTTGGACACGTCTGCCATTAACAGGAGATTCAAAAGTCACACGAAAAAATACATCATATTTATGTTGTCTTATAGTATCTCACAACATGAAGTCAGATATAAAATTTTAAAAATAATAATACTTACATAGTGCATATCAATTAATACTAGATATTATTTTTGCCAATTATGGCAACATCAAAATTAAAATTGAATAGTGATTTTTCATTGTAAACTGTCCTTTATTGTACATCGTTTTAAAAGTAGTGGCAATGTCCCTATTACTCATAACATGAAATTCATGTAAAGTTAGAAGCAATGGTATGATTTCAATTTTGTCATCTACTGTTATTAGTGAGTGTACTGCTATGTCACAGACCATAATAAGATTCAAAGATTACATGATTACGTTAATGGAGTGGATGAATTTTTGCCAAACAATTCCGAGCTATAATTCTATATTATCAATACACTGCTTCTATAGTCTATGATAACAACTTTTGTAAACAATCAAGATGGCGAAATAAAAGATGGAACATAAAAGTATAATATCTACAATGTGTGTCATTACATATGAAAATGGACAACCATTCGTTTTAGACATTTTATCAGGAGTTTGCGGTCAAATAACTGTTGCATGAGATCATAAATATATAAAGATACATCACTGTCAAATCCAGTATGATATTTTCGAATGCGACAATGTACATCATAATCATTAAAATTTTAATGTGGAATATAGGCCAACAATTAAAGTGTTAGTAAGTAGTACAGTCATTAATACAAATCATATGTGTTGTTTTCATTAAAGTTACTTGAGTTGTGTGTGTGTGTTCCACTGAAACCTTCCAAAGGCAAAATCATTTGGTAATTATCTTTTATAGATCAGAAAAGTCGCAAGTTATGGCATATTTCGTATATTGTTATTAATGTTAATGTATTTTAAAACTTCCTCTATTTGAACAAATATCACACTCCACAGTTAGATTACCAATCGTAGAAAAATATCTAGTTTGTTAAGTTCTATTGGAATCATTATAAGTTCATTGTTTGCCAAACTTTTACACGAAACTTCGTCGAAAATTCATTCAGACCTGTGAAATTAACAACTTCAATCCAAATTACGTAAATGTATAGGTTTAAGACAAATCTGCAGCGACATAAAAGTCAAAATTCTATGCAGAAAGATGGTAGCTTCTACATAGGAATCAAGAAGTATATTCGAAAAATCAATACCTGAACATGATACGGCATGTTGTTGTTATGGTCTTCAGTCCAGAGACTGGTTTGATGCAGCTCTCCACCCTACTCTATCCTGAGCAAGCCTTTTCATCTCCTCATAAGAACGGCAACCCACATCCATTTGAATCTGCTTACTATACGCGTCTCTTGGCCTCCCTCTGCGATTTTTACCCCACACACTTCCCTCCAATACTAAATTTACGATTCCCCGATGTCTAAGAATGTGTCCTACCAAGCGATCCCTTCTTTTAGTCAGGGTATGCCAAAAATTCCTTTTCTCACCAATTCTGTTCAGTACCTCTTCATTAGTTATGCGATCTACCCACCTAATCTTCAGCATTCTTCTGTAGCACCACATTTCAAAAACCTCTATTCTCTTCCAGTCCGCACTGCTTATCGTCCATGTTTCACTCCCGTACAAGGCAACACTCCACACACACGCCTTCAGAAAGGACTTCCTTACGCTTAAATTAATATTCGAAGTTAGCAAATTTCTCTTTTTCAAAAATGCTTTTCTTCCCATTGCCATTCTGCATTTTATATCCTCTGTGCTGCGACCATCGCATGTTATTTTACTACCCAAGTAACAAAACTCATCTACCACCTTCATTGTTTCGTTACCTAATCTAATTCCTTCAGCATCGCCTGAATTTCTAAGACCGCATTCCATTATTTTTGTTTTGCTCTTTTTAATGTTCATTTTATACGCTCTCTTCAACACACTCTCCATTCCATTTAACTGCTCTTCCAGGTCCTTTGCTGTCTCTGATAGAATTACAATGTCATCAGCAAAACGCAATGTTTTTATTTCTTCCCCCTGAACTTTAATCCCTATTCCAAATTTTTCCTTGCTTTCCTTCACCGCCTGCTCGATCTACATCTACATCTACATCTACATGGGATACTCTGCAAATCACATTTAAGTGCCTGGCAGAGGGTTCATCGAACCACAATTATACTATTTATCTCCCATTCCATTCTCGAATAGCGCGCGGGAAGAAAGAACACCTGAATCTTTCTGTTCGAGCTCTGATTTTTCTTATTTTATTCTGATGATCATTTCTACCTATGTAAGTGGGAGTCAACAATATATTTTCGCATTCGGAGGAGAATGTTGGCGATTGGAGTTTCGCAAGTAATCCACGCCTCAGCGATAAGCGCCGTTGTTGTAATGATTCCCATCCCAGATCCTGTATCATTTCCGTAACGCTGTCTCCCCTGTATCGTGACAATACGAAACGAGCTGCCCTTCTTTGGACTCTTTCGATGTCCTCCGTCAAACCCACCTGATAAGGATCCCACACTGGGCTGCAATCCTCCAAAAATGGACGGACAAGCGCAGTGTATGCAGTTTCTTTAGTAGTTCTGTTGCATCTTTTAAGGATTCTGCCAATAAAACGCAGTCTCTGGTTCGCCTTTCCCACGATATTATCTACGTGTTCTTTCCAGTTTAAGTCTGAAGTAATAGTGATTCCTAGGTATTTTGTGGAGTTTACGGCGTTCACATTTGATTGATTTATGTTGTAAACAAAGTTTAACGGATTTCTTTTCGTACTCATGTGGACGACTTCACACTTCTCATTATTTAGAGTCAATTGCCAATTTTTACACCATACTGATATCTTATTCAGATCGTTCTGCAGTTGGTTTTGATCTTCAGATGATTTTACTAGACGGTAAATGACGGCGTCATCTGCAAACAACCTAAGAGAGCTACTTAGATTTTCCCCTAAATCGTTAGGACCAATAACACTACCTTGTGGAACGCCCGATATCACCTCTGTTTTAGTCGATGCCTTACCATCGATTACTACGAACTGTGTCCTCTCTGACAAGAAATCCCCTATCCAGTTGCAAATTTGGGGCGATATACCATAACCACGCAATTTGATTAAAAGCCGTTTGTGAGGTACGGTGTCAAAAGCTTTCTGGAAATCAAGAAATACGGAATCGATTTGCGAACCTTTGTCGATAGCACCCATCACTTCGTGTGAATATAGAGCTAGTTGTGTTTCGCATGAACGATATTTTCTAAATCCGTGTTGACCTTGGGTCAATAGATCGTTCTGTTCGAGATAATTTATAATATTTGAATACAGGATATGTTCCAAAACCCTGCTGCAAATTGACGTCAATGAAATAGGCCTGTAGTTTAGTGGGTTACTCCTACTGCCTTTCTTGAATATAGGTGTGACCTGTGCAACTTTCCAATCTTTTGGTACAGATCTTTCTATGAGAGAGCGGTTGTATATGACTGTTAAGTAAGGAGCTATCGCTTCAGCATAATCAGATAAAAATCTAATGGGTATACAATCCGGACCAGAAGACTTGTTCTTATTAAGTGATTTTAGTTGCTGCACTACTCCGATGATATCTACTTCTATGTTACTCATTACGGCATCTGTTCGTAATTCGAAACCTGGAATATTGGTTTCGTCTTCTTTAGTGAATGAGTTTCTAAAAGCTAAGTTTAGTAACTCTGCTTTAGTAGCGCTGTCATCGGCAGGATCGCCATTACTATCACGTAGTGAAGGTATTGTTTGTGACTTTCCCCGAGTATATTTAACATATGACCACCAAAATCTCTTTGGGTTTTCAGTCAAATTACGAGAAAGAGTTTCGTTGTGATAAATGTTGTAGGCATCTCGCATTGAAATCCTCGCTAAATTTCGAGCTTCTGAGTACAATCGCAAATCCTGGGGATTTCGTGTTCGTTTAAATTTAGTATGCCTTTTCCTTTGCTTTTGCAACAGTGTCCTAACCTGTTTTGTGTACCAAGGGGGATCGCCTCCTTCTTTTATTAATTTATTAGGTATAAAACTTTCAATTGCTGTCGATACCACTTCTTTGAATTTGAGCCACATCTGGTCTACACCTACGTTTAGTGTTAGAAACGAGTGGAAGCTGTCTTTCAAGAAGCAATGTATTTTGTTTCTATCTGCTTTCCTGAACAAATATACTTTGCGTTTATTTTTGGTAACTTTGGGACTTTCGATATTCAATTTCGCTACTACAGCTCTGTGTTCACTAATACCTGTATCCGTTTTGATGCTCGTTATGAGCTCAGGATTATTTGTTGCTAAGAGATCAAGTGTGTTTTCACATCCATTTACAATTCTAGTTGGCTCATGAACTAATTGTTCGAAGTAATTCTCAGAGAATGCGTTGAGTACAATTTCACACGATGCTTTATGCGTACCTCCTGATTTGAAAATATAATTTCGCCAACAGATCGAGGGTAAATTAAAATCACCACCTACTATTATTGTGTGAGTCGGGTACGTTTTTGTAATTAGACTCAGGTTTTCTTTGAACCTTTCTGCTATTGTATCGTCAGAGTCGGGAGGCCGGTAAAAGGAACCGATTATTAACTTCTTACGATTTTCGGGTACAACCTCTACCCATAATAGCTCGCACGAACTATCAACTTCAACTTCGCTACATGAAATACTACTTTTGACGGCGACAAACACGCCCCCACCTATTTTGTTTAATCTATCCTTTGTGAATACCGTTAGATCTTTTGAAAATACTTCTTCTGAACTTATTTCCGGCTTGAGCCAACTTTCGCTGCCTATAATGATGTGTGTTTCGGTGCTTTCTATTAACGCTTGCAGTTCTGGAACTTTCCCGACACAGCTACGACAATTTACAACTGTTATACCGATAGTTTCCGGATCTACATTTCTCCTGTGATCCACCTGAACCCTTTGAGATTGCCCATTTTCTATTTCCCCGAATAACATTGGAGAAAGGCTACAACCCTGTATTATTCCCTTCCCAACTGATGCTTCTCTTTCATGCCCTTCGAGTCTAATAACTGCGGTCTGGCTTTTGTACAAGTTGTAAATAACTCTCCTTTCCCTATGTTTTACCCCTACTGACTTCAGAATTTGAAAGAGTGTATTCCAGTCAACAATGTCAAATGCTTTCTCCAAATCTACAAAAGTTAAAAATGTAGGTTTGCCTTTCCTTAACCTATCTTCTAAGATAAGACGTAAAGTGAGTATTGCCTCCCGGGTCCCTACGTTCCTCCTGAATCCAAACTAATCTTGCCCAAGGTCAGCTTCTACCAGCTTTTCCATTCTCCTGTAGATAATTCGTGTTAAAATTTTGCAACCATGACTTATCAAACTAATGGTTCTGTAATTTTCACACCTGTCTGCGCCTGATTTCTTTGGAATGGGGATTATTACATTTTTCTTAAAGTCTGAGGGTATTTCGCTTGTCTCATACATCCTACACACCAGTTCAAATAGTCTTGTCATGGCTGGCTCTCCCAGAGACTTTAGTAGCTCTGAGGGTATGTCATCTACTCCAGGGGCCTTGTTCCGACCTAGGTCCCTCAGGGCTCTGTCAAATTCATCTCTGAGTATAGTATCTCCTATTTCATCTTCATCTACTTCCTCTTCTCTTCCTACAACATTGTCTCTAAGTTCCTTTCCTTTGTAGAGCAGCTCTATGTACTCTTTCCATCTTTCAGCTTTCCCTTCTTTGCTGAGAACTGGTTTCCCATCTGAGTTCTTGATATTCGTAGAGTTGCTTTTCTTGTCCCCCAAATGTCTCTTTTATTTTCCTGTAGGCGGTATCTACTTTTCCCTTCTTATACATTCTTCTACTGATTTGCATTTGGCTTCTAGCCACTCCTGCTTAGCCATTTTGCATTTCCTGTCAATCTCATTTTTTAGTCGTCTGTACTCCATTTTGCCTGTTTCATTTACTGCATTTTTATATTTTCTCCTTTCATCAATTAAATTTAGTATTTCCTGCTATATCCAAGGATTTTTTGTAGGTCTTGCCTTTCTACCTATTTTGTCCTCTGCTGCCTCCACTATTTCACCTCTCAATGCTACCCATTCCTCTTCTACTGTTTTATTTTCCCCTGTTTCTGTCAATTGTTGCCTAAATCTCCCTCTGAAATTCTCCAGAACTTCACTTTCCTTCAATTTATCGAAGTCCCATCTCCTTATTTTCCTACCTTTCTGCAGTTTTTTCAGTTTCAGCCTACAGTTCATGACTAACAAGTTATGGTCAGAGTCTATATCTGCCCCTGGGTATGTCTTACAGTTTTTCACCTGGTTCCGGAATCTATGTCTTACCATTATAAAATCTATCTGATACCTTCCGGTGTCCCTGGTCTCTTCCACGTATACAACCTTCGTTTGTGATTCTGTGTATATTGTGTATATAACTTATATTTAGCACAAAGAAAGATATTCCACAATCCTCATGACATTTATAGAAAAAAAAAAGTTCAGAAAACGTACACAGACTGAAGCACACAGAAAATAAACATGAACAGAAAATAATAAGATTAAAAACCAAGACGACACAAGCACACATTTACTTTTGGAATGAGAATTCAGAGAATACCAACGTGCATTATATCCATGTTTAGTAAATCTCACAGAGACACAATTACATCCAAAAGAAAAAATACTATTAGAAAAAAGTTTGCACCATTGAACCAAATGAAGATTAGACATAAACACACAAATCTCACGGTACAAAGTGGACCCAGAATGAACAAAATAAGAGTAACCAAACGGAAATGGCCACCATGAAATCACTGAAACAAAAGTTAACAGCAAATAACACTGTAGTAACTAAGACAGGCAAAAGAGATTTGTCAGTATTTATGAAGAAAGAGCAATAGATTACAAAAATAAGGAAGACATAAAAACCATCAACGTAATAAAACTTAAATCTGACGCAAACACACTATTTCTGTCTAATGTAAAAAAATAGTTAAAAAGGATCCAAAATATATTCACTGACAAACAAAAAAATCGCATAATACAAAAGAATCACCGACACACCGCAGCTAGCCAAAGACACACAAACTGCAATAAGGCCAGTTATAAAAAACCCATCGCCACGGCAACGACGTTTCGCAGTTGTGAGAAAACAATTCTGTGAAGAAAATGGTTTCGAATTGCTATTAAACTTTAGGAATTCCGACAACGTCATAAAATTTGTTGTTCAATACAATCTTAAATCTTGTCTAAGAATTATTGAATGCCTTATGTGATAGAGTTCGTTATATGAGACTGTAATGAGTGTGGTAATTCTTTTGATATGTCAGTTATTGTAATAAAGTGGAGCTTACAAACGTTAAGAACTTAATAACGTGTTTTCTTTCATTTGCAATGTTGCAGTGTTAATTTACATCTAGAATGATTGCCTGCAAGGCAGGTACGTTATTTGTGATGCACGCAATTCCGGGTTCGTAGTTTTTTGGGGATGGTACTTCATTTGCGAATGCGAAGTGTCTCTTGGGAATTGATCCGACGTTCGGTACGTAGGCATAACCGATCCACCAGACGCCAGTGATGCACATTTCAATTGAAATGCTGACTGGTGCGTAACAGATCGTCAGTTGGAGGTAATCCATGCATGTGGCAGCACAGTGCCTTAGCAATGCTACAGAAGTATATTCAGACTCAGTTGAATTTTATGTGAGTGATGTAGTCAACTTGAATTGCACCAAGTGGTACATTTGGTTCCCTTGTTCAAAAGAACATGAACCGTCCTCCAAATGTACACATAATGGCTTCAAAATGGACGATGACGAGATAACTGTCTCTCTCACTCCCTACATTGGAAAAAAAATGTTGTCTGATGGATTCATTTTCACTCTATGAACAGGATCTGTTCGTCAAATCAGATAAACAAAGGCAACAACAATTCCAACTTGTGCAACGTGCCTTGTTCAACCTTCAGATGTATACTTCTTTCGTCAGTGGAAAAAAAAAATTCACTAAACTTTTTTTTTGTGAGCGAGTTTTACTCTACAAGACTGATATTGAACTCTACAGTTGGAACGCTATTATAACCTTTATACACTTGTCCATAATCACTTCAGTGTACCCCATGATCAACAACGACCAACCACGCCTGGAAGAAAGCTACATTTGCAGTTGCTTATTGTAACATTAATATGTGTGCACATCAAACCCCTATTCTTTATGATTCAACCCAAAAAAATCCTCTGCGTTCAATGGAAAATACCATATCACTCTCATATTTGTAGTTGAAATATGCGGTAACATCTATTAAAAAGGAAAGTGCGAGTATTAATTGAGGACAAGTCAGATGAAAATCAGTGTGGGTTTAGGCCTCTTAGAGGCTGTCAGGACCAGATCTTTAGCTTACGGCAGGTAATTTAAAAGTGCTATGAGTGGAACAGGGAATTGTATCTATGTTTCATTGATCTGGAAAAGGCTTATGACCGTGTTCCTAGGAGGATGCTACTGTCAGTTCTTCACGATTATGGCATAGGATGCAAACTTCTGCAGGCAATTAAAGGGCTTTACGTAGATGTCAGACAGCAGTTAGAGTAGATGGCAAATTAAGCTCATGGTTCAGGATAGTTTCAGGGGTAAGACAAGGCTATAACCTGTCACCACTGTTGTTCATACTATTCATGGATCATATGTTGAAAACAGTAGACTGGCAGGGCGGGATTAAAGTAGGTGAAAACAAAATAAGCAGTCTCGCATATGCGGATGACTTAGTTTTAATGGCCGATTCGATTGAAAGGTTGCAAACAAATATTTCAGAACTCGATCAGAGGTGTAGGGTTTATGACATGAAGATCAGCATCTCCAAAACGAAAGTAATGTCTGTTGGAAAGAGATTCAAACAGATTGAGTGCCAAATAGGAGGAACAAAGTTAGAACAGCTAGACAGTTTCAAGTACCTGGGATGTATTTTCTCACAGGACGGAAACATAGCGAAAGAACTGGAATCGAGGTGCAGCAAAGCTAATGCTGTGAGTGCTCAGCTAAGATCTACTCTCTTCTGCAAGAAGTAAGTAAGTACCAAGACTGAGTTAGCAGTGCACCGCTCTATCTTTCGACCAACTTTGTTGTATGGGAGTGAAAGTTGGGTGGATACAGGTTACCTTATTCATAAGGTAGAGGTTACAGATATGAAAGTAGCAAGAATGATTGCAGGTACTAATAGATGGGAACAATGGCAGGAGGGTGTCCATAATAAGAAAATCAAAGAAAAACTGGGGATGAACACCACAGATGAAGCAGTTAGAGCGAACAGACTGAGATGGTGGGGTCATGTTAAACGCATGGGAGAAGCAAGGTTACCTAAGAGACTCATGAGCTCGGCAGCGGAGGGTAAGAGGAGTCGAGGTAGACCAAGAAGAAAGTACTTAGATTCGGTGCAGAATGATTTTGAAGTAAAAGGCATAACATCAGACGAGGCATCAATGTTAACATTGAATAGGGGATCATGGAGGAATTTTATTAGAGGTACTATGCTCCAGACTGAACGCTGAAAGGCATAATCAATCTCTAATAATGATGATGATGATGATCTATTAAAAAGCTATATTAGTTTAAACGATTAAACTTTCGCGGGGGCGGCTCTGTCACACTTTCACCAATATCGAATTAACATAGTTATTGCAGCCTAATATCCAGACACTAACTTAATACATCATGTACACACCACATAAACACTACGCAAACCTAATGTGATGGAAACCTCATAAAACACAAGACATACAAACCAGGGTAAGACTTTTGAAATATGTAATTCGTGAAGGTAATTCTTGACATGTTTATTTTATATTTGTCCGTTTGGAAAAAGTATCCATAATATTGAAATTATTTTGATTTTGGAAGTGTTCCATTGTGGAAGGAACGAATGTTTAGGCACTGAATGTTTGGCAGTTTTTATGTGAGCACGTAAAGTTTTGACGCCTTAAGGTTTGTACGTCTTGATTTAGGCATCTAATATTTTGACGCTATATGAGGAAGCTTAAAAGAAATTTTACTTTTGTGAATGGATAGAAGATGAATAAAGGAATTAACTGAAGATAAAAAAACAAGCGTATAAAAGGTAATTTCGTAAGGTGTCCTGGTGAATGAAAATTTTGCTGATACTAAAGCTACGCTACTTTTCTAGACTAGAGATCCTCAAAATGCGCAAGAATTTTTAATACAATTATTATTTTTTGATTTTGAAGGAATAAATGTGGCAAAGATGTTTTTTTTTTCGCTTGGAATGTCGTATAGGAGGGTATCGAGTAGAATGGTTCAGGAATAATATTTAGCACCTGCCTTTAATGTAACGAAAAAGCGAGCTTCTGACGTCGCAGCAATAAGAATTTCTTTGTATATTCATCTGAGCCCTCTGCATCTTAATTGCGTGTCACTGAGAGAGAGTATTAAAACATTATTTATACCTAGGACACAATTCCTAAATAAATTATTTAATGCGACAGTCCTTTTCCGGCGTGATTGCTATCGTCGGATTAAATCAGTTGGTCTTTTTCTTGTTAAGATATAAATTTCTCAGGTGCTTTCAGTCTGTTTGTCTGCTCTGTTTAGCTGTTAAACAGAAATGTAAGTACTGTCGTTGCAGTAGTTCTTTATGAAGTTATTCATTTATCAGGTTTTTTAATTATTTTGACGTTATGCGACATCCGATAGATGATTCATTTATCAGAACAATTAATAAACTTGATAAATGAATAGCTTCATACAGAACTACTAAAACGACCGTTCTGTTTAAGAGCTAAACAAAACAGACAGAGTGACAGCAGCTATGAGATCTATATTACAACAAGAAGAAGACCAACTGATTTACCGTGACGTTGGCAGTCACGCCGAAAGAGGCGTGTAGCATTAAAAACTTTGTTTCGAATCTGCGACCTTGGTATAAATAATCTTTTAGCGATATGAATGTTTGCTTGATTCCGAGATAAACGCAAAGTTTCTAAGTACGCAATCGGTCTGGGATTGATGGTGGACGCTAGAACGTGATACAACTAAACTTGTACTTATGCCTTTCTGAACGACTTAATTACCCGAATCAGAGTTCTTTGCATTTTTATTTGTACTGAAACAAAATACAGTTCTCGTCTCAATGCATCGCAAGATATTCACTTGTAAGTGTTCAAAACTCAAGCACCTGTAGTCTCACTGTACAAATAAAACAGTCTCATCTCTCCCATTTAAATCCATGTCCCTTCCTAAATAAACTAAAAGCTTGTAACAATGTCTTTAAACACCTATTTACCTTTGTGTGTAAATATACTCTCTGCCATGCTTGACCAGTTGAATTCATTCTCAGATTAAAAGAACACGCATGGGAAAATAAAACGAAGTAAACTGATAATGATTTCAGTAGTATTCACCAAAACTGTTAATACATTTAACTCACTGTCAGACAAGATGGTCAATTCCTCCACACACAAATGTTTGCAGTTAGCTACAGAACCATAATTTTTACCCACTTTTGCACCTATTTGTCCGAAACATAGTGATGTCCATTAATGTGTTTCTTCTGGGCTCCAAAAAAATTTGGGTATCTCGTGGGGAGAAATCGGGAATGTGTGGAGCATGTGTAACGGTTTCCCAGCCTTGGAAAAATCTTGGCGGGCCTTATCCTGATATAGAACGATGATTTTAGTTTGGTCAAGATTTCGGGAGGGGTTTTAACCCCAGAAACCCCCTCCTCTGGTTCCGCCTATGGTTGTTCGCTGACTGGAATGTTTTATCCTGTGCAGAACACTATTTTACGGGCAACTATTCAGAGTTAATACGACTGTAGCGATATGTCGACACAGAACGAGAAGAAAAAAACGGGTTGTTAGGTTAATTTTGAACACCACTGTATATCTCGAATAGGAGTCGCGCTGCGGTGTATATCCACTGCAGCATTGCCACCAAATTTATTTATCGAATTCAAAGCGATGATAACCAACTACATTTTTATGTGCCTTAAGAGGCAGACAAAACTTGGTACTGAATCAGGCCTAAAGGCAAAATGTTTAAAACCGTCACATTTGAGGTGTTGCAGCTATTTTTGTATTTGTTGGATTTAATGTGATGGAGTTGTTAAAAGCACAAAACAGGTGATCAAGACTTCACGTCTCCTGTTTTGGATGGCTTATCTGAATTTTCACAATGTCTCGCGTTACATTTAAGAAAGACCGAAAGATGTTAATGATTCAGCAATAATGTATAAGGCTGCAGAAGACAATGTAAATGTCTGCATTAAAGACACATAATGTATCCACATGGAATGTGGCTTGTTATTAAAGGCATTGTCATGATCATCTCTCCAATGGCGAAAGATTCCGGAATAATGCCTCATTCAGTGCTCCTGAAGGCTACGCCATAAGAAAAGGACTAATAACCTATACAGCTGAGAAAAACAGGCTGACTTTATAATATGTACCCTTTCCTTTTACCGGTGAGGTTCCCAACACTTCTGGTATCTTGTCTCCTTCGCTTTGGTCTCAACATACACGAGGTGCTTCACTCATTTGACGGGTGTATCAATTACACTTGTGTATAAAGACGTCTCGCTGTACAGTTTCCTAAGGACTGAAACATGAGCACTAGCAACTTGTATTATATGAGTACACTTGGTTTAAATCTCAGCTTTTTGCAGAATCCAAAGATTTAGGAATCGTATGCTTATAAAACAATGTGGGTCACCAGCACTAATGTTGATCATTCATAGTGGATGGCTTCCAAAGCCAAGCATCGTAATGCAGTTCTGCAGCACCGGTACCAACGGCCAAATTTTCCGTCACACTCTGCCTGACTCGCCTAAAGTCGCTGATTCCACACACAGCTCTCTGACTGTAATCTCCTCCTGGTTTCACGTTGTTCTGCGATTTTATCTAATCGTTGTGTAGTTCATGTTCCTGAGAACATTGGGATGACGGATCGATCGTAACAGCGTTATCGACATTGTCATATGGCTCACGAGATGTAAATAGGTGTGAAAAGGCAAGTCTGCAAAAGGGAGTACGCCAACTGTCAAGATAATAACCGGATGAGCCTATCATTCTCTTCACATACCAAAAGCTCCGACCCAAGAGTTTAGGTAGGAGAGTCCATGAAACACTAAATGGTGCCACATTCATACCATCATCACTTAAAACTGTGGGGAGGTTTGCAAGTAAACCTGATTGTTCTCTCTTGTCATTACAGCAAATACAATTAGTCACAATGTGGCGAACTCCAATCGGCACATCACTTACATCACAAACAGGAAGTTCTTCGCCTCTAAGAAGAACGTCAAGGGTCATGGAACTGTGTTCTATTCAACGACCTGACAGGTTCGCTTCGGCCTCACAGTCCCTTTTATTGATCGCAAAGTTTTATCCGTTGTTCAAATGTTTGTTAAGCTTATGGGACTTAACTACGGGGTCATCAGTCCCTTTTATCCGTCACGCCCAGCCACTCTTCATCCAAAATACTCAGACAGACCTTCGTAGCCATCACGCCACATGAGGGATAAAGCAATCAGGTTGGGAGGGTACGAGACTCCTTGACTGTGGAATCGGCTAACGAATATCCACGTGCCTTGGTACATAATAGAATGATACTTTTCTTGTCTCCGCAAACGCAGGAGAGCTTCTTGACTGTTCTGGACATTTCTGTCTGCTGGACATATATGCAGAAGGAATCGGAAGAAGCGGACTAGACCAGACTAGAAGAGAATGTCACAAAATTTGGTCTACATCACATACAACCTGTCTCTTTAAATCTGTTTTATTTGATGTAGTCTGCTGAATCGACGTACTCACAATATGCCTATTTCATGCATTCTATTTAATAATCTTTTTTTAAATCTGTTTTATTTGGTGTAGTCTGCTTAACAGACATACTTACAATATGTCTATTTATGAAAGGCTGTTCAAGAATATTTCATGCATTCTATTTAATAAATTTGTTTTAAATCTGTTTTATTTTTTATAGTCTGCTTAATGGACATACAATATGCCTATTTATGTTAGGCTGTTCAAGAATATTTCATGCGTTCCATTTAATAAACTTGTTTTAATTCTGATCCACTTGTCTTGTATTACCCTGATCATTAATTAAATTAAGAAAGCCTTAAGCTTAATATTTTAGTTTTGAATATCCATGAGAGTATGGATTTAAGGATTAAGTCCAGTGTTAACTCCTCTTGTCTGTCGGATTCCACCGAAACCCACGCCCTTCAGTTGTAGTTGAAGTAAATGACTAGTGCGTTTCCGTACTTTAGGAACCATTATTTAACCTGAGAGCTAATGGACAAGGGATGAGTATATTTGTTTAACATAACTAGCCAGATACCTAGGCTACAGCAGTAAAGAGGGTGCCTTTTCAATATTAGGCGAGTCTGCTTGCTTGATTCTTATTAACCAACGGATAAACCGACAGACACAGCCAATTCATTAGCAGTTTTAATAAGTAAAAGGGAGCAGAATGCTGGCCACAGAGAGTGGGTTCGGTGCAACATAAGCACTGGACCACGCACGGGTACGACAGTTATATACGGCAGAACGTCTGATAACCCGAGATGTCAATATGAACGCGGTCCCACAGCTGATATGGAGTAGGCCAAGTGGCAAATTTTCGTGGAGGAGCTGTCTGATGCTCGACACACTGATTACACTCCCGAGTGAGCCTCTCAAATCACAGCATCAATAGTAGGGCCAGTAAGCAAAACGCCTCGCTAGGACTTCCATGTCTGTCATATGCAAGTGGCCTCTATGGACGAGTGTAAAGATACAGTACTTCAGGGTCAGGCGAATAACAATACGAGGATCGACTGAAATTGTGTGGGGAAGAGGGTGCCGTCAACCACCGAAAGTCGATTACGGAGGGGGGAAAAATTTCTAAGTGGCCCTGAGTCCTTTGCAGTTTGACGTTCGAGCCAACCACGCAAAACAAAACGCGAGACCTGACGGAGCATGGAATCATGTTGGATGGCGTGTGCTTTGCTCTGGGCTGTGACTTCAAGCCTATCCAACATCTGCTGCAATTGCTCATCAATCTGAAACCAGACGACTTCTGCTTTGTCGAATTCCAGGTCCCATTGGTAAGCGTTCCAGTCCACCCGCATTGGCGAAATGTGCATGGATCGGTAATGAATCTCATATTGATACACACACAGAAGGAGAGCCCAAGTCTGAAGACGTTGGGTGGTCCTGTCGAGGAGACAAGACTGACAGACAGCCACAAGCGGTTTGTGGTCAGTGATGAGATTCCGCAAAGAGAAACATTAAACTGTATAGACAGTTGCAAAAGCTATCTATTCTCACAATGACAATTACGATGAGCGGCCGCCGGCCGCGGTGGCCGATGGGACTGAGGCGCTCCAGTCACGGCCTGCACGGCCAGTACGGTCGGGGGTTCGAATCCCCCCTCGGGCATGGATATTTGTGCCGACCTTAGTCTTAGGTAGTTCATAAGTAGTTTGTAAGCTTAGGGTCTGATGACCCCTTAGTTAAGTCACATATGTTCTACAAACATTTGATTTTTTTTTTTTTTTTTTTTTTTTTTTTTTTTTTTTTTTATGAGCGGCCGTCAACATTTTTGAGTCGTGTGTGTGTCACAAAACCGCTCTAACGATATGTTGGAAGAAAGCTGTTGCCAGAGGAGCTATTTACCGGGTGTGACAAGAACAAGACGTGGCGCAGACATGAGTAGCCATTTGACATGGCTTAACTCCTTGTTCCGCTCTGACAACCAAACTAAAGGGACACTTTTTTTCTGCAAGTTGTAATACGGCTGAACAATCTTCACCACATTTGGTAGAAATTTCGAATAGTAACTAACGTACCAAAGGGGAAACTTGGAGTTCCTTGATATTAGTCGGTGTGGGAACATCGGCAACAGCCGCCAGATGATTCTGTGTAGGCTGAATGCCATCCTTTGACAGAAGGTGATCCACATATTCTACTTCACTCAGAGAAAACCGTGACTTCCGGAAGTTGTAATTAAGCACTGCCACTTGCAACTTAGTGCAAAAGGTGTAAACGTTATGTAGATGTTCCTTAGACGAGTATGTCATCCAGATAATTTGCACATATCGTGTAATTCCCTCCACCCGATCCATATTACCGTGCAGGTTCGGATTTTTTCCCCCTCGCCACAGTCTTCTGATATGCTTCCAAGCGATATGCGGTGATCGTGAAGGCTCTATTTTTCGCCTTCACAATCATTGCAATCGGCTGGAAGCATATCAGAAAACTGTGGTCAGGGCAAAGAAGAAAACTGAACTTGCACGATCGTGGAGGTTTGGGTGGAAAGGGATACGAAACGTTTAAAAATAGCAGTACAGCCAGTGATGCCGAATGGCAACCGCATATAACGGCATACCACGAAGGGGGTGTGGATGATCACAAACTGTTGGGACGGCAAATCGAGATGAAGCTGTAGGTGAGCGTGTCGTAAGACATTCACCGCCCACCAATTGTCGAGATCAGATAGGAATCAACAACTTGCTGGGTATTAATCGTAAATTTGAAATCCTCACACAAATGGAGTTCTTATGATGGTTTGTGTACGACGAGTAAAGGAGTAGCCTACTTGCGCAGTACTATAGCATCGACTGCACACCGATCAGCGCAGCTCCGCCAGAATGAGAATCAGAAGGTGCATCTGCGCGCGCCACTTGCAAGAAGGGCAACGCCTTCTGTAACACTGATGTAATCAGCCGACAGCACTGGTCAGCCCAGACTGTCTACCTTCGTAATCGAGAGCAACACCAAGGAAACTTAGTACTGCTTCTTATCTTAGCATAGTAGCTGTTGTAACTTTCTACCTCTCGGAAACCATCTAAGCTGCATTTCTAGTTTATGAAGACCTATTCCATAAAACAGCTGAAAAAATTAGTTGGCATGGTGGGTACAACAACTTTAATAAAAGAACCACTTAACTTGGTCCTACATCATATCGGTAAACGGGTCGAAACCATATGTCCAGATGGATACTAGTTTCATTTTACACAGAGTGTGTGAAGGAGATTGTACCCGTCCCCTTCTAGCAGCTGTGTAACAAGGACTCTAAAGGAGCGAAGCGTTCCTATGGATTGGTAAAAGGCCCAGGTGAGTTCCGCTTTCCAGAAGAGTCGTTGATCGGACACGCAAAACTCGGAAGCTTATACCTCTGACGTCGGTCAGTTGCAAAATTTTGGAATACGTTCTACGTTCGAGTATTATGACATTTCTGGAGGCCAGAAATATCCTCTGTAGGAATCAGCATTGTTTCCGAAAGGAACGGTCATGTGAAACCCAGCTCGTGCTATTCATACACGAGACTCAGAGGCCAGTAGACGCTGGCTCCTAGGTAGACGCTGGGTTTCGTGACGTCTGCAAGGCGTTCCATACGGTTGCCTGATGAACAGAGTGCGAGCATATGGATATCAGATCAGCTGTGTGAATGTACTGAAGACTTTCTAGAAAACAGGACGCAGCATGTCGTTCTTGCATATGTGACAGTTGCACCCAGCGACATTTGCACCCAACCAAAAATCTGTGACATTTGCACCCAGTCTGACTGGAAACTACCTGTTTACTACGTCACGACCTACCTGCAGCTAAGCCGCTCCTGTGTCCGTACCACCCTCACACCAGGGAGTCCTCGCTCACGGGAAACGCTCTATCGACACAGTCTGCCTGCAGTCCCAAGGTCCTTTTCCACCTCAGCGGATGACTGCTAACTGTCAGTACGATTATGAATATCGTAGTGTTCGGTTGTTGCAGCTTGTGTGTTTGTGAGCTTATAGGTTCGATATGGAGATATCAACGACCAACAAGGGAAAGCCATGTCGCCACTATGAAGTAACTTCATAGGTGTCTTGTTAGACAAGAGAACATGGAAAAAGGTTCATAAATATAAAGTGAAAAAAAAGAATACAAATTAAATAAAAACGTATATAAAAATAAAATAAAATAACTGATTTTAAATACATCTAAATAACAATTTACCTCTGCCTTTTAGCCAGTCCAAAGCCTGGATAAAAGTGTGATGGGAGCAGGTTTATTACGAATAGTTGGTGGACAGCACATGGTCTCTCTGATGCAGTCACAAATTTTTATTTATGATCAGTTTCAGGACAAGCCAATCATCTGCGAAAACAATAAAAAAACATTTTTTTTGAGTCATCAGTAAGGATGGAACATTTCTCTGAAATAAATCGATGTTCAGACGGACAAACATCGATGTTAAGTAACATCGCTGTGAAAACATCAATGTTTGAAAATATCGGTGTTTCCATACTTTTAAGAAATATTACGGTAAGCGCAATGAACTGATTTTATTTTTCGGTATTATAATAACTGAAAGTAACAGACATTTTGAAACACAAACGAAATGGATATAATTACCTGCTTTTTTTTTTTTTTTTTTTTTTTTTTTTTTTTTTTTTTTTTTTTTTTTTTTTTTTTTTTTTTTTTTTTTTACACAACCCGACTTACGCATGACGTTAGCGGCGGGGTGTTTGTAATTTGGTAATAAAACGTTACATATGTGCTTCATATCTTCTTTGTCTAGGCTACGAATACACAGCGAAATGGCATATTTGAATGAAAGCGAAGTTGGGAATGACGTTTCGCAACGTATTGTGCTGATTGAGTTGGGATTACGTGTTGATTACGTGTGAAATAACTTGGGTTTTGCTTACGTATTGCATGTTTTCTTAGCCGTTGATGTGGAGAAGAATTAAACAAACACTATGTTTCTATTATTTATTATTTAATCATGTGTGTATTTTTAAAACGAGTAGGACTATTCATCTATGACGTTTACAAAAACATGTACGTAGCAGAAATGGAGATCTGTGTGTTAAAGGTGCTTTCTGTCTCGAATTTTTCAGTCGATGTTTGTTTAATGTTTTAAATAAAGTTTCGACAGCACGATATCAGAGTCTAATTGTGGTAACATTGTTGAAGCTTCGATTCCACTGCTGTTGGAAGATGAAATTTCGGCAATGCCAGCCGCCCGTGTGGGCGAAATATCTAATTATCGAACGTCGACATAAAAAAAGGAGACAGACGCCAGCAGCCAGTAAGTCAAATAGTATCCATAAAAGCTTTAACGATTTTGTTGCAGATAAGGATTTGGGATTCATCAGGAAAACTTATCATTGATATCCTTTTCCCCCGAACTTTTATCACAGCCTTCAACGTCTTCTTTATTTCCGACATATCTTCATTGCGCAAGTTAAAAAGTGATGGGGACATCCTTTCTAATCTGAGCACTTTGTTCTTGACTTTCGACGCTTATTGTATCCACTTGGTTCTTATACAAACAATGTATTACCCGCCTCTCCTATTTTTCTCAGAATTACGAACATCATGCAGCACCATAATTATCGAAGGCTTTTTCCAGGTCATAAACCTTATGACTATGTCTTGGTTGTTCTTTAGTCTCGTTCCCATTATAAACTGCAGCAATGCTATTGCGGCCACGCATTACCGTAAAGTACGGTCCATGTCAATGCGACCTCACAGCCCTCGGCTCTTCTACCTGCCGGGCAGAGACCGGACGGGGAGATTAGCGGACCGCCCCTCGACCCAAACTGGGTGCTAATGTCACTGGGTGCTTTTGTCAGGACACCGTCGTTCTTGACGGAGAGATGTCTTCAGGTGCGAAAGTGATTTATGGCGTGTCCAAGGGGAATATAAAACTGTTCCTTTTCACAATATATATGAATGACCTCGCAGAAAACATCAAAAGTTCAATGAGGTTTTTTGCGGATGATGCTGTAGTTTGTACAGAAGTCGTAATACTGGAAAAAAAAAATAGCGAAATGCAGGAGAATATGATGCAGGGAGTAGCAGTTGACCTCTAAGTGTTACCACAATGCGACAACCGATGTCTGAAGTCAAGCTGGAGGGAACTGACACCGTGCATCCTGTAAGCTGTCCGTAGATCCGTAAGAGTATGAGCGTTTGGAGGCATCCCAGAGTTGCTCGATAGTGTTCATGTCTGGAGAGTTTTGTGGCCAGCGGAGGTGTCTAAACTCAGAAGAGCGTTCCTGAAGTCTGTCCGTAGCAGTTGTGCACGTGTGGAGTGTCGCATTGTCCTGTAGGAACAGCCGAAGTCCGCCGAAACGCTCAGTGCAGGTGAATGGATGCAGTGATCAGCCAGGAAGCGTCACCTGTCAGAATCTCATTCAGATGTATCTGAGGTCGCTCATCACGCCAACTAAATACGCCCCACACTATTACAGAGACTCGACCAGCTTGAAGTTGTAACCTTCCCACCCCACACTATCGGCAATGTACTGAACAATTAATTATACCCGTGTGCCTAAAATTATCTAATAGTCCGGGTAAGGCTATCGGTAATGAAACCGCTAGTGTAGTGGAAGTTACAACTGAGACGACATCGCAGTTTCGCACTCTCGTAACAACATGCTTCCTGTTAAAAATGGGAAAAAATTGGAAAAATAACTCAATATTAATAAAATGAGAAAGGTATGAATCGTATATACAATTCAATATAGCAGGTAAGCAAATACACGGTCGCCAGCTCGCGAAACGAAAGAATAATAACAAAGGGAATTAATGACTGTCAGATTAGCAACAAACCACTAAATCACAAAATTCTGTTAACGGGGGAGCATGAAACACACACAACTTGAAACAACAAGGCAAGGAGACAAAACATACTCAGGTATAAAACAACAAAATTACATATGAAAGGTTGAAACAGCAAATTGGCGGCAAGCAACAATTACCAAAGCGCGGTAGCAAATGCAACTCAAATACTTATCAAACTGCAAATACCTCATATAAATCTTGATTTATTGCGAATAGTAATTATTAAACCTGTCATTAAGCCGTTACAATGGTCTAAGTATTTCACTACGTGGTTGAGCACGAATTTATGTAAGCAACATTTATTAAAGCTCGAACCACTGTTTTGATTTAATATTACTAATAATTAACCTTTTATTATAACAGTTCGATTTATCTGATGAAATTTTAACTGAACTTCCGTTATGCAACATGGAAAGCCCTCAATTATTCAGTTGTTAAACTTTGCAAAACTCGTAAAATATTTACTTGTCACTAACACTTGGAATTTAACTGTGATCAATAACGTCGAAATACAGAAATATTTAATTGAACAAACATTGCTGCTCCACTCTTTATGCGGTTATAGAAGCAATCATGCAGTCTGTAAATAAACAGGGCTTGTTGATGAGCTGGGAGAGTGTATTGGACGACACCAGATTTTTGTAAGAACAGTTTTCGCTGTTGAAGTTGACCACTAATACGCTAGCTAGTCGTACATGCTAATTAATTAGTTGCTGGCTCGATCTTTCTTGGGATGAAGACGATGTTCCGTGGTACAGGCATTGTTCGCATACAACAGCAAATTCTTCTTGGCGTCGGACGAAGTCTTTTGGGCCGGCCGCGGTGGCCGAGGGGACTGAGGCGCTCCAGTCACGGTCTGCACAGCCATTACGGTCGGGGGTTCGAATCCCCCCTCGGGCATGGATATTTGTGCCGTCCTTAGTATAAGGTAGTTGATAAGTAGTTTGTAAGTTTAGGGACTGATGACCCCGTAGTTAGTCCCATAAGCTTAACAAACATTTGAACATTTGAAACTCTTTTGGCCCACAGCTTTCCTCTTGACTACAATAACTTGCTGAGTAAATGCTGTGCCCGTATTATTTGCAAAATGCCCAGTCACGGTAACTTTTGTGCCAAACCAATGTATTCCTCCATAGGCCCCACGTACTGCAGCCACAGCGGCCAACACAAACCGGCCGTTTCGAGTAACACTCTCCAACTAACTCTTTCGCCGTGCGCCATTGCGCTGTCAGCGAGCCCCCTACTGCGTGGACGACTCTATACAGTAGCACCGACCCTGACTAGCCCAGCGTATATACTACATTCATCGTACAATATTTGATTTTGTATTCATATTACATTCATAAATCATGACATCACCTCATTCCACATCACAATTACCAACACAAATAAACACATAAGTGACAGTTACATAATATATGACAATAAGTAATCAACCCAATAATATTTAAACCTGAGTGACACGTAGCTGCTTTGCAAATCGCGTACGTAGGTAGTTATCACTGTGTTGTTGTGTCACAAAGTCATCTGCCGACATGCAGGGTCCTTGGATTCACGAGGTTATCTCCATACCCATAACGTCCATCCGCTCGATACAGTTGTAAACTTTAGTCAGACCGAATGCCCTCGACGAGAGCAATTACATTTGCAGCGTAGCTCAACTTGCAATTTTCGTAGGAGGCGTCGAAAAAATTTTCACTGTTACCGAGGGACTGTTGGATGTTGTTTCTTTGAAAACAACGACAACCGGTGTCAAAGATCAACGAATGTTGAAAATAAGTGTAAAATAAGCACCGCAATAAAACTATTTTTTCTATCTACACACAAAATTTGGCATTATTATTAGTTTTAATATTTCGCAAGCAAGAAGACGACTGTCGCCTCGCTAAGCGCTTCGACAACTCGTTCCCCTCGCTACCACCGCCACGACAGCGCCGTGGCTGCCTCGTTCACATCACATCACGTGCCCCACTACACACCACCGACTGCTGCAGCAGAGCATTTCGCTGCTTTTGCCGGGCCGGCCCGTACTCGCTAAGCACCTCAGTGGGAGAGGCCTGCTCTAATATGATGCGTTGTAGTCACACACGGCCACAGTGGCGCTTCCATTATTCTCCAGTTGTTCTAGTAGGAATACAACGTCGCAGACGGGGGTTTTCTATTATAACTTGTAAAATATTGGTTCCTTCTGCCCTTGCAGCGCAGAGGCTTGGTTCCGAGTTCCGTTGTATATTCCAGGAACGTTGAGTATCACGATGCCAATTATGATTGTGTACACATTTCGATTACTCGTATTACAGCAGCAACTGTGGCGAAACAAAACAAATGCTTCAGACAAAAAGTACTTAGTTTTTGAAATAAAAAACGGGGGTTCCCATTAATCATTTCGAAGTTGTCCCCCACCAGTCACGAACGAGGTGCGGTGTGGGGGTCGACTGTGGTAGCATTGGTTGCCCCCCCTCCAAGACAAACAAAATTTATTTGATCAGCTGTGTAGTTTTTCGGAATTTTCATTGTCATCAATTCAAATGAACTTCAGCATTTTGATGTATTACGTACTTCAATACTTCCTGTCAGCTACATTGCCTTGCCCACTGTGAAAACATTAAATAATTGAGGACTTAGTATCAATGATATCTATCAGTGTGGCAATACAATACTCACATACCTTGGCCAAATGCTAGCTTACTGCCAAAGTCATAAATAAAATGTTACACAACACATAAAAACACATGGGGTGCACATAAAATTTACATAAATCACATCAGCTCTCTAAGTATTCTGAAAGTAGGCCTCGGGTTATGCTCCAACGCTCTGACATCTCAAAATATTATGAAATCAAGATCTGAGACTATGCCACATGCTGGCTTCACAGTCAGAGACAAGTATAAGATATTGCAAACATTTCGCGAACCTGTCACGCAAAGTGTTGCATGAAATGACATACATGTAATTACACATGTTTCACATATGCCACATGTTATTCAAATGTTTCGTAGTAATCACAAAAAATATTTATAGTAAAATGTCTGAATAAAACAAAACTATTACAGAATGTTACTACGCAGTAAAACATATGCCCTGCCACATTTCAGTAAACATAACTCTCAGACTTGCTCCAGAATACATCTACTATAACAAATCAGAATACATATAAGAACCGTTATGGCACCTCAAGGAAGGTATAATCTAGGCATTAGGCCATGCTCCATCCATACATTATCAAAATTTCACTTAATTAATATTCTGTCTATAACTGTTTAATCACCATTTTTAATTACAGGGAACGACTTTGTCCCTGTCAGTTTTGAAACATATGCATAGGTTGTTGAAGTGCTTTGTACCTCAGCATCCAGTGAGTAGACCTCAGGTACCATAACAGCAAGTAAACCATAATCTACCTTTCAACATTCAAACGTCCAAAATAAAGATCTAAGGGTTACATTCTGCTACAATACTGAAGTACAACATACAAGTTCATAACATAACGCACAATGGCGGTATAAAAATTGCATAAAAGTCACAAAAATGTCTAAAAATGTTTAAAATGTCACATAAAGGCTATTACATAAAAGTTACATAAAGTGCAGTATAATTATTACATCAGAATCACATAAAATAAGTATCTCTGTCTTCATGGAACATAAAGAATGCCATATTTCAGTAATGTAGGTCTTGCAATATGCTCAGATGGGCTACGTTATCCAATGTACTAAGGTTCCTGTGTGTGTTTCATAATCGTCCGAACGAACCCAAACGGCCGAACACAAGCCTCAGGCTACGTTCTACGTTCAGTATTCATGCCATCGTACCAAGTCCATTATTCTATTTCTTAGTTGAGAAAGTAATTGTTGCCGCCGAGTGAAGAGATGTAAAGGGTGGAATAAGTGCTTTTATACCTGAGTATACCCAATCTGCAAATATTCATGCTGTACGTGTTTCTACGTAACATATAACTATGCACATGCGGTTCTGTTTTGAGCAAACATAAATTCTTCTTGTTTAAGGTACGAACATATTTCATTTTATTAGTTTATTTTATATTAGTATAACATACCGTTGTTTATATGGCTGTCTGATATTTGCAGCACGGCCGATATTTTATTTCAGTATGTCATTTCGAATGATTCCGATTTTCCATGACTCTACACTCTGCAGGGAATGTAATGCGTGGCTTGTGTTCAACTACATGGGACTCCTTGACCTCGAGAGTTCTGAACAGCATGAAACCGTGTTCAAAAAACATAAAAAAATTAAAATCGGTGGTCTGTGTCACATCTACGCAAAACGTTGCATTCTACACAAGTAACATTTTAATAGCGAAAAACAAAGTCACTAGGTATCAGTACCAGAGGGAAAATTACACATAAATAGATTTTCGATCAAGGGTGCTAAAGAATCTCTAACTGAAGTAATTATAGCAGCGAAAAACACACACATCGTACACAGCTGACGGTACTGTATTACTTCTTCTTGATGGACGTTGAAGAGAAGAATATGCACACCTCGCTAAATCTTACACATTGAATATAATTTACGCAATCAGAAGTCACACAAATTTCCTAATTATTTGCCTTTGGAAATAAAACTGGTGTTTTCGTGCTGAAATTTATTTATTTCACCCATTTCGCATTCTTTTATTATGAGGCATCTGTGGGTTCTAGAAATTATAGTTTGCTTTTAGACATAGTATTCATAGATTATAGACAGTTGACGTCTATTTCCTATAGTAAATAAGTGGTTACTTACGATTTATCATCCCTCGGGGTAGGGTTTTGCTGTATGACCAATATGGTGTCTCACAATTCTTTCAATTCTAAGTTTTTTGGTTTTAAGTCTCACAATTGTCACTCATTTTATTAATTTTCGTATTTCTTGTATTTTATATCTGTTGCTAACTGAACGGTAGCACCGTTGACTGTACATGCCAGGTGTATGTGGCTGTACGAAAAAGATGGAGTAAGGCCTTCTTTATTGTGTGTTCTATTTGTGTATGAGTCACTACAATCTCAGATAGTATGAGAAATTTTTGCAGTTTCGATTTAAATACGTAGTTCAAATGTGTGTGTCATCAGTCCAAATACTTAGTCGTTTGGTTAATGGGAGAGTAAGTGGAGTGTTAGTGTAAGAAAATGAATTGTTTGAAATGTGTACTTGATCATTCTACAGTATTTTCAATTCTGCTTTGATGTTTTGGACGTGATAATTTTCTTCCAAAATATGATATGGATGTGTCAATGTCTGCCTTTAACGCGATACAAGCTTATACTCTTATACAGAAATAATGACCATATTTGTTTTAAGCACGTTACAGAAATCCATTATCTGCAGTTTGGGGGAAATATGAGCAGTATCAGGTAATGGGCAGAGCGTCTTTGGCCCTGTTGGTTGGAAGTAATCATACACTGGAGTAATTTAATTTCCCTTTTTGGTATTCATACTTTGTTTCTTGGTCTCTATCTGTTAAAATTTCACTTGCGATAGAATGAAATGTTTGGTATGGGAATCAGACAGTCCTTTTTTCTTTTATGGTCGAGTGTTACTGTAAGGATAGTTTCGTACGGTTCGAGGTCAAAGTGCAGAACAATATTTTCATGATTACGTATTATATCTGAAAACATTCAAATCCTCTACATCTACATATATATTATTCTCTTCCGTCCTCTGGAATGTTCAAATGTTTGTAAGGCTTACGGGACTTAACTACGGGGTCATCAGTCCCTAACAAACTACTTACGAACTAGGACGGCACAAATATCCATGCACGAGGGGGGATTCGAACCCTCGACCGTAGTGGCCGTGCAGACCATGACTGAAGCGCCTCAGTCCCCTCAGCCACCGCGGCCGGCCCTCTGGAATGAGATGGGGAGCTACTATGACCATATTCCTTTGTAGGAAGCTGTTGTCAGTTCTACAAGATTATGGAATAGGTGACAAACTTCTGCAGGCAATTAAAGGTCTTTACGTAGACTGGCAGAGTGGGATTAAAATAGGTGAAAACAAAATAAGCAGTCTCGCATATGCAGATGACTTACTCGTAGTTGTGATGGCAGATTCGATTGAAAGATTGCAATTTAATATTTCAGAGCTCGATCAGATGTGAAAGGGTTATGATATGAATATCAGCATCTCCAAAACTAAAGTAACTTCTGTGGGGAAGAGATTTAAACAGATTGAGTGCCAAACAGGAGGAAGGAAGTTAGAACAGGTAGACAGTTTCAAGTACCTAGATGTATTTTCTCACAGGATGGCAACATAGTTAAAGAATTGGTATCAAAGTGTAGCAAAACTAATGCAGTGAGTGCTCAGTTAAGATCTACTCTCTTCTGCAAGAAGGAAGTCAGTACCAAGACTAAGATAGAAGTGCACCGCTTTAAGTTTCAACCAACTTTGTTACATGGGAGTGAAAGCTGGGTGGATAAAGGCTATTTTATACATAAGGTTGAGGTTACAGATATGAAAGTAGCAAGATTGGTTGCAGGTACTAACAGATGGGAACAATGGCAGGAGGGTGTCCATAATGAGGAAATCAAAGAAAAACTGGGAATGAACACCATAGATGAAGCAGTTAGAGCGAACAGACTGAGATGTTGGGGTCATGTTACACGCAGGGGAGAAGCAAGGTTACCTAAGAGACTCATGGGTTCGGCAGTGGAGGGTAAGAGGACTCGAGGTAGACCAACAAGAAAGTACTTAGATTCGGTGACCTTCTTGGGGGCGCTGCAGTGGAGCACCACGAAGGCGGCGCCACCACGAGACGTGGAGGAGAGGAGACCAAGCCCGAGGCGGAATCTGTGTTTGGAAGCAGTGTGGACAGTCGGCAGTTTTAGAGCTACCAAGGGGGAACGGCCGGTGCAGATCCAAATGCATGCCGTGACGGACTACATCGGGAGGAGTTGCCCGGAAGAAGACACTATCCGAGGTCTATATCACTGGACACAGTGTGCCACAAGTCTGTTCTACCGTGGCCTTTCTATTAAAGGGATTTTGTAGACAGCGAAGTTCGCCGGTGTGAGTGTACTGTAGTTAGAGTCTTACACATGAGTTGGTTGGTTGTAGTTGTTACAGTGCTATAATGAGTAACTTGAAAGAGGCTCATTGGTCAAAAGGTGCGACGCTAGTCTGTTATTGTTATGCAGTGGTATTGGAGTTAATTTAACTGGCACTGCAAACTTTGCGTCATTTAAATGGGTACTTGGCTCTGTAGCTGTATTCAGATTGCGAGCTCACAACAAATTGAGTGTCTTGCTTTGGTGTTTACAATAAATACTAGTGGCTGATATTGTTTCTGGATATTTTTTGAAATTGGTCCGCACACCGTAATTTTTTATTGAACTGATAATTTTGCAGAATTCAAATTCAAGGAAGGTTCGAAGTTTGCAACAACAAGACAGCAATACACACATATAAAGCATTTATAAGGCCACTCCTAGAATACGGATCCCTGCCATTAGCAGGAATGAACCCCACGATAGCAAGCAAAATGTTTTCCACAGAAAGGAGGCTCCTGCACAGTTTCATGAGGATGGAACACAGAACACCCAGAGCACAAGTATATGCTACAGCAAAAGTCATCCCCCTACACACAAGGCTAACGACACTTAGAGCAAAATACGGCAAAAGAACCTTAGAACATAGGCCAGACCTCGAAGAAATCCTAACAGACTCCCCAAAACTCGCAAACCAAAATACAAATAATACAGAAGAGTTGCCCAGAACACAACAAAAAGGTACCCTGAGTTGACATTGACAATGCTGCCACTAACACACAATGAAGCCACAGCAGTACATCTCGACATCACATAACTCAGACAACAACAAGACACAAGTCAAAGGAACGAAGAAAGAAGAAGAAGCCAATACAAAATATAGTAACCAACCACTGAAAACAGCCGTGGATTTGTAAGAAATAGAATTAAGATCAAAACCAACAATATACCTTGTAAATAGTATTTTCCCCCCTTCTAATAACAATGTACCTTGTAAATAGTATTTTCTCTTTTCCACTTAATTTTTTTCTCTTTTTTAATCAAAATAAAATTGTTAAAAACCTAACGTACATAAAATGTATCATACAGTTGTTGACAAATGAAATTATTTTGATTAATCAAAGTGCTTGCCTTGTTGGTTCAGTTGGTTCTTTTATATTAAAGCCCGTATTGTACAGCAAGAAGGTACTATGGTATAGTTTTAAAGATGTGTTTCTTAATTAACAGAAAGGATTTAACGATTCATTGTGTGGATTCAATATAAACGGTTAACCTTTTGGAAACTACTACGTATAATAAAAGTGTTATTACTTTGGTTATAATAGAAGTTCAAAATTTTGTTAAAAATAAAAAATAAAATACTTTTTTATGAGGGGCAGAAGCTTCTCACAGCTCAACTCAGTCCTACACAGTTCACAGTCCTACGGTTTGCCGGTGCAAATTTTATTAGGGGACCTTGCCCCAGACCGAACGCTGAAAGGCATAATCAGTCTCTAATGATGATGATAGCGATGACATTCAAATCATATCAAGAGTCTGTAGGCTTCTAAAGTGTGTAGTAAAATGTAGTAGGTTTAGCCGTCTACTGGCGAAAAGCAAGAGAGCTGTTTCGGTGCCAGTTGGTTACGATCATGTTCCAGTCGCTTCCTCCGGCATTCCAGAGTGACTGACGCCCTGTGGCTTCTTCTGGAGGCAGACGTCATCCGCGTCGCCGCTGCTTCGCCGAAGCTCCGCCACCTGCAGCACGCCCCCTGACGTCTGAGTGACGTGACGGCGCAGCTGCCAAACGCCGCCAGCTCGCGACCGCGGGACTTTTTTCCCGCGCGTCCCTGAGGCACGGAGTGGCCGGCCGTACGAGTGGAGTGGGAGTTGTTTTGCCGCCGCCGCCGCCGCTCCCGATAATCGTGGCAATTATGTCGTCGATAAATTAATTTGGCCACAGCGGGCGGAGGGGGGCGGGCGGTCGCCTCTGAGGGGCCGGACGCCGACAAAGGAGCCGCCGGACGCGGGCAATTAATACCCCCTCCCCCCTCCCCTCCCCCCGCGACCGGCCTCGCTAAAAACGCGCGATCTGAGCTCCGGGAGGGGCGACGCAGCTGCGACCGTCTTTTGTTTGCACTGATCCGCCGGCCGCGCCGGACGAAACACGGCTCAGCTTAGTGACACGCTAGGCAAGCGTCGTGTTGACGTCACAGTCACAAAAAATTCAAATGTTTGTATAGCTTACGGGACTTAACTACGGGGTTATCAGTCCCTACGGTGGCCGAGGGGACTGAGGCGCTCCAGTCACGGTCTGCAGGGCCGCCGGCCGCGGTGGCCGAGGTGACTGAGGCGCTCCAGTCACGGTCAGCACGGCCACTACGGTCGGGGGTTCGAATCCCCCCTCGGGCATGGATATTTGTGCCGTCCTTAGTGTTAGTTAGTTCATAAGTAGTTTGTAAGTTTAGGGACTGATAACCACGTAGTCAAGTCCCATAAGCTCTACAAACATTTGCACATTTCATCTGTCCCTAAACTTACAAACTACTTATCAACTACCTTATGCTAAGGACGGCACAAATATCTATGCCCGATGGGGGATTCGAACCCCCGACCGTAGTGGCCGTGCAGACCGTGACTGGAGCGCCTCAATCCCCTCGGCCACCGCGGCCGGCTCACAGTCACAACTAGAGCTCCTAAAAAGCACATGCTGGCGCATCCGCAATTTTAATTCCTCCGAATGCTAAACACAGCACGCAGCTTATACGAACAGTGTTGCTTTATTTAAGTTTAGTGAAATATTTTACAAGTGACCGGCATAGAGCCTTAGATCGTACTACTTTGAGCTCGCATTCCGCTCTTGTTTACATCGATATGTGGATTACACACAAAAATCTCGTGTTTTCTTTACTTATTGCTGCTTCTGTCCAAATACAGAAAAAAGAGCAAGAAACATACATTTCTGTGATAAAAATCGCATACTACGTTTAATTCTGCCGAAACTGGTCATCTAGATAACATTTTTAAGCGATCTTGGCTTCTATTTGAATAATGACTGTCAATATGCGAGATTTGTTTGCCGTCTTGCAGTAAGTGTTTGTTGTCTGCTGTGACAAATTCACCACATCGGATTTTTTAACTCAAATTGCTGAAAGTACTTCTATTATGTTACTGAGAAAGTTTCAGAATGTATTACAAATACTAAAACTAAAAAGAATATTAGTGTACACGATCTAAAGTTTGCGGTCGTAGAGGCACACAGTGCCGATGTTGGCAACAACCTTTGAATGCTATTTGAAAACTTAATCGTATAGAATGTGTTGACTATGAAATAAATAAATAATTCTGTTCCTTCTCTAAGGTTGACAGGTTTTCGTATGTAATAGTACCCTTGTCTTGTCAGTAATTTAATAATTCTTATAAAGCAAACATTTCGTTGCCAGCATTAGCACACTACGCCGCCGCAGCCGTAAGTAAAATTTACCCAGTATTCTTGGTCAACTTCGAAATACCACAAACAGGATTCACCGGTAGTGCCTGTATCAGCACAGTACGCTGTCACAGCCGTAACGAAACTTTTTGGCCAGTATATTTATATTTTCTGTTTTAGTGTTGGTAACACTTTCTCGCAATAACGTAACAGAAGCATCTTCAACAATTTGTGCAATGTCAGTACAAAACTTTTTGATGATGTGTATTTCTCAATATACCATATAAGACACACATATTGTGCTCTGAAAACAGTATGTTCTGGGATGCTTTGATATTTTGCGGCTGCTAATTCCCTACAGGCAGCTTCTCCGTTAAGAGGTAGTACTTTCAGAAGAGCTAAACAAAAACGTAAGTTCAAATATCACAGACGATTTTTACTATTAAGTATTGCTTCAAGTCATAATAATAACTATTTACTTACAACACATAACTGTGCGCTCGGTCCGGGTTCCCAGTTTTCGGCCGACATTTAATGATCCATTTTTTCTTCTCTTAGAATCTCTCGGAAAACTAAACGTTCTGTAGCCACCTCTGGAATGATCTGAGCAGTTTATGGCAACACAACCACCCTCAATGTCGTGCTAAAGTGCCGTGACGCAAATCCTACAGCGCCGCAGTGTGTTTAACTTACGAGATACAGGAATGAAAATGGCGGATGCGTCAGCTCGTACTTACAGGAGCCTTAGTCACAACTACAGCTCCTAAAAACCCAGGCTGAATCGTCCGCCATTTTTGCCACAACATGGTCGCTTCTGACAGTGTTTATATTGGCGACGGTTGACGTATTCACGCAGTTTTCAACAATATTTCTTATGAAATGTATTTAATATTGTACTCACTAAGTGTACCGAACAGTAACTAATGTGTAAGGCCCTATAAAGATTTAGAATGCGCTTTTAATATAACAGAAAATCGTAACGTACCGGTAGTATAACATAGCTTCTCGCTGGGCTGCAGTGGTTATGTTGGCACCAATGGTAATCACGGCAACTCACATGACCAATAAATGTTTTTCCGTGACAACTTCAATTAAAACGGAAAGTATTTTTTTTTTTCTGAACGGACAAGGGTACATACAAGAACCTGTCAACCATAGAGCAGGTACAGTATTAATTTTGCAACGAGTGAAACGAGCAGCAATAACATTTACTCTGTAGCTGTTGAAAAATATTAACGCAATTCTACACTTCATTGTTCATCTGTTGCCAACATAAGCACTGAAGCCCGGCGAGAAGCGTCGTAAAATTTTACCCAGTGCCGTATTTTGGAGTGTGTTACGCGACCGTATGAGTTGCTTCGACCTTATATATAAGTAATTGTGTAAAGTATTATTCTGTATGTTGAAAACTACGTATAAATGCACCACAATAAATATTCCTATCCACTTTGAAAACTGCGAAAACCTTCATTAAGTCACAAACATTCTGCAACAATCTGCTCCAGCATCATGACTGACATGTTTATAGCTATATTAATTACATATACTTACGATACATAATTGTGCGCGAGGTCCTGGTTCCCAGTTGCTTCTGCGACAATTTATAGTCCATCTTTTTCTTCGTTCTGGATTGCTGGGAAATTTGAACATGCGCACTCCTTTGCTGCAGTGATTTGTGCAGTTCACAGCTAAGCAGCCACCCACATTTTCCACAAATTCTTCAGTAAATTAGATTATAAATTCCCTTTCCGGTCGCGACTCGTATATACTCACATACAACTGTCCTGCACATTGGGGAAAAATGGCGGATAGTACAGCTCGAATTATAGGAGCCTTAAGGGTATATTACACGGAGCGAATTTGGTCGCTAGTCGCTGGCGTATTTGGACGCAGCTTCTAAATTCGCTCCGTGTAAACTGGGACAGCGAACAAAGTCGCTGCTCAGAAACGCGAGCGTCTAAAGTTGAAGGGTGGGCTACTTTAGACGCTGGTCGCTAGCGTTTTTGGTCGCTGGCGTTTTTGGACGCCCCATGTCATATACGAGAGCGTCTAAAGTAGCCACCAGTCGAGTCAAAATGTCGAAGGAAATTGTAAATGCTGGCGTTGTTTCTCGTAACAGTTTTAAAAGAACAATTAATGAAGCAAAACGGAAAAGTAGTAAAGAATAAAAGAAAATGGATCAGAAGGTGGATTGCGAGGAGGGATAAATATGGTGCTTCTGGAAATCTTTTGGGTGAATTATCGTGTGAAGGTCCTTCTGCCTACAGAAATATAATGAGGATAACATAAGAAAATTTTGATAGATTACTGTAAATGGTAGAGAATAAAATAAGGAAACAATACCATCAAGAGGATGGCGATCTCGCCAAGAATAAAATTGAAATAATCCTTATTTTCAATGTCCCATAATACTGGAAAAGTTCGATAAATTTTCAGAAATTTGATTACAGTTCCACTTCATATTTTGTTTTGTGGGACACAGAACTTTTAATATCTTTATTTATGTCGATGATCACAACATTTCTCGTCGTTTTGATGACCGGTTTCTGTCAGTGATGACCATTTTCACGGCTACAGCAAATCAGAAACAGGATACATCAAGTATTAGTCTACCTAATAAAACATAAATAATGCATTACAGTCATCAATACATGTAATATAGCCATATGGCATCATCACGGCGTAAGTGTATCTTCATTAAGGAATGTAACAACAGGTATGATGTATAATATTTTTAACGCGTTTTATGTATTGATGACTGTAATGCCTTATTTATGTTTTATAAGGTAGTTTATTACTAAATATGTCCTTGTGTTTCTGATTTGCTGTAGACTTGAAAATGGTCATCACTGACCGCAACCGGTCGTCAAAACGACGAGAAATTTTGTAATGATCGACGTAAATAAAGATATTAAAAGTAATTACAAAATGGATCACTGATATAAATTCGCGACCATGTCGCACCTTGGGAAACAGAACTGTTTGGTATCACCTAACCTCCAAAACGATGTATCATATGCTACGTCGTGTATCAATTGTTTTTACGAAGACGCTAGCGTCTGAAGTCGCTGCGTGTCATTGCGTCAGCGTATTCATTCGCTATTCGCCAATACGTCAAGCGACAACAGAGGCCAGCGACTAGCGACCAAATACGCTCCGTGTAATGTAGCCTTTAGTCACAACTCGCAAACAAACTCGACTGTGGCCACGACTGGGTGCTATCGCTCCTTGTGGCTATAGATCAAACGAGTCCTTATTCCGTCACGCAGAAATTGTCTCCGGCCATTGAGATTCTGTATGTTTCTTAAGCGGAGTTTCGGGCGCTAAGCGCCCTCACGTACTAAAATTTAAAAGATCTTGTTTAACCTATACTTAACCTAACCGATTTTTACATGTTCTTTCAATGTCAATAAAAGCCATCTTGGGTTAAATTGTACGACCCTTCTCGCCGGGCTGCAGTGGTTATGTTGGCACCAATGGTAATAATGGCAACTCAGATGACCAATAAATGTTTTTTCGTGACAACTGCAATTAAAACGAAAATTATTATTATTATTATTTTTTTTTTTTTTTTTTGAACTGACAAGGGTACATACAAGAACCTGTCGACCATAGAGCAAGTACATTATTAAATTTGCTGCCAGTGAAACGAGCAGCAATAACATTTACACTGTAGCTCGTGAAAAATTTTAACGCAATTCTACACTTCATTGTTCAGCTGTTGCCAACATAAGCACTGAAGCCCGGCGAGAAGCGTCGTAAAATTTTATCCAGTGCCGTATTTTGGAGTGTGTTACGCGAGCGTAAGAGATGCGTCGACCTTATATATAAGTAATTGTGTAAAGTATTATTCAGTATGTCGAAAACTACGTATAAATGCACCACAATAAATATTCCTATCCACTTTGAAAACTGCGAAAAACTTCAATCAGTCACAAATATTCTGCAACAAACTGCTCCAGCATCATTGACAGGGAGAAGTTACGCAATTGTACATAACTGACATATATATAGCTACATTTATTACATATACTTACGATACATAATTGAGCGCCAGGTCCTGTTTCCCAGTTGCTTCTGCGACAATTTATAGCCCATCTTTTTCTTCGTTCTGGATTGCTGGGAAATTTGAACATGCGCACTCCTTTGCTGCAGTGATTTGTGCAGTTCACAGCTAAGCAGCCACCCACATTTTCCACAAATTCTTCAGTAAATTCGATTATAAACTCCCTTTCCGGTCGCGACTCGTATATACTCACATACAACTGTCCTGGATATTGAGGCAAAAATGGCGGATAGTTCAGCTCGGATTATAGGAGCCTTAGTCACAACTCGCAAACAAACTCGACTGTGGCTACGACCGGGCGCTATCGATCCTTGTGGCTATAGATCAAACGAGTCCTTATTTCGTCACGCAGAAATTGTCTCCGGCCATTGAGATGCTGTGTGTTTCTTAAGCGAAGTTTCGGGCGCTAAGCGCCCTCACGTACGAAAATTTAAAAAATCTTGTTTAACCTATGCCTAACCTAACCGATTTTCACTTGTTCTTTCCATGTCAATAGAAGCCATCTTGGGTTAAATTGTACGACGCTTCTCGCTGGGCTGCAGTGGTTATGTTGGCACCAATGGTAATGATGGCAACTCAGATGACCAATAAATGTTTTTTCGTGACAACTGCAATTAAATCGAAAATTACTTTTTTCTGAACTGACAAGGGTACATACAAGAACCTGTCGACCATAGAGCAGGTACAGTATTAAATTTGCTGCGAGTGCAACGAGCAGCAATAACATTTAATCTGTAGCTCGTGAAAAATATTAACGCAATTCTACACTGTTGCCAACATAAGGACTGGAGCCCGGCGAAAAGCGTCGTAAAATTTTACCGCCATCTTGATTTGCCGTATATCTCGCAGTTTTGGTTTTATAACTCGCAGTAAGGTGTTTCAGGCTAACAGCACATCAAAAATGAATAACAAAATCGTATCTGGATCAATTTGTTATAACTAAACGTAAATAAAAAACACACGTTAACAAGAAAAACACCTACTAAAGTTAACTGGAGATATGTGTAACATCTAGCTGTCGTAGTGTGATGGTTAGCGCTGTAGCACACTAAGTAAGAGGAAGGGAGTTCAATTCTCCTCCTATAATTAAAAAAAAATCTTATTGTTTATATCACATTGCAGTAGTTACTTATTCATAACATATAGTGGGATTTTCTTATTCATATAACAGTAGTATGTTACTCGGTACTCGATGTTAATTGTAACAAAATGCTGTGTCAGGAATAGGTGTCATAGATTTGGAAATTAGTGAGTGACTATAAAATGGAGAATGAAACTGCTGTAACTGATAAGACGAGTATGATATTTCTGTTTCTCCTTCAGAAATATTTGACCTTTGTTCCAAATATGTTACGATTTCAGAGACAATGGTAAGTGACAAACGTATGGCAAATGCTTAAATTGCTGGTAGACCTAAATGAAATAAGTATCAGTGACATGTAGACTAATCGCTAGCCAGAAACAATTGGCTGTTATTTTATAATATCTCGTAATTTCCGAGAGTATGGCTAGGTCGATATTGCTTGTTTTCCACCAATATTTTGCTGCTTAGTTTAAAACACGTCTCGATTTTCGAGATTGTGGTATTATCGATATTACCAGTATTTGGTAATTCATTTCTGAATATGTCACCATGTAGTTAACAATGCTCCTACGAGGATAACTTTTCTTTCTTTTGCAAATGTATACAGCATACTCAGAACATCGTCGTCTGCTGGCATCGCTACTACTGTTTACCAGTATTATGGCGTATCTCATTGGCTGAGATTTAGCGAGTTCTCATTAGCCGGGGACAATTTCTGCGTGTCGAAATAAGAACTCGTGTCGACAGGTGGATGTATCGCATTCAGCTCCTGATGACGTCAGGCCGACGCTTGCCTAGCGTGCCACTAAGCTCACCCACGAAACACGAGTCTAGCAGCGTGCTGTGGCCAGCTTCTGAAGGGCCCCCACCGCGTGCGAGAAATTCGTCTAGAGACTTCCGGTAACAAGTCCTTGGTTCGCCGTCCTCTTGCTTGGAGCGCTGCAATAAGCCAGCCATCTCGTTTTCTTATTGGAGTATTTCTCTTCTTCTGTGGTTATTAACCCGGACGTTGGTTTGCAGCATTTCTCCATAGTGTCCTGTTGCTTGCCATTTGTTTACAGTTTATATCGTCCGTCACTTGTCTCATATACTCCAGCCTCAGTCTTCCTCTACATTTCACTCCCTCCACTAATCCCTCCAAGATAATTTTTAGAAATCCATCATGCCTCAAGATCTACATCTACATAGATACTCTGCAAACCACATTCGAAACTTTTCTCTACCGTTCCATTCTCTAATATTTTGCTAGCACCCACCTACTTAGGGAGACATGACCATCCCAATAAAAGAAAGAACACCTAAATCGTTCCGTTTTCGATCTGATTTCCCTTATTTTATTGGGATGGTCATGTCTCCATAAGTAGGTGGGTGCTAGCAAAATATTTTCACATTCAGAACTAAAAGTTGGTGATTGAAACTTCGCAGATTACGCCGCGATGAATAACGTCTTTCTTTTAATGATATCCACCCCAATTCGTGCAACATTTTCGTGACCCTTTCACCCCCGTAACGTGATGAAACAAAACGAGCTGCCCTTCTCTGAACCTTTTCATTGTCTTCCGTCAGTCCCACCTTGTGATGTCCCACACTGGGCAACAGTACGTCAGGAGAGGACGCACAAGTGTGATGAAGGCAGTCTATTTGGTGTAGCTGGTGTATCTTCGAAGCGTTCTGCCGATGAAACAACCTTTGGTTCGCTTTCCCCACAATAGTTTATATGTATTCTCTCCAGTCTAAGTTGTTCGTAATTGTAACTCCAAGGTATTTGGTAGAATTTACGACCTTGACGTCTTACTGATTTATCGCGTAATTGAAGTTCAGCGGATTTCTTTTAGAGGCCATGTGTATTACTACACACTTTTCTTTATTTAGTGTCAATTGCCAATTTTCTCACCATGTAGAAATTTTGTCTAAATCGCTTTGCAGTTGCTTTTGATCCTTTGTTGACTTCACTAACCGATAAACGACAGCATCATCCGTGAAGAGTCTAAGGGAGCTATTCAGATTGTGTCCTAAATCGTTTATAAACACGATGAAGAGTAGGGGACCTATAACGCTTCCCTGGGGAACGCCAGATATCACTTCTGTTTTACTCGGTGACTTACCGTCAATTACAACAAACTGTGTCCTTTCTGACAGGAAATAATGAATCCAATTGCACAATTGGGGAGATATTCCATAAGCACGCAATTTCATTAGGAACCGGTTGTGGGTACAGTGTCAAAAGCCTCCCGGAAATCCAGAGATATGGAATCGATTTGAGATCCCTTGTCCATTGCACTTACCACTTCATATGAATAAAGGGCAAGCTGTATTTTGCAAGACCGATACTTTCTGAATCCGTGTTGACTATTGGTTAATAGGTCGTTCTCTTCGAGGTAGTTCATAATGTTCGAACAAAGTATATGTTACAAACTCCTACTGTAAATCAATGTCAATGAGATTGGCTGTAATTTTGGAGATCACTCCTATTGCCTTTCTTGAATATTGGAGTAAGTTGGGCAACTTTCCAGTCTTTGGATACGGATCTTTCGCTGAGTGATCGGTTGTAAATGATAGCCAAATACGGAGCTATTGCATCAGCATACTCTGAGAGGAATCTAGTTGGTGTACAATCTGGCCCGGAAGATTTGTTTTTATTTAGTGACTTAAGTTGTTTTTCTACTCCACGAACATATACTTCTAAGTTTCGCATGCTGGCAGCTGTTCGTGGATTGAATTCTGGAGTGTTCACGTCGTCTTCTTTGTTGAACGAATTTCGGAAAGCTGTGTTTAGCAATTCTGCCTTAGCAGTACTGTCATCGGTAGTATTACCATTTCTTTAGCGCAGTGAAGGTATTGTTTGAGTTTTGTCGCTAGTGTACTTCACATATGACCAGAATTTCTTTGGATTTCTGCAAGATTAGGAGACAGAATTTCGTTGTGGTAACTACTATTAGGCTCTCGCATTGAAGTCCGCTGTAGGTTGCGAGTTTGAGTAAAAGATTGCCAGTCTTGTGGATTCTGTGTCTTTTGTTAATTTTTCCATGCTTCTGCATGAACATTACAGATATTGCGCCTTTTTCGCAGAGTTCTTCTCAGAGGCAACCCCTCATTAACTCTTTGCAAAACCTGTTCGCTTGTTACTTTATCAACTCAAGTTATCTTCAACATTCTACGGTAACACCACATCTCGAACGCGTCTATCTGTCGATGTCCCGGTTTCCCCATGGTGCAAGATTCACTTCCTTACAACATTACACTCCATACTAAAGTATTCAACAACTTCTTTCTCAAAATGACGTTCATGTTGTTGGATGTGAAAAGTCTTTGCTTGATCGAGTATTTAGGCTAAAATATTTGTTTTGGTTTTAATCAAAGCAGAATTTCTTTTTAAATTTCATAGACAGGCTAACATAGGCCCTACGTCATACCGCGCTCCTTTCGGCAACCAACGTAAGCTCGGATGGCATTTTGACAGTGGTCTACGATTTACCACTGTGGAAACTCACGTGCTTTAGTTACTGAAAAACGTTTACTTTTTTGCGGTTTGTTGATCAAACTATAAATGAAGCCTGCATAAATGTTCCAGTCTTGAATTGAAGTGACTAAACACTAAATAATACTTGTTACAAGGCAGATTTGAAAAAGGCTCTTTAGGAGTTGTGGCATCCTAGGAAAAAAAAATCTAACTATGCTGTACTGTTACTTAAACTGAAATTTGATGAACTATTACATACTGCATTATGATATCCTTTTTATTGCAGATATAGTGCATTGGCCAAAGGACTGATTTTAATAAAAATATTTAAAGTTGCACTTTGTCGTAACTATTGCGTAAAAGGCTGATGAAACTTCACATTGAAGAAAAAAAAAACTGTTTCACTAATTACTAGCTAGTCTCTATCGTAATATTTTAAGCATGAGAATTGACTATCAATTATGTAATTGTTGTTAACTCAAGAACTATCCAAGCCACAGTGCAGAAAAAACGCATATGTCAATTCCTTCCGTTTGGTCCGTATACATACTTACGTAAATTTCATTAAGATCTGAATCATTACAATTTATTCCGCCGCCGTCCAGGATTGTCGTCCAAGCTGAAAAGTAATTCTTAAAAGTTGTATTTTATTTCAACACCCCTGAATCATTTACTAATTATTTACTTGAATCAACTATGAAATGGCGACCGGCGCCTTATGCTGCAACTGGAGTTAAAATCCTGAAAATGCTTTAAATCTTTTTATGGGTAATATTACTATGAAGAACATGATGTAATGTTTAACCTTTCTAGTGATAATCAGTTTTATAATCATTTAACAGTATTAGTATTAGTATTGTTGAGAAAAAAAAAACAATCTGACAGCGAGTCTCGCAAAATTATGATAATATCGCTGTTTCAAGACAAGAAATGACACGTGCAAGAACAAGATAAGACAAGCAGGATTACACGCTGTACAACTGTTTAAATAGTAATCGAACAAAGAGCTGTGATAACATTCACGATGATATTGAACTTCCTTTGTTGTAAAAAACAGTTCACTGACGTCCTACGTTAACACTTTATCTCACTTTAACACTGCACTTATATTTTTGAATAGAATGAAATACGGCGTCACTTAATATTAATACAGCTTCTCCAAGGGACGCTACCGAGTCTAAGAGTGTGTGTCAATATAAATTATTCTTTAAATAAGTGCAAGAAAGCAATTATTTTACAATAAATGTAGGTTTCCTTTGAAAGATAAGAAGCTATCGAACATATGGGTGGCAAATATGAACGAGGAAAAATTGCTATGGTTTGTGATGAAATCCCCCACATCCACTCAACTCACTTTAAAGAAAAATATATGCAAAACACAAATAATGAGAGGTGTCTTTTGTCTGAAGTATTCCCAATTATCTTTAATTTTCTGAACATTTACAAGAAATTACTAAAACCTCACGACCAGAATTCGAGCTCTCCTACAGTTTAGAAGATAACTCACTCTTGAAGTAGGCAGTTCTATATTATCGCATCTTAATGCTCAGTAATTTTAATACTTTTCTTCCACAAAAACATGACATTCAGTCTATCTCAAACATGGCGCACGTATAGCCACTCTTTCAAATTTAATCTCTTTGTTGAACCAATAACACCTGCCACACCCGTACAAATGCCGGAGATTTATGCAGTACATATACACTACCAGAAACTTCTGAAACAATACTCTTCAATACCTCTGGAAATGAAAATGTACAACTGGGATGCCTCTCGAACCCAGAACCCTTTGCTTCGGAGTGCAACACGTTATCCACTACACCAAAGGTTTACTGTTTGCCAGCCTCTCTCTCTGCATTAACATGTTTCTCGCGCTTTGAATGGTTTTTGCTCGCAATGGTAATATTAGCTGGAGTAAAAGGTTATATGTTAGTTTATATTTCATATGCAACAGAAGCTGCCTTCATCACATAGTCTTCTATGGACACTTGTTGTATTCGAATCCATGTGCGAACCACTCGGTACAAAAGTATTGTAAATATATAGTTCGTATTGATTCGCATCCGTTTTCCGTAATTTCTCGTCTTTAATGAACAACCTGATGCTAGCAACTGTTGGCAAAATTGTTTATTCATCTTTATTAGTTACATATTGTCAAAGGACAATATTTATGCTTCCCGTGGTGTGAAATGTTTATTAGAGTGGATGGACGATTCTAGTGGATACATTGATTTCTGATAAAAAGTATTTTTTGTAGTACACGCCTTTTAATTTCGTGTGAACTCTTTTGCGTAACTACTGTTCCATTTTTTGCATTTGTAAGAAAGAATGTCTCTGGTAGTAAGACAACGAAGCATATTTAGTGACAAGAATCTACAACTTTCAAAGCAGAATTACATAATCATTCTATGACAAGATGTAAAAAAGTAGAATATCAGTTGTATTAAAAGTCGATAACTTGGAGTTCTTAACTGAAGTTACGAAAACCAGTTGTAAATTAAAATAAATTGGGCCACGAGCAACACACATTCAACGCCTTCTAACGGAGTAGTTTACACAGACTGGTATGCGAGGACAAATGTACATGAGAAGACATAACATTATGAGACAAAAGCAGCTTATGTTCTATGAAAAAAATAATCATTAACTCTACACACTATTACGAGCTCTAGCCATATAAATAAATAAAAGGCAGAGTATGAGCAAAATATCCACAATGCAATTCAAAGAATGCACACACAAGAAGTCATAATCTGCTATGAAACCACTTTCTATGTCATGTTGGCGGACTTGAGGTTTTGACGTGTCCTAAGGTGCTAGTATATCAACTTAGTAATGATTAAACAGTCGAAATTGAAATACTTCCTTTAAAAATGAATAATTTTGCAACAAATAGCTACGAGAAATTGATGTTTAGTTTTTAATTGAGATTTATCGAATACCTACATTACTTCGAAAGGTCTCGAAAACCTATAACGTTGCAGCTGGACAATACTGCTGGACTCAAGTCCAGCCCACAGGTATAAGTGAAAAGTATTGGCATCCAAACAGCCAGTTTCTAATTACAAATATGGACTTCCGCGCTGTAGTTTCTAGTATTCACAGTTCACCTCCCCCTCTCTTTTAATATATTGTTGGCATCTCTAGTTTTTTGAAGAATCTTATTAAAATTGTTAATTATGTTAAAATTTGAGTAACATTATTTGAGCTCTCACCTCCGTTACTTGTCGCTTACACCTATCTTGACTACATTAAGTTAAATTGTAAAAGATCTAATTATGGGTTTTAATTTTTCAGCAGAATAACATATAGAAAATTTATAAACAAGACAATATTACGGGAAATTTTGGCTAAAACGATTTTTTGAAGTTCGTTAAACATTATTCAAACCCAGCCCCATGCTCAACTCTTTGAATAAGACTTATTAATTCAACAGATGTCTATAGAGTGCTCTAGTACCTTTCTCCTTCATGTAAACAGAACTGCAAGCACCCGTCTTGATTCTATGGCAGTTATAGTGTTGCCTGTATGATTCTAGATTCATATTGAAATTATCACAGTGCCAAGTAGAAATACTGATATTAATCCATTGTTTTGGATAAGTTATAATCATTTTAGTTGTTATTTGTATCAATTGATTACAAAGTCATTGTAAATTAACACTAAGAAGATAAGAAAAGTCTAACTTCAAAGAACATAGCTCAACATACATATTTGTGAATGTTTCTCACCTCCATTGCCGTCGCCTCGGTGAAAACTGATCTCCACCGAGGTGAGCGTGTAGTATCGGAGTGCTGATTATTGACTAAATGATAAAGCATGCTCTTATTTCTCAAATTAGAAATGTTATGTTCATATATGAGAGAGATATTTATCTTTTAGATAGGCAGTGGTCTTTCTGAAGATTATTTAGGCTGTAACTTATAATTTGGTTACTTTGGAACCGTAGTAATGGAATTATGTAGTTTTCATAATGTTAGTAAGCCAAAACTTTAATAGAATATCAAGGTATTACAGAACAAGACGTTTAATTAGTTGACATTCAGAGCAAAAAGAAATATGAGGAAAGACGGCCGTGGATGTAGCGAAAGATGCTATGATTCGCAGGAAAGACTGAATGATTGAATCAAACACTCCTCCAACTAGTCCTGGAAACTTACTCGGTGAAAATCCAGCAGAAAAGAAGAAAAGGAACAGAAACAGAGGAGTATTAAATCAAACAATAAAATAACTAGAAGAAAGACTTAAAGAACCTGAAAAAGGGCTGCTGAATATAAAAAAAGTGATCGACGGTTAAGTACGTTAAAAAAGGATACTTCCATAAGAAATGGAAGGAAACTTGTCAAAAATGACAAAGTTTCACCACAAGTTAGGAAACATTTGTTTCAAATAATGGAAAGAAAACCTGCAAGACAATCAACAGCCCAGAAAAGTAATAACGAGAGTTGCGGGGAAAATGATACAAAAATACAGAATGATTTCTATTCCTCAACGTTTACTGTCATCTAAGGGATTGACATCTCAATTTAATGGAGTTGTGCACATAAAAAATGCGAGGGTAAAATTAGAAAGGCATACTACTGATTTTCTGGAAAAAGATGAGAACAGCATATTGTGGCCTCCCATGAAAGACACTATAATAAGAAATAAGCACAAAAATTATAATATTTCAACCTGATATGCAATTTGTATCTTGATATTTCGTGTTTTAACAGTACAAACAATAAATAATGTTACATTTTATGTTTCAGTGACACAGACAATGCTGTAATGATCTGCCAGTGTTTCGGTCAGAGTACCGTACGCTATGTTTACGTGCAACACATATTCCGGAAGACGAAAAGTGACTTTCGTAGATAGTTTCTTGCAGTCGTAGGAAAGTACGAAGCGGATTTCTAGCTCACTCAAATATGACCCTTGAAAACAGTTGTTTAGGTTAGCTGTTTCTCTTTTCTTAAATACACAAATTCATGCTCAATGAAATGTTCACATTTCTCTTTCACTGCAGAGAAAGTCACTTTGTCCACATCAACCGAAAATTCGTAATTAGAATAAGCAACCTATTAAGCGAAGCGCGTTTCAAAAACGGTTTTGTTTACATGGGAACCAATGTCGATTCTGTAAATGGAAAACGGCTTTGTAAGAGAGTAGCTGTAGTATTTCATTAATAATGATTTATTTCCACAAATATCTTCCATCACTCATTTCAACGCCTTACGAGTTGAATTTTCAAAAATGCAGTCATATGTATTTTTAAATTCTAACTAACAATCCAAATATAAATTTTCGTAGATCTAGCTTCAAAATTTCGATAATAGCGGCATACTTTTTAGATGCCTTTCAGCTACCGTTTCACCCTCTTAGGCACAGAATATTGAAAAATCCCTTCTTTGATGACACCTACAGTATAATATCAAGACCCTCTATAAATTTATTCAATGGTTCTGACAGGGCGATGGTGAGTAAATCGGGACGTTGCTTTCACATAAAACGATTGTTTTCCTAAGTATAAATAAAAATAGAAGATATTCTATTAAAAACTAGGAACGGAACCATTTGGTCTCTTCATATATTTAAAAGTGTGATAAATTGCTTTATACCTATAATAGCGCCAAATTCAATTTTTATTTTGGCAAATACGGCTGCCAATTTAAATCTAGTCAAAGCGATCGAGTGTAGTACAAATTCTAAAACATAGAGACGGCTGTCACACACGTAGCAAAGAAGCAAATAACTCAAGTTCATTCTACATATCACCACAGTCACGTGAATTTCGCTTTTGTTTAATAATGTAAATACATTACTAACCAAAAACGAAATTGATAAATCTAATTGCGAAATACGGTTTTTGGATCACATCCAGACGGGGAGATAGTGGTAAGACACTCCACCTGGCTACAAGAAACGATAAGTCTGGAATCCGCAGCGCCGTATCCCTTACACGCGGGGATTTGACCATACTGAAGGAATATGTTTGGAGACGGCTTCTAGATGTGTAGTACTGTAGTTTCTTGTCGCCATCACTCTTTTATTCCAAAGTCATGTGACTGTGGTACAGTGTTAGAAATTACGCGTAAACAGTAGGCTTATTTTGAAATCGTTTCGCAACTAACACGGACAGAAGCCATTCGAAACCGTTATGAATTTTTATACACCATTAAGAGGTATCTTAACCGTCTTCCGTTGATATTTAGAACAAACTTGGATTATTTGCTTCTTTGCCACGCGTGTGACAGCCGTCGCTACTTTTTTTTTTTTATTTTTAGAATTTGTACTACACTTGATTTTCTTGACTAGATGTAATTTGGCGCTATTATAAGTAGAAAACGATTTATCACACTTTTAAATATATGAAGGGACCAAATTCTTCTGTTCCTAGTTTTCGATACAATATCTTCAATTTGTATTTATACTTAAGAAAACAATCATTTTATGTAAAAGCAACGCCATGAGTTTACAATATCTTCAATTTTTATTTATACATAAGAAAACAATCATTTTATGTAAAAGCAACGGCATGAGTTTACAATATCTTCAATTTTTATTTATACATAAGAAAACAATCATTTTATGTAAAAGCAACGCCCTGAGTTACTCACCATCGCCCAGCCAGGACCACTAAATAAATTGATAGAGGATATTGATATTATACTGTAGGTGTCATAAAAGAATGGATTTCTCAATATTTTATTCATAAGAGGGCTAAACAGTAGCTGAAAGGCTTCTATAAAGTATGCCGCTAATGCCGAAATTTTGAAAATTTATATTTGGATTCTTAGTTAGAATTTAAAAAATATATATGACTGCATTTTTAAAAATTCAACTCCTAAAACGTTGAAATAAGTGATGGAAGGTATGTTTGAAAAGAAATCATTCTGAAAGAAACAGTAAATAATTTTCATTTCTAAATATGAGAGAATTTTTATTTAACTTCTAGATTACAATTTTTTGTAATGTACGTGCTTAGCCAATTTTGGAAATTCAACCACTATGGGACTACGATAGGGGATGAAAATTGATAACAGTAGCTACAGAAACTGAAATCCTGAAAAAAAATTTACAGTTGGTCTAATTTAAGAAAGTATTTTTCGAAATTCTACTCTGCAGGAGATCAAATATGGGCTGAAATGTTTATTTGAGAAATGTCTCTATTGAAGCTATTGTGAGGATAGAACTACGGAACTTGGTATTTCACTTACCAGTCAGAAATAAAAAACTACATTTCAATGTTTTTGTAATTCAGTCCTTAAGGAGGTGAAGTAAGGGATTAAAATCCTTGAAGTTTTATATTAGGCTTCTCGGTGATCAACGAAAGAATCGTTTTTCAGTGTTTCTCAAAATTTAACCTCTCAGCAGGTGAAAAAGGGGATGTAAGTTTTCATTCTGTATATAGAGCGCAATGTTCCAAATGAGTCACTGATTGGCTTGTCGTCCTGCCCAAACCACAGAATACAGGAACTGCAAGTCGGTACACCTGCCATTTTTCTGTGCAACTTGAACCCTCTTACGTATTGTAAATGTACTAGACCACGAGTAATTCCTCTCCACAAAAAAAACAGTATCGAGGCCATCGTGCTCTGAGTGAGCCAGTACTACTATGGAATACCGCTCAAACCTTCTGGCTACGCATTTCACTTGAAACCTGCTTTGTAATGAAGATTAACAAGTATCAGGGCTAGTCGTTAAGGGTGTTAGGTGTTGACTTGCGGGAAGACTGATACTCATATGGGGCAGTTCCAGTTCGCCTGTTCTAGAGTTAGCTTCAACATCGGCCTGGTGATTTGGGCACGAACCAGTACAACGATCAATGTGCTACACAAAGTCTTGAAGAAATTCATTCTTGTTTTCATCTCTGTTTATAAAGACTTGGTACACTGTTTCTAGAATACACTATATAAATTTAATCAAATGTTTGCAAAAGTGTGCAAATATTGTATGAAAAAAAATTTTAATTAATTTTTTACGCTATATCCGTGCGCACTATACAGTGTACGTGAGAGAATCAGCGGTTGTTAAGCTAATCGATTATTATGAAGTTCCTTTTCCTTATCCCACTGAGAATACTGTGCATAGCTGCTTAAATGAGTGTAATGGGGAGGAAATGACTTAATCAGACGAAAATTACAGCTGCAAATTGTTCATTTATGTAGGCAATTCACCGACTAGCAACACACTCCCACACTAACAAATGTATCAAACTTTTGTCTCGCAAAATTATGGCAATTCAATCACTAAATTAGTAGCACTAAGTTAACTCTTTATTACTATATAACGGATTATTTTTCATTTCATTTTGGCCTGCAGCATTGTGTATGTCTTTTACGGACATATTGTTAATAGAAATAATACCAAAATGCTGCTTTACTTCGTAGATGTTATGTAACGTTTATTAATACAGCAATAGGCCTATTTCGGCACTGTGGCCATCATCAGGCTATCTGCGGACAAATATTTAAGGTTAAAATGAGTAAAATACAGTTACTTGCATTTTTGATACATTTTTCGTGAGATATTATTCCACACTGACGTCCATATTGCATCGTGGGGGTATAATTTATTACAATTACTGCATATAATTGCAATATAAATGTTCTTTATATATATATATATATATATATATATATATATATATATATATATATATATATATACTTCATTATGTTATGGTATTGCGACGTATATCTCTGGTTTAACTGAAAACTAAAATTTTAATAAAGTTGTCTAGATAATGTTTGTGTTTTAGTTCTGTATCTTCTTTAAAAATTTCGTCATGGCTTTTCTTCGAATGTATATAAATTTCGATCTCTTCCAGAGTCTTTTGGTGTTATGTGTAATATTTTCATTGCGTTTGTTATGCGATCGGTTTCTTGATTCCCGTTTTCATAGGGTTTAAAGAATTTCCGTTCATAAAGCGCCTCTCACTAGTTTGATAACCACAATTAGTTGTTTGTGTTAGTTGCCTTTTCCTCCCTTTGGCAGATTAAGATTTACATCCGTAACAGAAATAATTATGCATCATTCCTGTTGCTTGTGATTGTGAAACTACAGCCCAGCGTAATGATAAAGTTTCGGTCTTACCGTAATATGTATAGAATCACCATAATACCAAAGACATGCGACAATTTCATTGCAGAAAATCATACATACAACAATTCTGTGGTTCAGATGAAAGGTTTCACCGAACCTATTTTTGAATGTATAAAAAAACCACCTGGAGAAAGTTCTTAAGTTGCATTCTCATTACTACAAACTTAACGACTTTGTCAAAAAATCTCACAATGTAATTCAGGTGAAGTACATTTCCTGTGTGAACGCAGTAATAACTAGAGGAGGGGTTTATCGTAAACGATCTCACATTTCAAAAAGAGATATCTCCCAGCTATGTTAAAGTCACTATCCGACCGGTGTTTGGACGTAGTCAAGTTCCAGAATAAGAATTCAGATAGAAAATTGTTCAGTCCCAAAATGAGGTACCTACATAACATTTTATTAATAACCGGCTTAGTTATATCATTAATTCGCGCTGATGTATGGAGATGTGGAGAAGCCATGGAGACAGTGTGCATGAATACTTCCGGTAATGTCTCGCATTGCGTGGCCGCTCCCGCCGGTGGTTCAAGTCCACCGTTTGACATGTGTATGTGTATGTGTGGTGTCCTTGGCTTAGTTTAAGTAGTGTGTAAGTTTAGAGAGCGATGACCTCATCATTTTTATAAACGTTAACATTTGATTGTAATGACAGCATCAAGTAGGATTTGTGTAAAAGGTAAATGCTGAAATTTTTACTGTATTTGAACACCTTGCGTTTCTATACAGTATATCCAGTGCCACAGAGAAGATACATTACTATTCCCGCAAATACTGTATGAAAACACAGAATAGAGTAACAGGTCACTAAGCATTACACCTGTACATATTCAGTAAAGTTGTTTTTCTCTGATCTTTGTCCAAAATACAATTAATTTTGTTGCAATTTAAAGAGTGAATAGTGTTTTACATTTCAGATTACGTGCTGTGTAACTGTGGCCGTCATTGTATATGAAGCGGAAGTCTTTCCTGTTACTGTTTAACTTTTCTCCTGATGTCATATATTTCATTGCATGGAGCAAACTGTATTCTTATCTCCTTTCTCTCCCTCCGCAATGTGTGGGCTTACAATTGATACAATGGAAGTGTTCTAGTACTTAAATGCTTTCTTAAAATTAAAAGTTAACTGAAGGAGTAACAGTTGAAGAGATATTGGAGGAAAACAAAAAATAAAAACAAAGGAACATTCCAAAACTATATGAGGCTTCAACCTTTGCAAAGTAGATGGTGAACATTTTCGTAACATTATTAAATCTATTCTTTATTAAAAATTTCAGGGTATTTGAAAATTAGATTCCCCAATAGTTCACTCAATAGGCTGCACTGATTAGCTTCCTTTATCTCCATTCTCAGTGTCATACTTAGCCATTCCCCCATTATCTTATTTCACATTCGTGATTCATCTGTCTAGGGAGGTTACATGAAATGATTAAATGACAATGTTGCAAGTGGAAGAGAGAACTTGCTAGTTCATTTACTGCTTAGCCTCTATTAGTGTTGTATTCGTAAAAATACAGTCTCTCTAGATAGAATTTTTATTGCTGTTAGGCAACCAGTTTCAATCTGCTTGTGATACCATTTTCAACCCGCCAATGCGTACCGATTGTGGACGGGTCAGCAATCGTTGGCCGTGGGAATCAACTGTTAGTTTGTTTGGAGTTTGCTTTTCTATGGCGTGCTATGGAAGATTCATTAATACTGCTGGAAATTAAACGAACACGTTTCTGGTTGGTTTACAAAAATTTGAAATAAATCACGTTTATAGACCGTGTACGACGAATTAAAATAGCAGAACAATTTTATACACCTATCTGATCCATTACAAGGCATACTCTAATCTGTGTTTATATTATAATAAAAATTATATCAAGGTGTCCCTGTACCACTTAAACTTTACACCTCAAATTGAAAAACGACATCCACTGGCATACACGTACGACAGAGTTTTATGAAAGGACGTACTATGAGACAGACTAAAACGTATACAAATATTATTTTCAACACAAACTTACGTTTTAATACATGGATAAGCCATTCAATTATATCCGGAAAAAATTAGGTCCGTTTTAATAAAACTCCACAAACGTCATTTTTAAATTTATAGGAGATGAATATTTTCATTACACTTGATGTCGTCAGTTCAAAAAATTTCAAAATGTCTTATTGATCGTCCATTTCGGCACAGATTGATTTAAAAAAATTAAGTTTATCACTGAAGTCCTTTGTTGATAAAAATATGGTTAAAATTACAAAATTTAACAAAGCTCAAAATATCCACTTTTTCGTGTTTGTTTCTACCTTATTAAATGAGCTTGGTGTTATAAATATGAAGTCTGTGCATTTAAATTCAAAAGATACATATGTACGTTACATTTTCCAGACATCACGATAAGTAGTTAACATCGCATTAGTAAATTTTTCGTATCTGTTATAAGTTCAGACACGAGAAAAGATTCCACAGTAACAAAATCTATTTTTGACACCTTAAATCTATTATAAACCTCATATTCATATGTTTGAATGACAAGGCAATAGTCCATATTTTAATACAATACTAAGCGAAATCCAAAGAAATTCCGAATCACTGTCAGCTTTAATGTAAAGGCTCTTCGTAATACTTAATTTTGTCCTGAACATCATTAACATTGTCTTATAGAATTTTTGAATAGAACTCACTGCTTTTCTCAGAAACAAAAAAATGTTCAAATGTTTGTTAAGCTTATGGGACTTAACTACGGGGTCATCAGTCCCTAAACTTACAAACTGCTTACGAACTACCTTATACTAAAGACGGCACAAATATCCATGCCCGAGTGGGGATTCGAACCTCCGACCGTAGTGGCCGTGCAGACCGTGACTGGAGCGCCTCAGTCCTCGCGGCCACCGCGGCCGGCTCTCAGAAACATTTTCCATGTTTTACCTCCTATTCAGAATATTCTGAATCTCCGAATATCTTAATAATGCTGTTCCAGCGAGAGCGTTCTAGAAAAGCTTTTAACCTGATGCTAGTGAAACAATGAATATGAAAGAGTTACGCAGGAGAATACGCATGATTTTCAACAATCGCTTGGAAAACACTTAGTTTATCTTGTAAGGCAAAAAATACGCGCAAGTATAAAGGCTATCACTTCCGAAATTTTTGAACACGCTATGTAAAAGATGGATTAATTGATTTTTGTGGAATATTGATAATGGAGATGTTACATTTTGAGAAATTTCGCTGTATCCAGGCTTCTTTTACATGGCAAATATTAACTTTTTTTATATTTTCTGATTTCCATTGTGTGAAGCTCATACAAAAGTACCAGAATCCTTTAAAAACGCATTTAGAAAGAAATGGCGTTTCTTGAGTTTTGTTATAACGTTCCTCATTAATGTGAAGCGAAGTCGATGTATGAAATAAAATAAATGAAGCGCTCAGCTAACGCACATCGAGTCAAGGGAGACTCACGGTTGAGTCTCGGGACACGCTAGCTGTGCTCTTCATTTATTTTCTGTCAAACATCAACTTTGCTTCGTACTTTCTCCAGATGTAATTGTCTCATTGTGGTGTAACTAACCTCATCCTTCTTGTGATTATGCATGCTGTTTATTATATAAGAAACAATGTGAAGTAAGCATTAAAAAACATAAGTGTGTGCTAAGATTTTTACTTTGTTTTAGACTGTCAAATAATACTTACTTTCATAAGACCTTGCCGAAGTTTATTCCCTTGAAAGTCGTTTTTAATCTTTATTGTGGTTCTAAGGATATTTGGGGTGAAAATTTTAAATGAGACATCCTGCATATATCAGTCTTGATTATTAGAATTAAAGTGATTGTATGAACTTGAGCCAATCAAAGATTTACTTCGTTTTATGCCTTTCTTCCCTCATAAAATTGCTTGATGAATTCACTACTTTTTTTCTTCCACCTGTCCGTATTTTCCTCCTTGTTGTTCTTTTTGTTAGTTTGTAAATCTATCGGACCAAACTGCGTGGTCATCAGTCCGTAGCTTACAAACTACTTAAACTATGATAAACTAACCTAAGGACAAACACACACACACACACACACACACACACACACACACACACACACACACACACATGCCCCAGGGAGGACTCGAACCTCCGACGGCGAGCAACCGTGCGCTCCGCAGCGAGGCGCCTTAGACCGCTCGGCTACTCCATCGCGGCTGTTGTTCTTTCGTTGAGTCTTGTGCAATTATATGGTTTCTGATTTTACTCATGTATTGTTTGCAGCCCATAATTTATTCTTGTGAAATTTTCAGTCATTCCCTGACTTCTTGTGTTTCTTTCATCTAACCACACTGGTGTGTCATCCCATATTTAGGCAAAATTTCGGATCATATTGCTAAAAAGTTAAAGTCTCGAAATTATAGGCCTGCATTTTACAATACAAACAACATTTCAAGTATTTATTCAATCGTATGGACAAAATTCAGCCCCAGAGTGGTGTGTACAAGATCATGTGCAAACATTGTGGGAAAATGTATGTTTGCCAGTATGGCAGGGCAGTAGCTACTAGATTGTCAGAACACGACAGAAGCTGGAGGTTAAAAAAGACAGATTCAACCTGTGCTGAACATCTGCTCAGAGAAAACCACGATTACGATGCACACTGTGAAATCCTACATACCCTGAAGAAAAGCAGAAAGATGATACTACTGGAAATATTGGAAATCAATAAACATTTGGCTAAGGGTGCCAGTTTAGTATTAAACGATCAGATCCAGCTCGCCTTTACACCTCTACTGAAATAAGTTTTATTTTCCAAATTTCCTTTTCAATAGAAATAATCAAGTCAGTTTTGCTCCTTTACACATACTTATTATATAAATGTTAATAACTTTCATGTACTTGTAATGAACTTTCCTGTGACGTATCGATTGTGTGTGATAACATCTTTGTAAATCGTAACATGTTTGTAACATCTTTGAGAACATGTATGCTACAGTCAGTTGTCACCTGATGATGGCCTAAGAAGCTGAAAGCCGGTTTTGCAGAACATCAGGGAGTTGTTCTTTTTTGATATTATTAACGCTGAAATTAAATAATAAAAAATCAAGAGAAACCTCTTTAAAGCAGTGCTGAGGTGTTTAGCAACTGTTATAGCCAGCAGTATCAACATTCAGTACTGATAACATCATCTTCCTCACTTCACATGATGCTGTATTTTCAAGCATGTGATTTTTGCACAACGTGTTATCTAGCAAATATTGTGACTGCAATGTTTCTGGTTTTGCTTTATCTTGCAGTGTAGAACTTCGTGATGCACGTAACGTCTCCCAAGAATCATGTCACGTATGGAAAACGCTGCTTGTATAAGTGCTTCAAAGGAGGCTGGCCTAAGAGAGGGGGGTCAAGCAGGAAAATATAAACAATTGAAACAGGAAAACCAGCGGAAGTAAACGTTAAAAGGCTCTAGGAAACCGCTGTTTGAGGTTAGTAAAAATCACCAGAAACTAAAACTCAACTATGAAGTGGAATTAAAATGAAGGAAACTTTCCAGACTGCTTCTTTCGTAACTCATTCGCGGAATACAGAAAAGCAATTATCCTGTAGCTAACCAGTCTGCCATTGCTGCTCGAGACGCAATGACGATGGAGTTTTTTCTGTGAGAACGTAATTAGTAAAAGGCAACGGGCTCAGTACGACCACGGGTGGTCTTTTACTCTCAGTGCCTACCGAGTACTAGGAGGGTGAATAGTCACCTTTGGCGAACATCGTATAGTGGGTATGTACAGTATGCGGGCCACAACAAAATGTGATTGTACGCAGTGCCGCCTAGTTTCGACGTGTTACTCAAACGAACGTTGCATATGCTTTGTGCATCGCTGCGGAGCGCGCGGTTGCTCGCCGTCGGAGGTTAGAGTCCTCCCTGGGGCATGGGTGTGTGTGTGTTGTCCTTAGGTAGTTTACCTTAGTTTAAGCAGTTTGTAAGCTACGGACTGGTGACCACGCAGTTTGGTCCGATAGATTTACAAACATTTAACGGTTTGAAAAGTGCATCTTACTACAGAGTAACAAAAGATTCAAAGTTATAAACGAAGTTAACATTGCACCCCGAAGTGCCGAGTGCACATCCACACCGTGTATCGTACCCTTCCCTTTGTATTTTAATCAGTAAAGTGACCATAAACGATTAAAAGCCTACTCCGATATGTAATTGACCCACTATTTGTTAATTAAATCATTTTTCTGTGATTTAGTGCGTACCCGATAATTAATGACTGACAAGGAAAGTACTCGGACTCGAAAAAACACAAATATACCAAAATCGTGTGAGAGATAATGTAGAGGTCCCTTATTGCACTAACGATACTCTCGCCCATTAGAGACCTCTGCGAGTGCCATGCCGCATTGCGCTTTGACCTGCCGGTACGCCAGTCTGGACCATTAGGGACAGTGCGGTGTGCCTCTGAAGTTGCGTTTTGCGACGTTATTTTGTGTAGTGAAGCGTCAGATGGGTCGCCGATTGGTAATCAATCCTGCTAATTTATTGCGATTGGTTGAGATGAAACTCCTAAGAGCCGTTCTTCGTGAATACGGTCTTGGTGTAGAAGATGAATCATTCACATGTTTTCTGGTATATCTTATAGTGCAAAAATATGATCATAGATTAGAAACACTATAATAGATACCAGGTAACATGCGAATGATTCATCTTCTGCATCAATACCATCTTCACGAAGAAGTTTTCTTCGTAACTTCGTCTCAACCAGTCACACTATATTAGCAGGATTGATTACCAATCGCCAACCCATCCGGCGCTTCACTACACAAATAACGTCATAAAACGCAACTTCAGAGGCACACTGCACCGTTTCAATGTTTGTATAGTCTATGGCCACTACACCGTCACTACAGGTGTACCGGCAGACAATATGCAATGCGGTTTGGCACACACAGAGGCCTCTAACGGACTACTGCAGAGTTTTGTAGATGTGGGAGTATCACTAGTGCAACAAGGGACATTTACATTATCTATCATACGATTTTGGTGTATTTCTGTTTGTTCGAGCTTGAGTAGTTTCCTTGTGAGTGAGTTAGGTACAGCTGTTGACACTGGTTGGTGTGATTTGTGATTCGGTAATTTTGTTGAGAACGTTTTTTAGTTTAGGCGTAAAAGAAGAAGGTATCAGTTTGGAATCCGTTGCTGGCAACACAAACTTGAGGAGTCACTCCCATACTGCGCATTCTGAGAATTCTTGCTGGTATCCGCCACCTTAAGCGAATGCCCTTTGAAAAGCAAGATGTGGGTAAGCTCGAAGAATTCGTCGCGGTGGCAGGTAGTTCTGATCAAAGACGTCAGGACGCATCTGATGGCTCGGTATCGCTACTTACCACTGTATGACGATTCGCGATACTTGAGGGAGCCTGGCACGGTGAGGACGCTAACGCTATGATTTTGGCTCGTTCGTGAGAAACTTTAACCAACTGGCTGAAGCCATGAGTTCGGGATTATTAATCCACCAGCCAAGCGCGTTGTGTTGTCTATGTTTTGAGAGACGCATATTTCGAATGTCTTTTGAAATATGCGATGTCAAGCCATCTTCACCATGCATGATCTAAGCATACTTAAACGATCGGTAGATATAACCTTTAGTAGCGAACTCTGACCAAAGTGCGAAAGGCACTTGAGTGTAGACTCTTGTCGTGGCGCCGCCTTAAAGACGGTCATCTTGGTCAGAGTAGAAGAATTGGCATTAAGCACACAATTACTCGCCGGCCGCGGTGGCCGAGGGGACTGAGGCGCTCCAGTCACGGTCTGCACGGCCACTACGGTCGGGGGTTCGAATCCCCCCTCGGGCATGGATATTTGTGCCGTCCTTGCTATTAGCTAGTTCATAAGTAGTTTGTAACCTTAGGGACTGAGGACCCTGTAGTTAAGTCCCATAAGTTCTACAAACATTTGAACATTGAACACAATTACTCTCTCAAGACTTGTGTACTTTTGTTGTGGCACAAGATAGTCGTACTACTTTTTCCAGATAAAAGTAAAGGGCCGACCGCGATGGCCGAGGGGACTGAGGCGCTCCAGTCACGGTCTGCACGGCCACTACGGTCGGGGGTTCGAATCCCCCCTCGGGCATGGATATTTGTGCCGTCCTTAGTCTTAGCTAGTACATAAGTAGTTTGTAAGTTTAGGGACTGATGACCCCGTAGTTAAGTTCAAAATATTCAAATGTTTGTTAAGCTTATGGGACATAAACTACGAGGTCATCAGTCCCTACGTAGTTAAGTCCCATAAGCTATACAAACATTACATTTTCCTATGTCAACCCTGTTTTGAAGTTATAAATAAAAAATGAAAGAAAATGAACCTTTCATTTAGAATGCATACATATTTGATGTTTATGTAAATATTGTTATTTTTTATAATATGATTCTTAAAATGTTTTGTTTCTGTATGTTTCATGTACGATCGAGGCGCTGCAATCAACAAGGGCAGCGTCGTCGCCGCCGCAGCCAACATTACAGCAGACGGCCACTATTAAAATTTAACCGACAGCTACGAGGCTACGAATGCTGCTGCGCCTTCTTTATTGCCGCACTTCAATCGTTTCAAAAAATAAAATAAAAGAATATTAAATTATAGTTAGTCTTGTTTGAGATTCAGTCCAAGGTAGTTGTCCATTTTCACGTTTCTTGCTAAACTGACAATGTATTAACACGAAGAAGAATAAATATTTGTTAATGTTGAAAGATAGCTTGCAATTATTAAGATTCATTTGTTATCAAGAATATTTTATAGCAAGAGAAATTTGATTATTGTGAAGAATCTCGACTTATTTCAGAAAACAATTTAATTCTGATTGAATCACTACTGATTAGCTTCGAATGCGACGTTATATTTGTATTTAGTGTGAATGTGGAAAACCAGTGTTTAGAAGGCAGCGGATTATTAATATTTTTCAGTACGAGTTAAAGACAGCAAAAACAAGTGCCTGTGTTTCACTTTGATGAAATTTTAGTAACGGCTACAGACTATTTTCCATTCCCCGCTCGTAGAAGAGCCTTATTTATTTTTGATGAACTATTTAAAGGAATTATTCCTACAAATTTTAATTTATGTTGTGGTGCGGGACACTTCGTACGAAGTCTAGAGAATTTACACCGTCAGCTTATGACAGTTGGTGTTGCTAGGGAACTGTAAAAAACTAATCAACAACGTCGTAGCAACTGATAAAACCTTTCTAGTGTCAGAATAAGTTCATGATTAGGGACTAAAGAAGAACATGAATAACAATATTAAACATCGCAGTTATCCTGTCGCCGTTCCACACTCCCGCTTCAGTACCTGTGTGCTACACGTTCTTCAAAAGCACACGTGTCCTTTGAACTTGTCACCAAAATTATGTGGTGGAACGGCGACAGGGTAACTGCGATGTTTAATATTGTTATTTATGTTCTTCTTTAGTCCCTAATCATGAAATTATTCTGACACTAGAAAGGTTTTATCAGTTGCAAGGACGTTGTTGACAAGTGTCCTATATGTTCCTCATCACTTTGTCCATGAGGATGTCGCTGTCACCTCCTGATCTGAAACCGGTATTACTGGTAGAGCAGAAATCAGACACACTTACAGTCGGTCCAGGTGGGACTTGGAGTTTTTTCTTCTTAGTAGAGTGAGGTGTAACGAACTCGCCCCTTTTCTCTTGAAGTCGTTGAAGAAGTGCGCCCCCAATCATTGACACGTCTACATTTGTCTTAGATTTGTCTTGATTTCGCAAACGGCGTATGATCTGATTTTCATCTAGAGGCACTAATCCAGCTTTCTTGAAACCTGCCTTTAGGTTGCTTTTTATGTTTGGACCAATTTCTTCTAAAACAGTTAGCAACAGCATTGGGAACTGATCCTTTGGAAGCACACCATTCTTTTACCTGCATATAATTTGCTTCCAACGGTTAATGGCCCATGGGCTCAAGTAACTGTATTTGCAGGTAAAGTGTACCAGTTGCACTTAACCACATACTGCACAATAAATGAGTTATTCAGGACATGAACAATTCAAATGTTTGTAGAGCTTATGGGACTTAACTACGGGGTTATCAGTCCCTAAACTTACAAACTACTTATGAACTAGCTAACACTAAGGACGGCACAAATATCCATGCCCGAGAGGGGATTCGAACCCCCGACCGTAGTGGCCGTGCAGACCGTGACTGGCGTGCCGCAGTCACCTCTGCCACCGCGGCCGGCACATGAACAATTGGCTTTGATGATAAACTAAATATGAAATATATGCACTTACCTCTAGTTTTAGGCTATTCCTGATACAGACGAAAGTTTGAAGAGTGAAATAAACAACAAACACGTGTGTAGGCGGTATAACAATTGCCGCTACTAGTGGCGACTTCCCAAACCTCGTAGACTCACGCTATGGTGTGCTTAGTGCTGCCGCCTACCAGCGAAGCAGTAAACTGCGTAACTGTACTGACGTTGAGAGTGCGCAGACAACCAAACAACATTTTTTCTGTTTTGGCCTCAAGTTAGCCTCCAGGGCTCAAGTATCCCGCGTTTACGGCACATACTTTTAATTAGCGACTAAGGAAAACAGTTCAGTAACATCAATCCTTTCGTTACACGAAACAGACGTTGGACAAGAGCAACAATGTACTGGAGTAATATTACAGGAGTTTACAACTGATTCTATGCCACTACGAAAATGATGGTACTGCTTCGATATGAATCCTACACATGCGTTAAACGTGTCTGTATCTTCGAGCAAATACAGCATTTTGGGACTGAAATTTTATAGGTACTTAATATTCCATGACGTAAACACTTCCTGCCTTCTTTGCACTTCCTAAGTACTTCTGCATTTTCCTACCTTATACGTACATTCGGAGTGCGAGACATCTCATTATACTCGTAGGTCTTCCACGTGGAGTATGGCGTTCTCTGTCTCCTCTCCTACCGTAGCACAACATTGCCCCGAGCCCAGAGAAACCCAGCGCTGCGAACTGCAGCTCCAGTGGCGCCAATAAAGCGAACGATACTGCTCTGTTCTGGCAGAAGCAGTGGCACGCGACAACTTCCAACGAACCGTAAAAATAAATTAAGGCCATTCCGGAACTTTATCTCGCTTTCCCCCAAAAAAGCGTAAAGGGAAAAAGTTTGTCGCTAACTACATTTAGAATATTGGTTTGATCAAACTTCCGCATCAGACGCGACTTTTTAATTTATTACTTCGCTAATTTCTGTTCCCAGCGTTTCCCGAGTGCGTGTTTATCTCATTCTTGTGTTAGAATTCTCCTCCTTCCCCTCTCTCCATAGCCTTAATTCACCCCAAAACTTATGATGTCATATCTCCTGAGCTATGAGGCCCACAACAATATAATTTTCCAGGTTCGTAGACGAGAATATTAAGAAACTATCTACGAAATGTGTTGCGAACGGGGTTGTAGTAAAGACGTAACAAATTACAACCTCATATGTCATGGGGCGGATTTCTATGCATGTATATATTTTTATATACGTACACTGCTGGCCATTAAAATTGCTACACTACGCAGATGACGTGCAAACGACAGATGTTTTGATATTGAAATGATTAGCTTTTCAGAGCATTCACACAAGGTTGGCGTCGTTGGGGACACCTACAACGTGCTGACATGAGGAAAGTTTGCAATCGATTTCTCATATACAAATTACCAAATATTACGCTCCAATTTCACTTCTAAATGTGAAAAAAAATTAACAGTTTCACAGGGCCACGCCTTCTTCCTTGTTCTTAATTCTCTCGTATTGTCTGTTTGTGTGGCGTTTTATTTTCAATGTTGTGCGATCAGAATGCAGGGAATGTCTGTATACTACATCAAGAAGGCTGTGGAATAACAGCCCTCCCAAGAAATGTGTTGATGATAAAACTCAGAATCCTAATTAGTCTCTGAAGGACTTCATCAGAAAACGTTGCCGCAAAACTACATTTTTCTCATCTAAGGTGGTTAATATTGCAGTTTATGATGCTCTTATTGCCTTTAATGGTAGCAGTTCAGAGGCGAGAAGAGTGTTGTAGAGAATGGGCTTCCAGCCCGGAGTTTTCACTTACGACATCTAGATGGGGATTGACACTCAACGTATACTTGTAGCCATTAAATCCGTTGAAGATCTTGCAGAGCAATCAAGAAAGAAAAGAAGACGCCAGAAGAGAGGTCTTGAAGGAAATGAGCTTATTAATTAAAGATATGGAGGCTTATGAAGGTGGGAATGGCAACGAAGCAGCTTGTTTAAAATACATTTTATCAGAACTATCGTTTTCATTATTCAGGTAAATTTTTCTCCAAAACAAGAAAAGATTTGACTGTTATTTTTTGCATGTCTTTTGCATTATATATAAGAAACATGTATACAGAGTGAATATTTAATATCATTCATGTATGTCAAGATAGAAAATAAAGAAAATAGAATTTATATGTGTATTTAGAAAATAATTGAACGTAAAACTTCGTTAAATGTCTATAAATCAAAATGATTCCGTGGATTTCTTTGTATGATGGTTCAGATTATACTACAAAAAATTCAAGGCAATATCGTAGAAAATTTCTTAATAAATGGTACCTTTGTCAATCATGAGTTCATAAACTCTAAGCTTCCAAAATTTTTAAAAAATTTCAATTAAAATTACAAAACGATTTCAGTAGATTGAACTACCATAAACCGTTGTACATAATTTCATTTATGTAACTAAAAAATTGTGGACTTTGTGACAGGTTATATTTGTACTTGTTTTTGGTGTACATCCCCCTTTAAGAAGAGATCTCCACCCCGTCGTACTCTTGGGGATTTATGAGACAGCCCTGAAGGACGCATGGTGTCAATTATCTCCAGCATTTCTTCAGGCATTAGTCAATTCTGTTCCTCGCTGTCTTGCTACGCTTCTGCATTAAACACGTAGATAACGTCGTGGGAAAGGCGAACCAGAGACTACGTTTTATTGGCAGAACGCCTAAAACATGCAAGAGAACTACTAAAGAGGCTGCATACACTACGCTTGTCCGTCAATTTTTGGTGTAGTGCTGCCCAGTATGGAATCCTTATCAGGTTGATTTGACGGAGGACATCGAAAGAGTTCAAAGAAGGGCAGCTCGTTTTGTATTGTCACGATGCAGGGGAGACAGCGTTACGGAAATTATACAGGACCTGGGATGGGAATCATTACAACAACGGCGGTTATCGCTGCGGCGTGGGCTACTTACGAAACTCCAATCACCAACATTCTCCTCCGAGTGCAAAAATATATTGTTGACTCACACTTACATAGGTAGAAATGATCGTCAGAATAAAATACGAGAAATTAGAGCTCGAACGGAGAGATTCAGGTGTTCTTTCTTCCCGCGCGCTATTCGAGAATGGAATGGGAGATGAACAGTATAATGGTGGTTCGATGAACCCTCTGCCAGGTACTTAAACGTGATTTGGAGAGTATCCCATATAGATGTAGATGTTAGCGAGGGCCCTACCCGATATTAGTCACGTGTAGCGAGTTCCTTGGCTCTTCACTATAAAAGTATTGTGTATCACCGATCTTCACTCGTAAAAACGAAGGATGGGGAAATACCAGAGCAACGTTAACCAATAGAAGTTCGGTTACTTTTGATCGATTAATGTGCCGTAGAGGTTGAGCTACCGTGAAAGGTGGTGCCAATGAGCTTGAATTTCATAGAGTGGTGATAGGTCCGCATTGTTTGAAGCAAATTGAACTGGTGTCCGCCATGTCATTTGGGGTATCGGCTAGAGAATTTTACCCATTTACACAGTTCCACGTTTAAATAAAGATTGACTATTGAGTACAGACTTGCATGAAGTTCCGTCGGTGTATCCAGACTTTATCAAAGCAGCGAATTGAAGAGCCGGATGGTGTATTTCCTCAAAATGCGGTAATGAAATCTAACGAACTAGTCAGTAACACACTTCCAGTTCGAAGTACAACATCTAGCTGAAGTTTGACCCAACAACGAAAATGCCACTTTGAAAATATTTGTGTGAATTATAATGCAAGTTCATAGCGTAAAAGTGCTGTGAAACTTATACAGGGGACAATAATTGTTGTGGTGAACAATCATGATCACGGATTTCCATCTATTGTTAATGTGTTGTAACAACTGCTTTCATAAAGTATAGCACACATTTATCTGGTGCTTATTAAACGTATTAAGTCCTCACACTCATAAAATTGCTGTTAAATGGTTTAGTTGTGAAGTTTGGTTGACGAAATTTGAGTACAAAGACGAATGTGACAACAAAATATTGCAGTTAAAGTGCGCCAGGGTCATTTGCCACAAAAGCATTCCACGGCGAAATAATACGTCATTAATGACGTTGCTGGAAAAAGTAAAGTATGGTGGTCCAAATTTGAATGCTAAGACGAAAGTAACAACAGAATACTGCACTCAAAAATACGGCTGGATCAGCTGCCACAAAAGGATTCTACACCAAAACAACGTATCGTTAATAACTTACGTTGTTGCCAAGCTGATATACGTAAACATGTTTTACAAAGAAGAGACATTTAACAAGTGAAAAAATTCTGGCTGTTACTATTGCTTTCACGTTTTGCACCATGCTCGATCACGTATTGTAGACAACAAATGAAAATAATTTTAAAAAAGGTGTTTATTTTATTAGTCAACAGATGAGATGCTCTTTCATCAACCACAGCATCAGGCGCTAGGCAGAAAAGTGAGCCTTTTTATGGTGTGTACTTCAAGGGAATTGCAAGATAGGTCATCCGAAGCTTCACTCTTGGGGAAGCTATATGCCGTTAGCCACGAATTTTGTTTGTGTATACGCAGACAGAGATGAAACAAGGCAAAATAACTGGTGTTCGTGCTCGAAATACTAGTGGTGTTAAAACTTCAATTTGTGTATTTCAATGCTTAACACACTTCACGCATATTGTAAGCAAAAATTGTACAGAAAATGTACACTAAGTACAATATACACTAAATAAAGCACTTCACTTCAAAAGTAGGCCACTGTACGTAATAAAAGCTTAATTCTGGAACGAGGCATCCAGATAAGAATTTACTGTTATAAAAAAGCTTAATTTTAGCAGTAAAATTAGCGAGCGATCCGTGTGAACTACCGGTAACTCCCTGCTGTAAAACCTTGTTCCCTGGCCCTAACTGAGATCTGACTTCGTTTAAAGTACTCTGCCAACAGGAAGTTAACGACACAGTGGCCAATATACGTAGCAGCTCACACGAAATTGCACACAGACATTAATAAACAAACCACCACAACTAAAGTTATTTCATAAAGGTGGCTAAAGAAAAACATTATGGTGCAACGGGAGTTAAACATAGAAAATTGCATCTGAGCTTGTTCTCAGCACTGGTGAAAAACAGTATTAAATAAAAAGGGGGAAGATGCTCGAAAACTACTATTTATAGAAAAGTCAAAATTATACTGAACTTAACTTGTTTATTAAGGTCGAACGCAAGCCAGATTGGGAACCAATTTTGTTAATACAATAAAAATGCATCCCACTGAAATAATGTACTTAAGTTAACCTATCTTACACAGACGATGCCCAGCATTGAATTTAACATAAATTACACAGAACTTAACGTTACTGGGGGAGGATTTACAAACAACACTCACTCGCTCACACACACTCATGCAACAGCGAAACTCACCAAAATCAGAGTACTGAAAAGAGGCAGAAGCAGGCGCCGCTATCGTAGGCGAAATTCAGCAAAGCCGGAGGTACCACACAACACAATATACAATGAAACTGCGAAGATGGCTCTGGTCTGTCACGCCTGATTTGAGATGGTGCGTGAGTGTAGCAAAGTTAAGTTGCATTTAGATTAGACCGCGAACAAACACGCTAACGGCGACACCCGGCTACGTTACATGATCACACTCCACTGAAGGAGAAGTGGTTGAAAATCGGATTCATTGCCCAAAATCACGACGGTCTCTTAAGTTGCAATCTGAGAGTAAACTATCTAGGCAGTGGTTTACCGAGAAGTGGCGTGAATTCAGGTGATTAGCTGGAAACGCCTGAAGTTGAAATTCGGAACCGATAAAAATGTATAAATTCAATCTCCGAAAAATAAAGAAAATTAACTACGGCATGCAACCCCTAGAACTGTTTAATATTACAAAAGGAAGCGAATGAAATGCAGCTACACGCGATAGGGAACGATTACAGAGGCGGAAAAATACCAGTCTCAAAACCCGGAAAAGCGGAATAATTACGAAGTAGGAAAAATAAAAATAAAAACTACGGCATGCAACCCTTAGAAATGTTTAGAATAAGCAAGCTATTGAAGGAGGTTGTACAAGGCTCGGAGAGAATTACTGACAAAGTGCATACTACTTAGTGAGTGCATACTACTTAGTGAGTGCATACTACAAGTTCGGAAAAGAGACAGCAAAATTAAAACATAGTCGGGGAGAGAAGATCGCGAAATGTTAGTGGAAATCAAAAGGATACACGGATAGTTACTTGCCTGATGGGCATGGAACAAACAATAGAGGAAGCTGAAGGCTTTGTTCTACGAACCAACCACTTGGAACACATATATCACTCACGGAAGGAAACGATAAGAAAGTTTTACATGCACTGTACAAAAATGAACATAACGTTTGTTAGAAATCGGGCTCCACAAAGCTAGAAAGAATTTACACAGAGTTCGTACACCGCCATATAATCACAAAAGGTTTGAATATATCAGGCCATTATCAAACTGCAACTAGTAACACATACACCGCGTTTATCTGTTGGAAATCACTGGATTGAAAAAATAGAATTTCCGCGCACGATTGGAAGGAATATTCCAAAAAATAAAGCTAAAGTTGAAGAGCCTAAGTTAAACATGCTAGACAACGAATCCCTACTATCTCTGCAAGCACAAGACAAGAACCAACGTTACCTCACCACGATCCCAGCATAAAGTGAAGTCCGAGCGGCCACCAGGCGGGAAAGCTACCGGAAATCGAGAAAACCTCCAGTACAGCGGTGGTGGGGAGAGAAGATCACGTGACTCGCCCTGGAGAAGTCTCATCAACTAGCTTGTAACCAAAGGGTGTAGAAACCTCTTTGGTCACATCAGCAGCAGGGGTTGGTAACGACTAACTATCGACTCTGAGCCAGAGAGAACCACGGAAAGTGAGCTATCACTACCCACATTCAGACAGCCATTAGATTCTCGCATATCCACTTAAAAGTAAAACAAGTACACATTCTCACAGGGACAGTGGCGTAGCGGATAAGCCGTTCTTATTGCCACATTCATAACCACAATAATAAATTATTAAAATAACAAAACCCTAGCAATATTAACTAACATTTCAGAAACTAATATTTTAAAACATTAAATAAAATGCTATTCCTCATGCCTTGAAAAGAGTGGGGTTCTAGTTTTAACAAAATACTAATCTAGCAACATTAAAAATATTACAATTTAAAACAATATATATATATATGGAAGACGACAGACGGTCGTCTTTGAACTTTCAGCAACAACATACGATGGCCATACTCATCTCAAGTGTACTGACTACCGCCAATATCGAGGCCGAATTTACACAGGTTGCCGCAAAGAGCGCTGTAACTCGTGTGTTAGCAAAGAACTTAAATTTCATAGGGTGGCGATAGGTCCTCCATGATTGAGGAAATTTAAATGGGCGTTCGTCATGTTATTTGGGTATCGGCTGACAGCTGGTATACCACACTCACTAGACAATTTTACCGATTTACTGTTCCTAGTTTTAAATCAGTATTAGATTAGATTAGTATTTGTTCCATAGATCATGAATACGACATTTCTTAATGATGTGGAATGCGTCAGGTTAATGAAAAGTGTCTTTACAAATTATTACTTTGTACTGAATATTACATGCCACAATATATATATTCGATTTACTAATTTATATCTAAAAATTCATCTATAGTGTAGAATGAGTTGCCATTCAGAAATTCTTTTAATTTATTTTTAGATGCTAGTTGGCTATCTTTCAGGCTTTTGATGCTGTTTGGTAGGTGACCAAAGACTTTTATGGGAATTCGGTGGGATTGGGAATAACAAATTTGATAAGTGAATATATATATATACTGCGAAGCTACTGTGAAGATCCCTAGCTCTTCAAATAAGTGTCTACAGAATGATTTTGGATGGGCTCCAGCAGTTATTCTGATTACACGCTTTTGTACAATGAATACTTTTTTAGTCAATGATGAAATACCCTAGAAAATGATGTCACACGAAAGCAGAGAATGAAAATAGTAAGCTAATTTACTGAGATGTACATCACCAGAATTTGCAATTACCCTAATAGCATAAGTAGCTGAACTCAAACGTTTCAGAAGATCTTCAATGTGCTTTTTCCAGTTCAACCCCTCATCAATGCATACACCTAAAATTTTTGAATATTCTACCTTTGCTACAGATTTCTGATCTGACTATTGAATAGAGATGTTCATCAAGTTCCATTATATTTTATCGAACCTGCGAATTGACGAGCTTGGTAGTTTATTTGCTAAAAATGCGGTAATGAAATCTCACGAAAATGTCAATAATACAGTTCCAGTTAGCTAGGGTTTGCAATAATAACGAAAGTTGCACTGCGAAAATATTTGTGTTGATAAGTGCATGGTCTAAGCGAGCTGCGAAATATACAATGAAAAGTAATAGTTATGACGAACAATCATGACAATAGATTTGCATCTGTTGTTCATGTGTTATAATAAGGGTTTGGTTGTGATCTTCGGTGAATGAAATTTGAGTACAACGGAAGTGACAAGAAAATACTGCAATTAAAATTGCGCCTGGGTCAGTTGCCACAAAAACATTCCACGGCGACATGTCTTTAATAACTTTCCTTGTTAGAATGCTGAAACAAGTACATATTTGTTGCAAAGAACACAGACATGTGAAGAAATTCTACTACTGCTTCCACACTTTGCACTGTTTACATGTCAGCCATGCTCGATCAAGCATTGTTCAAAAATGTTCAAATGTTTGTATAGTCTATGGGACTTAACTACGGGGTCATCAGTGCCTAAACTTACAAACTACTTACGAACTAGGACGGCACAAATACGGCCTACCTCCGTGAAAGTAGGTTTCTTTCTCAGCTCTAGGACTCACTTGGTCAGGGTAAGTGGGTTTGTGACTCTTGGCTGGGTTTAGAGCCTCCCCCCCTTTTGTGTCCCAGCCTCGTCGCCGCTTTTGTGTTTCGTTTCCGTCGTAGGTGTCGGTGGCCGAGTAGAAAGACCGACACAGGAATAAAGGATGCACGCTTGTGGGACAGCAGAAACTAGAAACACTAGAGTAAATTAGAACGAGATATATATTTCTTAGAGACTTAGTAATACTTAACTTTTACATAGCTCAGTACTGCAGAATGCTGATACATAGTTGAGCTAGAGGCCTGCCTAGTGCCTATCCGATAGTCAAGTCTTCACGGGTGCCTATCTGATTCCGAAGTGTTAACTGGTTCCTATCTCAGTCCCAAGTGAACGATGTCGTTCAGTGGTGGCCACGAGCGGAGTTGCAGCAGAGGGCGCTCGTGGTTGACGTCGTAAGAACGCCGCGCCGTGCGTGCATGGCGGCGCGAGACGAAAGTAGGTGGCGCGCACTTTAGACTTGTGCGACACCCCCCCCCCCCCCCCCCCAGGTCCTCCACTCTTTTAATTTTAAGGTAGTTTTATTTCTCCCTACTCTGAAGCTGTCATCTGTTGACCACTGTGCCGTTAGTAACTTGTGGTTTAGAAGGTTGTCGTCGCTTCCGGAGCTATGGGAGCGAACACTGTAGCTTTCGATACCCTAAGTTGGTTTTAGTCTTGTCGGTGAGATGATTTTCCATGCTAGTGGAATGGTCTTTTAGCTTTCCCACATTTTTCGTTGGGTTCTGTGGCATGTACAATTCGGAGTTAAAGGGACTGATGACCTCGTTGTTTGGTCCCTCATGTCCATCAACACACACACACACACACACACACACAAAATTTCTGTTTTGTTCTGCACTTTGCAATATCTGACTAATAAATTCCACAATACCAAGATATAGAGATAACTCTAAACATAAACGCGAGAAATTATCCACGAACTGTTTCTTTTGGTTTGCGTGATATCGTTAGCAGCTCAAGCAGCAAGCGCATGAAGCAGCTAGGTGGGAGAACTTTTCCATCCACCTGCATGCGCAGACTACGCCGCTCAGTGGACGAACTAAAAGAACGAACTAGTTCGCGGCAGCGTTGCGAACTAAACTGAGCGTTCCTGATCGCGAACTATTATGCGCAAGTCTAGTATAGACAGACTGAGACCAAACAAGGAAAAACATTTGGTGTCCTTTCACGAAATACTTGTCCATTTATCACTTCGATTTGTGCATTTAAATGCTGAACACACTTCAGGCATGTTTCAGCAGCGAAAGTTGTGCAGGTAATACACACTAAATACAGCTCTTAAAGTTCAACAACAACATACGATACTCCGACACGTCTCATGAGTCATGTGTACTGCACAGATATTCACATTAATATACATAGATAAATAGCTATCCGATCGCCATAAAACTGTGTCTAAAGCCTTCCCTGGGTAGACATTAGTAACTGTACAAACTTTTAGCTCTTTATGTCTTGTGGTTCAGACTTGATAAACGTACACCGAACAGACATTCACATTTATAGATATAGACTAGCTGAATCCCCGCTGCTTCGCATGCGTAGGATGGCTGGTTTGCACCAGTTGTTTCTTTTTAATCCTGATGAAGAATCCATATCTTAAGTTTCGTAGTTATAGCTTGAAATTTGAGTTAACAGCACCATATTTTTTACAATCAATTTTTGCATCTCGTATTTTACCCCCTTATTGGTTGAATTTCAAAAAATACCGAAACACGTATGTTTTAACGTCTAACCAACTATACAAATATCAATTTTTGCAGCTCTAGCTTCAAAATTGTATCAATAGCAACGTGTTTTCAAAAAGAATATTTGATCCTCTATTTGACCCTCTTACTTGTTGAATTTCCAAAAATACTAAAAATCATGGATTTTTAAGCCTGACCAAGATTCCATATCCAAAGTTTCGTAGTTGTAGCTTAAAATTTGAGTTAACAGCAAAATATTTTTGAAAATCAATTTTTTTCGTCACCTATTTTACCCCCTTATTTGTCGAATTTCAAAAAATGCCGGATCACGTGTCTTTTAAATTCAAACCTTGAATTAAAATCCGAAATTTTCTAGTTCTAGCTTCAAAATTGCGTAAATAGCTACGTATTTTGAAAAAACGTTTCGCCGCGGTGGAGTAGCCGAGCGGTCTAAAGCGTCTCGGTGCGGAGCGCGCGGATGCTCGCCGTGGAGGTTCGACTCCTCCCTGGGGCATGGGTGTGTGTGTTAGTCCTTAGGTTAGTTTACCTAGGTTTAAGTACTTTGTAAGCTACGGACTGATGACCACGCAATTAGGTCCGATAGATTTACAAACATTTGAACATATGAAAAACGTTTCATCCCCTATTTCACCCCCTTACGGACGGAATATCTAAAAATCGCTTCTTAAATTACGCTTACAGAGTAAGATCAACACCCTCCACAAATTTCAAGTTTCTATCTTCAGTGGTTTGAGCTGGGCGATGATGAGTCAGTCAGTCAGTCAGTCAATCGGGACACTTCCGTTTATATATAGAGATTAGACAGTTTTCGCGACTTAACTCAAATGAACACTCTCTCTAATCAAAAGAATCTTATGCACATTTAAAGTTGGCGCGGAAGTTTGCCACCACAATGGCCGCCGAGGCGCTCTTCAATCTGTCCGCTGTTCGCAGTCGGCGACTGTGGGGACTCGTGTGTCAGCCTCTGTGTGAAATTCGAGCTCGCCGGGCGCTGCAGTATGCGCGCGGCCACTGCAGCCACTGCCGCCGTTAATCTCCGCGGACCGCGCCGGCATTCCGCCGCAGCTTGGCACCGGCTGCGCAAACCTCGCCAGCCGTCCCCGCTGCCACTGCCTCTCTCTCTGATCTCCCTCCCCTCTGCTCTGCCGCCGGATGCCATTTATTGTTTCAACGAGTAACCCCGCGCTTCGTCTCTGTCGCTCCTCTGCGGACCGCACTTATTTCTGTGCGGCCAACTTCCGCGTCCGAGACCTCGGCCATCACCCCGTGGAGGAAACATGGTTCTTTGTGCAAAGCTTGCCAGGGAGGCCTCGACACTTTAAAAGTCACTGCAGAAAAAGTGGTTTCTCTGTAAGAAAGGGGTTACCACAAGCATCAGTATTTGCTCCTCTTTTATTTTGGTAACCAAGATCTCGCGTAAATTTTGAAACGTTGTCGGAAAGCTAATAATAATCTAAACTGAACGCCCAGGTACAGTACAGTGCATTCCGACAGCAGGTTGGAGTAGATGAATGAATATTCGCTCATCCTTTTTTGGAGTATTGCTGCCCAGTGTGGGATCCTTAGCTGGTGGGTTTGACGGAGGACATTGAAAGAGACCAAAGAAGGGCAGCTCGTTTTGTATTGTCGCGATACAGAGGAGACAGTGCCACGGAATTGATACAGGACCTGGGATGGGAATCATTACAACAACGGCGCTTAACGCTGCTTAACGCTGCGAAACTCCAATCAGAAACATTCTCCTCCGAATGCGAAAATATATTGTTGAGTACATAGGTAGAAATGATCATCAGAATAAAATGCGAGAAATCAGAGCTCGAACGGAGAGATTCAGATGTTCTTCCCGCGCGCCTCCCAGAGTGGAATGGGAGATGAATAGTATAAATGTGGTTCGATGAACCCTCTGCCCACTTTATTGTGATTTGCAGAATATCCCGTGTAGATGTAGATCGAAAGTTCCGTACCCAAAGACTGGAAATTTGCACAGGTTACGCCAATATTACAAAAAGGCAGTAGGGTCACCCGCAGAATTACAGGTCTATATCATTGACGTCGGTTTGCAATAGGATTTTAGAACATATACTTTCCTCACAGATTATGAACTATCTCGAAGAAAACGGCCTATTGACCCATAGTCAACAAGGACTCAGAAAGTATCATCCTTTATTCACATGATATGATGAGTGTTACAGGCAGGGGACTGATGACCACGCAGTCTAGTCCCCTCTAAACAACAATAACAACTACTACAACAATGTTACAGACAAGGGATGTCAAATATATTCCGTATTTCTAGATTTCCGGAAGGCTTTGACACTGTACCTCACAAGCGTCTTCTAATCAAACTGCGTGCTTATGGAATACAGTCACAAGAAGCGATTGGATCTGCGATTTCCTGTCAGAAAGGACACAGTACGTTGTAATTGTCGGAAAGACATCGGGAAGAACTGAAGCCACATCTGGCGTTCCCCCAGGAAAGTGTTATGGGGCTTCTTCTGTTCCTTATTTTTATAAACGATTTAGGAAACAATCTGAGTAGCTCTCTTAGGTTGTTCGCGGATTATGCTGTCACTTATCTGTTACTAAAGTAACCAGAAGATCAAAAACAACTACAAAGTGATTCTGATATCTGCATGGTGTAAAAACTTGTGATTGACCCTTAATAATGAGCAGTGTGAAGTCATCCACATGACTTCTAAAAGAAGCCCGTTAAACTTCATTTACACGATCAGTTAAAACTACAGGCCGTAAATTCAACTAAATACCTAGGAGTAACAATTACAAACAACTTAAATTGGAAAGAAAACAGAAAATATTGTAAGGAAAGCGAACCAAAGACTACATTTCGTTGACAGGACACTTATAAAATGCAATAGTTCTACTGCCTACACTACTTGTGCGTCCTATTTTTGAGTATTGCTGCGCATTGAAGGATTTCCACCAATTGGGACTGACAGACGTTTTAGAGAAAATTCAGAGAAGGGCAGCTTCGTTTTGTACTTTCGCGATATAGGGGGGAGAGTGTAACAGAAATGATGCACGAGTTGGCGTCAAAGACATTAAAAGAATGCGTAATTTGTTGCGACAAGATCTATTTGAAAAATTTCTTTCACCAACTTTCTCTTCCGAATGCGAACATATTTTGTTAGCAGCCACCTACATAGGAAGGCTTGAACATGGCAGCGGTGGAGTAGCCAAGCGGTCTAAGGCGCCTTGCTGCGGAGCTCGCGGTTGCTCACCGTCGGAGGTTCGAGTCCTCCCTGGGGCATGGGTGTGTGCGTTGTCCTTAGGTTAGTTTACCTAGTTTAAGTAGTTTATAAGCTACGGACTAATGACCACGCAGTTTGGACCGAAAAAAAAAATAAAAATAAAAAGGCTTGAACATGAAAAGAAAATAAGAGAAATCAGATCGAAAACGGAAAGATTTAGGTGCTCCTTTTTCCCGCGAGCTGTTAGAGAATTGAACTGTAGAGAAATATCATAAAAGCGGTTCGATAAACCCTCTGCGATGGATTTCAGTGTGACTTGCAGAGTATTTATATAGACACTGACACTGACTGAAATTGATTTCTAATTCAAATAAAGGTTTCAATGCGACCAAAGCTATTTCTCCCTCTTTAAAAATTAGTTTAAGTAGTTTGTAAGCTATGGACTAATGACCAAGCAGTTGGATCGGATGGATTTACAAACATTTGAACATTTTCATTTGGTTGTTTTACCGTTCTTCGACCACATTAAAAAGCTGTGCTTCCTCTGCTGCCGCGGTGGAGTAGCCGAGCGGTCTAAGGCGCCTCGCTGCGGAGTGCACGGTTGCTCGTCGTCGGAGGGTCGAGGCAATTCTAGAGCATGGGTGTGTGTGTTTGTCCGTAGGTTAGTTTACCTAGGTTTAAGTAGTTTGTAAGCTACGGACTGATGACCAGGCAGCTTGGTTCGATAGATTTATAAACATCTGAACATTTCTTCCTCTGTTACTTCGTTTACGTTGTATCTGACCGCGGGACGGTCCAGCGCAGAGCAGTGCTGTGCGGTCTCTCTCTTTCCGCAGCTATCTCTCTCTCTGTTGTCGACACTAACGACACACGGTCGCGGCCGGGGCGGTGAACTACAGTGAACTCCGCCTGCGGGGCGCGGGCGCGCCCACCAGGCAGAAATGTTGGCTATGCCTATTCAAAAGGCTTCCAGAAAGTTCTAGAAAGTTTCGACCGTTTGGCGGTTGAAATCGTCACCTAATCGTATCGTCGCCCTCGAGTTTTGGCGCGAAGTGGCAGCTCGCAGGGCCAGTCGGTAACCTGCGACGTCGCACCGGGGCGTCAACACGCCGTAACCTCGTGATACCGTTAGACTCCCCTCGACTCCTTCACTGACTTGGCTGTGTTTCCGTTTCCAACCGAGAAAAGTACTACATGCGAATATTGTTAATATTAGATGTTGCCTACCAGCATCAACCAGTTTCCTCAGTGACCTAGTCAACATTAATATTCCCAATTTGCGATCAGTTATGGCTTCACTGTACTAGGTTTAGATGGAATACCAAAGTGCGGCGAATGAAAATTTGATTCGAACCCGGGATCTCCTGCTTACTATGCAGACGCGTTGACCACTCCGCCACCGAGGACACAGTGACCAGCCCGACTGCAGAGGACTCTTCCCTGCACGTCTCCCGCCACACCCAAATCTCCATTCGCCAAGCTGTCTCTTTCTTATTATCACAGCCTATTTATAGTGTAATGCTCGCAGCCTGAATATGTATTCCCGCATCAGGGAGAACCGACAATGAGGTATCGAGACATAATTGTCGTCAGGAGCCCAGCCTCGGCTTGTATACAGTTATATATTATTGACGATGTTAGAGCGTTCAATCATTGAAATAAATCGCAATTTGCGATCAGATATAGCTTCTCTGTACTAGGTTTAGATGGAATACCAAAGCGCGGCCACATGGTGTGGCGGGAGACGTGCAGGGAAGAGTCCTCTGCCGTGGGGCCTGAACATCGTGTCCTCAGGAGCGAAGTGATCAGCGCGTTTGCCTACTAAGCAGGCCATCCCGGGTTCGAATCCCGGTCAGGCACAAATTTTCACTCGCCGACTTTTTGTATTCCATCTAAACCTACTACAGTGAAGCCATAACTGATCGCAAATTTGCCATTAATTTCATTCATCGAACGCTGTAACGTCGTCAGAAAATACGAGGTATGACCACAAAGTAAGTTCCGTTTGTTTATATAAAAGAAACGAGTACAAATACAGAGAAAACATTTATTGTACAAAAATCTAAAACTGTCAAACTATTTTTCAACATGGTATCCGACATTTTGTAGGCACTTGTCATAGCGTGGCACTAGTTTTTGTATGCCTTCTTCATAGAAGGTTGTCGCCTGCGTATTCAACCATGTGGTAACATGTTCTTTCAGCTCGTCATCATCGTTGAAGTGTAGACCAGCAATGGCAGATATTAGGTGTAAGAAGAGCATTACTCCAAGAAGTTGTTTTTTCCACGATAATGCCCGACCTCATACAACGAAAGTGACGCAACAAGTCTTACGGGAATTTCCCTGGGACGTGTTTGATCATCCTCCGTACAAACCGGACCTCGCTCCTAGCGACTTGCATCTCTTCTTACACCTAAAATCCGTCCTTAGTGATCAACACTTCAACGATGATGATAAGCTGAAAGAACATCTTACCACATGGTTGGATGCGCAGGTGGCAATCTTCTATGAAGAATGCATACAAAAACTTGTGCTACGATATGACAAGTGCCTACAAAATTTCAAAAGCTATATAGAAAATAGTTTAACAGTTGTAGATTTTTGTACAATAAATACTTCTTCTGTATCTGTACCCGTATATTTTGTATAACCAAACGGAACTTACTTCGTGGACATACCTCGTATATAATGTAATATTCCCAGTCTTCCTACCTAGTTCTCCTTTCAGATTATCCGGAATGAAAGTGAAACATTATTAATTATTAATATGTAAAAATAGATGGTGAAATTTCTTGTCGCCTTACAAACTCTATCACGGTCTTACTACCGTCCGTCCTTCTTGCAGCACTTTGAGACGGTACGGGAGTGTGCAGGCTGTGTGACCACCGCAGCCGCCGCGGTTCCGCCGGTGAGGCGTGCTAGCCCAGATGTTCCCCGGCTGTAGTCGGCCTGCTGCTGACTTACCGCACCGTGCAGACATGAGAGGCGGCGGGCCGGGCACCGCCCACTTGGCTGCAGTGGCGTAGCCATCATAGGGCTAGGCGGGGCAGTGCCCCGGGGCCCCCAAGCTCTAGGGGCCCCTCAGCCTCCGTGAGCGACATTCGAACAAGTTACAGTAGAGCGTCGAATTTATTTTATCTACTTTTTACTGTCCCATCCTACCGTCCATCACCTCCTCCTCCCCTCAATCCAAGTCTCCCATAGTAGCCGCAATGGGCCACCGAGTGGCGGAACACAGCTTCTAGTGCGGCCTTCACACGACGCCACTCGTGAAGGATCGCGTGCTTCCGAATACTGTATACATAATATATTTAGAAGTGTACAGTTCAATTATCCGAATAATCGTTTTCCGAACATCCGTGTCCTCCAGTTACTTCGGATAATCGACGTTCTATTGCATATAATATTTTAGTTCAATGAAGGATTTTCCACTTTTAACTTTTCTGAACCCTGACCAACAAACCTCAAACGCGCGAAGAGAAATCCAAAAATTATTCCCACCTCAGAATATAAACATAACAAGGTCGATTGCTTGTCCGCTAAGACGTGGATTCTGCCACCGTTAGCGTGCTGTCGGTTGAAGTCAGAGTTGCCATGGGTGACAATCTTTGCGAAATAACTGTCAATGGCGCTGAATTATTAGCAGTGTGTTTGACATCACAAGACGCGACCACATTTAAATATGAAGTATCTACAATTTATTACTACAGAATGGTACCCAAATCCACCCAGTAATGTTTGCGTGAAAACATAATAAAGTTTCACAGTTACAATTATATTAGAGACTACGATTAAGTATTATCTTCTGCATGACACACAATGATTTCCCTAATAGTATTTATTATGTGGAACAATGGGCGGTAAGGACCTATTGATGAAGTAGTTTTTCACCTGTCTAGTTTTAAAGGGGGCCCTAACGTCATTTCTGCCCCGGGGCCCTTAGTGACATAGTTACGCCACTGCTTGGCTGGCTGCGGCTGGGCCCTCCTTGGCCCACTGACCGACATCCACCCCGCTCGCGATTTAGCCCGACAGCGGGACAAAAGCAACAAGGCGGACAGAGGAGGAGACGGCGCCATCGCCGCCCTGACGCACGCCCGCGGGCCGCGCGCGCCTCGCGGTCTCGGGCACACTCTCCTGCCCCGGCGTGCGTCCTGCCCGCCGTAACTCTCGCGGCATTCCGACTGCCGGCTGCCGGCCGCGGCGCGAACGTAACCGCCGCGCAAAAAGCCGCGCCAGATCGCCGCGCCCGCGCCCGTGTATTTCGGGCCCGGCGGAGCGTTAATTACGCTGTTATTGTAGCGCCCGCCCTGCGCTGGACAGGCTGATGCATCGCGCGCCGCGTCCGCCAGAGCCAACAAGCTATTATGCCGCAGCGATTCGTCAGGCGCAGCCGCGACAAAGTGCGACAATGGGAGGTAATGGCTTCTAAACTGTAACGACAACAACAAAGAAACCTGCAGACATGGCTGCGTATTGTCTCACGTTGGAGGACGGCGGCTGGTTGAACAATGATGCAATGATGTACCAACAACCATAAATGATTCGCCGTCTTTAGTATACGGTAGGCAATAGGAGTGATCCCCAAAATTACAGGCCCATCTCATTCGATTTTCAGTAGGAATTTGGTCGAATATTATGACTACCTCGAACAGGACGACCTATCAGCCAATAGTCAACACGGATTCAGAAAGTATCGCTCTTGCGAAACACAGCTTGTCCTATATTCACATGAAGTTATAAGTGGAATTCGATTCCATATTTTTGGATTTCCGGAAAGCTTTTGACGCTGTACGTCACAAGCGGATTCTAATGAAATTGCGTATTCATGGAATATTGCCCCAATTGTGCGATTGGATTCGTGATTTCCTATAAGGAAGTACACAGTTCATAGTAATTGGCGGTAAGTTATCGAGTAAAACAAAACTGATATCTGGCTTTCCTCAGTCCCATACTGTTCCTACTGTTTATAAGCGATTTGGGAAACAAGCTGAATAGCTCTCTTAGACTGTCGTTTATCGGTCAGTGAAGTCAACAGATGATCAAAAGCAACTGCAAAGCTATTCAGACACAATTTCTATATGGTGCGAAAATTGGCAATTAACACTAAAAATGAAAAGTGTTGACTTCAATTACACGATAAATCACTTAAAACTTAAGGTCGTAAATTCTACCAAATACTTAAGAGTTACAATATTGTGGCAGAACGCTTCGAAGATGAAACAGCTCCGCCAAAGAGACTGGCTACATCACACTTGTGCGTCCTCAACTGGAGTACTGTTGACCAGTGTGGGACCTTCACCAGATGGGACTCACGGAAGATATTGAGAAGGTTCAGAGAACAGCACCTCGTTTTGTTTTATCACCTTACATAGGGGAAAGCGTCACGGAAATGTTGCACGATTTGAGATAGAAATCATTAATAGAACGACGTTATTCGTTGCGGCGAGATCTATTTGCGAAATTTCAATCACCGACTTTTACTTCTGAATGTGAAAATATTTTGCTAGCTTAGGGAGACATGACCATCCCAATGAAATAAGAGAAATCAGATCGAAAACCGAACTATTTAGGTGTTCTTTCTTCTCGCGCGCTATTAGAGAAGGCAACGGCAGAGAAAGGACATGAAAGTTTTTAATAAACCCTCTGCCAGGCGCTTAAATTTGATTCGCAGAGTATCTATGTGGATGTAGAAACCTGTAGAGGTGGCTCGCAGTGGAGACTGGTTGAACAACAATGCAATAATGTACCAACAACCATAAATGTTTCGGGCCTCTTTGTTTTACGGTAGTAACCAATGGCGTATCATTTGATACTTTGATACTTTGGACGGACAAGACACGTTTCCTGCCCCCTATTCCCCCCCCCCCCCCTCCCCAGAAAATGGATAAAAAGTTCTAGAACGTCATAGATTACACACGAATAAAATTTCAGTAACAACGATAGCTAAAATTTATGATACAAAGATGACATATACTATAACGATTCAGGTAACTAAGATCACTAAATTTCCCGACACATTGATTGATTGATTTTTCCAGGGAAGCCAAAACAGTCTTGGTCCAACCAGCCACTGCCCGCACCGAAACTAAGTTTATTGTGCGGTATCGCTCCCTGTATATCTAGTAAAGCCAGTGCAAGGAGTCCCTTTACCAGTTCTTTATTAGACACAATTTCTTCGGGTCTGGTTGTCCCAAATATTCTGTGCCTTTTATTCTCCAATGCAATGCATTCGAATATTAGATGTGATGCAGTTTCATCACCGTCATCACAGATCCTACATTTAGGGTCCTCTTCTGTTATTCCCATTGTACGTAGGTGTTTTTTGAAATTCCCATGGCCTGTCAGCAATCCAACCATGAGTCTAATCTCTCTCCTGTTCAGACCCAGGATTGCAGAGCTTTAAAACATGGCTTTGGCATCATTACCTTGCCATGTTTTTGTTGATGGACTTTGGTCCAATATTCTACGTGCTGTCTTCTAGGTTCCGGTCCAATAAAAGGAGTCTCTGCCCCCATCCTGGCTAATCTGTCGGCATGTTCGTTGCCACTGATCCCCGAGTGGCCAGGGACCCACAATAGGTTTACTCTATTGCTTTCCCCTAGCTCCACCAGAACAAAAAAAAAAAAAAAAAAAAAATTGTTCAAATGTTTGTTAAGCTTAAGGGACTTAACTACGGGGTCATCAGTCCCTAAACTTACAAACTACTTATGAACTACTTACAACTAAGGACGGCACAAATATCCATGCCAGAGGGGGGATTCGAACCCCCGACCGTAGTGGCCGTGCAGACCGTGACTGAAGCGCCTCAGTCCTCTCGGTCACCGCGGCCGGCTCCACCAGAACCCTGTGACATTCTGCAACAATTTTAGACCTTGTTGCAGGAGCTGCCAGTGATCTCAGGGCTACAATCTTTGTAGCACCTACGAAAATTCTCCTGCACACAGATGGCAGTGATTTCGGCCTGGAATACTGAGGCCAGATTTGAGTCTGTATGCACCAGCCGCTGCCTCCATCTTGACCCAAAGGTGTAATGGGGGCATATCCAGCATGGTTTCCATCCCAGCAGTTGGTGTGCTGCTAATTCCGCCTGTTATGGCTAAGCAGGCTAATCTCTGCACCTTACCAAGCTCCTTAGCAGCAACCTGCTGTTCTACCTTCTTCCACCACACGACCGCCCCATAGGTGATCCAGGGTCTAATCACTGTGGTGTACATCTAGGGCATACCCTTGGGGCTCAGGCCCCAATTTTTGCCACAAGCTCTCCTGGTACTCAGAAGAGTACCTTTTGCATTAGAGCAAATATTCCTGATGTGAGGAGTCCTTGTCAGTTTCTCATCTAGGGTAACCCCTAGATATTTCACTGTCCCCTTCACAGGTAGCGCTTCATTGAAAAGCTTTAGATTCCAACTTGGATGTTATATATGCTGCTTTGTGAATGGTGCAACAACAGTCTTCTTAGGACTAACCCCCAGATCCTGTTTTCTGTACCAATGTACAATGCACCTTGTGCCATATTCTTTACTGTGTCAGCAAATTTGCTAAGTATTACTATGACAAGATCATCTGCGTATCCTTGGCAAAAGTTCTGCCTAGCGTTTAATTCCCCAATGAGGTCATTCACCACTAGATTCCACAATAAAGGGGAAAGAACTCCTCCCTGCGGGCAACCCCTAGTGGTGTTGATTACCATTTTTTCATTCATCATGGTAGCTTCTACCTTTCTTCCACTGAGAATGGCCCTAGTCCACCTACATATAGTAGTCCCTAGGTCATGCACCTCTGCTGCCCTAACCATGGAATCGAAGGTCATGTTGCTAAAAGCCCCCTCGATGTCCAGGAAGATACAGAGGGCTATTTCCTGAAAGTGTAGTGCTTTCTCCACCTTCCCAACGACTTGGTGGAGAGCTGTCTCACATGATTTACTTGGCTGATATGCATGTTGGTTTGAATGTAGAGGAGCCCATATAACCTCCTTTCTCCAACATGCACATTAACCAGCTTTTCCAATGCCTTAAGAATGAAGGAGGACAGGCTGATTGGTCTCATATCCTTGGCCTTGGTATGATCAATACTCCCTGGTTTAGGAATGAAGAAACCTTCACTGCCCACCAGGCATTGGGAATGATTCCTGCTGCTAGGCTAACCCTGAATAACCTGCATAGGAATATAATAAGATTTTCTCCCGCTTATTGCAGGAGAGCTGGAAAGATTCCATCTGAGCCAGGTGACTTGAACGGTTCCCACCGCCCATCGGACCTTACTGAGATCGACACACTCCTTGGCCAAATCCCAGTCCTCTTTGCGAATACCTGAGAACCGTTGTCTCTCAGGAATCGCATTCTTGTCTGAGTTATCCCCCAGAGTATGTTGAGGAAAGTGAGTCTTGAGGAGCAGTTCCAGCGTTTCACGTGCTGTCCTTGTATACTCCCCATCCTCCTTCCTCAATGTTCCTCCTGGATTAGTTGGTACCCTAGTGAGGATTTTATGAAGCCTCGCTTGAGCAGACGTGCCCTCCACTTCCTCACAGAATACCTTCCAGGATGCCTCCTTTGCCCGTCTGATGGCAAGGTTGTAATTGATAAGGGCCTCACGATAATTTGCCCATTGTCCTTTGCGCCTCGCAAGGTTAAACAGTCTTCGTACCTGTTTCCTTTGCATTTCCAGGTTATTATTCCACCAAGGCACACTCCTATTTGTGCACTTCTTGGTGATTGAGCAGTTGTCCTGGTATGAGGTCACTGTAGCAGAGGTTATAGCCTCTGCTACTTCCTTAAACTCTGCTGGATTCCTTATCGACGTTTTAATTTCCGATAGGCTGAAGTCAAGGTCTTTCCTATATGTCTCCCAGTCCGTTTTCCTGGGGTTCCTATAGGCCATGGTCTGTCTAGTTCCCATTTAAAACTTGAATTTAATATACATGTGATCTGATGAGGATGGCTCCAGGACCACATGCCACTGTTTGACGTAACTTCCCATCATCGTGGAACCAAACGTTATGTCAATTACTTCTTCCCTTCTACTATTCCTGAATGTAGGTTCATCACCCCTATTCAGGATCCCCAAGTTATTAGATAGGAGAAATTCAAGAAGGTGTTCACCTCTACTGTTGGTGTCCTTGCTGCCCCACGATAGATTGTGGGCATTGGCATCACATCCCACCACCAGTTCGTCACCTTGCCGATGGTAGGCTTCCGTCAGTCTCCTCACTTCCAAAGAAGGAGGAGAGCTGTCTTCGTAAGGAAGGTATGCTGAGGCCAAAACAATTTCCCTCGTGATACCTTCCTCATGTTTCTGCATCCTGATGGTCACCAGGTCCCTGGAACAAAAATCCATCATTGGTATGAAAGGTATTCCATTTCTAACATAAATGCATGTTCTGGAGTTTTTTAGATTTCTGGCACAAATCAGCTTACCTCCAGTACCACCGAGGCTCGATACACCCCCTTTGTATAAATAGGGTTCTTGTATCAGGGCCACGTCCACCTCCTGTCTCCCCAGGCGACGGCTTAGGGCAGCAGTGGCCCCTTTACTGTGCTGCAGGTTTATCTGCAGCACTTCCAGTCCCCATCTTGCTGCCATTATTGCCTTTAAGGTCTTTGATTACCCTGACGCCGACCTGCGAGAACCCTAAAAAGAGTTTCAGGCCTTGCTCTCGCAATGCCTTCAGGGACTTCTCTCCGACCTCTACCACCAGGGTTCGTCCTTCCGGAACAACCTTTTGGTTAATTACCCTCCAATCCTCTGTCGAGACGTTTGGGTCCTGGACCCTTATTTTCCCGAAAAGAGTCTTTGGAGAGACATCCTTAAGGATCTTTGGTACCCATATTGATACCTTTGCAGTCTTCAGGAGTTTGGCTGCTGTCTTGACCAGCAGCTTCACATCCTCCCACGGGGATATCATGGACACCTTGTACTTAAGCCATTCCCCCTCGCAGACAAAAATGAGGGCACCGCGATCTAGATAGACCCTCCTGAATTTGGATCCTGGACCAGCGTCCCCCCCCCCCCCAATCTCTTCAAAGAGGGCCATCTGCACGAGCTCCTGCTGCTGCGAGGTGATGCTTACCAGTGGGTATCCTTCTTGGACAACCGCCATTCTAAAGACCGAGACTGCAGTACTATAGGTCTGTTTCCCTATTTCCTGCCTAAGCCTTTTAGGATCACGCCTGTCCAGAGACGAGGGAGTCTTAGGTTCCTCCCTAACCCTCTTGCCACCTGTCTTTGACGTCGAGGGGGTCTGTGTATCCCCTTCGACCTGAGGCAGTTTCTTTTTGGGGGTATTGGGCTCAAGCCATTTTGATTCCCTCCACTTATGTTTAGGAAGCCATTCTTTTCCTTCCTTTTGCTTCTGTTCCTTGAGAAGTTTCCTCCTCTGAGCCCCAGACAAGGCCTTAATCCTAATCTGGTCCAACTTCTCTGTTACAGTTCCCACTTCTTGCTCAGGTCTAGACCCTGACTGAGAAGTAGGTGTGCACTCCATCGGTTCTGATCCCGATGTCTGAGTATCTGAGGTCTGAGATTGACCCTAGGATTCTTTTAAAATAATTTTTTTCTCCGTGTTCATCTTAGTCCCACGAGATTTTGGGATTTATATGGTCCACACCACGATAACCCCGCGCGGTGCAAGGCTACTTACTCAGGGAGGTCGCCCGGTATCCCTGAGGCTCCGTTCGAGACACATCTACCCATGTGCCACGCACCCCTCGGCATGGATCGCATCACACCTTGAGTTGGGAAAGGAATTGGGAAAGGACTGGCAGAGGATAAGGAAGACGGGACGTTGCGGGACACGCTTGGTCTGATCCATCAGCTGAGGCCTTTCCGGCAGTAGGTCCTTTACCTTCGGTATAGCCCTCAGCTTCACGCGGATACGCAAGCCTCTCCACCCGCACGGACAGTGCTTCGTAAAGGTGGTGTCCCCCGGAGAGGTCCCGACACATACATTCAACCAACCTCTCAAATAGCAAAGATTATTTTAATAATAAACAAACAGCGTAATCATAATTTCTTGTGGCCCATTGGCCTGGTGCAAATCTTTCAATTGGACACCACTTCCGCGACTTGCATGTCGCTAGCCTACTCCAGTTATTCAACCGGGGAAAGGAAAGGGGACGTACAGCTTAAAGTGGAATCTGAACCACGTGCCACTTCTGGCGACTCCTCACATCTTTGAGAGGTGAAGGATGGGTTAAAACGCAGACTGAAAAAAAATTAAAAATAAATAAATAAAAATCCGAGGTCCGACCGGGTTTTCAGGCCGCGACCCTTCGGTTTTCCAGTCAAGCGCTTTACCACCACACCACCGGGCCTGACAACCATATTACTTGTCTAAGCGTGTAACCATATTGCATGTCTGGTTATCTGTCAATAAGCTGTCAAACATCAAGAAGGAAATCGTAAAATATTCTCAGAACAAATATTGCTTTATTAAAATTTATGAAGCAATAAATAAATTGACAGCAAGAAAACCGTTGATGTATGTGAATGTCATGACCACCTTACGTGTAACAGAAGTTACAATCACGGTAATCATAAAATTCGATGTATTGTGAAAATGATTCATTTATCATACATCACCTGAAGATGGCGCTAAAGCTGAAATACGTCCAAGATTGTAATAAATATACTTGTTCTTAAAGCAGCAATTGGATTTTTTTGTCCTGGAATCGTCAAGACGAAGTCAGTAAATAGGTTTTCTTACCTCACCCCCGCCACCCTTCTAAACAGATAGTTGGTACGCCATTGGTAGTAACACTAAAAGTAGGCCTTTACGATCGTCTTTTGACAGCTCGAAATTCAAAGGAAAATAACGCCTCAAACGCTTATTTAACACAAACATTGAATAAACGAATTTGTAGAGGGATATTTTAACAACTTACGGCGATTTACCACTGTCTGTCTGTAATGTGTTCCAGCTTTTTAATTCGTGCCGTTCAACCGATCAGCTTCAAATTGTCCAGACTTAATTGTTGGCCTCAGTGACCAGAACCTCCCTTTTTCAAATATTTCGGACAAAATAGTAGGATTATAATACTAAAAATTGGTCGTTTGTAATTGACTTTCTACAGCAGGAAATTTAATTGCAAATAACGCCTTAACCGTTCATCTGACACGAAGACTGAATAAATGTATTATTAGAGGAGAAAAATTTTAACATGTTTGCTCTATTGTGTAATTTTCATAGCTCACACCGTTCCAGACATGTTTGCAAAAATAATGGGGATTTGACACTGTTACTTGAGTTTACTGTCATTATAAGGCCTGTCTACTTTATTCTGTGCTCGCTGATCGTGGTTTTTTTTTTTTTTGTGATTTTAGGGCGCACAACCACTTTGGTCATTAGCGCCCGAATAAAAACTGAGATATATCCAAGGATAATAAGCCTATATGAAAACAGCTAAAAGCTTAGGGTAAAATACAACAAAACGAAGAGCTAAATGTCCTTTGACAAATTGGTCAAGTTGATAAAATTCAAGACTCGAGCAGCAGCTCTTGCGTCATCAGCTAAATTTTCTTCCAGTATATCCGGTAGATTTAGTGCAATCCGAACAGGAGTAAAATTTGGACAAGACAATAAAACATGGCGCACCGTCAGCGGGTGACCACAGGAACACAGCGGTGCGGGGTCACCAGTTAGCAAGTGGCGGTGGCTGAATCGGCAATGTCCGATCCGCAACCGGGTCAAGTTAATCTCTTCTCGTCGTCGTTGATCCTGGCTACGAGAACTGATGGGTTGGAGGAACACAGTCTGAGACATCAAGGAATCGTCAACGTAGTGTTAGAAGGAAGTGTGTTCCTGTAATAAAACGTATAGGGAGACTAAGAAACGAATACAGTGAGCAGATTCAGAAGGATGTAAGTTGCCTTTGTTATTCGCAGATGAAGAGACTTACACAGGACAGGCTAGCGTGGAGAGCTCCATCAAAGCAGTCTGCGGATGAAGACCACAACAACAATTCTCTATGTCCCTTGCATAGCAAGGAAGCAACATTTCGTCGTCCGCTACAGAGCCCAAGTTGTGCGCAGTTTATGGCCTGGTGGTCGACCCCCTGTAGGATATGCTGCTGCCGCCTGCAGGGCCGGCTGCTCCGCAACACGCCTTGGTGCTCACGAGCGGTCGTGAGGGGGGAACGCTACGGGACGACTTACAAGGAAATGGTCATACTTTTCATGCCGATTGATGTATTGATTTTTTAGCACTGTTAGTTAACATTGAACGAAGTCTGTATGCAGATTGTTAGCTGCTGACATGACCTGGAAGTCACCTAAAAATATCACGAAAATGGCTGTTTTTCCTGCTTGGCACTTTCGGTGACGACTGGCCACCCCTGGAAATAGCGAGACGCGAGCTGTTGTCATGGTAGGCGTTGTGCGCATGGTCGGAGGTGCGGCCGTCTTATCGCGGCGTTCACTAAAGAGGAATATCGTTGCATGGTTTTGGTGGAAATGGGAAACGAATATTCGTCTCTGTAGCATGCACTTCTTCTTCATTTCTGGTACGTATTTCGAAACATACCGTCCTGAAACTGGTTAGAGATGTGAAAGATGTTCTGTACATCTACATCTATACACCACAAGTCACTTTACGGTGAACATTCAATCTCACAGGTGATGGCAAACCCTGTAAATGTTTTGCTGCTTGCCGTGGAATAAGCCAGAGACGCCAAATGAATCAATCAACAGAAAACACAAGTGAAGACTATGCGACATGGCAGTTAAGCTTCTAGACGAGCATATAAATAGCGCAGACATGTGGCTAGAAACGACTGAAACACTCGATATTGCAGACTGTGAATCTACAGACGGCGAAGAAGCGGAAGAAAAGTTACACACATGAAGACTCTTCGAGTGATAGTGCCACGTACCATCATCAATTATCTCCGAAAGCAACACCAGCAACTACAATTACATTATCAGACAAAGAAAAAGTGGTGATGTATTATTTGAACGAAAGTGGTAAGAAACACCTACGTGTCAGTACTGTTCAAAATAGGTATTGCTTTGTTCTTTCTGAACGTGAATTGTATAGATGGAAAAAGGAAGTCGCTGGACGACGTAAGAGTCGACTGGAAATTGCGACGGAGATAAATTCGCGACTTTTTGAGCAATTTATCGATGTCAGACGACAGTCATTGAATGTCAGCTACACAACCTTGCGTGATTGGGCGTTAGAGATTGCCAACTCGATACGCGCTAAAGAATTTACAGCTTCTCAAAGTTCGATTAGTCGCTTCAAAAGATCACATAAAATTGTGGCACGAAAAATAACAAAATTTGTATCGAGAAACCGGAAAAATAAAGTGACTCAAATGGAAATGTTAGAAGCTTTTCTTACGAGTGCAAAAAATAAGATCGCCAGAAATGTTCAAATGTTTGTAAATCTATCGGACCAAACTGCGTGACCATCAGTCCGTAGCCTACAAACTACTTAAACCTAGGTAAACTAACCTACGGACAAACACATACACCCATGCCCCAGGGAGGACTCGAACCTCCACGGCGAGCAACCGCGCGCTCCGCAGCGAGATGCTTTAGACCGCTCGACTATTCCACCGCGGCTAGATCGCCAGTTTTAGTGAATCTTACGTATACGATGCAGATCAGTAAGGTTTTCAAAAAGACATGCATGCGAAAAGAACACTGTCATTCAAAGGGGAAAAACGTACTAAGGCAATTGCGCAGTCCACGACTGCACTCACCCATTCATACACTATAACGCCCATAATTAGTCTAGATGATTCATTGCTGCCTAAACTGTATGTGTGCCTTTAAGAACCAACTGGACGTTTTGGACCACGTGTCAAACAATGTTCTATGTAGACAATCTTGAGGTAGACGCATCGAAGTCTGGAAAAATGGGAAATGATAACTTTACACTTTTCATGCGTCATGATTTTCTTCCATTCTGCGGGAACAAATATCTTCTCCTTCTAGATTCGTGGTTAGGTCGTATGAGTACCAATTCATTAAAAGCTGTATTTCGAGCTCACTCGAACAAAGAAGTAGAGATCAGATTCCACCCGGCACGACGATCGTAATTCAACCGTTAGGCAGAGAATATTTTCGCCAGTGGAAGGCATTTTACAGAAAACTAACAGAGAAAAATATTGTGTAGAAATCACTGCAATTTCCTGTCTACCACCGTGAAAATATTCTCAAGTTTTAATCAGTCGTACATTATCAGTTTTCCTCCCCACGGTTTGAAAATGAGATTAAATATGCGTGCCACGTCTCGAAATATACTGATATTAGGCCTGATTCCTTCCTAACTCCGGCTTAGTTTTGTCTACGACGTTTAACAACGTCTGTGATTCGCAGGGCTGTCATATGTCGCCTTTGCTTGTATGGTCTTAATGACAAAAAACCTGTGTTTTGAACATTGTGTCAATATTTCGCATTTTTGCGGTAATTGCAAGAAATAAAAGTTTTACGTGTTCTAAGCCGTATATGTATTTGTGTCTATTTCATAGCTATTTGGTAATAATGTCGTAGATAACATATTTAGCTAAATTTTCAACGAATTTATTATTATCGTATTTATTAATTATCGTACGATCGCTTTCACTGGGCGAATCAGCTCTCTCACTGCTGTGGCAGGAGAGCGGTGCGTAGCTAACGCCACCTTGTCCCTAGACGGCGTTGGTTTAACGTAGCGAGAGGTCAGGGTTGTACAACAGGCAGTTAAAAGCGCGGAAACCATGCGACAATAACGTCATATTTGAGGAAATGCATACTGTAAACCATCAGCTGTTTATTATTTTTCTAAACTTCTACCGGTTTCGGTTATAAACCATCTTCACGGAAGACTATTAAATAAAAATACAGAAAGAGAATTGTACACAAGCTGAAGTAAAATACATAATATAACCCAGTATTTTCATATAGTAAGTACTTACGAACTAGACAGACTGATCGAACAGGTGCATTATATGCCTCCTTATGCATACTGGCATGCATGTCACACAGTAAAAATAAATGAGACGTCACTAGGCATCATGTCTTGGTTAAAAACATATTTGTACAACTCTGTTTTTGTATTTTTATTTAATAGTCTGTCGTTAATATGGTTTATAACCGAAACCGGTAGAAGTTTAGAAAAATAATAAACAGCTGACGGTTTACAGTATGCATTTCCTCAAATATCTTACGGCTGTTGAACCTCATCTCAATAAAAATTTGAATAATGTCATACTTCATAAAAGTTTTTACAGACTTCCAGGTCATGTCAGCAGCTAACAGCCTGCATACAGACTTCCTTCAATGTTAACTCACAGTGGTAAAAATAGCAACATAGTCTTCGACATGACAAGTCTGACCATTCCCTTGTTAGGTGAGAACGAGTCGGCGCACTGCGACGCGGCAAGCTGTGTCCGCTGCCCTCCCCACGGTTGTGAAGAGGGTGAGGTATCACCTAACCCGAATACGTGTAATACATTTCTACTTCACTACTGCACAGGACGCCAATGGTCTTTACCGTCATACTCCTCAGTACGCCATCCTTCAATCCTTAAGGTCAGAGTATACGTGTTTACAGAACAATACTGAGGTGACACCAAGGAGGTTAGAAGCTCTGGAGATGTCCTAACACTGAAAAAGTGAAACCAGCAAACTGGGCACTCCGGCATTTGTTTGTGTCCAAAACATCGGGTACAGTGTGTGTGAATAGGAGTTCTCGTTGTTGGAATGTACGTCATATGTAAGTAAATACTCCTATGTGACTGTCAATTTAATTGCTTTACGTAAAGAAGAAGTAAAGGGTAGTTACAGAAGTAAGACAAGGCTGTAACCTGTCACCACTGTTCATTCTATTCATGGATCATATGCTGAAAACAGTAGACTGGCAGGGCGGGATTAAAATAGGTGAAAACAAAATAAGCAGTCTCGCATATGCGGATGACTTAGTTGTAATGGCCAATTCGATTGAAAGGTTGCAAACTAATATTTCAGAGATCGGTCAGAGGTGCAAGGACTATGATCTGACGATCAGCATCTCAAAAACGAAAGTAATGTCTGTGGGAAAGAGATTTAAACAGATTGAGTGCCAAATAGGAGGAAAAAAGTTAGAACAGGTAGCCAGTTTCAAGTACCTGGGATGTATTCAAAATGTTCAAATGTTTGTAGAGCTTGTGGGACTTAACTACGGGGTCATCAGTCCCTAAACTTACAAACTACTTATGAACTAGCTAACACTAAGGACGGCACAAATACCATGCCCGAGGGGGGATTCAAACCCCCGACCGTAGTGGCCGTGTAGACCGTGGCTGGAGCGCCTCAGTCCACTCGGCCACCGCGGCCGGCTGGGATGTATTTTCTCACAGGATGGCAACATAGTGAAAGAACTGGAATCGAGGCGCAGCAAAGGTAATGCAGTGAGTGCTCAGCTAAGATCTACTCTCTTCTGCAAGAAGGAAGTCAGTACCACGACTAAGTTAGCGATGTACCGCTCTATCTTTCGATCAACTTTGTTGTATGGGAGTGAAAGTTGGTTGGATACAGGTTACCTTATTCATAAAGTAGAGATTACAGATATGAAAGTAGCAAGAATGATTGCAGGTACTAATAGATGGGAAAAATGTCAGGAGGGTGTCCATAATGAGGAAATCAAAGAAAAACTGGGAATGAACACCATAGATCAAGCAGTTGGATCGAACAGGCTGAGATGGTGGGTTCATGTTACACGCATGGAAGAAGCAAGGTTGGTTACCTAAGAGACTCATGGACTCGGCAGCGGAGGGTAAGAGGAGTCGAGGTAGACCAAGGAGAAAGTACTTAGATTCAGTGAAGAATGATTTTGAAGTAAAAGGCATAACATCAGACGAGGCATCAATGTTAGCATTGAATAGGGGATCATGGAGGAATTTTATTAGAGGTACTATGCTCCAGACTGAAGACTGAGAGGCATAATCAGTCTCTAATGATGATGATGATGATGACGTAAAGGAGGTAATATTCACTCAGGGTTTTATCCGAAATTTCTTTGTTTTGGGCAAAAAAACATGGCCTCTCTGCTTCAACCATTGCCTGTAAGTAACGTCACCTACCTTTATTCTAATCTCCTTGGGCGACAGTATAATACGCACAAATAGTGATGGCGGTAGTAGTATCTTGTACTACAACACTGTACCACGATCGTGGCAGCAGGATTACAACATTTAAGTAATTTATTGACACTTTTTGTGAGGCTCAATAATGCAAGCAGATGGGATTAAATCCCAACATGCTCCATTACATCACCTCCTCATTTAATTAACCATATAGTTATTTAAAAAAAGTAACTGGGTAATTAAATGATAAAAACAAAAGCACGTTGAAAACGAAATTAATCTATCGGACAACTACAAATAAAATGTACAAAAAACAAATGTAGTTACAAAAATAACTTTAATTTACATATTCTCTTCATTCTATGCTGGCCATAAAATTATATTATTATTAACCTAAATATACAACAGATTTACAAAAATGTGGAAAATTTACAAACCAAGTGCAAAATTTTGAAGTATTGCATTTCAAGGGAGGAACACTCATCTCCCAGTTTTGTTCTTGTTTGGCACAAAAAGGGAAGACATGTTATCTCCCAGTTCTCTCAACACACTTACTAGAGAATTTAAACTTTCAATTAGCTTCTCGTTGGGCCTTTGCCTTCTTCATGTCCAAAAATTGGTTGTCCCTCACATGTCGTTCATTGTCCTTGTCCTGAAGGTTGCTCTCCTCCAACAGAATAAATGAAAAATATACAAAATTCCCTTCATTATTACCTCAACAAATCTTATCACTAATTACACAAAAATATCTATTCCCTACCATAATGAATTACTTTATGAAGCAGGACTCAACTCATAGATAGTTATTGTAAAAAAACCATACATAACTTATTTGAAATCCTATCAAGAAGAAGAATGGAAACTAGCTTTGCACTACAAAAAAAAAAGTCTCTATATAAACTACAATTAAGCAAAAAATGAAACGAAGGAAAAAGAAAACTTGAAAATCTTATTGCTTTTTCCAATACCAAAATCTAAATTTTTGATCCTCTCACATGACAGTACCAAGTTAATGAAATTCACTTCTACAAACAGCATATAAACAAAAAATATGACCCCCACTTCTTACTTAATGATGACAAATACGGAGCAGCACGTATGTGATCAAAAAATAAAATAAAAAAAAGATGGCAGATTTTCAAACTATTGATACACCGAAAATCTGCAAAAACAGCTTACACAAAACCAGTTGTACTGCCTAAGATGAAATATATGTACATCTGTCTAATAGCTCTCACTTTTCAACTCAAACATCCTACCTAGTTATCTGAAAGATAGAATCCATAGAAAATCTGCAATAGCAAAGGCAGGCTCCCTAACTATTGGCCCGACCTACTATAATGTTTACTGTTTTTTAAGTAAATTTCAGTTCCTACCACTTCCAAACGATACTCATCTTTTCAACATTACGACGTATGGGGGCTCTGCTCGCTGCAAAATTATTCTCCTGGGGCGTCGTGGTAGAAATAAATACTCGTAGGTACAATTTTTCACTTCTTCTTTAATTTCCAATCAAACTGCTTCTCCACCAAAACATTACATTTCATAACGTACACAATGCAATGGAACTTAGATGATAGTACTTCCATTTTAAAACAACAGACTGACATAGCTTCCAGAGCACTTGACAAATGACTTAAACTCCAATTCCCCCATGCAAAGCGGTGAGGCAAATATATAACATCGACAATAACGACATTACATTATGCATTGTTCATAACAATTGAATATACTAATTTACAATTACCAAACACGCAAAGAAATCATTTCATGCACACAAAAATAATCATAATATAAAATGGAAACTATATATACAATAATTTTATATGGCACATATCTTTTTTAAGTCGTAATTTCGGTTCTTTGTGTATGACAACAAAGTGCGATGTTAAATGTCAATTAATTAGTTAATGAGTACATCATACATGTTCCTAACGTATATTGAACTATCAAATATATTGGCAATTCTGAAACTAGGTTTAAAATCTCACGTCAGTCCATATATACAACGAATAATAATATTTAAATCTCGACTATTGCATTAATTAACACAATTAACTGGTCAACACAACTTGTTTATGAGCCTAACATATATACAATGCTATTTATTGTCATTTACATAAAGTTTCTAAAATTCGTCTATCTAGTTCTTGAAATAATGTACAATGACAAAACTATTGTTTATAGAACTGTCTGGAAAGCTCATATGCGAAATTCATAATTAATTAAATCTATCACTTGTTTTAATCACAGTATCACTGAGACACTGTCCTACACTGATTACTAGGCTGGCTATTTCGTTTTTAATTAACTTCACACGCAACATGTATCACTATTGAACCACACGATTCCGGGTCCGACGCAGACGATATCGTACGATAACATTGAGATCAGAAACCCAACAGTATCATCACACTACTCATTATCACAGCTTCATTATTCGTCATAAAAAATACTCATCACATCTTATCCTTCATATTACCACAAACTTTTATATATATCATCATAATATTCCATTACCTTATTACTCATTACGCCTCATTACTCCATCAATTTCATTTCAATACTGTGGTGTCGCACAAGTGCGCGCCACCTACTTTCGCCGCGCGCCGCCATGCACGCACGGCGCGGCGTTCTTACGACGACAGCCACGAGCGCCCTCTGCTACAACTCCGCTCGTGGCCACCACTGAACGACATCGTTCACTTGGGACTGAGATAGGAACCAGCGAACTCTTCGTAATCAGATAGGCACCAGTGAAGACTTGGCTATCAGTTAGGCACTAGGCAGGCCTCTAGCTCAACTATGTATCTGCAGTACTGATCTATGTAAAAGTTAAGTATTGTATAAATTCTGTGCAATATATATCTCGTTCTAATTTACTCTAGTGTTTCTAGTTTCTGGCTGCTCCCCTCCGTACCTGCACCAGCGTGCTATCTTTATTCCTGTGTCGGTCTCATTCCACTTGGCCACCGACACCTACGACGGAAACTAGACACAAAAGCGGCGACGAGGCTGGGACACAAAAGTGGCGACGAGGAGTGATAGAAGAACCGTGGACCAGCCCGCTTGCAGCAGCCAGACAGCAGCAGTTGGAGCACGCAGAAATTGCTCCCGCCCACCCACCCTTATTATAAGATTTTTGGGGGAACATATTCAGTTACGTGTTTTGTGGACTTTTTTGTTGCAGAGCGTCCTCTTTCATATTGCATTTGTGTTTTGTTATAATTTACTTGTATGCGCGGCGCCTAATCGGTCAGCATGGCCACTACCCCGAACCCAAACTTAATGGGAATTATTCAGTTACAGACGGCGCAAATCACTCAACTCCTGCGGGCGGTGTCGCAGTTAACGGCACAGGCTGCTCACCAACAACAACAGCCGTCACATCAGCAGCCCACACCTGCCGCTGCACCGCTTCCTACATTTCGCCAGTACAACGAACGCGAGGAAGAATGGAGCGACTACTTCGCACAGTTTCAAGAACTCGTCGCGGCTCATCAAATTACAGGTCAGAAAGTGAAGCATCTGTTATTATCTGTGGTGGGCACCAACACCTTCGTGTCACTGAAAAAACTTTTCCCCGACACATCTCCTCGTGATGTAGACTTTGAACAATTAGTAGAGGCACTAAATGCTCATTATGAGAGAAAAGTTCTCGTAGCTGCGGCTCGGTACCGATTTTTCAGACTTAAAAAATTACCTGAGCAGTCACACCAAGACTGGATCACTGAGTTGAAGGGCTTAACCCGCAAATGTAAATTTACTTGCTCTTGTGGACTTTCTTATAGTGACGTGATGTTGAGAGACGCTATCACTTAGAATATTCAGGACCCCAGAATTAGGGCAGCAATTCTAAAACAGTCTGACCCCTCATTAGACAGTGTACTGCAGCTTATTGAAGCGCATGATACCTTTGACTTAGCAGATGTAGAAATGCAAAGCCACAGTGTTAATTCAGTGCGCCGCAAAGGATGCTTTCCTAGCCTTAGTTCTCAGTATAGCACTAGTGACTCTTACAATTGTACAGGCCGTGCTGAACAGACAGTGAACAGTAGCCAGTGTAAAAGTGCGACACAAAGGTCGCCCCGTCGTGTTAAAGTAATTTGAATAACGGGCGCCAACGCTCTTTTCAGAAAAATGTTCGTAAGTCTTGCCCCCAGTGTGTATCACGCCACAAACGTGCACAGTGCCCTAGTCGCAACGCAACCTGTTATCAATGTGGCAAAACAGGACATGTACAGACAGTGTGTATGCAAAACAAACTTTCAAAGAATGGTAACGTTAGAAACGGTGCTTCGAAAGTGCGAAAACGATGCATGCAGTGAATGTCATACACGCTGTGGACTTGAACAGTGGCTTGCTTGAATCTAAAATGCAAGATGTTTCTTCTGCGCCTACTTCTAAACTATGTAGTGAGCCACGTAGCAAGCGCCGTCGAGCGCGTAAAACTGTGCATCGGAAAAGGGTTTGGGACAAGCAAAATCATTATGTACAGTGCAATCCTGTAGTGAACTTAGTGCCTTCTGCAACTTCTCCTTGTAAAAGTGCCCAGTATTGTGTAGTTAGTGACAGTAGACTTAATGTAGCTACTCAAAAGTTTAGTGCAGTAGTTAGTGAATCTGTAGCAGCCTCGCAATTGCGCGGACGCCGATCCGGCGGTAGTGCCATCTAGTGACAGTGTTGTTAATCCGCTGCGTGCCGAGTCTGCACCGCTTCCTTCACTACGCAGCCCGCGCATGCGCAAGCGCATCAAACAAGGCGTAGCAGATGTTGCCCACATTCGCGCACCTGTCGTGCGCCAGAAGCACAAACTTTTTGTTACTCTCTCTATTGACAATAAGACTGTGCAATTTCAGCTTGATACTGGTTCCGCTGTCACATTACTGAATAAAGAAACTTATGAATTCCTGGGTTCGCCAAAATTGTCTCTGTGTCAACAAATGCTAACGGCATATACAGGTCAAAATATTCCCGTGCTAGGAACGTGTAGCCTGCCCGCCTCTTTTCAGGGCGTAACAAAAACAGTTGCTTTTGTTGTTCTTCAGGCCAAATCTACGTAGAACATTTTTGGACTAGATGCATTTGATTTGTTTGGTTTATCAATTCAAAGAGATGTGCTTCAAATTTCGTCAGTAGTGCCTCAGGACAAAATCAATGCATTGTGTGAAAAGTATAGTGACTTGTTTTCACCGGAACTAGGTTGTGCAAAAGACTTCGTGGCACATTTAACTTTAAAAGAATCTGCAGTTCCAAAATTTCGTAAAGCTAGACCAGTGCCTATCGCAATGCGTGATACAGTTGCCAAAGAACTTAAACGTTGGCAAGATAGTGGGGTGATTTCTCCTGTTTCTGCGAGTCAGTGGGCCTCGCCTATAGTAATTATACCCAAGCCGTCAGGAAAACTTCGTCTCTATGCGGATTTTAAATCTACAGTGAACAGTCAAACAATTGTAGACACTTATCCCCTGCCCAGACCTGACGAACTAATGGACAAATTAGGACAGTCTCGCTTCTTTTCTAAGATTGATTTAGCAGAGGCATACTTACAGATCCCACTTGATGACGAGTCAAAAAAGTTTTTCGTCATTAATACTCACATGGGCCTTTTTCAATTTCAACGCCTACCCTTTGGCAGTTCTTCCGCCCCCGCTATTTTTCAGCGCTTTTTGGAACAGCTGACAGTTTCTGTACCGTGTTGCTCGAACTATTTAGATGATATTGTGGTATTCGGACGTACAGTTGAAGAACATTTAGCAAACCTGGAGTGCCTTTTCAAAGTGTTGACTGCAGCAGGTCTACGTAGTAATAAAGCAAAGTGTTCGTTTTTTCAAACTGAAATAGAGTACCTAGGCCATGTGATTAATGCCCAAGGAATCCATCCCTTACAGTCACATCTTAGAGCAATCAAAGACTTGCCTCCTCCTAAGAATGTGCATGAATTGCAAGCAGTACTGGGAAAGCTTAACTATTATTTCAGATTTATTCCCAATGCCTCTCAGATTGCAGCTCCACTGCATCGCTTACGTAAGAAGAATGTTCCTTTTGTATGGTCTAAAGATTGCCAAGTTGCCTTTGACAAATTAAAGTCTGCACTACTCAGTGATGCATGTTTGATTCCCTTTGACCCACAGAAGCCTGTAGTGTTAGCAGTTGACGCCTGGTCGTACGGTCTGGGCGCAGTAATCTCGCATCGTATTGGATGTCACGATCGTCCTATTGCCTTTGCATCCAAGCTACTGACGCCGACGCAACAGAATTACAGTCAGATTGAAAAGGAGGCCTTAGCAATAATTTACGGCGTCACAAAGTTTCATCATTATCTCTATGGCAGAAAATTCTATTTGTTGACAGACCACAAGCCTCTCACGCCGTTGTTCTCACCCACAAAGCCGATTCCGCCACGAACGGCACAGAAGCTTCAGAGATGGTCCTTGATATTGCCAAATTATCAGTATGGGATTTTGTACCGACCTACCTCTAAACACGCCAACGCGGACACACTTTCCCGACTTCCGGTTGGCCAGGATGTGTCGTTTGATTCTTCAGAAATGGCATGTTGTCAGATAGACTCCAAAGATGCTTCCGCTGTCGCAGATTTCCCTTTGAACTCTCGTCGGGTTGCACAGGAAACAGCTGCGGATGCAGACCTAAGTGTGGTAGCACGTTTTGTTCGCTATGGGTGGCCTGCCAGAGCCTAAGACATTGATCGGCCTCTGGTTCGACGTTATTTTGCACAACGTCATGTATTGTCTTTAAGTCAGGGTGTTCTGTTGTTACACACCGACAACGACCAAACAAGAGTGATTGTTCCTCTTTCCCTGCAACGAAATGTGTTACGCCTCCTGCATCAAGGACATTGGGGTATCGTTAGGACAAAGCAACTGGCCAGACGTCATTGTACTTGGGTTGGTATGGACGCCCAGATAGAGAGCATGACGTCACAGTGTACTGTTTGTGCGGAGCATCAGGCGGCTCCTCCGCAACGTTTCTCAGACTGGCCACGCCCCAAGGGACCATGGCAACGTTTACACATTGACTTTGCCGGACCTTTCTGGAATACGCGATGGTTAATTGTTGTAGACGCTTTCAGCAAGTTTCCTTTCGTGATTGCAATGAACTCAACGACGGCGTCTAGTACAATCAGTGCCTTAACATCAGTGTTTTGCATCGAAGGTTTGCCTGAAACTATCGTCAGTGATAATGGACCTCAGTTTGTTAGTGCGGAATTTCAACAGTTTTGTCGTGTGAATGGCATTCAGCATATTACCACTGCACCTTTTCACCCTCAGTCCAATGGTGAAGCAGAACGTTTCGTTCGAACATTCAAGTCTCACATGGAGAAGATGAAAGGTCAGCACTCCAGGCAGCAAGCTCTTCAAATTTTCCTGTCTACGTATCGGTGCATGCCACGTGACGGCCCGTCTCGTGCCGAGCTGCTTCACGGCCGCCGTCACCGCACTCTCCTTCACCTGCTGCAGCCTCCCACGCACCGAGTCGGTTCGTACGGCGCTACGCGTTTTCAGGTTTCTACGCCAGTGCTGTACAGGGTGTTTGCTGGCATGAAGAAGACATGATTGCCAGGCTCTATTCAGCGCGTGCTCGGTCGCAATATGTATGTTGTACGTTCTTCCACAGGGTCGGAGCTGCGGCGCCACGCAAACCAATTGCGCTTGCACAGGCCGCGCGATCCTGTCTCCGGTTTCTTGATTCCAGACCCATTTCACCGCGAGGGAGCCTGGACTACGAGATCCCGATGGATGTAGACGCGCCTCCTACGCAGTCGTCCCCTCCGCCTCCGTCGCCGCCTCAGCTGACAGCGTCACCGAGAGGGACACCGGGCCGTGCGCCCCCCCCCCCCCCCAGCTTGGGCCACGCACCTCAGAAGAAGATGACCTGCTCCCTCTGGGCGGGGATGTGCGCCCTTCCCCAGGTTTCGGTGGGTTTCCTGGAGGATCGCAAGGCGGATGCCGGGGCGCGGACGGCGTCTCGATCCCAGCCTCAGCTACGACGCCCGTCCCACCAGTAACGCCCCCGCCCAGGCCCTCCTCCCAGTGCCGTCGCCGTGGCCCTCAGCCCTACGCCACGACGGCGCGGCGGTTTGGGGGGGGGGGAGGGGTGTGGGTGTGGTGTTGCAAAAGTCCAAAGTGCGCGCCACCTACTTTCGCCGCGCGCCGCCATGCACGCACGGCGCGGCGTTCTTACGACGACAGCCACGAGCGCCCTCTGCTACAACTCCGCTCGTGGCCACCACTGAACGGCATCGTTCACTTGGGACTGAGATAGGAACCAGCGAACTCTTCGTAATCAGATAGGCACCAGTGAAGACTTGGCTATCAGTTAGGCACTAGGTAGGCCTCTAGCTCAACTATGTATCTGCAGTACTGATCTATGTAAAAGTTAAGTATTGTATAAATTCTGTGCAATATATATCTCATTCTAATTTACTCTAGTGTTTCTAGTTTCTGGCTGCTCCCCTCCGTACCTGCACCAGCGTGCTATCTTTATTCCTGTGTCGGTCTCATTCCACTCGGCCACCGACACCTACGACGGAAACGAGACACAAAAGCGGCGACGAGGCTGGGACACAAAAAATACCCTATCAAAGAAACTGTGAACATCCTGTCTAAGCCACAACAGATCTCCAGAACGCTACTCCACAGTCACTCACCAGGTTTTTTCCCCCTTACTTCAATACAGACAGAACCATATAAATTTCAGAACTTCACTTTCCTTTATCATACTGCTTTCAAATCATGGCCACAGAGACAAATTACTTACACAGCTATAGATCATTTTGCTCAGAACTCACTTGGTAGATCACTACTGCAAGAACAGTGTAACACACTGAGTTTATCTCAGTAAGTACCAAACTTAACCTTCACTGCATTAAATTTAGTTGGTGCTGCTACATATGCTGTTTAGAAGATACATAATTCAGATGGATGGTATTAGATTCATAAAAACATAACATAATATACACTACACTATGGTAACCTACAATTACACTATTACATCTAACTATACTAAACAAAACATAGTAGAAGAAGATTTACTTACTTACAAACTAGTGGAAGAAGAATGGAGCGACTTAAGAAATGAGAAGTAGGATCACCTAGCTGAGGGTAGGCATTACTTGCCATGTAATCTATTGATCAAAGAATGATGAACCCCCTACCTACTTAATTAAACTTAACACTAGCAAAATCAATATAGACACACCATTTACACAAAAACATTGTGTTCCAAAAATCATGTCCATACAAAAATCTGTCATCATTAAGAAATTACAAACTAACTTTTGTCCAGCTAACTTCACTGATACAAGGGCTTCCTTCTTCACACTCTTGGATAACTTATCATTAGTACAAATATTCTTTAAACTAGATTCATTTACCTCAACTTTCTCATCACTAGATTCTTCACTACTCTCGCAACTACTAGCTCGTGAAGTCTCAACACTATCACTTACTTCAAACAAACTATTTACCACTTCACCTGTACCCCAATATTTGACCATAATCCCATATACTTAAGTTCTTCATGCTGATTTAATGATTGCCCATCACCATTAGGTTTAAAGTCATTAAACGTTTTACAATCAACAATAGAAACATTGCTATCCTCAGCACATGCACTAACCTTGACCTTTTTCGCTTCCTCAATTTCTACAAGTTTAGAATCCGCATCCACAAAATTTTTAAGCAAAGATACTGAGTTTCCTTCCACTGTATCCTCTACAGTGCCGAACCTTGTTTCCAATTCTGATTTTACCTGATCAATGTGATTTTCAAATTTTTTCTTATTTTCTGTACAAGATTTTCTGAGAGACTAAAACCTGTTATCACAAGCACTAGGAAACAGATTCCACTTTTTTTTCACATTAGGTAATTCTGTTATGAATATTTACACAGGACTTATTAATTTCAGATTGACGTTTTCTTCTGTTGTGTTTACTTTATTCTCACAACTAGCTTCCATTTCTCCAATTTTCTTATTTAAATCTACTATAGTACTATTTAATACAGCAAATTCCTGACGCAAAATACCAATTTCACAACTTATTTTACTTTCAAGCTTTTCAATGTTGTTATTGGATTTATCCATTTTCTGGTTTAAATCACGAATGTTTTCATCCAGTTTCTAGTTTACCTCACGAATGTTTTCATACTGTTTCTGGAGATCGTCAATTTTCTTAAATATTAACGGTAACCAACAAGGAGGTTCATGTGATACTGACTTTACAAAACCATCACCACGTAGTCAAGCTATATTACGGCGTCCTGACAAAAGCACCCAGTGACAAAAGCACCCAGTGACATTAGCACCCAGTTCTGTTCGAGGGGCGGCCCGCTAATCTCCCCGTCCGGTCTCTGCTCGGCAGGTAGAAGAGCCGAGGGCTGTGAGGTCGCATTGACACAAGGCCGTACTTGACGGCAATAGCATTGCTGCAATTTATAATGGAAACGAGCCTAAAGAACAACCAAGACATATTAATAAGATTTGTGACCTGGAAAAAGTCTTCGATAATGTAAGGTGCTGGATGATGTTCGCAATTCTGAGAAAAATAGGAGTAAGCTTGTAGGGAAAGCGGAAAATACATAAGAACGAAGTCGATACAATAAGCGTCAAAAGTCAAGAACGAAATGCTCAGATTAAAAAGGGGGTAAGAAAAGGTTGTGGACTGTCGCCATCACTGTTCAACTTGCACAATGAAGAGACTTAATGTAGAAAATGAAGATGTTCAAGGCTCTGTAAAAGTTCTGGGTAAAAGGATATCAGTGATAAGATTTGCTAATGACATTGCTATCATCTGTGAAAGTGAAGGAAAATTACAGAGTCTGTTGAATAGAATGGAAAGACTAATGAGCACAGACCATGGACTGAAGGTAAACCAAGGAAAGATGAAAGTCATAAGAAGTAACAGAAATAAAAGTAGCTAGAAAATAACATCCGAATTAGTGATCACAATGCAGTGCTGTAACCAGCCACAGTGGCCGAGTGGTCTGCGGCGTGCCAGTCACGGTCGTCACGGCAGCTGCGGTCGGGGGTTCGAATGCCCCCTCGGGCATGGATGTTTGTGTCGTCTTTAGTATAAGCTTGTTCATAAGTAGTTTGTAAGTTTAGGGACTGATGACCCCTTAGTTAAGTCCCATAAGCTCTACAAAAATTTGAATTTGATAATTTGATCACAATGTACACCAAGACAAGGAATTCCGCTACCTTTGCAGTAAACTAACTCACGACGGTAGAAGCAAGACGGACATAAAAAGTAGATTAGCGCAAGCAATGAGGGCATTCACGGGAAAGAGAAATCTACTGCTGTCAAACATCGCCCTGGACCTTAGGCAGAAATTTCGCAGAACATAAGTTTGCAGTATAACATTGTATGTAACTTGGACTGCTGGGACATGAGGACAGAAGAGAATTGAAGCATTTGATATGTAGTTTATGGAGATGTACAAAATATCACGTAATTTTTTTGTAGGTACTGCTTTTAAGTTTATGTTTTAAAGCCATAAATGCCTGGGTATTTATGAATTTTGGGCATTTGCCCAAGCATTCATTCTAGGCATTTGGCCCAACTTGCAAATATCGAGGCATTTTACATCACTAGGGGAAAAACAGAATGGAAACATCAAGCAAATAATTGAGGATGTAGGTTGCAAATTTACTCTGAAATGAAACGGTTGGCTAAGTATTTGGTGGCAGGTCGCATCAAAGCAGTCAGAAGACTGATCACTTGGGATGCAAACGATAAATCTACGTTTTGAGAACATCGACGTTTTGCCGCAAAACATCGATGTTAACAGCGATGGTTTGAACATCGATATATCGCCTATGTATCGGTGATAGAAGTCGAAAACTATCAACACCGTTAAATTCTGGTTCTGAGCCTTCTTACTGTATATGAAAAGGATGTTCTACAGTATTGTATGTTACGTTTAGAAAACAAATGAAGAAACAAATATTTGGGTTTTATTCCCGAAAAAGTGATAATTTGCGAATGTGTGGTTACGTTACAAAAAAAATATATATAAAAAATAAAAAAAAAATAAAAAAAATTAACATATTTACAGAATATACGACAACTGCGAATGGGCAAAGCTGAAAATGTGTACCCAGCTGGCACAAATACACAAATTGCACGACCCGAATACTACGATCTTCATAATCGTACTGACAGTTAGCGGTCATCCGCTGAGGTGGACAAGGACCTCGGGACTGCAGGCAGTTTGTGTCGCGAGAGCTAAAAAAAAAAGTTCAAATGTTTGTAATTCTATCGGACCAAACTGCGTGGTCATCAGTCCGTAGCTTACAAACTACTTAAACCTAGGTAAACTAACCTAAGGACAACACACACACCCATGCCCCAGGGAGGACTCGAACCTCCACGGCGAGCAACTGCGCGCTCCGCTGCGAGGTGCTTTAGACCGCTCGGTTACTCCACCGCGGTCGAGAGAGCGTTTCCGGTGAGCGAGGACTGGGCGGCGTGGCATTACCGCGAAAACAGGGACGGCTTAGGGAGGGTACGGGCTGCAGGTACGTCATGACGTAGTAAACAGGTCAGACTGGGTGCAAATGTCGCAGATTTGGGGTTGGGCGCAAATGTCACTGGGTGCTTTTGTCACATATCCCTATATTACCTATCATAGTGGATGAAGTAAATTCCCTTCTGGATTCGTAAAGTAACATATCAGCTGTGTTAGATAGTTTTCTGACCAGAACAAACATTTAGCTATATTCCCGGTAAACAGCGTAACAATTAAGATAGCTGTTGTTGTTATGGTCTTCAGTCCGGAGACTGGTTTGATGCAGCTCTCCACCCTACTCTATCCTGAGTGAGCCTCTTCATCTAGTCATAAGAACGGCAACCCACATCCATTTGAATCTGCTTACTATATGCGTCTCTTAGTCTCCCTCTGCGATTTTTACCCCACACACTTCCATCCAACGCTAAATTCACAATTCCTTGATGTCTAAGAATGTTCCCTAACAATCGATCCCTTCTTTTAGTCAAGGTATGCCAGAAATTCCTTTTCTCACCAATTCTGTTCAGTACCTCCTCATTAGTTACGCGGTCTACCCACGTAGCCTTCATCTTTCTTCTGTAGCACCACATTTCAAAAGCCTCTATTCTCTTCCTGTCCCCACTGCTTATTGTACATGTTTCACTCCCGTACAAGGCAACACTCCACACAAATGCCCTAAAAAAAGACTACATTACACTTAAATTAATATTGGACGTCAGCAAATTTCTCTTTTTCAAAAATGCTTTTCTTCCCATTGCCATTCTGCATTTTATATCCTCTGCAGTGGGACCGTCGTAGGTTATTTTACTGCTCTTGTTATCGTTCATTTTATACGCTTTCTTCAACACACTGTCCATTACATTCAGTGGCGGCGCTAGACAAAAACTGGGCGTCGGTGAACTCGGTATGCGAGGCCCCTTTCATTTTTTTTCAGTAAGGAAGTAAATATTAAATAAAATTAGTTGAATTATAAACCAATAGCCATTATACTAAAATTTTATTAGTATAATATATTAGTATAATATACAAGTATTATTACAATGACCCAAATTAAAATAGAGAGCTTTTCGCCTCATTGAATTTTTTTACGATCACGAAATAATTAATACTAGTCGCTATTTCATGTTCAATTGATAGTAATGACAGCGCAGTTAGTCTTTATTTCTTGGCTCATTGCGCTTCTCAAGTTAGTCTTAATCAGTTTCAACTTTGAGAAGCTTCTCTCGGCCGAAGCTGTGCTGACTAAAATTGGGATCAGGATTCTTATTGTTATATAAACATTTGGATATATTTCTTCCAATTTTTTTAAAAAAGTGTACTAAAGAAGTTGTTTTGCATCTTTTATTCAGTATAGTGGATTGGATTTTAAAAGCTGAAGTTTCTCGTGATGTTCTAAAGTTTGTATGTCACCATAAATCATTACAGTGCTTGAGAAGGCCTTCCTTGGATAGAGATTTTAAATAAATGATTTCATAAATAAAACCAAGTCACTCAAAATATTCTTCTAGCGCTTTGAATCGAAATTCACTGTCGACTATTACAACAGCATCAATCATTTTGTTCAAAAAAATTAACTCAGTACTGTATTTCATTAGATTGGTTCATCAATTAGTTCGTAATGGAACATTCGTCTTGGCCCACTTTCGGTTACGGTAGTAACACTAAAAGTGGGCCTTTACGATCCTCTTTTGACAGCTCGAAATTGAAATGAAAATAACGGGTTAACCATACATCTGACACGAAAATTGAATAACCGAATTTGTAGAGGATAAAATTCTCTCCACTTTTGCTCTCTTGTGTTTTTTTCATATCTTGCATCGTTGAAGAGATATTTCCAAAAATAACGGCGATTTGACGATGTCTGTCTGTCTGTAACGTTTAGGTCGATCCGTTCAACCGATAGGCACCAAATGTTTCAGACATAATTGTTGGCCATCAGAGAGCAGAACCTCGCTTTTTCAAATATTTCGGGCAAAAAATACGTTAGTAACACCAAGAAAAGCCGTTTGTGATGTAACTTTAATTGCAAATAAACGGTTCATCTGACACGAAAATTGAATAACCGAATTTGTAGAGGAGAAAATTCTCTACAACTTAGCTCTCTTATGTTTTCTTCATATTTCGCATGGTTTGAGAGATATTTGCAAAAATAACGGGAGATTTGACACTCTCCAAATTTTCGCATGCATTCGGAAATAAACACGAAGAACTGAATAGCTGCCGGGCGGGAATGGCCGAGCGCACTAAGGCGTCATACCACGTTGCGCGAGGTCACTCCCGTTGGGGGTCGAATCCCCCCCTTGGGTACTGACGTTGTGTTCGTCCTTAGGTTAAGTTCGCGTAAGTTAGGTGTAGGTTCAAAAAATGTTCAAATGTTTGTATAGCTTATGGGACTTAACTACGGGTCATCAGTCCCTAAACTTACAAACTACTTATGAACTACTTAATACCAAGGACGGCACAAATATCCATGCCCGAGGGGGGATTCGAACCCCCGACCTTAGAGGCCTTGCAGACCGTGACTGGAGCGCCTCAGTCCGCTCGTTGGATGTACGTCGTCACTACATAACCAGCAGTTGGAAAGCGCCGATAAACGTCAAATGAAAAAAAAAAAAAATAATAATAATAAAAAAAATTAAAAGATCTAAAACTTTAACAATGTTTTGCGAGGTCCCCACAGGCGCGTGGCCGCCGACGCCTAGCGCCGCCACTGATTCCATTCATATATCTGAAAATGGCCAAAACGTGATATTGTTCCGGGGGACCATTTATAAGCCGAGCGTAAAATGCTGTCGACGGGCTGCACACTGCTGCTGGGTCGACTTGTAAATGTTGGCAGCCCTGGTCGGCAGCACAGTGGCGAGCAGACCCGCAGCCATCGACCGGTGAGATACATAGCCGCCAGGCCACGCCTCCGCTGCTAGCGGCCCGTACCGCGATATACGCGCCGCTAAACAAGTGGCGCGTGATTTAGCGATTCCATGATTTGTGGCGTCCGCCGCGCCGGCGGCCATTTTTTACCGGGCCGGCACTGGCACAATGGGCGGTTAGCGCCCTCACGCGCCATTACCCCTGGCTGGCTGGGCTCCGCTCTGCTCTGCTCTGTCGCGGCCGGGCCGCCATTCTAATTGACTTTGACTCGCCGATATGAAATTCCGGTCTATTACGCGGCCGCTGCAGCCGCCGGCTTAATTACTCGGCCAGGCTGCCTTCCCTCGACGCCGCCTCCTCCGCCCCGCCTGGCCCGGTCTCGTCTTCTGCCGCCCTGGCGGAAAGTTGCGCCGTAATTCTTGAAGCCTCTGCCGCCGATTTCAATTAGACGGCGCGGCGGCAGTAATTATACGGGGAGCGCCGGGATAGTTGGATTCGGCCAGATTTCCGCTCGAGGGGCCGACTCCTCCCAAGTTTAAGGCGGCCCCTCGCACTCCGCTGTCGATTGCGCCCCTCATTGGACGATTACTCCTTCGGCCTTTCGCTCTAAAATCGTGCCGTAATGACAAGTCTGCGCAGCTGCGAAACACCTCCAAACCGACACTCAGAAATATCACCATACTAGCTAGCTGTCTGGCTCCAGATTCCGTTATATGCAGGGTGACGAACTCAACCGTTTCACTCCAGATATCTCTGAAACTACAACAGATATTGAAAAACGACTTTTACGGTCATGAACGTACGGCAGGGGCTTATGAAAGTAGGTACTATGAGACACTCTAAAATGTGAAGAAGATTATTTTCAACACAAACTTATTATTTTTTTTAATGGATACCCCATATTATTTCTTAAGCAATCGATAGAATCAAAAATCACAAAAAGAATGGTGTTGGTTGCATCGCGATGCGTTAGTTACACCCGTAGAAACTGCAAAGCAAAATTGACATTTGAAACACATGAGGCGCGGTTCTAGCGCATGTCGGAGGCTCAAACGAGTCACTGTTGAGCCTCGGACACGCGCTAGCAGCGCGCCTCATGTGTTTCAAACGTCAACTTCGCTTCGCAGTTTCTGCGGATGTAATTGACGCATCGCGATGCAACCAACGCCATTCTTTTTGTGATTTTTCATTCTATCGATTGCTTAAGAAATAATATGGGGTATCCATTAAAAAACATAAGATTGTCTTGAAAATAATATTTCTTCACATTTAAGAGTGTCTCGTAGTACCTACTTTCATAAGCCCCTGCCGTAAGTTCATGACTGGAAAGTGGTTGTTCAATATCTCTTGTAGTTTCAAAGATATCTGGGGTGAAATAGTTGAGTGGGACATCCTGTGTATACTTGCATCTTGCCTTTTGTAATTAGCCGAACTATTTACGGATGATTACAGACATTATCTTTGGATGACTAATATACAGGGTGTCGCAGACCACCCGTCCACACTTTCTGAAACCGACGGAATCGTATGAAATGTAAAATGAAATACGTCCTAGTAGTAAGTGTATAAAGCCGTATCGATTGGTGCCATCTGGAACTTCCGATTCCCAGCGGAAGCGGACTATTCAGGCCGGAAGTCGATTGTTAAAAAAAAAAAAAAATAGAATGGCATACTTTTTGATACTGATAAGAAAAAGTATGCCATTCCATTAAAAAACATAATTCCGGCCTTAATAGCGCACTTCCAGTGATAACACAGGTCTGCAAAAAAATATTTTTGAAAGTTGTTCGAAATTTGATAATTGACTTATGTAGATTTCAGCGCTGATTTCAAAAATGAAATCCATTTCTTTCTATCACGTCAGGTTTTTTCACCAAAAAGGAAGTATGTTTGGGTATAATAACAAAATATAAGCAATTTTCACATTCTTTCCAGCGTAATTAAATTTTCTTTTCTTTATAAATCATGTTCTAATTTGCATTTCCAGTACACTTCCATTTCTCTTCCTGCTAATAAGTCTTTATAATAACGTTTTCGCTTTCTGTCATGCTTCTTTTATTACTTTTCCGGCTGTGGACTCGTTGAGGATCATCTCTTTTTATCGTACAGCAGTAGTCCGCTATCATGCTGACGTTCCATCTTCTTTGATAACTTCTTTCCATTTCTTTGATGACTTGGTGGAATTTTTCGCCCTGCTCTTCACTTACATAATCAAGATTTGCAGGGAAGTAGATGTTAAGTGGAGAAAATGAACTTTAAAGCTCATGTTGCAGCCCAGCTTCTTAAAGTTGTCGAGCATGTTAGCGACGATGGTCTTGTAGTTTGGATCTCTTTTGTTTCCTAGCAGACCGGTAACAATTTTGTTTCGATTTTGTCCACAAAGATGGGATCTGTCATTAGTTTTGTAATGTCTGGTCGGACAAAGATTCATTCCTTCAGCTTCGCGTCGAATAAACCGGGAAACTGTACACAAAGATATATGAAACACTCCCCTTTCTTTTGGGAATGCCGGCAGCGGTGGCCGAGGTGACTGAGTCGCTCCAGTCACGGTCAGCACGGCCACTACGATCGGGGGTTCGAATCCCCCCTCGGGCATGGATATTTGTGCCGTCCTAGTTCGTAAGTAGTTCATAAGTAGTTTGTAAGTTTAGGGACTGATGACCCCGTAATTAAGTCCCATAAGCTTTACAAACATTTGAACTTTTGGGAATGCCTTAACAAATTGTTTCATCAGCCCCAACTTAATGTCAAGTGGTGGAAGTAACATCTCTTTGGGTTCCCCAAGGCTTTTCCTCTGGATCTTTTTAACCCCTACCTGTAAGGTTTTCTCAAGGACCAAGCTTTTTTTATGTAGTGTTGCTGTCTCTATTGTGCCGTTCACAGAGAAAGCAAGGAACTTTGTATAGCCACTTTGCTGATCACGCAGTATTGAAATCACTTTAAAATCACCACGTAGTGTCCATTTGTGGTCTGAATAGCAGAGTTTCCTTATAACCAGTTCAAGGTTTTCGTAACATTCTTTTAAGCGAACCGAGTATCCAACTGGTATTGAAGCATACTTCTTGCCACTGTGTAGAAGTACTGGTTTAAAGCTATTTTCTGAAGAGTCAATAAAAAGTCTCCACTCATCAGGAGCAAATGCTATTTTGAAACGTGCCATAAGTCCAGGAACATCACTGCAGAACACGAGGTCATATTCTTGAGAGAAGAAAGATACAAACTCTTTATTTGACATACATCTAGTATAAAACCTGGCCGGCCGCGGTGGCCGAGGGGACTGAGGCTCTCCAGTCACGGTCTGCACGGCCACTACGGTCGGGGGTTCGAATCCCCCCTCGGGCATGGATATTTGTGCCGTCCTAGTTCGTGAGTAGTTCATAAGTAGTTTGTAAGTTTAGGGACTGATGACTCCGTAGTTAAGTCCCATAAGCTTAATAAACATTTGAACATTTTTATAAAAACGGCTAAATAACAGTTTGTGCAGATCCTAAAAACCAAAATTAAAACTCACTACAGCGCTGAAATATGTTTAAAAACAACGAAAAAAGCTAAAACTAGACAAGCACTTTGAGAAATACCTGTACGTGATGGAATTTTTCCACTATTTTCCCCGAAATCTGCGTTGTAAACACTATAAAAATCACTTAATAATTTGAAACAATTTTTATGTTACAGACCTCTGTTATCGAAAGTTGAAAATGCCACCATTCGATCTGGCATAGTCTACTTGCTACTAAAACGTATTGCATTTTACACTTCATAAGAAACCCATGTGTTTGTGAGAGGTCGACGGGTTTTTATAAGGGACTTAACTGCGGGGTCATCAGTCCCTAAACTTAAAAACTACTTATGAACCAAGTTATACTAAAGACGGCAGAAACATCCATCATGCCCCAGGGGGTATTCGAACTCCCGACGGGGAGCGGCCTCGCGCATCGCAGCATAGCGCCTCAATGCGCTTGGCCACTAAGCCGCGGAGGACAGGTGGTCTGAAACATCCTATATACAGTAAGATATCCTTCGAATTGCTAAATGTGGGAGGTCAAATGTTTGTAAATCTAAACGACTTAACTACTCTGGTCATTAGTCCCTAGGCTTACAAACTACTTAAACTACCTTAAGGCCAGCAAATACACCCATGACTGAAGGAGGACTCGAACCTCCGGCGGCGAGCAGCGACGCGCACCGCAGCTAGGCGACTTGGAACGCTCGGCCATTTCTCCGTGATATGGATGTTAGTCTACAGTCGATTCCCTAATCACTCTGTCCATCATCTTCATTTGCGTCCTAGTATTGAAAGATATCGGTTGACGGAGTACTCTCGTGCGTAACTTGCCGCAGATCTTGGTGCTGACTTCCTGCAGCAGCCATCAACTTGTTGTCCCGATGAGTACGTGTTTGCGATCACCCGCAAGTTTATAGAAATGTGGCGGTTTGCGTGTATAACGGCAGGCGTGACCAGTTTAAGTATGTTCTCAGTAGTGCTGCCCCAGACTGGGCTCAGTTCTTCTTTCTCTTCTATAAAAGAAAACTTCAATAGTCTCTCTCTCTCTCTCTCTCTCTCTCTCTCTCTCTCTCTCTCAGTACACACACACACACACTCTCTCTCATTAAGGGCTGATCGAACAATGGAATCTTGAAGTACTTAATTAAATACGTGTTTTCATTTTCTATCTTGTCCTGCAGCAACACGTTCTCAGTGTCAGGTTGTGTTTATTATCAAATGTAACAATGTGGCAATTTCAGACTATAGTGACTATTTCTTTTAACTGAACTGTCTGACTTCTGTACTGTAGTCTTCCCCTGTTTCTATCTTTTTATACATTAAACAACAAACTCCTGCTAAGAGAGATGAGGTCCGGTGTTGGCATCACAGAGTAGAAGACTGTCAGGGAAGCCTGTCTGTTAATTGGGACGCAGAGGTAAGTCAGGGGTATTAATTCTGACAACTTAGTGCTTTAACTGACGAGCAATGGGAGTCGCAGCAACTACACATGTACACCGGGCTCCACTCCTTGTCCAGATCCTTTGCTCCCTCTTTGAAGACTGCCTGACTCTCCTCCCCACCCTCCTACTCCACCATCCACCCTCCTTTCCCTGTCTTTACCTGTCCAGGCTCTCTGCCAATCTGCTTCTGTACCCTCTCTCTGTTTATCTTTTCCCTCCAATATACATGACAAATTTACTCACATCTGACAAAACGAAGAAAAAAAAATGACAATGAACTGTTGAGTATCAGTGTCCAACTGACACAATATTTTGGTAAACGACCACGTTGCCGTTATCAGGTTGGCTGATGAACAGACGACTAAAGTCCTTTTTAACGATGAACGAAATTGAACAAGATAGATAATAGTCTACTGAAGCGCTCCTAGCGTAGTAGCTCTGAACTATAAACTCGTAGAAGATCTTGTGGCAGCGTGTTTAGACGATAAAGGTAATGAGACAGTAAACCATGCATTAAACGCTGCTCGCGAATGTTTTGCGAGTCTATAGTTTGTTGCCTAGTTTGTTGTTTTTCGGAACTGTAGACCAGTGGCACATCTTCTGGATACGAAAGGCCATTTCACAGTATCCGTTACGTCAACGTCACGTCACAGCACCGTCACATCTAGTTGTAATCGCACTGTCGGTCACGTCAGTATGCCCGAGGGGCGATTCGAAACCCGGACCGCAGCGGCCGTCCGGACCGTGACTGTCACGGCGCAGACCGGCGTGTTTATTCTAATACCAGATGTTGAAAGTGAGGTTATGACTGGCGATATGTTATGAAGAAGGCCATAGTTTCATACTGGAATTGAGGAAACAATAACGCTAAATGTTATTGACGGCCAAAAATTTTTTACAATGTACGTTTTTGGTCCACTTAATGTGGTTATGTGCTGGGAAGTGAAACATTTCAAAACAACGACATCTACTATCAAGCGAAAAAAATAAACATATGAACACATCAAACACTTTTTATAAGATCATAAATAGAGCTTGTTTACTTTATCCATTACGATTTGTCCGCTGACATTGTTAATAGCGTCGTGCACAACTGAATTTTTGTCCTTCATTTGGACTTAAATTTTCATTTGAAATGATATTTAATGAAATTTGCGTCATCAAATTACAATGTTATTCAAATAAACATTTGGCTTCAGTCTTTTCTGTTACAATACTACAAAACATGAAACATTTGAAATTTACCACTAAACCATAGTGTAGTAATAAAATAAACATTAATAAGACATATTTGCGTGCAAACCGTGTAATCGTCGACTACAACATGAAAATAGTGTGACGAAATTAGGTTAACTTCCGATGTTAACAGACGACCGTTCCCTCAAAACATTCTTCTCGAGAAAGCATAACTTGACGCTAACGTGACGTGACGGTCCGGTGACGGACAATGTGAATTCCGCCATTAGAAATACATTGTGGAACGCACTGTGATCATAAATTTTTGACAAAACGCAAAAATACGCAAATAGGAAGGAAAATGGCGGAATGACTGGAGCGGTGACCGCAGACAGCTGCTAGCTCGCGCATGCGCAGTGAACCCACTAGTACCGGATTTAGCACTGGCTACGAGTATCGCACTTGTACCGAATTTAGCACTGACTACGAGTTTCGCGCGCCGGTACTAGCACGCTCGTACTAGTGAAGCCGTTCAAACGACAGACGGCCGCCAGTAACGCTACTTATTATCAATCTATTACAAGTTCGTTCATCGTTGGGCTTAAGGGGGCCCTCGGCGCTCTGTCGTCGGTCCGCGCCCAGTAGCCCTTCCCTCGCTTCGCCCACTCATTGCGTCCTGCCTCCTCGACCGAACCTTCCACGTCCGCGCCGAGTGCGGCATGTCGACAGCGAGGCCAATACGTGCGGGAGTACCACGGGGGTCGGTCCTTGGCCCCCTGCTGTACTCCCTTTACAACTCGGACGTACCAAAAACACCGAGGGTATCGTTGGCACTACATGCCGCGCGCTCGATAAATATCCGCACCATGAGACGCCGCCTGCAAACGGCGGGCGACACTCTTTGTGCGTGGGCCACGAAATGGCGCCTGAAGTTTAACGCGTCAAAGAGTCAGACCGTCGTGATAACAAGACGCAGAGTACCGAGGGAACATCAGTCGCTGGAGATCGTGGGAGGCCCCATCCCATGGTCAAAAACGGCAAAATACCTAGGGGTCACCCTTGATAGGCACCTGACATGAGGACCACACATAAGAGAAGTAAATGGGAAGGGGCTCGGCAGGTTAAGACCACTGTACCCCTTAATAAACCCCGCGTCAACATTGCCCTCACAATGCGGCGTCACGCTATACCTAGCACTGATCCGACTAGTGCTAGAATACGCGGCCGTCGTGTGGGGAACTCCACTGAATGTCTGGGATAGCCATGTTTAAGGACGGGATAAGACAGATCGCTCGGCAGTTCTGCGAAAGGTCGCAGCAGTCAGAAAATAGGTTTGTATCTAGTCTGGGAAACCAACCATAGGAGAGCCATAACAAGGTGGCCAGACCTGTTACGATAGGCAAAATAGTAAGGAACAGTAGCAACAAGCTACAAAGAAGAGGAAAAAAATGAAACGCCGCAAAAGCAGTAATTAGGTTTAATAAACAGTAAGAGGCTCAGGTTACGATGAGGGCATACTAAAAATAAGAGACGTTAAAATAAATAATAAAATTGGGATAAGCAGGAACATACCGCAATGTTTTAACCTGCACAATAGTAGACCCTAAGGACGGTCAAATGCGGTAATAAGAGACGTTAAAATAAATAATAAAATTGGGATAAGCAGGAACATACCGCAATGTTTTAACCTGCACAATAGTAGACCCTAAGGACGGTCAAATGAGGTAAAAGAGCGAGAGCTGGCCAGTGTCCAGCCAGAGGCGGCGCCCAGCAGAGCGTGCTGGCGGCATTTCTGCCGTTCCTCCACCCACCACCGAAGTCAGTTCTATGTGAGATATCTCCTGCTCTTCTTCACAAATCTAATAGCGGGATCCCATGCCTTGCTAAATATGTACCCGCTACCATGATTTATTAGCGGTTCCCTTCCACAAATCTCAACTGATTCCTCGATGACACAGTTCCAGAACATTGGTTCTGTCATAATCCATTCCGTGCATTTCCATGAGGTAATGTTCCGCGGCTGCCGACTTGCTAGGTTGTATCACTGGTGTTCCCGACAAAGATCTCCGATACGCTCTGTCTGAGCTATGTATTATGTTGCACCACCTGGGCAGGGGTTTGTTAGACACCGGACTTCCGCAGCCCTAAGTCGTCTTTCACACTTCCAAGCAGTGCTTGTGTCTTAGCTGGTAGGTGGAACAATGTCTTCACTCCGTGCTTCCTGACAATTCGTCTTATTTTCCCAGATAACACGCAACAGTCGGGAATAAATGCAATTGCTGCGTCCTATCAGAATTTGGCATTCCTTATAGCCATTTCCCTGGAAAACCGCTTTCAGATGTTCAATTTAGTCGTCGATACTTTCGTCGTCAGAGAGAGTGCGAGCCGTATGTGTTAATGTTTGATACACTCCATTCTTCTGAGCTGGGTCGGGGCAGTTGTCCGCTTGTACGTAAAGATCGGTATGCGTCTTCTTTCGCTACAGGCTGTGACCCAAAGTGCAGACAGCTCTTCCCTCAACCAGGATATCCAGAAATGGAAGCGCTCTATCCAACTAGCATTCACAGTAAAGTTGATGTTCAGGTGTGTGGAACTGGTGCGTAAGGAAGTCATTCAGCTTGTCTCTTCCATGTGGTGAAAAGACGAAAATTGTGTGCAGGAACAGGAAGATTTACACTGGCCTGATTCCAGGGCTTCTTCCTCGAAATGTTCCATATACGTATAGGCGACAACTGGTAAAAGTGGACACCCCATGGCTACTCCTTCCGACTCATAGTAGCCACCACCGAAGAGAAAGTATGTCAACGTCAAGGGATGCTTGAAATGGTTGGTTTGTTTCTGAGGATCCGTGTAAGCGCACTCTGGTAAAAAGAGGCACAACATTGAAGCTAACAACGATGTCAGTATCTTTAAGCTTGAATTTCTTAAGACGCTCCACAAAATCCACAGTGACGAATGTGGTATGACCATTTCCCGACGTAAGGGCTAAGCAAATACTTAAGATAGTTCGTATGTCGGAGCACCACTGTTGTTGACAAAGGGGCGTAAAGGTACTCCATCCTTGTAAACGTTCGGTAGTCTTGGTTGAACTGACGCTCTCTGCCTTAGCTTCTTAATTACATTATCTGGCAAGCCGGATTCTTTTAGAAGCGCCGTGGGCTTTCTCTCAACCCTCTTGCCAGAGATGGTGTCGATCACATTCGTAATGTATGGAGAAGAAGATTTACAGAAACAAGAGTGATGGGTGGAGGAGGAGGAGGAAGAACCGAGGCGAAAGTAGGTAGAGAAGAAGAAAGAGTTGGACAGAGAGAAGAAGGAATTGGAGATGCACCAACAGAAGATTATACAAATCACTTGCCGCATATGTGAAAGACAGAGCCGACATAATCGACTTAAGAGAGTCAGGAACTGTACTAATATTTAATATCTAAAACACTTTATTATGAATTGTTATTGCCTATCAACAGTTGCGGTTTTTTATATAATACTGTATTTTTTTTATTCAGTCTATTCTATTGCATTGAACAACGAAGACAGACAAAAAGAGAATAAATTATTCCATTGTTATAAATCGTAGAAACTATCGGCGCTTAAAAACACCACGGCAAGCGGCTAGTAAGTTGTTGGCCTTTGCTTTCGTTTATAGCCTGCGGTGCGCCTGTTAGGGAGAACCGCAGCGGGATTACGGAAGATCCGCACGTTGCCCGGTTCGGGTCTGCCCGGCCGCACGTATCCTGGCGCCGCGGCGGTGCGGTCGGGCGGCAGCGGCGGTGCGGTCGGGCGGCGGCCGCAGCTGCAGTGGCGCCTCCAGGGACCGCGCACTGCTGAACAGCTGCGGCTGATCCGCAGCGGACGCGCCGCACGCCACGGAGCAGCCTCAGTGAGTTAACAGGCGTGACACCGGACCCCGCGGCGCACGTCTGAGCAGTCTTTGTGTGTGCAGTCACCGCCGTAACACGTCGGGCCGCCTCGACAGAGTCGTTGCCGTCGTCGTTGTCGGGTCGGGGGCGGTGCCCGGCCCTTGAAGCGGTACGATTATTAATGAGGCGGGCGCGCACGCACACACGCGCGCGCTGACGGGCGGCAGTGCTGCGTCACGGCACTGAGGACGGCCTGCCGGCTGCGGCCGAAACTCCTGGCGCGGCGGGGCACTCAGCACGTCTGCGTTATACACACACACTAGCTGCTACAACCGGTGTTGGCCGGGTATACATGCATTTTTCAGGTCTTATATTGTTGTTGTTGTGGTCTTCAGTCCGCAGTCTGGTTTGATGCAGTTCTCCACGCTACCCTGTCCTGTGCAAGCCTTTTCATCTGAGAATACGTTCGGCAACCTACATCCTTTTGTATCTGCTTATTGTATTCTTCCCTCGGTGTCCCTCTACGATTTTCATCCCACACACTTCCTTCTAATGCTAAGTTGACGATCCCTTGATGTTTCAGAATGTGTCCCACCAACCTATCCCTTCTCTTAGTCAGGATATGCTAGAAACTCGTTTTCTCCACAATTCGGTTAAGCACCTCCTCATTACTCACGTGATCTATCCATCTAATCTTCATCATCACCACATTTCAAAAACTTCTATAATCTTTTTTGTCTGAACTCCTTATCGTCCATGTTTCACTGCCATACAATGCTACACTCCAGACAAATGCTTTCAGAAAGAACTTCTTAACATTTAAATTAATATTTCCCTTCTTCAGAAACGCTTCTCTCCCTTTAGCCATTCTACATTTTATATCTTCTTTACTTCGGCCATCAAAATTCATCTACTACTTTTATTGTCTACCTAATCTAACTCCTTTCAGCATCGCCTGATTTTCTGACATAACATTCGATTACCTTCGTATTACTCTTGTTATGTTCATTTTATATCTTCCTTTCAAGACACTGCCCATTCCATTCAATTGCTCATTTAGATCCTTTGCAGGCTGTGACAAAATTACTAAGTCATCGGCAAACCGCAAAATTTTTATTTCTTCTCTCTCAACTTTAATTCCATCTACTAATTTCTCCTTCCATTCCTTCACTGCTTGCTCAATGTACAGATTGAACAACATTGGAGAAAGGCTACAACCCTGTCGTACTCCCTTCTCAACCATTAAATGCCTTTCATGTCCTTCGACTATAATGATTGCTGTCTGCTTTTTGTACAAGTTGAATATAACTCTTCCCTCCCTGTATTTTACCCCTGCTACCTTAGGTATTTTAAACAGTGTATTCCAGTCAACAATGTCAAAAGCTTTCTCCAAATCTACAAAAGCTAGACACGTAGGTTTGCCTTTCCTTACCCTATTGTCTTAGATAAGTCGTAATGTGAGTATTGCCTCCTGTGTTCCTACATTTCTCCTAAATCCAAACTGATCTTCCCCGAGGTCAGATTCCACAAGTTTTTCCATTCGTCCTTAAATAATTCGTGTTAGTATTTTGCAACCGTGACTTATAAAACTGACAGTTTTGTAATTTTAACACTTGTCTGCACTCGCTTTCTTTGGAATAGGAATTACGATATTCTTCTTGAAGTCGAAGGGTATTTCCCCTGTCTCATACATCTTGCATACCAGGTTGAACATTTTTTTTTCCATGACTGTCTCTCCTAACGAAATCAGCAGTTCAGACGGAGTATCATCTACTTCAGGGACCTTGTTACGACTCAAGTCCTTCAGCGCTCTGTGAAACTCTTCTCGCAGTATCGTATCATTTCTCGTATTTCATCTTCCTCCACTTCGTCCTCCCTTTCTGGAATACTGCCTTCAAGTTTATTTCCTTTGTATATGCCCTCTATATATTCCTTCCATAGTTCAGCTTTCCCCTCTTTGCTGAGTACTGGTTTTCCGTCTGAGTTCTTGATATTCATACAGCTGCTTTTCTTGTCTCCAAATATCTCTTTTATTTTCCTGTAGGCGGTACCTATCTTTCCCCTAGTTATTCATTCTTCTGAATTTGTCCTGTAGCCACTCCTGCTTAGCCAGTCTGCACTTCCTGTCATACTCATTTTTCAGATGTCTGCACTCCCTTTTCCCTGCTTCACTTGCTGAATTTTTATATTTTCTCCTCTCATCAATTAAGTTCAGTACATCCTGTGTTATCCAAGGATTTCTATTAGTCCTTGCCCTTCTGCCTATATGATCCTCTGCTGTCTTCACTACCCTATCTCTCAGAGTTACCCATTCTTCTTCTACTGTATTACTTTCCCCGTTTCAGCCAATCCTTGTTTAATGCTCCCTGCAAACTCTCAACCATGTGTGGCTCCTTCCATCTGTCCAGGTTCCATCTCCTTTCATCATTTTGTTGGGTCTGTCAGCGAGAAAAAGTTTCGAAAAGATCTGAAATTATGTTCAAATTTTATTGCAAATCGCTAAGTGGTCTCATTGTCAAATAGTTGAGGAATAAAATCACGCTATCACGCGCCGCAACATGGGGCTGTTTTCATTGTTTATGACGTGATATCGGATGAAATCTATATTGTAGGTGGTTTTTGGAACCATAGCAAATGATCCCCGACCTTAAAGAATATTTGTAATAAATTTGGTTGAAATTGAAAACTAGTTTAGAAGCAGACGTGCAATATTAGCACATGATGAGGAACATTTTTCACGACTGTCATTGTTTATGACGTCATATCTCCTTACGTATGTGTCGTACGTGGTTCTTACCCTGACAGCAATTGTTGCCTAATAGTAAGTAACACGTGTACGAAGTTTGGTTGAAATCGATTCAGTAGTTTAGGAGGAGATACATACATGAACCCCATGAACCACAGACATTGCCGAGGTGGGGTGGCTTGCGTGCCTCAACGATGCAGATAGCCGTACCGTAGGTGCAACCACAGCGGAGGGGTATCTGTGGAGAGGCCTGACAAACGTGTGGTTCCTGAAGAGGGGCAGCAGCCTTTTCAGTAGTTACAGGGGCAACAGTCTGGATGATTGACTGAGCTGGCCTTGTAACATCAGCTAATAAGGCTTTGCCACACAGTTACTGCGAACGGTTGAAAGCAAGGGGAAACTACAGCCGTTGCATTTCCCGTGGACTTGCAGCTCTACTTTATGAAAATATGATGATGGCATCCTCTCGGGTAAAATATTCCGGAGGTAAAATAGTCCCCCATTCGGATCACCGGGCGGGGACTACTCAGGAGGATGTTGTCATCAGGAAATACAATACTGGCATTCTACGGATCGGAGTGTGGAATGTTAGATTCCTTAATCGGGTAGGAAAATTAGGAAATTTAAAAAGGGAAATGGATAGGTTGAAGTTAGATATAGTGGGGATTAGTGAAGTTCGGCGGCAGGATGAACAGGATTTCTGGTCAGGTGAGTACAGGATTATAAATACAAAATCAGTTGGGGGTATCACAGGAGTAGGACTGATAATGAATAAGAAAATAGGAATGCGGGTAAACTACTATGAGCAGCACAGTGATCGAATTATCACTGTCAAGATAGATACGAAGCCAACACCGACAACAGTAGTACAGGTTTATATGCCAACTAGCTCTGCCGATGATGAGGAGATCGAAGATATATGGGGAACTAAAGGAAATTATTCAGACAGTTAAGGGAGAGGAAAACTTAATTGTGATGGGAGACTGGAATTCGGTAGTAGGAACAGGAAGAGAAGGAAAAATATTAGGTTAATATGGACTGGGCAGAAGGAATGAAAGAGGAAATCGACTGGTAGAATTTTGCACGGAACATGATTTAATCGTAACAAACTCGTGGTTTCAGAACCACAAAAGAAGGTTGTATACGTGGAAAAGACCAGGAGACACCGGAAGGTATCAGATAGATTTTATAATGGTAAAACATAGATTCCGGAACCAAGTTATAACATTTAAGACATACCCAGGGGCAGATAGAGACTCTGACCATAACTTGTTAGTCATGAACTGTACGCTGAAACTGAAAAAACTGCAGAAAGGTAGGAAAGTAAGGAGATGGGACCTGGATAAATTGAAAGAACGTGAAGTTCTGGAGAATTTCAGAGGGAGATTTAGGCAACAATTGACAGAAACAGGGGGAAATAAAACAGTAGAAGAGGAATGGGTACCTTTGAGAGATGAAATAGTGAAGGCAGCAGAGGACAAAATAGGTAGAATGGCAAGACCTACAAAAAATCCTTGGATATCACAGGAAATACTAAATTTAATTGATGAAAGGAGAAAATATAAAAATGCAGTAAATGAAACAGGCAAAATGGAGTACAGACGACTAAGAAAGGAGATTGACAGGAAGTGCGAACTGGCTAAGCAGGTGTGGCTAGAAGCCAAATGCAAATCTGTAGAAGAATGTATAAGAAGGGGAAAAGTAGATACTGCCTACAGAAAAATAAAAGAGACATTTGGGGACAAGAAAAGCAATTCTACGAATATCAAGAACTCAGATGGGAAACCAGTTCTCAGCAAAGAAGGAAAAGCTGAAAGGTGGAAAGAGTACATAGAGCAGCTCTATAAAGGAAATGAACTTAGAGACGATGTTGTAGGCAGGGAAGAGGAAGTAGATCAAGATGAAATAGGAGATACTATACTGAGAGATGAATTTGACAGAGCCCTGAAACACCTAGGTCGGAACAAGGCCCCAGGAGTAGATGACGTACCCTCAGGGCTACTAACGTCTCTGGGAGAGCCAGCCATGATAAAACTATTTGAACTGGTGTGTAGGATGTATGAGACAGGCGAAATAACCTCAGACTTTAAGAAAAATGTAATAATCCCCATTCCAAAGAAATCAGGCGCAGATAGGTGTGAAAATTACAGAACCATCAGTTTCATAAGTCATGGTTATGAAATTTTAACACGAATTATGTACAGGAGAATGGGAAAGCTGGTAGAAGCTGACCTCGGGGAAGATCAGTTTGGATTCAGGAGGAACGTAGGAACCAGGGAGGCAATACTCACTTAACGTCTTATCTTAGAAGATAGATTAAAGAAAGGCAAACCTATATTTTTAGCTTTTGTAGATTTGGAGAAAGCATTTGACAATGTTGACTGGAACACACACTTTCAAATTTTGAAGTCAGCGGGGTTAAAATACAGGGAAAGGAGAGTTATTTACAACTTGTACAAAAGCCAGACCACAGTTATTAGACTCGATGGGCATGAAAGCGAACCATCAGTTGGGAAGGGAGTAAGGCAGGGTTGTAGCCTTTCTCCAATGTTATTCAATTTGTACATCGAGCAGGCGATGAAGGAAAGCAAGTGAAAATTTGGAATAATGATTAAAGTTCAGGGGGAAGAAATATAAACATTACATTTTGCTGATGACATTGTAATTCTGTCAGAGACAGCAAAGGACCTGGAAGAGCAGTTGAATGGAATGGACAGTGTGTTGAAGAGAGCGTATAAAATGAATATTAACAAGAGCAAAACAAAAATAATGAAATGCGGTCTTAGAAAATCAGGTGATGCTGAAGGAATTAGATTAGGTAACGAAACAATGAAGTTGGTAGATGAGTTTTGTTACTTGGGTAGTAAAATAACGTGCGATTGTCGCAGTACAGAGGATATAAAATGCAGAATGGCAATGGGAAGAAAAGCATTTTTGAAAAAGAGAAATTTGCTAACATCGAATATTAATTTAAGTGTAAGGAAGTCTATCCTGAAGGCATTTGTGTGGAGTGTTGCCTTGTACGGGAGTGAAACATGGACGATAAGCAGTGCGGACAGGAAGAGAATAGAGGCTTTTCAATTTTGTGTTACAGAAGAATGCTGAAGATTAGGTGGGTAGATCGCATAACTAATGAAGAGGTACTGAACAGAATTGGTGAGAAAAGGAATTTTTGGCATACCCTGACTAAAAGAAGGGATCGATTGGTAGGACACATTCTTAGACATCGAGGAATCGTAAATTTAGCATTGGAGGGAAGTGTGTGGGGTAAAAATCGCAGAGGGAGACCAAGAGACGCGTATAGTAAGCTGATTCAAGTGGATGTGGGTTGCCGTTCTTATGAGGAGATGAAAAGGCTTGCTCAGGATAGAGTAGGGTGGAGAGCTGCATCAAAGCAGTCTCCGGACTGAAGACTGTAACAACAACATAACAACATGCATACACACACACTTACAGCCTATTTTATAAGATGTATAGATCGTAACTCCTAGTCGTGGTTCATTTCCTTAATTGCTCATGGCCCTCCAGTGCCACGGAGATAAACATGGATTCCCTCAACACGCTGTGTCCTACTCAGAGTGTTATTCAAACGCACACCGAATCATAACAGGAAATACAAAGAAACACTGAGACACACTCACGGTCCTAGAAAATGAGGACAGCTAAATGAACTAACAGACCACACACCCATGACACAATACACTATATAGATAAGAAAGTGTAGGAGATGTGAGGCAGATGATCGCGTTAGTTCAGGACACGCCGTCACACTGAGAGCATCACGGAAAACAGAACATGTAGACACCTTAATGTAGTTGATAGTTTGGTTTATTGCACATTTTGAACTTTGGTGCAATTGGACGTTCTTCCCTTGGTGTTACCAGTGGTGAGTTAGATATGATCGTGCCTGTTAAAATATACACCTGAAAGTCGGAATCGAACGCACACATTGCAGATATTAAATTACAAGTGATCCACGAGACAACTACGGCAATGCGCGTAGCATATCTACACAAGGTCGCGGATTAGAAACCCCGTCTGATTACGGAATATTTCAGTCTGCGTTTTTACCCAGCATTCACCTGTGAACGATGTGAGGAGTCGCCGATGCCTACACGTGGTTCTGATTTCACGTTAACTGTAGGCCCCCTTTACCCGAGTGGATAACTAGGATAGATTAGGGACACGCAAGTCACGTTAAGTGGTGTCCAGTTCAAAGACTTGCACCACGACGCTGAGCCACACCAACTATTACTATCACAACAACAACGATAGGTGCCGCTGTTACAAATCAAACACGTATGCATCATTCCTCTTAATATTTGAGATATAACGTCCAGCGATTCAGCGATTTGTTAACAGATATAGCATTCGTGTTTTAGATCAAACAATTGTAACTGATGTCTTTGCTTCACCTATCCTGGCTACATTAATTCGAAAAATTTCCATATTTGGACATCCGAAAATCCACGTCATAAGATTAACGCTATTGCACGCAGAGAAAATCGGTGTGTATGTTGCCTTAACTTGAGCACCAATTATAGGGCCGATATTTTTCGAAACCACCGTTACCTCCGAAACCTATTGTTCCCAGATAATTTATCTATTTATTGCGCTGCTGAATGAAAATGACATCAGTCATTCATTTTTCCAGCAAGACAACGCTGCTGCTCATACAGCACGCCAAACCCTACGACTTTTAGATGAAATCTTTGGAGACAGAATAATTACAAAAGGTCTCTGGCCCCCTCGCTCGCCGTATTTGTCTCCTCCCGACTATTTCCTCTGGGGTTCGGCTAAAACATTTGATTATCAAAATAACGCAAAGACAACACATGAACTTAGGACAGCGATAACTCAATATCTGCATTCGATCACACGTGAATCACTGGTAAAGGTATTCGAAAATATATGTAAACCTGTTGAACTATGACTTCAAGAAAGAGGAAATCGTTACTAGCATCTACAGTGATAATGGTGAGTACAGTGTATTTTATTGTAATTGATATAACTAATTAATTTCATTGTTGTAATTGTAATAATGTTGAATCCCATCTGGCAACATAACTGCAGCCAGCAGCAGCGAAACCCGGCCGCTAGCTTATACAACGATATGACAGTGCTGCCACCCTTACGCGACCCGCAAGGCGACACGCGCGGAACTCGCCGCTGTGGAGAGGCTTTGCGGATTCACTCAACTAGAATGTCATGCATCAGAATATGTGGAGGTGCGCGTCTCTTTGCGCTCAAGTTGACGAGTTATATTTGGTGCGATCGAGCTCACACTTGCAATTTACAGAAGGTCCGTGATATGTTAGACAGTTACAGTGGGTTTCCGTGGAGATTTGTTTATCTTCATTGGAGGGAAATGGTATTAGGGCGGACTATGCTCTAGACTGAACTCTGAAAGGCATAATTAATCACTAATTATGATGGTGATGATATGGTGAGAGAGCTGAACTTTAAAATAGAACGCCGGTTTTGCGCATTGCTTTGATTAACCATTTCAACTACACAATGCACTGCACCATAACATTACTCTGCCAGGTGTTGTGTCTACGAGGGGCGTTACAGAAGTCCTTGCAAAGTACGTGAGATAACACCGCCGCCACGTATCGAGGTCATGTTCAGTTAGTAGCATCTTTGGAAAGAACGCACACCAAGTTTCAGCCATATTGGCCTATTTCTTTGTGTTTGGCACTAGTGTGAATCGACGCTTAGAGGCCGGCCGCGGTGGCCGAGGGGACTGAGGCGCTTCAGTCACGGTCTGCAGGCCACTACGCTCGGGGGTTCGAATTCCCCCTCGGGCATGGATATTTGTGCCGTCCTTAGTTGTAGCTAGTTCATAAGTAGTTTGTAAGTTTAGGGACTGATGACCCCGTAGTTAAGTCCCATAAGCTATACAAACATTTTGACGATTCGAGTGACTGTCAAAGAATGGACGAAAAATAATTTCGTGTGGTGATCATACATTACTTTATGACAAGCAAAACGCCTCAAGAGACTAAAGAGAAGCTTGATAAACATCATGGTGACTCTGCACCTTCGATTAGAGAACTTACAAGTGGTTTCAAAACTTTTCAGTGTGGGCATATGGACACAAGTGACATTGAACGTCCTGTGGAGGTTACGACTCCATAAATCATTTATAAAATCCATGATATGGTGACGGATGACAGAAGAGTTAAGGTGCATGAGATTGCGGTGCTGTGGGCATCTCAAATAACCGGGTACATAATATTTTGCATAAACATTTGGACATGATAAAGCTATGCGCAAGATGGGTGCCGCGATTGCTCACGCTTAACCAAAAACGGGATCGTATGAAGTGTTGCGTGGAAGGTTTGCAGCTGTTCACAAAGAATCCGCAGGATTTTAAGTGTCGTTTCGTCACTGTGGGTGAAACATGGATACATTACTATTCTAAAGAGGCCAAAAAACAATCTAACTAATGGGTTACCAAGGGAGAATCTGCACCAAAAAAGGTGAAGACCGGTCCTTCGGCTGGAAAGATTATGGCGACTGTGTTTTGGGATTCGAAAGGGATACTTCTCATCGACTATGTGCAACAGGGTAAAACTATTACATTTGCATATTATTCACCGTCTTTGGACCGTTGGGAAACTGAGCTTCCAGAAAAACGCCGGCGATTGGTCCACCAAAAGTCCTTTTCCATCACGACAGTGTACCAAAAAACACCTCAGCAGTTATGTTCGCAAAATTATTTGAAATAGGATTCCAACTCGTTTCACTTCCCCCCCTATTCTCCAGGGTTGGCTTCCTCGGTCTACTGTTTGTTCCATAATGTGGAGAAATCGATGCCGGGACGAAGTTTTCATTCAAACGACGTGACTGCAGAAACTACTAATAACTGTTTTGCAGGCTTGGACAATTCCTATTATTTGGAAGGAATGAACAAATTAGGACAGCGTTGGACGAAGTGTGTAAGTCTAAAAGTAGACTATTTCGAAAAATACAAATGGTTTTCCCCAAACACGTTAGTAGTTTTTATTTTTGCACGGACTTTCCAAACATCCCTCCTATGCTTTAGACAGCCTCTATAGGAAGAGGTGGCCATACGTGTGACCACTCCCGATTGGCTGAGACCCCAGGACGCCATGTTTTTACCAGATTTACATGTGTGTCAATAACTACAGTGTGGGTATCTGTACTGTGGTGTGTCTTAAAAGCTTTTGACAGCAATTTCACCGTACAGTTTGCGAGGGTGAAGGTCGGGGTGAGAGTTTAAAATTAGAGAAAGTTTAATTTTTGAAACTCACAACCACCAGCTGCGAACCAATTTCCTAAACATGCAAAAACACTGGAACTGTGATTGCGACTGACTCGTTTTCTAGGGGATGATATCACACATTCGCAGCTTTCCTTCCCTGCATATGATTAACAAAACAAATTCATAATAAAATCAAGTTCATGAGAGAAAAGGGTGTACTAACTACTATTTTTGAAAACACGTGAAAGTTCACTTTATGCTGTTTATTTCACAATATTTGATCCCTGTGGCTGTCGCGTCTGTACGTCGGTAAATTTACCAAATGAAGTTATAGTTCGTGAGCCCCCAGACAAAATGAATATTTGTCACGAATTGTTTTCACACCACGTGGCTGTCTCAAACACCGTTTATGTTCATGCCTATGCGACGACACGTGTTACATTAACAAATCACAGTCACTTTAATTCAATGCGATGCACATCTTGTTCCACCGGCTAAATATTCACAAACACACAGTAGCACTCGATTTAACTTGGTGCAGTCTACGACGAGCAACCACACGTGGCGATTGCCACAGACAAATCTCAAGTCACCACCTCGAGCTCCACTTGCCGACTGATGCAGAGCGACGCCGCCCGGCCAGCTCACCACATGCTCTGGAGTCCTCACTTCCTGCCCTCGCGCGCGCACGCGCCAAAACTCAACTGCCGGGGTTTTTTCCCCTACGTCATCAACTTCCCCATGTAAGCTGTTGTAACCGATTTGCCAACGTACAGCGCTCAGCCAATACATTTCTAAAACTTTACTTAAAATCAAAATAATTACACTACACATTAAACAAATATTTTCTTACGTTTTTATATTAGTATAAACATCCTTTGTACTGTTTATCATAATCGTGCAATTTCTTATATCACAGATAACTGATTTAACTGAATATTTCAAGGTAAAATACAAAAGATTGATTGAAAATAAAATGAAAAATAGTTAATATATTATTTTTATAAACAAACATTGCCATGCTAGTTGTGTAACTGTCTTGTCTTCGTTGGTAATTTATTACTTTTCATTGTCAATTAAACATATTACGTTAGATGTGACTATATCAGCTAATGTATTGTTTATTTATCAACAGGCTATTTTGTAATGAGGGCCTTAAAGGTTCCTAACTGCATCGTATTACTTCAAATGCCAGTAGTATTACAATATTTGTGCACTGCACTGTGCCTGGCACTCGCCATTGTCCCTCTCTCCCCTCACCGGAAACGAACTGTAAAATCCTAAGTTGGAACAAGCCACCAACATCGGCCTGCTCGCTGGCCTCCCGTCAGCTACAAGCACACAGCAAATCTCAACGTGGAGAATTTCTACCTATGGCCTAACTATAAATGTTGTCACCCAACTGTGTACATACATTGCTACCACAATTAATAAGATTAAAATTGTGTAACATTTAGTGCATTGGCATGGTCAATGTTTGCAGTGAACTTCATACTGTTTAATTATCAAATGCTATTAATTACCAGTATTTCTATTGGGCGGTAATCTCACAATACCCCCACTTGCGGCGTCCAAACCATGTGCAGGATGGCGCAAGTAGCACAAAAATTAATACATTCAAATGAACAAAATTTTTAAATTACAAAATTATTGAATCGGATTGGCTCAAACACTATGCCAATTATGACGTCAACTAATGAAAAAAAATAAATAGATAAATAAAAAAATAAACAGGGCAGTGACATAATTTCCCAATATTTGTACCATTAAGACCACTTATAGTGTGTGCATATTTTTAAGAAAAGGATCCTTATAACTAATTACATCCATGAATTTTAAGTGTACCTGTTGTTTATATACAGAATTGGCACCAAATTTATAATATTATTAAACTTTAGTCTTTAGAGAACCTTGTCCTACATGGAAAAACTAGAATTGTCACTATAAAAACTTTTGACGGTGTACACTCCACTTGTTTGAAGGAAAACTCTCACCACTTTGACACTGAGAACCCCAGAGTCATCGTTGCAGCAACTCTGGTCCATGGTGTACGGTCCTATGTCTCCGTCATTTCAACCAACATGCTGTTGCAGCTTAGATTCATGGCACTGGATCAAGCGTTCTTGTTCACACACGTCATATGCACCCTACATGGAACTGGAAGAGCAGAAGGCACTCATGAGTCAACATAGACAAATGTTTGTCTGGACACCAGGATTCGGTTGGATTTGTATCCCACCCCCCTGCCATCCAGACTTGGTGCAATTGAAACTAAGCATTGAGACATGTACAGTAACATGTAAATCAACAGAATTAAGAACTGAAAGTGGCTGTTGTTAGTCATTATCAGATTAACCCAAACCACCATGCCTGCACTCTCATCAGCCATAGCTTCAGATGAAACAGACAAGAGAATATGTGGCCTACTTGGAGTATTACTCCATCAAATAAAAAAAACAACCTCCCCATGTCAAAAATATATCTTAAAGCTCAAATAATACTACCAAAAGAATGTTATCATAGAGAATTTTCTCTTCCATCATAATGACACCTACAAACATAAATACAAATCCTACCCCCTCGCACAAAAAAAAAAAAAAAAAAAAAAAAAATTATTTTTGCTGGTGTGAGATTTAATTGGCCCATACTATCCTAAGTTAATCCTAGCACGTCTATACTTTACAGTAACTACAACTCCTGCAGCCTGTGAACATCAATTGAATACAATATATATATACGTCCTCTAGTCCTGATTTCAGATTAGTATGTATCAACAAAAATAAAAACAATTTAATTATTATTCTTAGAATTACCTAAATAAATAGTTTCATTACTCATACATAAATTATGATGACACAATAAACACAATATCCCTCTCAGCTGCTGTTTTTAGGAATGAGTCCTGGCAACAATTGCACCTTTCACCAACACACATACATAAACAACAAAAATAAAGCAAGGCAAAAATAGAGAATAAACCAAGTCAAAATAATTATCAAATTGTCAAGTTACTCCACAAAAACTCTTAAATCTAGACATACATAAGTCACAAAAAAATACATACAGATCCTAAACCTAATATTCACATGAGGCTGCAAACTGGCTTAATCCAGTTGCTTATATAGCCTCAACTCAGTAATATTTCTTAACCCCAACGGTTTTCCAGACTTGGGGTATTCCAAGCGGTAAGCATTTGGGTACGGACATGCTGCTACCCGGAATGGCCCATGATATAACTCAAAAAGTTTCTTTATTTCTCCATCAATGTCACTAGACTTTTCTTTAGTTTTCACTAGTACTAGGTCATTGACTTTGTACTTAGTTGGCTTGTACCTACTGTCATGTCTCTTTTTCCTCTGAGTTGCTGCCTTAGCCATCTGCTCGGCCGCCAGCTTTATCCGTTCCTGTGGTGTCACCTGATTCCCTGGTGGGAAATCTACAATCTCACCTATTAGATTCGGTGCCTTTTTGCCCATCATTATCTCATATGGTGTACTTGCTGGCAATGGTCCAAAAAGGTCAATTGCCAACAACTCAGCCACACCCTTAGGTAAAATGCTTTGCATTTCACCTTGGCTAGCCACAGTGCTATGCTTCACACGCTGGCATTTATCACAAGCACCTAACTGTTTCCTAACACTTCTATCCATATTGTTAAAAATAACATACTATTGTAATATTTCCAAACACTTTTGTGGTCCATAATGACCATGTGACAAATGTATATATTCTATCAATGACTGGACATATTCCTCTGGCCAACATACCCGCCATTCTTCTTTGTCAACATTCTTTCTCCTAAACAATACCCCCTTATAGATCTTGTAATATTTATCTAATTTTTCGTGCCCTTTTGTACTCATGTTTGTTTTGACCAGTTTGAGAATCGGATTGGTGTTCTTTATCCGTCTCATGTCCTTACAGATGTCCATAATATGTTTTTCCCCATCAACACCTTTCATGTACATCATGTGGAATTCAGTGCCTTCACCCTCAAGTTCTATAGATTCATCCCCTTTAATAGGCAAACGGGACAGGCTGTCAGCAACTACGTTTTCAGTTCCCTTTATGTATTCTATCTTATACTGGAATTGTTGGAGTATTAGTGCCCAACGTGCCAGCCTTTGATTTAGTAACTTACAATCCTGCAAATAGCTCAATGCCTTATGGTCAGTCATAACAATTGTCTCATGACCTTGCACGTAAATTCTGAATTTCAGAAAACCCCAAACTATAGCCAAAAGTTCCTTCTCCGAAATATCATATCTCCGCTCATGTTTTGATAGGACCCTGCTTGCAAATGATATGCTTCTGTGTTCAATCTCACCATCCACTTCTTTTCTTTGAAAGAGAGCAACTCCTATTCCATAGTCTGAGCTGTCTGTGGCTAAGTAAAATGGAAGAGACATGTCTGGGTAATGTAAGAGTTTGCTATTGCACAGACTGGTTTTGATTCTTTCAAAATCCCTATCACATTCATCAGACCACACCCAGGACACATTTTTCTTCAATAACCGTGACAAATTTGGAGAATTCAGGCTTTGGTTACTTATGTATTTTCTGTAGAAACTAGCCATGCCGAGAAACGATTTTAACTGCTTCCGGTTCTTAGGTTTTGCACATTCTGCTATTGCCTTAATCTTATCCCCATTAGGCATAAATCCTTCTGAAGATAACACATGACCTAAAAAGTTTATTTCTGCTTTCACAAATTCACACTTTTTAAGCTTGAGTGTCATACCCCCTGCAAGTAAAGCTGTAAAAACATCCTGCAATAAACGGTAATGCTCCTTCCAAGTAGCTGTAGCAACCAATATGTCATCCACATAAATTGTAAGCCTTCTCATCAGTTCATCTCCCAACACATAACTCAAAGCTCTAATGAAAACAGCAACAGAAATACGCAAACCAAAAGGAACAACCTTATATTGATAGGCCCTGCCTTCAAATAAGAAAGCCGTGTATTTCCTGCTCTCAACAGCCAGCGCCACCTGCCAAAATCCGGCAGTCAGATCCATGCTGGTCATAAGTTTCACATTATGGAACCCTTGAATCAGTTCATCCATGTTCTCTGGATGATCTGTTTCAGGAACTATAATTTTGTTTAATTTTCTGGCATCTAACACTAACCGCAAAGATTTGTCCTTCTTTTTTTACCACTACCATGGGAATGCTGTACTCGCTTCTACATCTTTCAATTATGCCCCAGTCCAGCATCCGTTGTAATTCAGTTCTGACTGATTCCCTTTCAGATATGGCTATAGCATAAGGCTTAGCTTTAACTGGTTCAGGTGGTTTTACCCTAATTTCATATTCAAAATCTAAGATTTTTCCTGGCTTTTTAGAAAACACATTCTTATACCTAGACAATAAATAATACAATTCCCCCTTTTGACTTTCACTTATCCCCTTTGTCTCATCTACCTTCTTCCGTATTTCTTCCTCAACTTCAGCTTCATTCACAACACGTTGTGCTATCTGTATGCATGCCATCAGATTCTTTTTATCAACAGAGTTCTTAAATTTAATCTTCTTCATATGATCCCCTACATTCAATTTTATAGCCTTGTCCTTATAGTCTAGTTGTGCCCCATATTTGCACAAAAAATCATTTCCCAACACTAAATTTAAGCAAAGTCCCTTTATGACAAGTAAACCTTGACTAAATAATTCATCCTCAATCATCAAGTCTAACAGTACTTCCTTATTCACTGGTTTGCTACAACTGCCAGTAGCATTCTTTATCCGTACCCCAGTAACTGGAAACTCTACTGTCCCTGTACTCTTGATTTGATTGTAGAAATCCTCTGAAATACCACTAATTGTACTTCCAGTATCAATCAATGCAGTTTCACTAACCTCTTCTACCTTAACATTTATAATGGGCTGTACATTTTCAATAACATCTTCCTCAAGTTCATTTTCTGCCAACAAATCCTCCTCAATTTCTTGCATACAGTTCTTAACCATAGTATTTATCTCCCCTACATAACAATATGGTTGTATGTCCTCATCATTTTCAAATATTTCACTGAATGCTTTTCCAAATTCTGGGCTTATTGCACTCAACTCCCCAAGTTTCCTTGCATACCCATATTTCTCTTCTATCCATGTTACTGGCTCCACTGATTATAAATGTCCAAGGAAATGGACCCAATCATCTGGACCATATTCACTTACTTCTTTATCAATCCACCCTGCTCCTACACCATCACAATCCATTTCCTTACAATTTTCATTGTTGTATACTACAAAAGTTTGTACACTCTCGTTATTATTATCTATCCCCTCCTGTAATACACCAAATCCTTCATCTACTTCATTTTGGCCTACAGCACACATGCCTAGTTCCCTTAATTCATTGTATTCATTCTCCCCACTCACTAAGTCTTTTACCAGGCTATAGTAAGTTTGATCCCTATTACATTGCTTCCCAAATTGGTCCAAATACTCATATTTGTGTAATAGCCAATCATCTGGTGCCCACTTCCTAAATAACTTTATCTTCTCAATAATACCTCTGTCCTGTCCCAACACATCATCAGTTACAGGTGGGTATACATCAGCATTGACAATTTCACCTACTTCAGAAACATTCACACTTCTCTCATTATTCATACTAGACCCAGTGCCATTTAATGTTTTTACTGGATCACATTTAATTTTTTTTAATTCAGAACTCCATTCATTCTCATTCACACACTCAACACCATCTATGTTGGCTCCAGTACCATCAATATTTACATTCTCACTTTCACATTCAGTCAACACTTGTGCCTCTGACTTATCCAAAACTAAGGCTAACCCAACACTGTTTTTATCTTCTTTAATGTTATTATGAAATAAATTTCTTACATTATACTCTCCTTTATTGTCCTTGTTTCTATCATTCCTCCTCCTGTTTGCCTTTCTTTTGTCATGTTGCCTAAACCAATCCCCAAAAATTTCCTCACTACATATAACAGCATCCATTTGACACATACTTTCCTCTCTTTTCTCCCTTTCCTCTCTTTTCTCCCTTTCCTTGTTTATTTATGTTTTCTTCCCTCTTTTCTTTATCCTTGCCCTTGTGAACTCCTACTTCCTCTTTCCTATCATTATCTCTGTCCATGTGACATAGTTTTTCCTCCCTTCTCTCCCCATCTCTATTCCTACTGTAATTATGGTCATTTGATCCCCTGCTATCCCATCTTCTGGTCCTGTTATTAGAATAGCTCCTTGTCCCAAAACGGACCTCATTTGGAACAAATCTTAGTTTCCCTGATTCTGTCTCAGATTTTCTCTCCTACTGTTATCCCCATTCCTATTTCCACCTTCCTGCCTTTGATTTCTCCTATCATTTTCCCATGTTTCCCTCTGGCTTCTATTATCCCAGTTGTCTCCTCTGTTATTGTTACCTCTCCAATTTTCATCTAAATTCCTCTCTCTATTGTGGTTTCCCTGGTTATGACCCACATTTCTACTGCCTCTGTTTTCATTGTGGTTCACATGCTGTGTTCCCCTGGGCAGTCGTTCCATAACTAAACCCTGGTCTATCTTTTCTACAAATTCAATGAAATTCTCAGCTGAATCTGTGGGATGGTGAATTAACTGCCAATGCAAATCTGCAGGTAACCTCCTACACAAAGTGGAAATTACTGCTAAAAGACTCAAAGGTGTATCTAAATGCACTAGTTTCTCAAGTTTCTCCTGACAAAATTCCTTCATGCTTTGTTTCCCTTTCACATAGTTTGGCCCATTCAAGAAATCATTTTGTATCTTAGCTTGCTTGGGCTCTCCCCAATACTTATTTAAAAACAATTTTTCAAACGCCTCAAAAGTAACAAATTTATCAGCACACTGATTTGCCCAAGTTTGAGCAGAACAGTCAAGCATTCTCTTTGCTAACTTCACTTTACACTGGTCTGACATACCAGGCACAAATTGGTCCTTGCATGCAGCCAAAAAATCTACTGGATGATAATTACCCACTCCTGAAAACTTTTTGCCATTAGGTGTCTGCACCATGGACCAATTAGTGTTTCCTGATGCAGTACACAATTCTAGATTATTTATTCTAGTGTTCACCTTCTCAATCTCAGTATTGTTTACTGTCACTACTTGTTCTATCTTTTTCCTAAAGTTACATTCTGTATTCTCTAATTTTCCTGACAACAAAGTTTTTGTTTCCTCAATACCTGCCACCAACCTCTTGTCAACCTCAGCCAACGCCTGCATAGTCCCCTCAATCCTGTGATCACATATTTGTTTCACAGCATCTAACTTGTCTCCTACCTCAGTCTCAATAGCACCAATTCTGGCATGTATCTCCTTTTCCCTATTATCAAACCGTTCTATTAGACTTCCTATCTTTTTGTCAATGTCTGTGATTATTTCTGCCTTTAATGCACACATTGAATTTTGTAGTGCCCCAATGTCTGCCTTAAAGTCAGCTTTCAATTCTGATTTTACAGTTCCCATTTCTGATTTTAAATTTCAGTTTGAATTTTGTATTTATGATTTTAAATTTGAGTTTGAATTTTCTATCTCTGATTTTAAATTTGATTCTAAATTTGAGCTAAAACTCGCTAAAATGGCTGCTCATCTCCGGTGTCAACAACATTCCCCCAGTATTTTCCTTCTCTGGACTTTCTGGTATGCTACTCTCTGAATCTACGTCGCTTGGCGACCTTTTAAAAACCTGCTCCATGATTTTGTGCGACAAGAAAGCTTGATTAACACACAAGAATTTATAGCGCCAGCTGCATTACTTATCTTTTAATCCAGAAGTTGCTGCAACGAGCTGCGACGTCTCCAACGCTCGCTGCCGTCTGTTGTAGAAGCTGTGGCTGGAATATGTCCTCACTGCATCGCTTATCCTTTGTAGAATCGAAGCTGCTGGGCCCCGACGGTCCGTTGACGACTTGCGAAGTCCCCACGATTACTGCCGTCCGTTGCAGAAGATGAAATTTGAGTGCGTGGATCCCGCGCGCCGCCGCTCACTGCTGCCGGGCCGATGCGCCGTCGATCGCCGGTTACGGATGCCCGCGCCCGAATTCTGCCAGTCACCAACCGTCGTTAAACGCGCGATGCGTTCGCGTACTTGTTTGCAACTGTTCGTAACTGTTCACTGTCCTATACACACCCTAATCTCTCCGTCCGAGCAAGTCCAACGTGAACTAATCCCGGACGAGCCCCCAAATGCGAGGGTGAAGGTCGGGGTGAGAGTTTAAAATTAGAGAAAGTTTAATTTTTGAAACTCACAACCACCAGCTGCGAACCAATTTCCTAAACATGCAAAAACACTGGAACTGTGATTGCGACTGACTCGTTTTCTAGGGGATGATATCACACATTCGCAGCTTTCCTTCCCTGCATATGATTAACAAAACAAATTCATAATAAAATCAAGTTCATGAGAGAAAAGGGTGTACTAACTACTATTTTTGAAAACACGTGAAAGTTCACTTTATGCTGTTTATTTCACAATATTTGATCCCTGTGGCTGTCGCGTCTGTACGTCGGTAAATTTACCAAATGAAATTATAGCTCGTGAGCCCCCAGACAAAATGAATATTTGTCGCGAATTGTTTTCACATCACGTGGCTGTCTCAAACACCGTTTATGTTCATGCCTATGCGACGACACGTGTTACATTAACAAATCACAGTCACTTTAATTCAATGCGATGCACATCTTGTTCCACCGGCTAAATATTCACAAACACACAGTAGCACTCGATTTAACTTGGTGCAGTCTACAACGAGCAACCACACGTGGCGATTGCCACAGACAAATCTCAAGTCACCACCTCGAGCTCCACTTGCCGACTGATGCAGAGCGACGCCGCCCGGCCAGCTCACCACATGCTCTGGAGTCCTCACTTCCTGCCCTCGCGCGCGCGCGCACCAAAACTCAACTGCCGGGGTTTTTTCCCCTACGTCATCAACTTCCCCATGTAAGCTGTTGTAACCGATTTGCCAACGTACAGCGCTCAGCCAATACATTTCTAAAACTTTACTTAAAATCAAAATAATTACACTACACATTAAACAAATATTTTCTTACGTTTTTATATTAGTATAAACATCCTTTGTACTGTTTATCATAATCGTGCAATTTCTTATATCACAGATAACTGATTTAACTGAATATTTCAAGGTAAAATACAAAAGATTGATTGAAAATAAAATGAAAAATAGTTAATATATTATTTTTATAAACAAACATTGCCATGCTAGTTGTGTAACTGTCTTGTCTTCGTTGGTAATTTATTACTTTTCATTGTCAATTAAACATATTACGTTGGATGTGACTATATCAGCTAATGTATTGTTTATTTATCAACAGGCTATTTTGTAATGAGGGCCTTAAAGGTTCCTAACTGCATCGTATTACTTCAAATGCCAGTAGTATTACAATATTTGTGCACTGCACTGTGCCTGGCACTCGCCATTGTCCCTCTCTCCCCTCACCAGAAACGAACTGTAAAATCCTAAGTTGGAATAAGCCACCAACATCGGCCTGCTCGCTGGCCTCCCGTCAGCTACAAGCACACAGCAAATCTCAACGTGGAGAATTTCTACCTATGGCCTAACTATAAATGTTGTCACCCAACTGTGTACATACATTGCTACCATAATTAATAAGATTAAAATTGTGTAACATTTAGTGCATTGGCATGGTCAATGTTTGCAGTGAACTTCATACTGTTTAATTATCAAATGCTATTAATTACCAGTATTTCTATTGGGCGGTAATCTCACAAGTTACATACAGGTTGTATTATGGTAGGCACTGCTGCCCTTTTACACATCTTCTGCCGGTTCTATTGACGTAAATTAACGTGTTGTTTGTGGTCGTTGAGGATAACTTTAGAACTTCGCGCCAATTTTTATGATTGAATGTTGCTTTACTGAGTGTAATTAATAACGTGTATTACATAATCACTAAGGACAGTCAAAAGAAATGTCTCATTGTTCCCCTGTTGGCTCTTAAAACCGAAGTGAAGATTATTATATGATGCTTATGTTGCCAAGGTTTGAGGAAATACGGAAACAGTAGGCGGTGAAAGTTAGCCGAAAAATCGGGAACTGTAAAGGCGACTTATGGAAATCAAAAAATTATTCCTGTCTTTGTGAAGTAAATATTTTCTGTTTCCGCTCCACCCATGCAAGACAGGTATTAATGAAACCAGAAATTGAAAGTGTACCGATGCAATTTCTACGTGGTGTAGTGGTTGTGTACTGAATTCGTAATTCAAAGGTCGCGAGTTCGAATCTGGTCAGGGGTAAAAAACTATTAACAGCATTTTGTAGCTTTTTTTCAATTGAAACTGTACCTATGCAGTTCCTACATGGTGTAGTGGTCGCGTACTGAATTCGTAATGCAAAAGTCGCGAGTTCGAATCTGGTCAGGGGTAAAAAACTTTTACCAGCATTTTGTAACTTTTTTTCAGTTCATGGTTTTGGTTTTAGACATATCGTGCTACAAGGTACGTTTTAACATAGCTGCAACACCTCCCCCTTGGTTGTGAATTATTGGTTATTCACAATCCTATAATTGGTTACAGATTGTAACAAGGGAAAGGGACGTGGGCGGGACTATTGACTCTTGGGAGATATTCAATTGCCTATTTTGGGTGCGTTTCCGCTGATTCAGTAGATATAGTATATGTATTTTTCCGAGTTTCTATGGTGCTGTGTTCCTAAAAGTATTTACAGAATGACATTTTTAGTATTTCCCACTGTAGCAAAATGTTATAAGATCGACAGGAGCACACTTAAAATACATCGTATCGGGGCGGAAAGCGATAATAGTGTACTAATTTAAGCGATGCATATGCAGACATAAAATTTTGAAATTACATCACTTTCTTCAAGGTAAATAACATGAATACATCTCTTTCTTACTAATCAAGTGTCAACTGTCGAAGTTACCAGAACATCGTGAAATATGGTATTAATAATCGACAGAAATAAATACTGCTTCACGAGACTTATTAGGTCTAAATAGACATAGACGAATGGCATTTGATTTACCCTCGTACTGATTAGTAAGCTAGAAGATGTGCTTTGGTCTCATGGGTGGAACTGATGCATTATTTCAATCTATATATAAAGAAGAGTCTAGAGCGCAAAAAAAAAAAAAAAAAAAAAAAAAAAAAAAATCTACTAGTTTCTGTCTTATTTTAGACCATCTTCAGGAAATAAAGCTCCATTGATGTTGTGGAGCTGGCAGGAAACTTGGAGCCTTCTAGTGTGTCACTGCAGTGACTAGAATGGTCCAAGTTTCCTGCCAGCTCCACAAGATCAATGGAGCTAACACTCCTGGAAGAAAGGATATGGTGGAGACATGGCTTAGCCACAGCCTAAGGGAATTTTAATCTGCCAGGAAGTTTCATATCAGCGCACACTCCGCTGCAGAGTGGAAGTTTCATTCTGGAAACATCCAGGTCCCAGGTTCGAGTCCCGGTTCCGGCACACTATTTTAATCTGCCAGGAAGTTTCAAGACCGAATCTAGTCAAAAAAAAATTTTTTTTTTTTTTGTTCTCTAGACTGTTCTTTATATATAAATTTAAATAAGAGTGCTATTTCCCATAAGTGGAACAGAAATGTTTCCAAAAATATGTGAGGCTTATTTCAATCGTTAGGTGGCTGCTTTTCTGCCTGGATTACCATGTAAGAGCACGGTCCGCGCTCAGTCTGGTAAAAACATGGCGGGACACCGGCCGGTTGGATACCGCCCACTAGTGCTAACAGCACAAACTGTGGGACAGGCGGTCTCGGGATCTGCCTGCGCTCATGCAGGTGGCTCCGAGAGCGCGGCTCGCTCGTTGCCCAGCTCTGGTTTAGACGCTTATAAATCGGGTGAAAAGGCGGCTCGAACGGGCCTGATGAATCGTGGCTTTCGCACGGCCGCGCGCGCCGCTCCTGGGGAATGCTCGGTGGAGCCGCGTGCCTGGCGTCGCTGGCGGCTGGCTGGCTGTCCGGCGCGCCCTAGCTCTCCTCTCGCGGCCGCACCTGTCGCCGATCGAACGCTCTACCGCAGCCGGCGAGGTGCCGCGTTTTCTGAAAGGTATTGGGTGGGTGGGGGGGGGGGGGGTCTGCTGACAAAGCGGAGCCTCTGGCAGCGGAGGCCGGCAGGCACGCCCGCCGCCCCAGGCATCCGCGCGCGCCGCTTGAATCATCTTCTGCGACAAATTAGGTGTCGACTCGGCGGCCGCTGCCAGAGAAACGCAAAAAGAGCGCGCACCGGGGGATCCGCGTCGCGTGCCAACAGCGGGACGGGTGGCGTGCAAAGTGGCGGGAGCGCCGGCCAACGAATCGAGACTAGGAAACCTGGGAGGTGCCACCGACGATCACTGTACGCCATTTTAGTGCAATGAAGAGGCAGAGAAACTGCTAAAATTGCCTAATATTCTGTACGCCCCCCGGAAAGAATGCAGGAGTGCCTTAACACGGTAGAAGTAGATATCATCGGAGTAGTGCAGCAACTAAAATCACTTAACAAGAACAAGTCTTCTGGTCCGGACTGTATACCCATTAGATTTCTATCTGATTATGCTGAAGTGATAGCCTCTTACTTAACAGCCATTTACAACCGCTCTCTCAAAGAAGGATCTGTACCAAAAGATTGGAAAGTTGCACAGGTCACACCTATATTCAAGAAAGGCAGTAGGAGTAACCCACTCAACTACAGGCCTATTTTATAGACGTCAATTTTCAGCAGGGTTTTCGAACATATCCTGTATTTCAATATTATGAATTATCTCGAACAGAATGATCTATTGACCCAAGGTCAACATGGATTTAGAAAATATCGTCCATGCGAAACACAACTGGCTCTTTATTCACACGAAGTGATGCTTGTTATCGACAAGGGTTCGCAAATCGATTCCGTATTTCTTGATTTCCAGAAGGCTTTTGACACAGTACCTCACAAACTGCTTTTAATTAAATTGCGTGGTTATGGTATATCACCCCAAATATGCGATTGGATAGGGGATTTCCTGTCAGAGAGGACACAGTTCCTAGTAATCGATGGTAAGGCATCGACTAAAACAGAGGTGATATCGGGCGTTCCACAGGGTAGTGTTATTGGTCCTCTGCTGTTCCTTATTTACATAAACGATTTAGGGGAAAATCTAAGTAGCTCTCTTAGGTTGTTTGCAGATGACGCCGTCATTTACCGTCTAGTAAAATCATCTGAAGATCAAAACCAACTGCAGAATGATCTGATTATGATATCACTATGGTGTAAAAATAGGCAATTGACTCTAATTAATGAGAAGTGTGATGTCGTCCACATGAGTACGAAAAGAAATCCGTTAAACTTTGTTTACAAGATAAATCCATCAAAAGTAAAGGTCGTAAACTCCACAAAATACCTAGGAATTACTATTGATTCATACTTTAACTGGAAAGAACGCGTAGATAAAGTCGTGGGAAAGGCGAACCAGAGACTGCGTTTTATTGGTAGAATCCTTAAAACATGCAACAGAACTACAAAAGAAACTGCATACACTACGCTTGTCCGTCCATTTTTGGAGTATTGCAGCCCAGTGTGGGATCCTTATCAGGTGGGTTTGACGGAGGACATCGAAAGAGTCCAAAGAAGGGCAGCTCGTTTCGTATTTTCATGTTACAGGGGAGACAGCGTTACGGAAATGATACAGGATATGGGAAGGTACTCATTACAACAACGGCGCTTATCGCTGCGGCGTGGACTACTTACGAAACTCCAATCGCCAACATTCTCCTCCGAATCCGAAAAGATATTGTTGACTCCCACGTACATAGGTAGAAATGAACATGAGAATAAAATACGAGAAATCAGAGCTCGAACGGATAGAGAGATTCAGGTGTTCTTTCTTCCCGCTATTAGAGAATGGAATGTGAAAGAAATAGTATAATGATGGTTCGATGAACCCTATGACAGGCACTTAAATTTGATTTGCAGAGTATCCCATGTAGGTGCTGATGTAGATGAACACGACATGGCATGGACTCGAGTAGTATCTCAAAAACTCCTGGAGGGAATTGACACCATTCATTCTACAGGGCTCTCCATAAATCCATAAGAGTAGGAGCGGGTGGAGATCTCGTCTGAACAGCACGTTGGAAAGCATTCCAATAATGGTCAATAATGTTCTTCTCTGGGGAGTTTGTTAGTCAGTGGAGGTGTTTGGACTCAGAAAGTGTTTCTGGGGCCACTCTGTAGTTATTCTGGATATTTGGCGCGTCTCATTGACCTTTTGGAATTGACCACGTCCGTGGGAATGTACGATGGACATGAATGTATGCAACTGATCTGTAGGGATGCGTAAGTGTTACGTATCAGAGTCGTGTTTAGACGTATCACAGGTCCCAGGTGATTCCAACTGAACACTCCCCACACCGTTACAAAGCGCCCAGCAGGTTTAACCCAGATAGCGCTGACGTCATTCCAGAAGAACGAGAATGGCAACTTACTTTTTCATTCTTATATTTAACATTTTATGCAGTCTCATATTTTATTTCTTTGGATAGTCTGCTTCAATTTCAGACCGATCTTAGCTTGGAGTTTTGATTGCAAAGTATTTTGATACGGTTGTAAAGTTCAGGTTCAGACAGAAGATATGGAAGATTTCCTCCTACTTGAGTTAGTATTTCTGGAATATTTTTTTCATTTTTGCGACATTTATATGTATCAGGCTTGATTCCTTTGTACTCAACGACTGTATTTGACTTGTAGAAATTTTCAGAAATCATATTTTTACGACTGACTGCTGAAAATTTCTACAAATTCATATGTGCATATTTCATCTTAAATGATGTATTAATAACTATGATTCATTCATTATTAAAATTATAAACCATTCACTTTGACTTCCTTTCAGAAAGAAGAGCAGTATTCCAAAACTAATCGCGTGATCGTGAAAAAAAATCACTTATAACGATCTAGTACAGTCATATGAAGGTAACTAACAGCTTCTTAAATGAAATTTTTGCCGAAAATAATTCTGCGATATCTGGGTTCATAGTCCCCCGCTGACATGCAGGGTTGATGGATTCATGAATTTATGCCAGTATACGTTCAGTCACTCCATACAATTGGAAGAGAGTCGTCACACTATGCAAGACAAATACCAGTCATCAACAGTCCAACGTTAGTGTTGACGGGAGCAGGCGAAATGTAAACTTTGTGTCCCTTTGTCAGCAAGGGTATACAAAATATTAGTACTTTGTAAACTGTCATGTTTTTCACTTACGTATTTTTTATATAGTGACTAAGTGCAATGTTGCACTTGTTATTTTATACCGAATTTTTTTTAACAAGATGACCAGATTATAACATATATGTGACCAGATGAAACCGGTTGTCATTTAATAAATTGTTAGTGTGCGATCTTGGCTTGTTATTTTGAAAACTATAAAAAGATTAGATCGCCTCCAGACCCGACTATGTCAGGTAATCTAAATAACAGTGTTCAGTGGCGAATGCTTATTCCAGAAATGATGCAAAAAGATGTGTTGCGATTGCTTCGCCAAGTACATTGGGGAGTAGTGCGCACTAAATACGAGTAGTTAGCGCGTCGACACTGCGCGGAACTAGGGCATGGAGTCCACGATGGACAGATTACGACATAGTGTCACGATTGTGTTGAAAATGAGCCTTACTTACTACAAACATTTCTAACTTGGCCGAAATGCAAGTAGCTATGGCAATGAGTGCAGTTCGATTTTGCGGGATCATTTTGGAACAGTCGTCGGCTTATTGTGGTAGACTCTTTCAGCAACTTACCATTAGCTCAAAGAAGCGATCTAATTGAGTTAAACAACAACTCCCAAATGGAAATGTAGTCAAGATCGCCCTTTTGCAGTACAGCATTGTCTTCAAATATTGGTAATGCAACTTTAAAATGTTTATGTGCAAAGATTGAACAAAGCCGTAAAAATAAATTAAACTTTCCATGTCACAGCACGAACTCAAGTGGTCATAATGTTCTGGCTTATTAAATATCAATAGTGTATTTCTCCATTCCTCGTTAATAGATAACAAAGGTCTAAAAATCCTGTTAATTATAGGAAAAAAATCTTTGTAAAGCTTATGGGACTTAACTGCGGGGTCATCAGTCACTAAACTTACAAACTACTTATGAAGTACCATATACTAAAGACAGCACAAACATTCATGCCTGAGGGGGGGCTTCGAACCCCAGACGGGGAACGGCCTCGCGTATCGCAGCATAGCACCTCAATGAGCTCGGCCGCTCCACCGCGGATGTGAATTAAAAGGTCATATAGCGTAGTGATGTATAGCTTCCCGACCTATGTATCGTAAAATTTATAACCTCAATTTTTATGTATCGAAGTGGGAGGTCAGTATTTTTGAGCCGCGGTGGAGTAGCCGAGCTGTTTAAAGCACCTAGCTGCGGAGCGCGCGGCTGCTCGCCGTGGAGGTTCGAGTCCTCCCTGGGGCATGGGTGTGTGTGTTTGTCCTTAGGTTAGTTTACCTAGGTTTAAGTAGTTTGTAAGCTACGGACTGATGACCACGCAATTTGGTCCGATAGATTTACAAACATTTGAACATTTGAGTATTTTTGAATTGACACACCAAGTTTCCTACCTTTGATCTCTATACTATCTGGATGTTTAACTACAGATTTCTGAGCATGCCAGCCAAAGATGATTATATTCTGTTTCTTGATTAATTACAACATGGATGCTATGAAGCATTACAAGAAAACTAAAAGGAAATATGTTTCGAAACCGTACTCATGCGGGCCTGTTACTTCGCATATTGACATAAATTTAAAATCCAGAGGTTGTTGTTACGGTCTTCAGTCCGGAGACTGGTTTGATGCAGCTCTCCACCCTACTTTATCCTGAGCAATCGAGCGAGGTGGCGCAGTGGTAACACACTGGACTCGCATTCGGAAGGATGTTGGTTCAAATCCACCTCCGGCCATCCAGATTTAGGTTTTCCGTGATTTCCCTAAATCACTCCAGGCAAATGCCGGGATGGTTCCTTTGAAAGGGCACGGCCGATTTCCTTCCTCATCCTTACCCAAATACTCCGAGTGTAAGCTCCGTCTCTAATCACCACGTTGTCGACGGGACTTTAAACTCCAAGCTTCCTTCTCATCCTTAGCAAGCCTTTTCATTTCCTCATAAGAAAGGCAACCCACATCCATATGCTTCCTATATGCGTCTCTTGGTCTCCCTCTGCGATTTTTACCCCACACACTTCCCTCCAATGCTAAATTTACGATTCCTCGATGTCTAAGAATGTGTCCTACCAAGCGATCCCTTTTTTTAGTCGAGGTATGCCAAAAATTCCTTTTCTCACCAATTTTGTTCAGTACCTCTTCATTAGTTACCCACCTAATCTTCAGCATTCTTCTGCAGCACCACATTTCAAAAGCCTCTATTCTCTTTCTGTCCGCACTGTTTATCGTCCATGTTTCACTCCCGTACAAGGCAACTCTGCATCGTTGAGGCACGCAAGCCACCCCACCTCGGCAATGTCTGTGGTTCATGGGGGTGGATCCAGAGTTTATCTAGCAATTGTTTATCACGTACTAAGTGATGGAAATTCGTTTTACTGATTACAACATAGCGGACAATTCAAAATCGTGTGCAAACGATATGAATGAAGGAGCGATACTGTTATATGCGCAGACACCAGCGTTATACATCCAGATTATATAGAGATCACTGTTTCATACTTCATCAGGGAAAAAAAATTACAGAAGCTGCTAAATGTTGAGATTTCATTACATATACTTTGCATTTATTCATCAATAGTGTGCACAATTCGTCTTTGGTTGTTGCATGATACAGTTTTTGACATTTAAAATAACTCTTTACAAAGTAAATAGCACTTAAATCCCTTCTCCTGTACCATTGACACAATACAACTTTGATGATATTATTACTGTAGTAATATCGCTTCAAATGTTCAAATGTTTGTATAGCTTATGGGACTTAACTACGGGATCATCAGTCCCTAAACTTAGAAACTACTTATGGACTAGCTAACACTAAGGACGGCACAAATGTCCATGCCCGAGGGGGGATTCGAACCTCCGACCGCAGTGGCCGTGCAGACCGCGACTGGAGCGCCTCAGTCGCCTCGGCCACCGCGGCCGGCAGTAATATCGCTGATAGTGTATTTGCACACATACAAAATCTGTGAAATATCTCGCCTGCTCTTCGAACGTTGTAGATCCCAATATTATTCCTCATTGGTACTTATTTTTTCTCTCATTTTCCAACAGGAAATACGTCTACCTGTACGAATTATTTTTCTGCGCTCACCCTTACATCTCACAGTAGTGAACACTTACAGTTTGGGTGTGTAGTGTGCCTCTTCCTCGCACTGCAGCGGATATTTCTTTGACTGGTGTGGAGATTATCAGTTCAGATTACGTAGTGCGACAGAAAATGCGGTGACAAGATGGAGAGGCGGGGGCCGAAGCTTCTCCTTCCGGTTTTATGGCGCGCCGAGATTTAGATTTCCTCAGACTGTCCGGGTTATGGAAAGATTGGTGTCAGCGCTCGCCCCGACAATAAACCCGCCACGAGAGAAGGCCGTATCCGGCTACGGCTACGGTCGGCGCCGTCACACGCGGCCGCGTGAAACACGGCGCGCCTCCTCGACTTTACACTCGACACCTTGACGACCGCCGTAACGCCGTGATCGATATCTGCGTCTGCGGGCGGCCCGGGGAGCCTGTTTAATTGCAGCCGTACTCGAAAATATATAAACTTTATGAGCCGTTCAGAAACCGACGAAACATCACACAGGACGCTCTAGTGTTTAAGAGCGCAAATGAATACACCTAAAGAGTCGAGCACTTTATTTTGAACAGAGGTACTACAGTTGTTTCCATTTTCCTCTAATATCTTGCACTATTACTTCTTTTCACGTTGGGTCATCAAAGGACTACGCACCGATTTCAGTGCTTCCGCCTTTCCTCATTTTCCTTTTCCTCCAGTACTCTATCATCTTTTCACTGTGGATTTTTTCTCTACTCAGAGCATTCTGACCGTATTTTTTTCGCCCTGCTATGCTGGAATCCTCCCGTTTACACATCTACATACATACTCCGCAATCCACCGTAAGGCGCGTGGCGGAGGATACACTACACCGCTACTAGGCATTTCCTTTCCTATTCCACTCCCAAATAGGAGGAGGAAAACAAGAATGCCTGTATCCCTCCGTACGAGCCCTAATTTCTCTTGTCTTTGTGATCACTACGCGAAATGTAACTAGGCGGCAGCAAGATCGTACTGCACTCAGCATCAAATTCCGACCCTCTAAATTTCCTCAACAGAAATTCACGAAAAGAACGTCGTCTTTCATCCAGCGATTCCCAATTGAGTTGCCGGAGCATTTCCGTGACACTCGCGCATTGGTCGAACCTACCAGTAACAAACCTAGCTGCTCGCCTCTGAACTGCTTTAAACTGATCTGCTGCAGTTCCCAACCACTTAAGCAATTCTCAGGACGTGGTCGCACAAGCGTTTTATACGCGGCATCCTTTAACACCTCCTCCTTAAAAATGTATCCTCCTGTAGCACCTTCTTCACACCATTGTTTCTTTCCAAATCTTTCCTAACTTCTTGAATCCGAACTATTGTTGACTTTTTGTCCCACAAATATTTAAATATGTGTTTGGTTAACTTGTTGGATTTCATTCTTTACAAATGTCCAACAAATTGCTTTCCAAGAGTTTGAATTATGTTTTCTATGTTGCGATAAACTTCTTTATTATTTCGTTACCCCTGTATTTTTAGTGGACGGAGTATTCACCCCATGGGTATTCTTTCCAGCACTTCTAACTGTGTAATTTGTAATGAAGTACTAGAAAATAGTTTACATCAAGTCATTCTGGTTTTACTACTATATTTTAGCCCTGTGGTTTAAAATTTTTAGAAACAGACTTTCTGCTGTGCACGTTTGTGGTTATTCCATATGGTATCTCCCGTTTACGAACACATTTTTCTACAATGAATTTTTCTGAGCGAATTTATTGAGTCAGTTCTCCCAAATATTTTAACTTATTTACCCTCTATATCCGTCTAAGTTCGATTTCTGGAGGTTTATTTTATTTTATTTTTTTAAATCTTTGTCATAAATACTGTTTTTCTACAGAAGTGCTCAACCTGCTTTGTTGGCTGTATTATTATTAATAATATTATTACTGTGATTTTATAATTCTATTGCTTCATTGTACCACTTATCTGCTGAGCGTCTTGTTTGATACGTGCAGCAGAAGGGACTTTAAACCCAAATCTTCCTTCTTTTCTTCATTGATTCGTAGATTTTTTTGTTCCTTTAGAAGTGTCCAATTTCTACGAAATTATTTGTCTCCGAAGGTCTTTAGAAAACAAATCCAGAAATTCAGCAATAATTGAGTTACACTATTCTTTGTATCAAAATCATAAGCAGAAAGTACATTGTCGTGAATAATAAAGCCAAACAAATCAAAACAATATAAACGAAAAATTTTTTGACAGTCACGGGCAAACAAAATTTTAAATGTTGCTATCCTATTGTCAGACTGGAATATGGCAGGCAAGTAACATGTTCAAAGCACTGGAATGGTTTCACAATTATATGCGGTAAGTTTCGTACTAAATTTTGTCAATGGTGGTGAGCCTAAAAGTTCATAAGTGGCACGATTGAGCAAAGTAAAAGAAGCGACAGTTTTTAATTTACGTCGTCCAGTAATGTCCAATGTCGCAGACAGTTTCTTAGATAGTCTTTGCATTGCACTGGGGAGGGACGTAGGTACTCCATCTGCGTACTTTCCTACGATCGGGCCTCGGCTTTGAAAAAACAACGCCGGCCGCGGTGGCCGAGGAGACTGAGGCGCTCCAGTCACGGTCTGCACGGCCACTACGGTCGGGGGTTCGAATCCCCCCTCGGGCATGGATATTTGTGCCGTCCTAGTTCGTAAGTAGTTCATAAGTAGTTTGTAAGTTTAGGGACTGATGACGCCGTAGTTAAGTCCCATAGACTATACAAACATTTGAACATTTGAAAAACAACCAGCAAGAAAGTGAAGTTGCGTTACGTCAAGGACATTTCTGTGTCTTATTCTTGGAAAAACAACGGGGGCAAGATTCACACGCCGCAAGTCTCGTTTGCTCTTTACACTCTATACCGTGTAGCCCACTCCCATGAACCACAGACATTGCCGAGGTGGGGAGACTTGCATGCTTCAACGATACAGATAGCCGTACCGTAGGTGCAACCACAGCGGTGGAGTATTTGTGGAGAGGCCAGACAAACGTGTGGTTCCTGAAGAGGGGCAGCAGCCTTTTCAGTAGTTACAGGGGCAACAGTCTGGATGATTGACTGAGCTGGCCTTGTAACATCAGTTAATATGGCTTTGCCCCACAGTTACTGCGAACGGCTGAAAGCAAGGAGAGACTACAGCCGTTACTTTTTCCGAGGACATGCAGCTCTACTATATGAACATATGATGATGGCATCCTCTCGGGTTAAATAACTCTGAAGTAAAAAAGTCACCTATTCGGTCTATGGGTTGGGTCTCTCTCTACTGTATCGAGTTCAGTTTATCCTTCTCTAACTTACTGTAATTTCCTTAGGTAGAAAATGTCGCAAAGAGGAGAATAAAATTCAATTTGGAAGTACCTTAATAAAAGTGTCGTAGATCTGTCTAAACCTGCTCGTCTCCCATGTCATCTTCTACGGACTCCTGGTTAGGGTTACGCACACTCAACAAGGCATAATACGGGGAGGGGATCTTGAGAAATGTGGAAAAACTGTTGATTTGTGGTGTAATGTAAATTTACCGAAATTTTAACATAATTACGCAAGTTTCGGTTTCGGCCACGAATCATGTTTCGGTCGGACTCTCACACCGTTGTTTTTTTGGTCTGCAAATGTCTCTTATATTTTCACAAACAGCGGATGGAGTGCCCAACAGACAGTACTCAGAACAACGCAATTGCGCTATGCTACTCTGCTGCTGAATACGCTTGCCCTGTTTGGTATATATCTGTCCATGACAGGCATGTGGATGTTGCCCTAAACGAGACCTGCAGAATAACAACAGGATGCCTGAGGGCAACGCCTACTCACAAACTATACAACCTATATAGCCCCACCAAATATAAGACGGGAAGTTGCCGCAAATATAGAGAGAAGCAAAGGAGAACAAAACGCTGCTCATCCGCTACATGGACACCAAACTCTCCCAAGCACGTTGAAATCCAGGAAGAGTTTTATGGAAACTACTGTCAGCTGTAGTACATCACCTTCAACGGCACGACAAAACCTGTGGACGACCAGAAATGCTGATATCGCAACATGGATTCCACCTCTGGAGGCCCTCCCCCAGGCGAAAATCTGCCGTGGAAAACAAGGAAGTCCCTCAACAGACTAAGAAGTGGAACAATATGGCCAGATGGAACAACCTCGGGGATGAATCAACCCTCTGCGAATGTGGATCCGAACAAACGACCAAGCACCTGTACAGCTGTCCTCAGTGCCCAGTAAGCTGCATGCTGGAGGATCTATTGCAGGCCAAGGAGAATGCCGTCGAGCTTGCAAATGTTTGGTCTTAGTATATTTAAGGTTTTTGTAATTTGTTTAGGGCGTTACAAAAAGGTACGGTCAAACTTTTAGCCGGCTGCGGTGGCCGAGGGGACTGAGGCGCTTCCGTCACGGTCTGCACGGCCACTACGGTCGTGGGTTCGAATCCCCCCTCGGGCATGGATATTTGTGCCGTCCTTAGTGGTAGGTAGTTCATAAGTAGTTTGTAAGTTTAGGGACTGATGACCCCGTAGTTAAGTCCCTTAAGCTTAACAAACATTTGAACAAACTCTCAGGAAAAATTCCTCACACACAAAGAAAGAAAATATGTTATGAGGACATATGTCCGGAAACGCTTAATTTCCATGTTACAGCTCATTTTATTACTTCTCTTCAAATCACATTAATCATGGAATGGAAACACACAGCAACAGAACGTACCACTGTCACTTCAAACACTGTGTTACAGGAAATGTTCAAAACGTCCTCCGTTAGCGAGGATACATGCATCCACCCTCCGTCGCATGGAATTCCTGATGCGCTGATGCAGCCCTGGAGAATGGCGTATTGTACCACAGCCGTCCACAATACGAGCACGAAGAGTCTCTACATTTGGTACCGGGGTTGCGTAGACAAGAGTTTTGAAATGCCCCCATAAATGAAAGTCAAGAGGGTTGAGGTCAGGAGAGCGTGGAGGCCATGGAATTGGTCCGCCTCTACCAATCCATTGGTCACCGAATCTGTTGTTGAGAAACGTACGAACAGGTCGACTGAAATGTGCAGGAGCTCCATCGTGCGTGAACCACATGTTGTGTCGTACTTGTAAAGGCACATGTTCTAGCAGCACAGATAGAGTATCCAGTATGAAATCATGACAACGTGCTGTAGTGAGCGTAGGTGGAAGAACATGAGGCCCAATCAAGACATCACCAACAATTCCTGCCCAAACGTTCACAGAAAATCTGTGTTGATGACGGGATTGCACAATTGCAAAACCACGTTCGTGATGAACACTAACCAGTTGATGCTACGTACTGATGTGCTTGATGCTAATACTGTAAAGCAATGAGTCGCATGTCAACAAGAGCACTGAAGTCAACATTACCTTCCTACAATTGGGTCAACTGGCGGTGAATCGAAGAAGTACAGTACATACTAACGAAACAATTGGGTATTTTGACAATTGTCTGCATGAATTATTTCAATTTACATTTAAAGAGAAATAATAAAATGAGCTCTAACATGGAAATTAAGCGTTTCCGGACACATGTCCAAATAAAATTTTTTCTTTCTTTGTGTGTGAGGAATGTTTCCTGAAAGTTTGGCCGTAGCTTTTTGTAACACCCTGTATAATCTCTTTTGTTTTATATTATAATTTTACTATAGCGTCTAGAAGAAGAAGTGTAGGCACTCGACAAGTTTACGTGGGCCTGCCGCTAGGTGGCTCCACCGTCGCTAAGCGCTGGGAGAGGAACGTTTCCGTATATGCACTACTCGGATCCTACACAATTTTAAAACGCTGTATTTGACAAGATTAAGACATCCTTTAAGGCAATAACAAATATCGGGTCATGTATAATAAGCAAATAAAATACACCGACGATGCTAAAAATAGGCCTATAGCTTAACATGCAGAAAAATGATCTATAAAGGGACATACCAATTAATAATACAAACTAAAATGTATGATGTAAAATATAATATAAACTCACAAATCTAATTTGTAGCTGTTAGTTGTCGGAAACTTTGGAAAGCTTGCGTGATGACTTTGCAGTCTTCGTCGACAAGAGCTCTCTGCTGATTCCCTTCGTGCGAAAGAAAAAGCGGCACTTCATGAAATGGAAAATTAATTTACCGGCAAGGTGAAGTTTATGTTCCACACAACATCGTAAATCACTTGTTCCTAAAACAATTTCGTCAGTGTTGTCCAAACACTCATAAAATATATCACCCCACAGATTTGAAACGAAAGACAGTTTCTTTTCAAGAACTGCTTCAACCTGTAAAAGAATGTAGAAGACGCTTTCAGATGGATAAATCAAATAAGAAATCGCTGATGTTTCGGTACACAAGGGGACAGTTTCCTTCACTACTCTCTGATCTGCGTGGTTTCAAGTGAGTTGATAAATAGCTTGGCAAGTTTGGAACAATATGAGGCACTGAACCTGGCTTTAACTTCCACCTCGTTCTCGGTATTTCCACCCTGTTTCCTTCTGTAACGAAGGAGTCAGTTTTAAGAAGCAAATCATCAGCGAAGTGTCTGTCACATACGTATGATTGTTAATTGAAAGTCCTTCCTCGGAATAACTTTAGCCCATTTAGCAAAATCACTGGCGCTCTTTGGTGGTCTGAAAAAGTGCCTACCTACTGCAGATGACTTGTCGTATCCAGATCGACTCCCGGGAACAAAACAGTACGGCATAATTCACAAACACAGTTTTCCTTCTTTGATGGCAATAATTCAGTACAGCACACAAATTATCAGTATATGCATAAAAAGTCTACACACACACACACGTAAATATTACTCCAGCGCGCGGTCGTACTCAAAAGCTCGAAATTTAGCGAGGATTTCAATGCGAGATGCCTACAATATTTATCACAACGATACTCTTTCTCTAAATTTGACTGAAAACCCAAAGAGGTTTTGGTCATATGTTAAATATACTCGGGGCAAATCACAAACAATACCTTCACTACGCGATAGTAATGGCGATCCTGCCGATGACAGCGCTACTAAAGCAGAGTTACTAAACATAGCTTTTAGAAACTCATTCACCAAAGAAGACGAAACCAATATTCCAGATTTCGAATTACGAACAGATGCCGTAATGAGTAACGTAGAAGTAGATATCATTGGAATAGTGCAGCAACTAAAATCACTTAACAAGAACAAGTCTTCTGGCCCGGATTGTATACCCATTAGATTTCTATCTGATTATGCTGAAGCAATAGCTCCTTACTTAACAGTCAAATACAACCGCTCTCTCATAGAAGGATCTATACCAAAAGATTGGCAAGTTGCCCAGGTCACACCTATATTCAAGAAAGACAGTAGGAGTAACCCACTAAACTACAGACCTATTTCATTGACGTCAATATGCAGCAGGGTTTTGGAACATATCTTGTATTTAAATATGATGAATTATCTCGAACGGAACGATCTATTGACCCAAGGTCAACACGGATTTAGAAAATATCGTTCATGCGAAACACAACTATCTCTTTATTCACACGAAGTGATGGGTGCTATCGACAAAGGTTCGCAAATCGATTCCGTATTTCTTGATTTCCAGAAAGCTTTTGACACCGTACCTCACAAACGGCTTTTAATCAAATTGCGTGGTTATGGTATATCGCCCCAAATTTGCGATTGGATAGGGGATTTCCTGTCAGAGAGAGGACAGTTCGTAGAATCGATGGTAAGGCACCGACTAAAACAGAGGTGATATCTGGCGTTCCACAGGGTAGTGTTATTGGTCCTCTGGTGTTCCTTATTTACATAAACGATTTAGGGGAAAATCTAAGTAGCGTGAAAATCTAAGTAGTGTGAAATCGTCCACATGAGTACGAAAAGATATCCATTAAACTTTGTTTACAAGATAAATCAATCAAATGTGAAGGCCGTAAACTCCACAAAATACCTAGGAATTACTATTACTTCAGCCTTAAACTGGAAAGAACACGTGATATATCGTGGGAAAGGCGAACCAGGGACTGCGTTTTATTGGCAGAACTCTTAAAACATGCAACAGAACTACAAAAGAAACTGCATACACTACGCTTGTCCGTCCATTTTTGGAGTATTGCAGCCCAGTGTGGGATCCTTATCAAGTGGGTTTGATAGAGGACATCGAAAGAGTCGAAAGAAGGGCAGCTCTTTTCGTATTGTCACGATACAGGGGAGACAGCGTTACGGAAATGATACAGGACCTGGGATGAGAATCATTACAACAACGGCGCTTATCGCTGCGGCGTGGGCTACTTGCGAAACTCCAATCGCCAACATTTTACTCCGAATGCGAAAATATATTGTTGACTCCCACTTACATAGGTAGAAATGATCATCAGAATAAAATACGAGAAATCAGAGGTCGAACAGAGAGATTCAGGTGTTCTTTCTTCCCGCGCGCTATTCGAGAATGGAATGAGAGATAAATAGTATAATTGTGGTTCGATGAACCCTCTGCCAGGCACTTAAATGTGATTTGCAGAGCATCCGATGTAGATGTTGATGTAGATGTAGCGCAATTTTATGATAGAAAATTTTTTAACGGCACGAAACACTGCTACACACAACAACAATTCTAAACGTATCTTACGAGGCGTACTGTTGGAAATCTACTTCAGCCAGCCACTAGCGATCGTTGCGGAATCTGTCGGAGCGCAGCAACTACAATTACAGAAGAAACGACGAAAACAGAAGTGACGGCACTTTTTTTACCTTCTAAGCGCTATGGTTGTACTCTTGTCTTTGACCTTTTGTATGCAACGCTTTTGACACGAATAAATAAATAATAAAAAAAATCCTGTAAATGTAAAACTGATGAGCGTGCTATACAGCAGTGTTGGTAAACAAGGCGTTTCGGAGTGGCGCACAGCCGCCGCCGTGGCGCCCGGTGCCTGGTTGCGCTTCCCCTGTCTGTCGGTCTGTCTGTCGGTGGTTCGGTGGGTCGGCTGTCTCGGGCCTGGTGACAAATGGGCCGTGGCGCTCGTCCGCCGTGTGACGCGGCGACGCGCTGCGCTACAGCCTCAGGCCGCGCTACCTGCGTGGGACGGCCGACACCGCAGCCGTTAATCAGCCACCAGACGGCCTGGGAAGCGAACCACTCCACGAGATGGCGGCGCCGCCGGCCGCCCTGTGTTCTATTATCTGAGCGTTTATTAACAGGATCAACATATACATCTGTTTACATGACATGTTTCGTTTCTTACATGATAACCAAAGTTTACATCACATGACATAATTTTTGTATTATTGTTTGTTGTTGTGGTCTTCAGTCCGGAGACTGGTTTGATGCAGCTCTTCACAATACCCTAATCCTGAGCAAGCCTCTTCATCTCCTCATAAGAACGGCAACCTACATGTCTGAATCTGCTTACTGTATCCATATCTTGGTCTTCCCCTACGATTTTTTCCCCACACACTTCCCTCCAACACTAAATTCACAATTCCTTGATGTCTAAGAATGTGTCCTACCAATCTATCCCTTCTTTTAGTCAAGGTATGCCAGAAATTTCTTTTCTCCCCAATTCTGTTCAGTACCTCCTCATTAGTTACGCGATCCACCCACCTAATCTTCAGCATTCTTCTGTAGCACCATATTTCAAAAGCCTCAATCCTCTTCCTGTCCGCACTGTTTATCGTCCATGTCTCACTCCCATAAAAGGCAACACTCCATACAAATGCCCTCAGAAAGGACTTCCTTAGGCTTAAATCAATATTCGATGTTAACAAATTTCTCTTTTTCAAGAACGCTTTTCTACCCATTGCCATTCTGCATTTTATATCCTCTGTACTGCGACCATCATTTGTTATTTTACTGCCCAAGTAACAAAACTCATCTACCTCCTTTATTGCTTCGTTACCTAATCTAATTCCTTCAGTATCACCTGATTTTCTTACACTGCACTCCATTACCCTAGTTTTGCTCTTGTTAACGTTCATCTTATATGCACCTTTCAGCACACTGTCCATTCCGTTCAATTTCTCTTCCAGGTCCTTTGCTGTATCTGACAGAATTACTATGTCGTCGGCAAAACGCAATGTTTTTAATTCTCCCCCCTGAACTTTAATTCCTTCACCAAATTTCTCCTTGCTTTCCTTTATAGCTTGCTCAATGTACAAATTGAACAACAATGGAGAAAGACTACAATCCTGTCTTACTCTCTTTCCAACCACTGCATCCCTTTCATGCCCTTCAACTCTGACAACCGCTGTCTGGTTTTTGTACAAGTTGTAAATAACCTTACGCTCCCTACATTTTACTCCTGCTTGCTTCAGAACTTGAAAGAGTTTATTCCAATCAACATTGTCAAAAGCCTTCTCCAAATCTACAAAAGCTAGAAATGTAGGTTTGCCTTTTCTTAATCTATCTTCTAGGATAAGCCGTAAAGTGAGTATTGCCTCCCATTACACTACTGACCATTAAAATTGCTACACCACGACGATAACGCGACATTTAACCGACAGGAAGAACATGTTGTGGTATGCAAATGATAGCCTTTCAGAGTATTCACACAAGGTTGGCACCGGTGGCGACTCCTACAACGTCCTAACATGAGGAAACTTTCCAAATGATTTCTCATACACAAACAGCAGTTGTCCGGCGTCGTCTGGTGAAACGTCGTTGTGACGCCTCGTGTAAGGAGGACAAATGCGTACCATCACGTTTCCCACTTTGATAAAGGTCGGATTGTAGCCTATCGCGATTGCGGTTTATCGTATCGCGGCATTGCTGCTCGCGTTGGTAGCGATCCAATGACTGTTAGCAGAATATGGAATCGGCGGGTTCAGGAGGGCAGTATGGAACGCCTTGCTCGATCCCAACGGCCTCGTATTACTAGCAGTCGAGATGGCAGCCATCTTATCCGCATGGCTGTAACGGATCGTGCAGCCACGTCTCGACCCCTGAATCAACAGATGGGGACGTTTGCAAGACAATAACCATCAGCACGAACAGTTCGACGACGTTTGCAGCAGCATGGACTATCAGCTCGGAAACCATGGCTGCGGTTATCCTTGACGCTGCATCACAGACAGCAGCGCCTGCGATGGTGTATGCAACGACGAACCTGGCTGCATGAATTGCAAAACGTCATTTTTCGGATGAATCCAGGTTCTGTTTACAGCACCATGATGGTCACTTCCGTTTTTGGCGCCATCGCGGTAAACGCGCATTGGAAGTGTGTGTTCGTCATCGCCATTCTGACGTATCACCCGGCGTGATGCTATGGGGTGCCATTGGTTACACGTCTCGGTCACCTCTTGTTCGCATCGACGGCACTTTTAACAGTGGCAGTTACATTTCAAATGTGTTACGAACCGTGGCTCTATCCTTCATTCGATCCTTGCGAAACCCTAGATTTCAGCAGTATAATGCACGACCGCATGTTGCAGGTCCTGTACGGGCCTTTCTTGATACGGAAAATATTCGACTGCTACCCTGTCCAACTCATTCTCCAGATCTCTCACCAATTGAAAACGTCTGGTCAATAGTGGTCCAGCAACTGGCTCGTCACAATACGCCAGTCACTACTCTTGATGAACTGTGGTATCGTGTTGAAGCTGAAGGGGTATCTGTACCTGTACACGCCATCCAAGCTCTGACTCAATGCCCAGGCGTAGCAAGGCCGTCGTTCTTGGTACTGATTTCTCAGGATCTATGCATCAAAATTGCGTGAAAATGTAATCACATGTCAGTTGTAGTATAATATATTTGTCCAATGAATACCCGTTTATCATTTGCATTTCTTCTTGGTGTTGTAGTTTTAATGGCCAGTATTGTATTATTATCGGGCGAATATTATGGCAAAAGGTACTACAATGGTTTGGGCAAATATTCCGAACTGACGGATCCCTCCCAAACCGTGTTCTCCGTTCCCAACTTGCTGGAAGATGCCCAAAGGGACAAACGAAGAAGCGGTGGATGATCCGGCTATTGGCAGTTCTCAAACAAGTGGAGCCGACAGCAGTAGAAGACGAGGCTTGAAACTTTTGGACCGCCATCTGCAATAATCAAGGAGGTTAGAATATAGGGAGACGCCCTTATGCTGAAAAAGTGAAGCCTCCCTCAGCCATTTTGCTAAGTTTTTGCTAATGTTTTATGTCACTTAAAGCAGGAATAAAACGTCCGATGGTTTTGCCGTGATGTACAACGTGTTAAAAGAGTGCAAATTAGCCGTTAGAATTACGTTTTTAAATATATTATGATGAGTATTTATTACTATTTATTCAAGAAAGTGTATTGTCTGAAAGTGCATACTTTGCAGTGACTGTCAGTTCAATGCGTTAATAGTAAGAGGGTCGTCTTAACGCATAGTTTTAACAGATAAATAGCATTCCAACACTGACCAAGATGGCGGAGAGGCTTCAACTGACGTATGTGCTCGGTACAGATAATGACATCTCCATTTATTCTGACCTCCCTGGCAATAATTGTGTCCTATGTTGAGTTTGACTGATGTTTTATTTTTCAATTTTGTTTTTATTTGTGTGATGTATAGCTTTATTGTAAAATGTAAACTTTCATGGCCGGAAAGGTGAATATCACTAAATTTTTCCAGGCTATTATGGCGTGGTCCTGTAGATTTATTACTCAAACCCAACGATTCGTCCCCAACCGAAGAGGACAATTTCAAGGGGGATCGTGCCACTTTTGTATGGTAGAGAGGAACTAGATCGTTTTCTTCAACACCTCAACGGGATTAATTCTCGAATTCAGTTTACCATGGAAAAAAAGGCAGACAGAAAATTGAATTTTCTTGACATGTCAGTTTTCAAAAAGGGGATTGGCAGATTGGGCCATACAGTTTATCGGAAGCCCACACACACATAGACCGTTATCTGCACTGGGATTCAAACCACCAGCCACAAGCAAAAGCGGGACATTATAAAGACGTTGGCGGACAGAGAGAGGAACATCTGCGAACCGGAAATTACTCGACGCGGAACTGAAACACCTGAGTAATGCTTTACTTGAGAATGGCCATTCGTCCACATAGATAAGGAGAGAATTGAGACCGATACGTAGAACTGAAAACGATGAATAGGTTCTCGTGAAATCTTAAGCCTTCCTGCCTTTTATCAAGGACGTCACCTATCGCATCAGTAACATTTTGAGGATACGGAATGTTGTCGTTATTTACAAATCTACTCGGAAGATACAGGATCACCTGAAATCCGCGAACGATGCTCGCAAACCGCGATTGTACATCCTCTATTCAGCAGGTGGATCGTCGCCCAGTAAAGAATTTAAAGAGTGGCACAGTAAGCAAAAGACAATGAAAGTCGTTAGAAAAATATATTCACAATGAAGCACATATATTAAAGGTAGTCCTGATATAAGTGATTTTGAACATAGCTTGTCTAATGCAGCAACCGTAACAGTTTAATTTACTGCAAAACGAAACACGCAGCTCCACAAGTTGGTTTGAAATAAAAACATTTTATCCAGTTATCAACACCATCTAAGAGCGTCTTCATCAGTAGTATAAAATATGACATAAGACGTAAAATCTTAGCGCATATTATGCTCATGTATAAAATGACATTGAGTTTATTATAAAAATACATGTTAGATTAATACGATGATTACGGTGAGGACCACACCCAACACCCAGCCCCTGCCGGAAATCGAACCCGGGCACCTGCATGGTAATCAGCGACACTACCGTCTGAGCTACGGATGCGGAGTTGTAGTAAAGTGGCTAGCCGCTTTGGGCTACTGCAATGTTAATATTCACCTAGCATCTATTCTTATGATTGAATTTAATGTCACATTATATGAAATGAGCATAACGTGCTCTAAATTCTTACGTCCCATTTTTCTCCGCTCCTCGCTTTCCTTTGGACTAAACTATCTTCTTTCCGTAGAAGCATGAACACTAAGAAAAATTAGTTGTTGACAGAAGTGCCGATTACATACAGCAACATGAACTGCCTGCCAGAAAATTTAACCGTTATCGAATATACTCTTCATAAATTACAGACCTTCAATAATAAAATTCTCCTCTATAACAAACAAGTGAATCGTAACTTCAGCGTACCTCGACAAATGGCTACCTAGTGACCTTTGTTTTTTTATTATGTTGACGGCATAAGTATGAATTTGAAGGAGATCTCAGCTAAAATTAATGTTTTTATTATTTTATTTTTCATTTTTTTTCCAGTGATAATGTATTGCTTTCTCTGATGTCTCTGACATTTTAAACATTATTATTGATAATGATCTATTTTTGTTATTTCCACTTTGATACATTTTCACACAATAACTTGTAAGGGCTCTTCACTTGGGGACACTACACTACTCACTGTATCACTAAGAATAGGATAGTAATATGACTGCTTAATAGTTTACTTATGCCTAAGGCTTAGTCTTTTCTCTGAAGTACAACACTGAGTAAACCTAAAATAACTCTTTTCAGGTTCTACTTTGACCAGAAACTGGTACCACTTTGACCAGAAACTGTAGAGTGGATTTTTATACACGCAGTATATAGTTAATTTATTGATACTGTCTATAGGGTTGCCAGATTGAACTCGAGGCAGGCCCGGAGACCAGACGTGCCCTCCTCCGCCTTGGTCAATGACTCACCCCCCCCCCCCCAACCAGGATTACACGTGAATTCTAAAAAAAAAAAAAACACACATCTCCTCCCTCCCAGCAAGTATCCCCCCGATGGAACATTGCTACGGGTGGCCTTCACATGCCGCAGCTGACCTGCCAGGCCGCCAGTTGCTGTGGATCAACAATCGGCACACTTCAGTCGGCGTGGCAGCAGAAGTGGCGGCAGCATCAGAGCTGCTCACATCAACAGCTGCGCCTTCCAAGAGTTGCCGCTTGCGGCTCCACAAACTGGTCACCAAGAAGAGCGCCAAATACCTAATAAACTTTTCTAGCCACTCTTTATAATTTTCTTCCTGAAACCATTCTTCACGGAACGAACTTAGATATCGTCTCTTCATTTCACTGTTATTACTCACTAATCTGACTTATTGTAAGCTTGTCTGTTCATACACGAACGGAGTATTCCAAAAATTGCCGGTAAACTGATAAACAATGAACGAACGAACACAAATAATAGACGACGCCAGTTGACACGTTGCCGCAACAGTGTTTGCTTAATAATGCGCTAGCCGATCACTACCGACGCAACAGCGAAAAATTTTCAGAAGAAGAGTAGGAAAGCAGCGTTTTGTTGCAATAAGAAATTGACATTTATATAAAGTTATTCATAATTACTAGAGAGGAGCCGGCCGGGAATGGCCGAGCGCACTGAGGCGTCTTGCCACGGTGCGCGAGACTGCTTCCGCCAGAGGTTCGAATCCCCCCTCCCCCTATGGCATGGATGTTGTGTTCGTCCTTAGTTTAAGTTACGTTAAGTTCGATGTAGATCGTCGCTACATGAGCATAGTACTTAAAAAGCGTAGTAAAAAAATAGTTAAGATGAAGGTTACATTCAAGCCCGGAGATGAGAGTGATTGGCCCGTAGACCCGGAGAACTAATTCCAAACCCGGGCACTCCGGGCGGCTCCCGGAGATCTGGATGGGTGTGTCAGTTGCAGCTGAGCAGCGGAGGCGTGCGCATCGTCGGTGCAGCGCGCTCTGTTCCAGTTGCCGGAGAGCTGTGAGGAAGTCCGTGCTGTGGCGGGAACGAAGCAAATTGTCGTTGCGTTGTTTTAACAACGCTGCAAAATTGTCGTGTCCTCCCGCACCACAGCATGGTGAAGAAGTCGGCGCAGCAGAAGAAACCTGCAGTGAAGGGGCCGTCGGTCACGCAACTCATCAAGTCTGCAGATCACGGTAAGAAGACCGAAGAAGATTGTACGCCTCCCCCGCCCTTGTACATCTCGTGCAGTGGCGCGTGGGTCGAGGTGCACGATATTATAGTCGGCTGCTGCAAGAAAGAGGTCGGCATCGAGCTGGTCAACTCGAACGCGACCATTTCGCTACAAGCAGCAACGAAGTCGGACCACAGGGCACTGAAGAGCGCTGTGGCCGCCTTCATCGTCGACGCTCCTCCCTTGAAGGCGACTTCTGAAGGGAAGCGTGCGAAGTACACCAGGGCGCTCCTGAAGGGCCTGCCATGGTGCTGCGACGAGGCAGCAGTCCGGGAAGGGCTGCGGCGAGCAGGGTTCGGTGGTGTAACTGCTAAGTTGCACAACCGGACCAACAGGACGAGGCCGCCGCTCTACGTTGTCGCCGTGCAAACGGTCGATGATGGGGGCGACGTCTTCGCCCTGGGGAAGCTCTTGGGCCTCCCAGTGACGGTGGAAGCTCTCCCCGCCGACATGGACCCTCTCCCTCAGTGCTTCAGATGCCAGGGGATAGGCCATGTGGCCAAATACTGCCGCAACGCAGCGCGGTGCGTCAAATGCTCTGGCGAGCATGACACACGAGACTGCGTGCGCGGCAGGGAAGAGACGCCGACTTGCGCCCGTTGTGGCGGTCCTCACGTTGCCAACTGGCGAGGCTGCCCGGCTTTTTCAAGCCGGGGCCAACCCGGAGGCGGCGCGGCGGCCGCTGCGGCGGCGCCGCATGGTCGGCGGAAACGGCGGCGACGACGACGACGAGGGAACGGCGCGGCAGCCGCGCCCCCTGACCGCGACCGGTCGCAAAACACCGCCAACGGCGGCGCGGACCGGCCGAGAGCGGAAAGGGGGCCGGCGCCATCCGCCCCAAAGAAGACGACGCGGCCCGGGGACGACCTGCGCGTTGCCGCGGAGGAGGCAACGGCGGCATTCAAAGCCGCCATGGTAGCAGAGAGGGTGGCCTTCCAGGCCCAACTTGCTGCGGAGAGGGACGAGGTCTGCCGACAAATTCGGCAGCTGCACGCCGAACTGGCGCGCGACCTCTACGACGACGACGCTGACGACAACGACGCTGAGGACGCTACAGAGCCCGCCCCTGTGGCGCAGAGCTCTGGCGCGCCCACTGCTGCGACGACCGGCGCTCCTGTGGTTTTGCAACCGCAGTGTACAGCTGCCCTGAAGTGGACGCCTGCCCAACAGCGGGCGATTGATGAGTTCAACGCCAAACTGAAGAAGGCCTCACTGGAGGGGCAATCACTGGAGGAGTCGCTGAAGAAATCGTGCGCCACCCAGTAAGGTTGCGGCCCAGACGACCGGCGGCAGGAACCTCTCCGCGCAGTCATTTGCGCGCAGAGGTACCGCGACGAATGGACGCCACCGGCGGAGAGAGGACGGAGAAACATCGCGGCTCGCTGCCGCACTTGGCCAGCCGGTCGAGAGTAGCAGTGCAGCCCAACGCAGCAGGCTCTGCTGCAGCACTAACGGATTGATGTCTTAATGACGACCTTAGCTCTGACACGGTAATCGATGCACGGTACCCGCTACTAACTTAACCTACCCTTGCATGAACTATCGCAGCTAGCAAGGAATCCGCTACTGCCCTTACAACCCGCACCTGACTGTCGCAGAGGTTTTTTTCCCTTGGCGCTTGCCTTGGCACTTTTTTCCCTCTGCCCTTAAAACCGCTCTTCTTTCGAAGTTTTCGACCAATACTATCTCCCGATATGGACCGTATTAATGGGTAATCTTATCCACACGTACGGAACACATCACAGTACCCGCTCCTGTGACGCCTACATTAACTTACTAACACATGTAGAGGTGACAGTAGAACTCTTGAGTTGGTCACCATGCTAGTGCGAGCGTGGAGGGGCTCCACTCTTTAAAAAAAAGAAAAAAAAAAAAACCGGAGATCTGGCAACCCTAACTGTCAACCAATGTTCTTGTAAAATAATTGCAGGTTATCGACATATTATCTAGTACTACAGCGATACGCGGATAAACTTAAGCAAATGATCAGGCCTCGAGAGGCACACCGATCGCCGTGTCATCCTCTGCCCGAAGGCCTCAACGGATGCGGTATGGAGGGGGGCATGGTGAGCGCCTCGCACTCCCGGCCGCTATGTCAGTTTACGTAACCAAAATCAAATTCAAATGTTTGTAGAGCTTATGGGACTTAACTACGGGGTCGTCAGTCCATAAACTTACAAACTACCTATGAACTAGCTAATTCTAAGGACGGCACAAACATCCATGCCCGATGGGGGGATTCTAACCCCCGATCGTAGCGGCCGTGCAAACTGTGACTGACGCGCCGCAGGACGCTCGGCCACCGCGGCCGGCCTTACGTAACCGGAGCCGCTTACGCAGCTCCTCAGTTGGCCTCACAAGGGCTGAGTGCATCCCGCTTGCCAACAGCACTTCGGCGATCTAACGGCAATCGGTGTAACCACTGCGGCACGGCCGTTGACACTATTCAAATCAGTTGATCCTATTTCCCACTTTGAAAAATGTTACTCTTCTCAACTAGAAACACCTTCCCTCAATGAAGTTTCAGTTTCATAACTTGGTCCAGCTTTACGTTGCTAACGTCAAGTACGTAAAACGTTAATGCAGTATTGTAGAGACATGTTTGGTATGTGTAGGGCCGTACCGAGGCATTGGCGGCGAGATTGTCATTTGCCAATGAAGCGCAAAATTGACGCCCGTCCCTCCCCCCCCCCCCCCAAAAAAAAGTGGGATACGCGAGTTTAAAGTAACATTGTTAGAAATTTTAGGTATGGGGGAGAGGGCGCAGTTTGGACATTCTGCCAGGGCGCAAAATTACCTTGGTATAGCTGTGGGTATGGAACACGTTTTTTTCAATTAAGATATTAATAATAATAATAATCATATATCAAGATTCTTTCACCATAAAGGTGACAGATGTGTAAAGGTATTGTTACTTACATGCATTTATTAATATTATTCCGCCAAAAAATTGTATTAACGTTTACAGCACATTTGTTCTTTTATCCTCGGAATATTCGATATTCATCGATGTTCAATAAATATCGATGTTTAGTGGGAAAACATCGATGTTTTTAGATCGATGTTACATTTTCTAAAACATCGAAATATCAATGGTGGTAAAACATCGGACCATCGATACTTCCATATTTAAGATTCAACTCTATGATCTAAAAAAAATTAGTTCATTATAAGAAATAGCAAAGATATATACATACACACACACCCAACAACCAAGATTGCTTACAGTTATTATATGCAACTTATAAGCGACTGTGTCTGTTTCTTATAATAATCCAATATTTTTATCAGACCGTCGAGAAGAATCTTCTACATGGAAGTATCGATAGTCGATGTTGTTTTCATACAACAAATTTTACTTCCAATATTTTTATTAGATCGTCGAGTGGAATTTTCAATATGGAAATATCGATGGTTCGACGTTGTTTTTAGAGGGTAAAATTTTACTCATGGCAGCAGCGGTGGCGTAGTATACTTAAGTTGGCAGCGACCGCCCAATGCTACTCTTTACTACTCGTGATGCGAACATTTTCTGACCAACATAAGCACACTACGACGACGCCAAAAGTGAAATTTAACAGTCGAAGTTATCAGTTTGTCGTAATTTCTTACGGCTGTTTCCTCCGGACACGTTTTTTAAAGTGAGAGTCGCAACAATGATACCGTATTCGGTATTGCAAGTCTGATCTGCCAAGATTAGCAACGGACTTAATTATACAGTCCGTGTCGCGGCGAGGTGTTTTGTGTTCAGATGTTGGCTAAGTCCGATGCAGGTGAAGTACGGCAGCCATGATCTTTTTCTGAATGTTTTGTTTTGAATTTTTCCGGTGACGATTACAGTTAATTTATTGAGCGGGCAAGGATACATCGAGAACCTGTCAACCATAGAGCAAGAACAGCAGTAATTTTTTCTTCATGTCGGCACGAAAAGGTAATCCCATCAGTGTTCACGATTCTGTTCGCTCCGCTGTCAACATCTGAACACTCGACACTACACAGCGACACGAACTGCAAAATTTTACCTTAGCAACGCACCACATTTCGCGTGGCCAATAGCGCGACTCTTTGATGTGATCAACGACAAACAAATAATAGAATGTGTTTATACCACCGGGATTAAAGCAACTGTCTAATTTTATGTTTTTGCGAGTGTCTATAAAGTCGCAAGTCATGGCTGACCAGTCGATTGAACGGTTGAATTTAAGTGAAATAAATAATAAGTTTTTCTTTTGTTACTATTTACAATATAACCTGACCCACTTACGTTCAGCAATCCACCTGCATGTTTAAAGTAAAGACACTAATAATTTGAACCATTAAAACGTAATAACTTCAATATGAAGACAAAGCCAAGATTGCATGTATAAATAACTCATTTACTCATTACTAGTTTCGGTAAGCTATGTTGCCATTATCAAATGATCAAATGTTAATTTGTCAAACTAATAAAATACAAAATAAAACATATAAATTAAAAACTGATACAACACCGTACATATCACACGTTGTTTAGTGCTATGTACAGTGCTGTATCAGTTTTTGGTTCATGTGTTTCATTTTGTATTTTATTAGTTTGTTAAAGTAACATTTAATCATGTGATAAAGGCAACATAGCTTGCCGAAACTAGTAATGAGTAAATGAGTAATTTATACATGCGATCTTGGCTTTGTCTTCATATTGAAGTCATTACATTTTAAGTAATATTTTAGGATCGCTCTCTGTACCGACAATGACGGCTAATAAAATTTGAACCATTGTTCATCTGCCTTATTTGTTAAGATCGCGTTATTATTGCTTACAATATAAACTAATTCATTTACGTTCACGCATCCACCTACCGAGCTCCAAGTGGTAATTAAAAGAAACTAATTATTTGAAACATTGATCATTTGTAATGGATATTACATTGTGGTAAAAATTGAATACGTCATATTTATCGACCTTCTGCCCGGAAAAAAATAAAAATTAAAAAAATTAAAAATGCCGCACAGCCACCGCTTTCAACAATGCTGCAACAAGTCATAAGTACTGTCACTACAAGATGCCGCTACCGGTCGCCTGAACTTTCAACTTAACGTAGAATTGTTTATTTTTTCAACTAAAACATTTTTTGTTTTGGGACATCGATGTTTTTCTTTCGATATCTGTAGTACACAGATTTATTTTAACGATGTTGATATCGATGTCAACATCAGTGCTTTTCTAATATCGATCAATATCTATTTTATCCAATCAGCGATATAGTAATGAGTCAAAGATTCTTTATTCGTCAGCGTCACAGACTAGACTGGCACTATCGTATGCATTATCATTGGTGTCACTGAAGCTACTGTTTTGGGAGTTCAGTGATTTTACCACTATTTGTGTATGGAAAAATCAGTCGTAAGAAACAGGAATAAACTGATACAACCATGTCACCTTTAGAGTTGACGTACTGATCAATACGTGTGACGTGTTTGGTTGTAGTGTTTCGTATAGCTGAAGTACAAGGGAAGGAACATGTCTCAATGGATGCGTAAGTAGAATCATCTTACATCAATTAGCTTTTATATGTCCTACCGTATGTAAACCTAAATAATCACATCCCAGTTTCTCTTACCTGAAGTAACTGTATCACCAGCGATTATTATTCATTACATTCTGTTATGTGTAGTAATGAGTGACGTTTCTTTAGTGGTGTAACCGTATTTTTGAATCAGTTATTTTAAATCAACTTCGTCTTTATCTTCGAATAGTAATCACGCTACAGAAGTGCTCCTGCATGTAGAGAGTGTTAATTGTCGTTAATAAGAAGTGTATGTTCATTTGAATGTTCTTACGAAACTACAGTCAGCTTTTCCCGTACTCATGAAACACCACTCGCGGACGGTAAAATTTCACGACACTTCTCGCCGGGCTCCAGTGCTTATGTCGGCAACAGATGAACAATGTACTGTAGAATAGCGTTATTTCTCACGAGCTACAGAGTATATGTTATTGCTGCTCGTTTCACTCGCAGCAGAGTTAATACTGTACCTGCTCTATGGTACCATTGGTGCCAACATAACCACTGTAGCCCGGCGAGAAGCGTCGTACAATTTACCTCTCGCGGATTCATAAACTGCACTTCAGCCCTTATATGAACTTAATATTCGTATTATGACATTATTCTACAATTTTAGTACGTAAGCATTAGATCAACTGTAGAACTTAGTGAAATCACCACTAAAAGCTTACACAGTCATTTCACTTTCAGAAAGTCGTATAGGTCTAGGTATTGTGAAACAATATCCCTTTGTATACTGCAGCATCTGAAAGCGCCTTTGGCATGTTCGACGTATGTAGTTGCTACGACTTTGCTACTTTAATTGTATGTCTGTGGCTAGCGTTAAAGTAACAGTTAATCTTTTCTCAACTGTAAATGCGCACTTTCCTTACTATCTATATCTCGTTAGTCACAACTAAAACTTCACCTTTCACTGCAAGATTTAATATACGTTTAATTGCTCCTTGGCATTAAAAACCTATGATAATGTCTGACAAGAAGACCACTTTGGTATCGGATTTTAGAATTTTTTAATATTTATGATACGTGAAGTTCAGAACTTGAATAACAGTCAGCCAAAGCCATTCGACGCAACTCTCAAAAATGATCGAGAAAATCGACTTTGAAGTTTTGCAAGTACCAATTATTAAATAAATTGCGGCATATGTTGGTGTAGCTCAGATAGTGGCGTACTGGCATTACAACCCTAGGGTTGGTGGTTCGAATTCTGTCCGGACATATTTTTTTATTATTATTATTATTATTATTATTATTATTATTATTATTTGTTTTGTTCGAATACTTACACAATTTTAATATCTAATGGTAACTTTTACGAAAAGTAAACGTATTTTGATTTTTTCCTAATTTTCTATATTTTATAGAAGATTGTTAATAATGATGCTTTAGATCAAATAAACTTGTTACATTTTTAACAGTATTTGCATCACTATTAGTTGACGACGGCCGTCTTTGATTGTTCAGTCTGTGAAGAGCTACGAAACTGTTTTTGGAAAGTCATCTCCATAACTACTAATGGCTTTTCAAGCACCTAACCTACTTAACCACCTTGGTGTTGTGATGGTGCAGTTCCTGTATCTTCCCTGCTTGCTGCATTAGATTTGTGGTTAAATCAGCCTTACGCAAGACACCTTCTTTTGTTTTTATACTCAAGCATTTTCCGGCACTTCCGAGGGTTTTTGCTTTTATTTTCTAGAATGCAAGTTACATAATTGGTTAATAGTGATTTGGACGAGCTTTTTGATATGACAACTTTTTTGGATATATTACGCTTAATTTATTACGACACTTACATTATGTCATTCTCAGCATTTATATCTGCTTTCGTTGAGGAATGACAGGTTTTTTTTTCAGTTTGCTATCAGCAAGTAACAAGACGTTTTTATTTACAAAACTCTTGTACATGCACTTGGAAGTTATGTGGAAAGATAAATGTTTGTGGTTGTTTAATGGCTACTTACATTAGAGCTGTGGGGTTGCTGTTTGTGGCGTGTTCTCAATGTTATGTGATATTTAGTGCGCTTTTTGTTGTGACTTGGTACTGTTTATATCGCCATTTCTCTTGTTGTGGCAGCTGTCTCGTATTTACTTGTTTTGTGTGGTGTGTGTCTGTCATGTGGCGCGTGAATTTTGAATAGTTTTGATCCTGGCGATGTTTTGTGTCTGTCTATTTGTGTGTGTGTAGACAAAGATAATTATTTCGCCCGCGCGCGCTTGTGTGTGTGTGTATGTAAGAGAGAGAGAGAGAGAGAGAGAGAGAAATATTGTGTGTATGTGGAGGGGGCAGTCAGACGGGATGTGGTGGTGGGATTGATATACTTCTACATAGTGATGTGTATTAGTTAAGAACTTTCTTACCTTGGTCTATTGCTTTCTGGATGTGGTAGTTTACTTTTGTTGTTAGTTTTTGGAATAGGCTGTTGCTGGTTTTAAGGATTTGTAGGTCAGTTTCTATGTTTGTTGGGGCATAATTCTGTTTTATTAAGTGTTCAGGAAATGTAGAGTGACAGTTGCTACTTTTTAGTGCTCTGAGGTGTTCATTGTATCTTGTTTTGTAATTTCTGCATGTCTGACCCACACACACAGATGGCAGTTATTGCAAGTAAGATGATATATTCCTGACTGGCTGTACTTGTCAGTGTTGCTGGTATGTATCCCTAGTCTTTTCTGTATTGTGTTGTTGGTCCTATATCCTACGTTCAGCCCTTGTTTCTTAAGTATGTTGCCCACTCTGTGTGTGCTTTGTTGTTGTAAGTCATAATGTGTCATTTGTTACTAACTGTGTGTTGGTTTGTTGTGTGCTGTGTTCTCCTATCAGTGGCCTTTTAGCAGACATATTCATGAACCACATAGAAAACCAAATATTTGACAAGACTGTCAAACCAAAACAGTACATAATAAAATATTGGTACAGATATATGGATGATATAATATGCTTGATAGATGAATCACACTCCCATATAAAAGATCTCCACAATGACATAAACACCATACATCTCCAAATACAGTTCACTATTGAAACACAAACAGATGGGAAACTAAAGTTCTTAGATCTCACCATACATAACAGAAACAACACATGAATTCAAAATCAACAGGAAGCCCGCAATTTGCCGGCACTGTGTTTCACAACCGTCCCAATCAGCCAATAACCCAGAAGGAGCCAAGTTTCAGATTTATACTACACCGATTAATCAGAACACCAATGATCAAACAAGACTACAAAAGAACTGGACAAAATAAAACAAATTGCACAAGAGAATGGATATGACATAAAAACAGTGGACAGAATACATAGGAAATTACAAAAACAGGTAACACACAGTCAGGAAAATTCCACACACAGGCAAGAAACACTCAACAAACACAGTTAGCAACAAATGGTACATTATGACTCACAACAACAAAATCACACACATAGTGGGCAACATATTTAAGAAACAAGGGCTGAACATAGGATATAGAACCAACAACACAATGCAGAAAAGACTAGAGAAACATACCACCAACACTGACAAGTACAGCCAATCAGGGATATATCAGCTTAATTGCAATAACTGACAATCTGTGTATGTGGGTCAGACATGCAGAAATTTCAAAACAAGATACACAGAACTCCTAAGAGCACTAAAAAGCATCAGCTGTCACTCAACATTTGCTGAAAATTTAATAAAACATAATCATGCCCCAAAAAACGTAGACACTGATCTACAAATCCTCAAAACCAGCAACAGCCTATTCCAAAACTAACAATAGAGGAAAACTATCACATCCAGAAAGCAATAGCCCAAGGTAAAAAGTACTTAACGAATACACAACAAAACCCTCTTTGAGACCATAAAAGAAGTATATAAATAAATCGCACCACCACATTACATCTGACAGCCGCTCCTCTACACATATACGCAATATTTCTCTCTCACACTCTCTATGTTGCACACACTCACACACACACGAAATAAATGTCTCGCTCCACACACATACACACACACACAAAATAAAAACACATACAAATACACACACACAGAACATCGCCAGGATCAAAACTTCTCAAAATTTGCCCGCCACTTGACACCACATAACGATACAGCCGCCACAACACGAGAAATGGCGATATAAAGTGCCACGTCACAGTAAAACGCGCACTAAATATCACATAACATTCAGAACACGGCACAAACAAGCAAACAGCAACACCGTAGCTCGAAAGTAAATAGCCACTAAACAGCCGTAAAGACCTTTCTTCCACATAACTTCCAGGTGCTTGTACAATCGTTTCTTAATTAAAAATGACTTGTTGCTTGCAGATGACCAGATTTAAAAACTGTCATTCCTCAACTAAAGCTGATACAAATACTGTGTATGAGATAATGTAATAAATTAGGCCTAATATATAGCAGACAAAGTTGTGAAATCAAATAACTCATTCAAATTACTGTATAATCAAATTATGTAACTTGCATTCTAGAAAATGGAAGCAGAAACCCACGGAAGATGGCAAATAAGTGCCGAAACATGTTTGGGTATAAAAACAAAACAAGGTGCCTTGCATAAGGCGTATTTAACCACAAATCTAATACAGCAAGCACGGAAGATACAGGAGCAGCACCATCACAACGCCAAGGTGGTTTATGTAGGTTAGGTGCTTGAAAAGCCATTAGTAGTTGTGGAGATGACTTTCCAAAAACAGTTTCGTAGCTCTTCTCAAACTGAACAATCAAAGACTGCCGTCGTTAATTGATCGGGAAGCCAATATTGTAAAAATGTTACAAGTTTATTTGATCGAAGCCATTATTATTAACAACCTTCTATAACATATAGAAAATTAGGAATAAACAAAAATACGTGTACTTTTCGTAAAAGTTACCATTAGATATTAAAATTGTGTAAGTATTCGAACACAATGGAAGAAAAAAATGTCCGTACAGGATTCAAACCACCAACCCTAGTGTTTAAAGCCAGTACGCCACTACCTGAGCTACATCAACACATGCCGCAATTTATTTAATAAATGGTACTTGCAAAACTTCAAAGTCGATTTACTCGAAAATTTTTGAGAGTTGCGTGGAAGGCTTTGGCTAATTGTTATTTATATTCTGAACTTTACGTATAATAAGTATCAAAAAATTCTAAAATCCTATACCCATGTGGTTTCCTTGTGAGAAAAACGTAGGAATCAGTCGAAAACAACTATTTATTGCAAATCGATTTCGTTTAGATTCCTAGCTATCATCAGTACACCTACAATAGGAAAGCTTAAGATAGAAAAAAAATAGATACATGGCAGTACATAATATTTATGTTTTCGTTAGAAGATTACAAACTCTGTAAACATACCGTATATCAGCAGGCGTGTTACGCAAGCTGCCGTTACAACTGAAGTGATAAAACTTTAAAATTAACAATGGGCTCTGATGCAACAGCTGCGTTATATGAACTTTAGCGCATTTAGTATGGGCAACGTCTGAGCACATTTAATGTTTAATTAACCTGAATAATATAAAATCGCATATATTTACAGTTACAGAAGTAATACAAATTTTATCTTAATTTTTTAATGTCATGGAATGCTGGTACACATAAAACATTACGCCATGAATATAGGATACAAAGCGTACTAGTATAGTTAAAATTAATTAAAAAATAAAATGAATTAAAATTATATTTTCTGTGTAACTATAATTGCTTTCTGATGAAGATTAGTCCAATGATTCTCAGTGTCGAAGGGTAGCGATTCAAGTCCACCTCCCGCTATACTGATTTAGGTTTTCCGTGATTTTCATGAAGCATTACATGTAAACGCTGGGATGGTTATTGTCGAAGGAAACGGCCAGTTTAATTATGATCCCTGACAAAACTATCCGAACGTGTTTTCTGTCTCTAATAACCATTACCTCGACAGGTCTTTTCCTTACATCTGTAGGGGAAGAAGTTAATTCTTAGATGTAAAAGTTTACTTTGGTATTTTACTTGGCAGCAACAGTGATATTCTTGGATAAAGAATATTAGATACTCCCACATCGAATTGTTGTTGCGAAGCAAACCCCTTTAGCTAGATAAGGTTGAAAGGCGATAATGCGGTTGAGTTGGATAAAGGCAGTGAATCTCGAAGCCAAATAAAGATTGTGTTAAAAATTGAGCCATGGCGTACCTATCGTTCTTCTTCTTTCAAACATCACACATTTTTCATCATAAAAAGCTGAAAGTGCTATGCAAATTGAGAAATTTAGTGGAATTGTAAGAGCTACAGGGAACGATGTGTTTAGCCATTTAAAAAAGTTATTAAACACAAAATTAATCAGTTTTCTATTTTTATAAAATTTTTGAAAGATTGTGAAGGGAAATAGAACATACCAGCAGTGAAGTGTGATGTGCATATTTCAGTCATCTAGTGTTGTTAATTATTCTGAACTGATGAAAAAATGTAGAATTTAATATTCACGGAATATATGACATCAACTGCGATTGGGCAAAGCTGAAATTGTGTACCCAGCCGGGATTCGAACCCGGGTCTACCGCTTTCTAGGCAGTTGCGCTGCCCCCTACACCACTGGGGACACAGTGATCACCGCACCTACAAGGACTACCTAAGCACGCCTCCCGTCAGATACAAATTCCCAGCTTCGCCCTGCCCACAGTACTCAAACTCGTAGTTATGAAACTAATTCCCGTAAGAGTAAGGGCTTCAAACTTGCCCACCCCTCCCCACTATCGATAGGATCATTGCCCGTCACCGGCATATATATATATATATATATATATATATATATATGGCGTCTGTTCCGAAAGAACAGACGTCACTTCTGATCCTGCAGTTGTTATTATTTAATATTCACGGAATATATGACATCAACTACGAGTTTGTGTACTGTGGGCAGGGCGAAGCTGGGAATTTGTATCTGACGGGAGGCGTGCATAGGTAGTCCTTGCAGGGGCGGTGATCACTGTGTCCCCAGTGGTGTAGGGGTCAGCGCAACTGCCTAGAAAGCGGGAGCCCCGGGTTCGAATCCCTGCTGGGTACACATTTTCAGCTTTGCCCAATCGCAGTTGATGTCATATATTCCGTGAATATTAAATAATAACAACTGCAGCATCAGAAGTATGTATATATAAATGTAGAATTCTTTTTTTCTGCACCTAGTAATAATGGCAACACAGAACGTGTGTTTTCTGTTGTGAAAACACAATGGACAAAAGACAGAAATAGATTTGAAATAGAAAATATATATATATACAGTACAATATCAAACATTTGAAATGTCTGAGTTTTCATCAGTATGTGTTAAAAAACAAAAAAGCTATTGAGAGATTTCGTTGCCTCCAAATATAGTTGGTTAAAAAGTGAAAAAGACAAGAATGAGACAATTGAGTGTAGTGATGATGAATAAATTGTCAAGGTTCATAATATTTTTTTACAATAACCAGAGAAGATTATTGTTTTAGTTTTACGCGATTCATTAATAAAGTTGTAAGTTACATTTTGTTAACAATAAAGTGCCCTTTTTTTTATAAGAACTGTCCTCTTTCTCGATGATTAACATATGGTAACCCTAATTTTATCAGGATAATGCTCCAGCCCAAACAGCAGCTATCGCAGTGGCAAAAGTGCACGACTTGGGATTCGAATTGGTTATTCACCCACCCTATTCACCAGACTTGGCTCCCAGTGACTTCTTCTTATTCCAAAACTTGAAAATTTGCCTTGGTGGGAAGAAATTTTCATCGAATGAGAAGTGTTCGTCGCTGTGACAGAGTATTTTGCAGGTTGCAAGTGTATAGCCTAGCAAGGACACAATGTCGAGAAATAAAGTGAGTTTTCGCCTTTAAAACAATTTTTATTATATTTTTACCAGACTTATCAAACCAGCCTCGTATAAATTTTGTGACAACTAACCCGTGTGACTACCACACCCAGTGTCCACTATGACTAATCACAACTCAGCAGCTACGGTCAGCCGGCCGCGGTGGCCGAGGAAACTGAGGCGCTCGGATATGGATATTTGTGCCGTCCTAGTTCGTAAGTAGTTTATTTGAACATTTGAAGATGCAAATTGAATCGACAAGAAAACAATGCGAAATGAAGTGACTAGAAAACGCACCAAGAAATAAACACATTCGAATATTGCGGGAATATAAATCAGCGAATTTCATTGGCTCCCTTGCACTATCACCTGATTGGCTGGCCATATGCAGTGGGCGTAGCCAACATCTGAACACTCAACACTACCCCGCGACACGGATTCTGAAGTTAAGCCGCAGAAATCACTGATATCGCGTTCCTAGAAATGGAGCCGGCCTTCACCGGAAGTGCTGCCGGGGATAGCGTCCATCGCCAGCGCGAGTTGCAAGTCACTCGGCGAGTATCGATCATAGCGGACAGCGGCAGCGGCCGCGACCCCCCCCCCCCCCCCCCCCCCCGCCTGTCAGGAGCGCAGCGCGTGAGTCGCCATTGTCACTGGTGTAAGTCAGCACATACTCACGGCCGGCACCATTTATAGCGGCACCTTCCCCTCCTCATTATCAACCTATCTCAGGCCATTGTCCGCTCTCTGTGACGTCTTCATTCCCTCTGACAGTTCACAGGCAAGGATTGCGTTCCATACGTACCAATCCAGGTAGAATTATGCTGCAGTATTAACTTAACGACGTCTACGATAAATATAAATCTAGCTTCCGAAAGCACTGCAGCTGCATTAATCAAATTTACTTGCGGCAACAAGCATGCCACTGACGCGTGCGAATCGGCCACTACAACAATGTATGATTTCAGTGTAGTAGGTGGTTCTTACTCTGACAGTGATTGTTGTCTGATAGCAAGGAATATGTGTACGAAGACATTACACACACACACATACAACAACAACAACAACAACAACAACGTTATCCTGAACTAGGTGTCATAGGTGTATTTTGCCAACATTACGGTCGATCGAAACTGGGCACATCACAGAAGACCTGAAAACATTAAATACCTCTATAGAGACATACAAGACCGCAAAACCTGTAGGGAAAAAATCAGAAACCAAAAAGTTGACTTTAAGTCAGAAACAAAAACGACAAACGAAAATGGTCAGACGAACAAAAGAAGGCACAAAGTGAAAGAATGAAAGGTTTTTGAGAAGAAAAAAAGAAGAAGAAAGACGGGAACAGAAGCCAGATTTTTGTGTTTTTAGCGCTCTCCTTAAGGGGAATGTACTGAAATAATATATATATCGCAGAAAACACTGATATCGGAAAGTCAAGGTTTAGCCTTTCCCTGCTGATGGTGAAGCCAGGGCCGGCCGGAACAAATTCGCGCCCTAGGCAAATTATTTTACTGGCGCCCCATTTAATAAAATCGCAATAAAACGTCAATGTAAAATACACATGGCATATTTTTTATTCAAATACATAATCACAACATATACGTTACATAAACATAATATTTCCCCATCATACATTTTTATACAATAATGTTAGTTTTTCATCGTTTTTATATTTTGTCTTTTAAAAGGTTTTGGTTGATAGTTAACAATAATTCATACAATTATAAGATTCATTATACAAAGAATCACAAATATTTCATTTTTCTTACGTTGGCTTTTGCAAAATGTAAGACGATCTCCTTTAAATAAATTGTGTCTGCTGTTTCTCGTTCATCTGACAGTCTTTCTTGAGTCATTGTGAATCGCAGATATGTTTTTACAATTTTAATTTTGAGAAGCTGCGCTCACCACTGGCTACAGACACAGCAAGAGTAAGGACCATTCTCAGTGCAGTAACTTAATTAGGTACAATGTCTAAAAGTCCATTTTTACAAATATTGCTCAGAAAGTCCCGTGACCCTGCGTTATTGGGTCCCCTGCTAGAAATGGCTTGTAATTCATTGCATAGATCAGTAGCATCAATATCTTTAGAATCTTTGTGACTTAGAGACTCTACCAAATTAACACATCCTTCAAGAACAGCTTTGGGAGTTTTATTTTTTACATCATGTATGTTGTACAGACAGCCAAATACACGATTTAGGTCGGTAATCTGATGAAATCTCTTGTCAGTTGAATTTATTGAAGTATCGCCAGCTTTGATCACGAGATGATTAGTTGCAAACTGCTACTCGTACATTCATTAAACGCTTCTGAAGACTCAAAGAGAATGCATGTAACATTTACGTCTTGTCTGTTGTCTGTTGTTCTGTCTATATGTAGTAACGGGGAATTCATCGATCCTGAACCGCAGCAGAACAGCAAAGTAAACCGCACCACGAGCGCATGAGGGTTCGTCGCGCACGAGACACTTGCCGCCTACAAAATTTCAGCGCCCTAGGCAATTGCCTACATGGACGGGCCGGCCTGGGTGAAGCTCCTAGTAACGGGGCCGTCTAGTGCCGGAAGTGCTCCCTGGGACAGCGCTGTCGAGTATCGATCATAATCGACAGAATGCGTGGGTAGATCGCGTAACTGATGAAGTACTAAACAGAATTGGGGAGAAAAGAAATTTCTGGCATGACTAAACTAAAAGTAGGGATAATTTGGTAGGACACATGCTTACAAGGAGACCACATGGGTATCGGATTTTGGAATGTCTTTATGGTACGTGAAGTTCAGAACTTAAATAGCAATCAGCCAAAGCCATTCGACGCAACCCTAAAAAATTTCCGAGAAAATCGATTATAAAGTTTTGCAAAGTGCACGTAAGTATCAATAATTAAAACAGTTACAGCAATTGTCAGTGTAGCTCGGACGGTAGCGTTCTAGCCTCACAACCATAGGGTCGGTAGTTCGAATACTACTGTGACAGATATTATTTTCGTTTTCTAGTTTAGTTATATAAAAAATTTTGGTATCTCTAATTCTACGTATTGTGTCAGTGTTTGTTTATGTGTATGTAGACGAGCTGAAAACCTTGTCGTCGTGCAAAACGATTGTTAAATAGGTTAGCTGCTATTAGGGCCTAGTAGCTATGAAGATGACTTTCCAAAAACAGTGCCGTAGCTCTTCACAAACTGAACAATCAAAGACTACCGCCGTCAAATAATAGTGAAGTCAATACTGTAAAAAAATGTAACCTATGGTCTTTTGATTGAAATCATCATTATTAACAACGTTCTATAAAATAGAGAAAATTTCGAATAAACAAAAATACGTCCAATTTTCGAAAAAATTACCATCAGATATAAAAATTGTGTAAGTATTTGAACAGAACCATATATATTAAAAAATTGTCACGACAGGAGTCGAACCAGCGATCCTACGGTTGCAAGGCCAGAACACTACCACCTTAACTACACCGACAGATGCAACATTTCATTTAAAGATTGGTACTTACGCTTACTTGCAAAACTTCAAAATCATTTTTCTCGGGAATTTTTTAGAGTTGCGTCGAATGGCTTTTGCTGATTGTTATTTGAGTTCTATACATCACGTACCGTAAATATCAAAAAATTATAAAAATCGATACCCATGTGGTCTCCTTGTTAGACATGAAACGAATCGTGAACTTGGCATTGGAGAGAAGTGAGTAGGGTAAAAATCGCAGAGGGAGACCAAGAGACAGATATGGTAGGAAGATTCAAATGGATGTGGGTTGACGTCATTATGAGGCGATGCAGAGGATTGCTCAGAGTAGGGTGGATAGTTGCATCAGACCAGTCTCCGTACTGAGGATCAGAACAACAACAAAATCCACCCACGACACTTAGTTCAGGATAATGTTGTTTTTGTTGTGGTCCTCAGTGCGGGGCCTGGTTTTCATGCAGATCTCCACCCTACTCTATCATGAGCATGCGTCTTCATCTCCTCACAAGAACAGCAACACACATCCACTTGAATCTGCTTACTGCATTCGTCTCTTGGTCTTCCTCTGCGATTTTTACCCCAATCACTTCTCTAAAATGTCAAATGCACGATTCCTTCATGTGTAGGAATGTGTCCTACCAATGTATCCTTTCACTTACTTTAGTTATGCCATAAATCCCTTTTCTTCCCAATTCTGTTTAGTACTTCCTCATCAGTTACGCGATCTACTACCACCACCTAGAGAGAAGGCCGCGGCGGTCTCGTGCGACATCGGGCAGAGTAGGTTGCGCGCGCTTACTTGACCTTGGGTCTATAGATAATTCTGTTCGAGATAATTAATAATATTTGAATACAGGATATGTTCCAAAACCATGCTGCAAATTATCCTCACTAGGGTACCAACTAATCCAGGAGGAACATTGAGGAAGGAGGATGGGAAGTATACGAAGACAGCACATGAAACGCTGGAACTGCTCCTCAGACTCACTTTCCTCAATATACTCTGGGGGATAACTCAGACCAGAATGCGATTCCTGAGAGACAACGGTTCTCAGGTATTCGCAAAGAGGACTGGGATCTGGCCAAGGAGTGTGTCGATTTCAGTAAGGTCCGATGGGCGGTGGGAACATTTCAACCGTCCAAGTCACCTGGCCCCGATGGAATCTATCCAGCTCTCCTGCAACAAGCGGGAGAAAATCTTATTAGATTCCTATGCAGGTTATTCAGGGTTAGCCTAGCAGCAGGAATCATTCCCAATGCCTGGATGGCAGTGAAGGTTGTCTTCATTCCAAAGCCAGGGAAAACTGATCATACCAAGGCCAAGGATATGAGACCAATCAGCCTGTCCTCCTTCATTCTTAAGACATTGGAAAAGCTGGTTAATGTGCATGTTGGAGAAAGGAGGTTAAGTAGGGCTCCTCTACATTCAAACCAACATGCATATCAACCAGGTAAATCATGTGAGACAGCTCTCCACCAACTTGTTGGGAAGGTGGAGAAAGCACTACACTTTCAGGAGATAGCCCTCTGTATCATCCTGGACATTGAGGGGGCTTTTAGCAACACGACCTTCGATTCCATGGTTAGGGCAGCAGAGGTGCATAACCTAGGGACCACTATATGTAGGTGGACAAGGGTCATGCTCAGTGGAAGAAAGGTAGAGGCAACCATGATGAATGAAAAAATGGTAATCAACACCACTAGGGGTTACCCACAACGAGGAGTTCTTTCCCCTTTATTGTGGAATCTAGTGGTGAACGAACTCATTGGAGAATTAAACTCTAGGCAGTACTTTTGCCAAGGATACGCAGATGATCTTGTCATAGTAATACTTGGCAAATTTGCTGACACAGTGAAGAATATGCCACAAGGTGTATTGGACATTGTGCAAGACTGGTGCAGAAAACAGGATCTGGGGGTTAGTCCTAAGAAGACTGTTGTTGTACCATTCACAAGGAAACATATCCAACACTCAAGTTGGAATCTAAACCTTGTCAATGAAGCACTACCTGTGAAGGGGACAGTGAAATATCTAGGGGTTACCCTAGATGAGAAACTGACAAGGACTCCTCACATCAGGAATATTTGCTCCAAGGCAAAGGTACTTTAGTAAGTACCAGGAGAGCTTGTGGCAAAAATTGGGGCCTGAGCCCCAAGGGTATGCACTGGATATACACCACAATGATTAGACCCAGGATCACGTATGGGGCAGTCGTGTGGTGGAAGAAGGTAGAACAGCAGGTTGCTGCTAAGGAGCTTGGTAAGGTGCAGAGATTAGCCTTCTTAGCCATAGCAGGCGGAATTAGCAGCACACCAACTGCTGGGATGGAAACCAAGCTGGATATGCCCCCATTACACCTTTGGGTCAAGATGGAGGCAGCAGCTGGTGCCTACAGACTCAAAACTGGTAACAACGGGAACTCTTTGGGATATCCAGAATCACACACTAAAATAGTGAGTGAGGTAAATATAGGAAAGGTTGGGGAAATGCCAGCCGACTATATTATAACCCCATACTGCTTGAACAAGCCTTTCAGTATAACAATTGGAAGTAGGGAGCAGTGGGAGACAATAGTTAGACACCGTACGGGGGATATTGTCTGGTTCACTGACGGGTCGAAATCAGACCAAGGCGTTGGGGCCGGGGTGCAGCCAAAACTGGAGGGCGTCATCTCTCTAGGGAAACTGGCCTCAGTATTCCAGGCCGAAATCACTGCCATCAGGGCATGTGTGGAGGAGAATTTGCGTAGGTGCTACAAAGATCGTAGCATCTACAGCTATTCAGACAGCAAGGAACCCCTTAGATCACTGGCAGCTCCTGCAACAAGGTCTAAAATTGTTGCAGAATGTCACAGGGTTCTGGTGGAGCTAGGGGAAAGCAATAGAGTAAACCTATTGTGGGTCCCTGGCCACTCGGGGATCAGTGGCAACGAACATGCCGACAGATTAGCCAGGATGGGGGCAGAGTCTCCATTTATTGGATCGGAACCTGTCCTGACAATCACCAAGGCAATGATCAAATTGGAGCTACGTAACTGGCTCAGAAGACAGCACGTAGAATATTGGACCAAAGTCCATCAACAAAAACATGGCACGGTAATGATGCCAAAGCCATGTTTTAAAAGAAGCTCTGCAATCCTGGGCCTGAACAGGAGAGAGATTAGACTCATGGTTTGATTGCTGACAGGCCATGGGAATTTCAAAAAACACCTACATACAATGGGAATAACAGAAGAAGACCCTAAATGTAGGATCTGTGATGACGGTGATGAAACTGCATCACATCTAATCTTCGAATGTATTGCATTGGAGACTAAAAGGCACAGAACATTTGGGACAACCAGACCCGAAGGAATTGTGTCTAATAAAGAACTGGTAAAAGTACTCCTTGCACTGTTCTAGGGCAGTGGTTGGATTTACTAGATATACAGGGAGCGATACGCACAGTAAACTTAGTTTCGGTGCGGGCAGTGGCGGGTTGGACGAAGACTGTTTTGGCTTCCCTGGAAAAATCAAATCAAATCAAAAATCAATGCTGCAAATTTACGTTTATGAAATAAGCCTGTAGTTTAGTGGGTTACTCCTACTGCCTCACTTGAATATAGGTGTGGCCTGTGCAACTTTCCAATCTTTTAGTACAGATTCTTCTTTGAGAGAGCGGTTTTATATGGCTGTTAACTAAGGAGCTATCTCTTCCACATAATCAGATAGAAATCTAGTAGGTGTATAGTCCAGACCAAAAGACTTGTTCTTGTTAAGTGATTTTAGTTGCTTCACTCCGATGATATCTACTTCTACGTTACTCATTCTGGCCTCTGTTCGTAATTCGAAATCTGAAATATTGGTTTCGTCGTCTTTGGTGAATGAGTTTCTAAAAGCTATGTTAAGTAGTTCTGCTTTAGTAGCGCTGTCATCGGCAGGATCGCCATTACTATCATGTAGTGAGGGTCTTGTTTGTGTTTTGCCCCTAGTATATTTAACATATCACCAAAATCTCTTTGACTTTTCAGTCAAATTTCGAGAAAAACTTTCTTTGTGATAAGTATTGTAGGCATCTCGCATTGAAGTCCTCGCTAAATTTCGAGTTTCTGTGTAGGATCGCCAATCCTGGGGATTTTGTGTTCGTTTAAATTTAGCATGCCTTTTCCATTGATTTTTCATCAGTGTTCAAATGTTCAAATGTTTGTATAGTCTATGGGACTTAACTACGGGGTCATCAGTTCCTAAACTTACAAACTACGTATGAACTACTTACGAACTAGAACGGCACAAATATTCATGCCCGAGGCGGGATTCGAACCCCCGATCGTAGTGACCGTGCAGACGGTGACTGAAGCGTCTCAGTCTCCTCGGCTGCGATTTCCAGGTACAACCTCTACCCACAATAGCTCACAGGAACTATCAACTTCAACTTCGTTACACGAAAGACTACTTTTGACGGCGACAAACACGGCTCCATCTATTTTGTTTAATGAATCCTTTCTGAACACAGATCTTTTGCAAAATCTTCTGCTGAACTTATTTCCGGCTTCAGCCAACTATCACTGCCTACAGTGATGTGTGTTTCGGTGCTTTCTATTAACGCTTGGAGTTCTGGTGCTTTCCCAGACAGCTACGACAATTTACAACTTTTTCCTGTGATCCACCTGCACCCTTTGAGATTGCCAAGTTTTTCCCCGAGTCCCTCTATCCTAAAATACCGCCCAGACCACGCCACACAGCCCAATTTAACCGTGTAACCGCTTCCTGCGTGTAGTAGACTCGTGACCTGTTCAGCGGAACCCGGAAACCAACCACCCGATGGCGCAAGTCAAGGAAACTGCAGCCTACTCGGTCGCAGAACCTTCTGAGCCTCTGATTCAGACCCTCCACTCGGCTCTGTACCAGAGATCCACAGTCGGTCCTGTCAACTATGCTGCAGATGGTGAGTTCTCCTTTCATCTTGCAAGCAAGGCTGGCAGTTTTTACCACGTCAGATAGACACTCAAAACCTGAGAGAATCTCTTCAGATCCCAAGCGACACACATCACTGGTACCGACGTGAGCCACCACCTGCAGTTGGCTGCACCCCGTACCCTTCATGGCATCCGGGAGGACCCGTTCCACATCTGGAATGACTCCATCCGGTATGCACACGGAGTGCGCGTTGGCCTTCTTCCGCTCCTTCGCAGCCATCTCTCTAAGGGGCTCCATCGCCCGTCTAACGTTGGAGCTCCCAACTACAAGCATACCCATCGTATGTGAAAACCCGGATCTTGCATGCTGAGTGACGACCTCAGGATGAGAGACACCATCCGACTCAGGAACGTTGTCCTGAACAGTTAGCCCCTCAAACCTGGTCGCAAGACGAATCAGGCAGGCCTCACGATCGGTCCCCCGGAATGTCTTGCGCCTCTTGCCACTCACTGGAGCAACCTTCGGCGCAACCACGGGTGGGGTGTCTGACTCACTGCTAGCAGTATCAGGGCATGTCGCCGCCGCAGGCCGATCGGTGGAGATGGGGGGAGTCCGTTCGGTCTCCACTTCCGACCAACTACAAAGACGCCCCTCGAACGCAAAAAAATGTTCAAATGTTTGTTAAGCTTATGGGACTTTAACTACGAGGTCATCACTCCCTAAACTTACAAACTACTTATCTACTACCTTATACTAAGGACGGCACAAATATCCATGCCCGAAGGGGGATTCGAACCCCCGACCGTAGTGGCCGTGCAGACCGTGACTGGAGCGCCTCACCCTCGAACGCAGCCTCCAGCTGTGCAACCGTGGTTAACACAGCTTGCAGCTGGGAGCGAAGTGTCACCAGCTCAGACTGCATCCGCACAGAGCAGTCACAGTTCCTTTTCATGATTACAGTGCCGAGAAGAAAGAAAAACTACACAGACCCTGATGAAGGCCGCCTGCAACAGTGGAATTTATAAAATGACGACGCGGTTTCATACCCAGAAGAATTTTATTGATAGTGACAACAGCCGCGGAAGCCTACGTTTGCAATTATGAATTATCTCAAACAGAACGACCTGTTGACCCAAGGTCAACACGGATATAGAAAATATCGTTCATGCGAAACACAACTAGCTCTTTATTCACGCGAAGTGATGGGTGCAATTGGCAACTGGCAATTGACTCTAAATAATAAGAAGTGTGAAGTCGTCCAAATGAGTACGAAAAGAAATACGTTAAACTTTGCTTACAAGATAAATCAATCAAAAGTGAAGGCCGTAAACTCCACAAAATACCTATGAATTACTATTACTTCGGACTTGAATTGGAAAGAAGACGTAGATAATGTCGTGGGAAAGGCGAACCAGAGACTGCTTTTTGAAACGTGTCCATAAAAAATATTTTTGTAAGAAAATGTCTAATATTGTGCTCCTGTTTTGTGTCGAATAACTTGCTAGCAAGAAAATGTATAATATTGCTTCGACTGTGTGTATCGATATGTGTACTTAACTCTGTGAAGTTTCATCTTTGACAAAGACCATGTATCGCATAGCATTGTAGCTTGCGCAGAGAGAGAATGGGACTTGTGGTTTAGCTCGCTTAGAGAGCGGTTGAGTTGTGTGTATGGCTCCGATGTAGAGCAGAGGCTGCTGTGCCAGCAAGTTGATTTGATTGTATTTGGAATATATATTGTATTTTTTATTACTATCACCGCTGGAATGAAGGTAATTGCATTTGATGTCATTAGGAAAAAGTTGTATTATGTAGGTAATGTAATGGTGATTATTAATAATAAGTAACAAAGTTGACCTTTCTTTCCTGTTTCATTTACGTAGTTAGAAGATTAACCTACTTCCTTCATTTGATAATTAGTTATTAGTGGATTTAAAGTGCAGCACTGAGTTTGATAATCTTGTTAAACAGATTTCGTTATTTGTGCTATAGTAAATGATTGTTATGCAACACTGCAGTCAATTGATTAGGATACTGAATTTTGATAATCAGGTACTGATCTGCATAAAATTCCCGCAGTCAAACATTAAGAAAGTGGTTTGTGGTTTTTTTTATTATCTTTCTCGCAGTCAAATATTTTGAATATAGTCAGTGTCTGTTTCATATGGTGACTTGCCACAGTTGTTTTGTTAAAGATCCGTTGCGCACATAATCAGTTTAATGCACTGTTTCTTATTTAATAGTATATACATCAATATCAGGGCCATAATAAATCAAATTGCTGTGTTAATTAACAATTTGTTGTCTGATTTAACGATAGGTTCAACATCCACAACACACACACACAGTTTTTATTTTTATTGGCAGAACCCTTAAAACATGCAACAGAACTACAAAAGAAACTACATACACTACGCTTGTCCGTCCATTTTTGGAGTATTGCTGCCCAGTGTGGGATCCTTATCAGGTGGGTTTGACGGAGGACATCGAAAGAGTCCAAAGAAGGGCAGCTCATTTCGTATTGTCACGATACAGGGGAAAAAGCGTTACGGATATGGTACAGGATCTGGGATGGGAATCATTACAACAACGGCGCTTATCACTGTTGCTTGGGCTGCTTACGAAACTCAAATCGCCAACATTCTCCTCCGAATGCGGTAACATATTGTTGACTCCCACTTACAGAGGTAGAAATGAGCATGAGAGTAAAATACGACAAATCAGAGCTGGAACGGTGAGATTCAGGTGTACTTTCTTCCCGCTATTGGAGAATGGAATGGGAGATAAATGGTATAATGGTGGTTCGATGAACCCCTTGCCAGGCACTTAAATGTGATTTGTAGAGTATCCCGTGTAGATGTAGACTGCGACGCCAACTATAGTCCCATCTCGTATGGAAATGAAACACGCGAATCAGTTATTACTCGCCTGGAACTGCTGCGAATTGCTGGTAGGCACCAGCGACGCGCGACCAGACCAAGGAGTGTCTCAGACAGAAATTTCAGTAGTAACCTAACCAGCGTTTGTTGTGCACCGAACAGATATCTATCCAGGTTCCACAGGGAAGCGTTATAGGTCCCCTACTCTTCCTCGTGTTTATAAACGATTTAGGAGACAATCTGAATAGGTCCCTTAGACTGCTCGCGGATGATGCTGTGATGCTGTCGTTTATCGGTTAGTGAAGTCAACAGACGATCAAAAGCAACTGCAAAAGCGATTTAGACCAAATTTCTGCATGGTGCGAAAATTGGCAATTGACACTAAATAAAGAAAAGTGTGATGTAATACACATGACCAGTAAAAGAAATCCGTTCAACTTCAATTACGCGATAAATCAGTCAAACCTTAAGGTCGTAGATTCTACCAAGTACCTAGGAGTTACAATTACAAACAACTTTGACTGGAGAGAACACATAGAAAATATTGTGGGGAAGGCGAACCAAAGGTTACGTTTCATTGGCAGAACGCTTCGAAGATGCACCAGCTCCACCAAAGAGACTGCCTACATCACACTTGTGCGTCATCTCCTGGAGTACTGTTGCCCCTTGTGGGACCCTCACCAGGTGGGACTGACGGAAGATATTGAGAAGATTCAGAGAAGGGCAGCTCGTTTTGTTCTATCACGTTACGGGGGGGAAAGCGTCACGGAAATGTTGCACGAATTGGGGTGGAAATCATTAAAAGGAAGGCGTTATTCATTGCGGCGTGATCTGTTTGCAAAGTTTCAATCACCGACTTTTAGTTCTGAATGTGAAAATATTTTGCTAGCACCCACCTACTTAGGGAGACATGACGATCCCAATAAAATAAGAGAAATCAGATCGAAAATGAAACGATTTAGGCGTTCTTTCTTCCCGCGCGCTATTAGAGAATGGAACGGTAGGGAAAAGTTATGAAAGTGGTTAATGAACCCTCTACATCTACATGGGTTCATCGAACCACAATTTTACTATTTATCTCCCATTCCATTCTCGAATAGAAAGAACAGCTGAATCTCTCTGTTCGAGCTCTGATTTCTCGTATTTTATTCTGATGATCATTTCTACCTATGTAAGTGGGAGTCAACAATATATTTTCGCATTCGGAGGCGAATGTTGGCGATTGGAGTTTCGCAAGTAGCCCACGCCGCAGCGATAAGCGCCGTTGTTGTAATAATTCCCATCCCTGATTTGGTATCATTTCCGTAACGCTGTCTCCCCTGTATCGTGACAATACGAAACGAGCTGCCCTTCTTTGGACTCTTTCGATGTCCTCCGTCAAACCCACCTGATAATGATCCCACAATGGGCTGCAATACTCCAAAAATGGATTGGCAAGCGGAGTGTATGCAGTTTCTTTTGTAGTTCTGTTGCATGTTTTAAGCGTTCTGCCAATAAAACGCAGTCTCTGGTTCGCCTTTCCCACGATATTAACTACGTTTTCTTTCCAGTTTATAGCTGAAGTAATAGTAATTCCTAGATATTTTGTGGAGTTTACGGCCTTCAGTTTTTATTGATTTATCTTGTAAATATAGTTTAACGGATTTCTTTTCGTACTCATGTGGACGACTTCACATTTATTTAGAGTCAATTGCCAGTTTTTACACCATACTGATATCTTATTCAGATCGTTCTGCAGTTGGTTTTGATCTTCAGATGATTTTACTAGACGGTAAATGACGGCGTCATCTGCAAACAACCTAAGTGAGCTCCTCAGATTTTCTCCCTAATCGTTTATGTAGATAAGGAACAGCAGAGGACCAATAACACTACCCTGTGGAACGCCCGGCACTAGAATGTGATTTGCTGAGTATCTATGTAGATGGTACGAGAAGAGTAGCGGTCAAGTTTGCGGCGTTGCGCGAGGTTTGGGCTGTCGCGACAGCCGGGGTCAATCGGGAGCGGCTAATGAAACGCTGAGTGCCGGCCGCGGGTCAGGCGGCGCGATGACACGCCGCATTCCTGGGCTGTGCGCACGCGCGCCGCAGCCGCCCACATCAAAGCGGCGGGCTTTTTGCCGCCGATGAAAGCGGCCGCGCGACAGCCGGACAGCGGCGGGCATTCCTGGCCGAGGGCGGCGGCGGCGGCTGGACGCTGGACGCTCCCACAGCACAGTCCGCCAGCGCCCAACTTTTTATCCTCCTCTGCCGGCTAATAAGGCCGGGACATCCGCAAAGAAACGGCGCCCGAATTAAGCCGCAAGTCTCGCTGATCAACATCTTGGCGTTCGACGCGGTGCCACACTGCAGACTGCTAACGAAGATACGAGATTATGGAATAGGTTCACAGATTTGTGACTGGCTGGAAGACTTCCTAAGTAATAGAACGCAGTACGTTGTTCTCGACGGCGAGTGTTCATCAGAGACGAGGGTATCGTCAGGCGTGCCCCAGGGGAGTGTGATAGGACCGCTATTATTTTCTATCTATATAAATGATCTGATGGACAGAGTAAGTTGTAATTTGCGGCTGTTTGCTGATGATGCTGTGGTGTATCGGACGGTGTCGTCTGTAACTGACTGTAATAGCATACAGGTTGACTTAGACAAAATTTCTAGTTGGTGCGAAGAATGGCAGCTAGCTCTCAATGTAGAAAAATGTAAGGTTATGCGCATGAGTAGAAAAAACAATCCCATAATGTTCGAATACAGCATTAGTAGGGAGCTTCTTGATGTTGTCGCGTCGTTCAAATATCTAGGCGTAACATTGCAGAGCGATATAAAATGGAACGAGCATGTAAGGACAGTTGTGAGTAAGGCGGACAGTCGACTTCGGTTTATTGGGAGAATTTTGGGAAGATGTACTTCACCTGTAAAGGAGACCGCGTATAAAACGCTTGTACGACCACGTCTTGAGTATTGCTCAAGTATTTGGGACCCGCAGCAGATCGGTTTGAAGGAAGACATAGAGACGGTTCAGAGGCGAGCAGCTAGATTTGTTATCGGTAGGTTCGACCAATGCGCGAGTGTCACGGAAATGCTCCGGCAGCTCAATTGGGGATCGCTGGAAGAAAGACGACGTTCTTTTCGTGAATTTCTGTTAAGTAAATTTAGAGGGCCGGAATTTGAAGCTGAGTGTAGTACGATCTTGCTGCCGCCTACTTACATTTCGCGTAAAGATCGCAAAGACAAGATAAGAGAAATTAGGGCTCGTACGGAGGCATATAGGCATTCTTTTTTTCCTCGTTCAATTTGGGAGTGGAATAGGAAAGGAAATGCCCAGTAGTGGTACAGTGTACCCTCCGCCACGCACCTTACGGTGAATTGAGAGTATGTATGTAGATGTAATAATTTTTCATTTTAGATTTGCATCCAGGACGGGCCGCGCCTGAGTGCTCTATGGCGAAACGGTTCTCTGCGGCCGGCCGCGGTTGCAGGGGGGGATTGAGGCGCTCCAGTCACGGTCTGCGCGGCCACTACGGTCGGGGGGTTCGAATCCCCCCTCGGGCATGGATATTTGTGCCGTCCTTAGTTGTAAGTAGTTCATAAGTAGTTTGTAAGCTTAGGGACTGATGACTACGTAGTTAAGTATGTATGTAGATGTAGATTCTTCAGTTTCTCCCGGCGTATTTGATAATCAAAATATCCACGGGCGTACTGCTGGTCTACAGTTTCCAACGGCCACAATATTTCGGCGATCGTACATGTCACCATCATCAAGTGAACTGACGGACTGAGCTCCTGGAAACGCGCTGGCACGGAGATCCGCACGCTACGGCGGCTCGAAGGGAACTGCGTTCTAGCCGGATCGAATTAGCTGGGTATCCACCCATATTTTGTTTGAGCTCCAGCACTTGTCAGTGCTCCGTCTCCAGAAATAGCTACCTTTGTGTTTTGAAATAGCGGGTTTCTGCAATTATTTGTGGGGCTCTTCCTCTGAAACTTTATTTGATATTATGATGAATGTGTTTGAGCTGGTAATGGGTGTCTGATTTGTGCGTTGATGGGGTGCGGAATAGTGAGATGATGGTGATAGTGACGGTTGAATTGACGTTTTCTTTCAGTGATGATTTTGTTATGGTTTTTTTTACCGTCTAAATTGGCGGTTGATGGTTGTTATGGGTGTTTTGTAAGAGGGGTCCCTTTCTTCACCCAGGGAATTGATGAGATGAAATCTAGATTTCTCACATGCCTCATAGAATTTTATCGATTTGTCTTTGATCAACTGATAAATCGTCGGATGACCCAACATGATTCTCACTTCTTCTTCATTGGTGGTGTACCGTGGTACATCTGGTATTAAACGAAGTATTCTGCTTTGGAGGGTTGCAATTTTGCAGAGGTTTGTGTCTGACGCCGTGCTGTAGACCTCCGAACCGTACAATACCGCTGGCAGAATCGTTGTTCTCCATATTGTTAGTTTGGCTTCCATGGAGAGGCCTCTGCCTTTTAGCAATGGATATAATTGTATCATCCTAGCCTTCCCTTTCTTTGTAGCTTCAGTGATGTGTTTGGAGAAGGTTAGGTTTTAGTCAATTGTAATCCCTAGATAAGTTCTTTCTGTTCTCCACGGTAGTTCATTGTCGTCTATATGGATGTTTCGGCACGGTGGTCTCCTTTTGTTGGTGAATAATATGCCCTGGCACTTGTCGAGATTTAGTTTTGTTTTCCGTCTATTGCACCATTTGTGCACTGCATTTATGTGGCGTTGTACCCTCGCGACTGCATAATTGATGTTTCTGTCACTGTGAAACAGGACAGTATCGTCTGCATAATTGCTATTTCACCTCCCGGCATTTTTGGGATGTCATTTGTGTAAATTAGGTATAGGAGGGGGCGAAGCACCGATCCTTGAGGCACGCCTGCTTCTATTTCTCTAATAGGGCTGTCTTTTCCCTCGATATGTGAATAAAACTTCCTGTTTGTGACGAAGGATTTTATTATCCGAAGGATGTGGAGAGGGCAATTTATGGTGGACATCTTGTACAGTAGGCCGCCATGCCACACACGGTCGAACGCCTTTTCGATATCTAGGAAGACTGCGGCTGTACTATTTCCCTGTTGTTTATGCGAGCGTATATGCTCCACCAGGCGAATGGCTTGCTGTATGATACCATGACCGGTACGAAAACCAAACTGTTCCGGGGTAAGGATGTTGTTTTCTGTAAGGAATTTCAATAAAGGAATTTGGATTAGGATTTCGAGAATTTTGGACAGGTGGACTAGCCGGGTAGCGGGCGATTTAAATACCCTCCGCCCGCAGAGCGACCCCTCCGTGGTCCGCGCCCCGTGCCGCGGTCGCGCAGTGGAACCGATTGCGACGGCGTCTGAAATGATGTCGATGTGAGGGCTCTGTCCGCCGTGGTCGTCACTACGTTACGTTTGCTAGATTTACTCTTAATTAACCCAATGGCTGGTTCCCAAGCTTTGCTAAGATTATAGCCACAGTCACGGTTTATGAGGTCGTCACTTGTGCGAATTTCAATGGTCTCTCTAACGACGCAGTCCCAGTATCTCGACGTCTGTACCAGAATCCTAGTGCCTTCATACTCCATCGCGTGATTCTCCGACAAACAATGTTCAGCGACCGCCGACTTGCTCGGATACATCAGTCGTGTGTGCCTCTGGTGTTCAACGCATCGATCCTCGACTCTACGCATCGTCTGTCCAATATATGACTTGCCACACTAACGCGGAATCTGGTACACGCCGGCCTTCCTCAAACCGAGATCATCTTCGGCGCTCCCCACCAGTGCACGAATTTTATTCGGCGATCAAAAGACAGTTCCAACTTGGTGTTTCTTCAAAATGCGGGGGTTTCCAGGAGCTCAGTCCGTCAGTTCACCTGATGATGGTGACATGTACGATCGCCGAAATATTGTGCCCGTTGGACACTATAGACCGGCAGTACGCCCGTGGATATTTTGATTAACATCTTATTAATTTGCAGCAAGAGAAAACAAGAAACTGATGCAGGCATGTGCAAACGGTGCATTCGCACAGGGCTCGTGTGACGTCAGGCAGAGTAGTAGAGCTCCTAAAAACCCAGGCTGAATCGTCCGCCATTTTTGCCCCAACATTGGCGCATTTCACAATGTTTATATTGGCGATGGTTGACCTATTAACGCAGTTTTCAAAATGTTCAAATGTTTGTTAAGCTTATGGGACTTAACTACGGGGTCATCAGTCCCTAAACTTACAAACTACTTATAAACTACTTACGAACTAGGACGACACAAATATCCATGCCCGAGGGGGGATTCGAACCCCCGACCGTAGTGGCCGTGCTGACCGTGACTGGAGCGCCTCAGTCACCTCGGCCACCGCGGCCGGCAACGCAGTTTTCAACAATATTTCTATTTAAATGTATTTAACCCTTAACTGCCCTGGCGGGGTCATATTTGACCCCAAGAGTTTTCATTTTAAAATTTATTTGTAAGTGACGTGGTGAGGAACTACCCGTTCATGTTATCTCATTTCGCCTCATTTAGTGATAACTGTACGGTTCGTTTGCCCATTTCCGTGCTGTTCATTACCCAGTGGCCCCTGTGTAGGAGTGTAAACGTTTTACTGTACTGCAATACCGTACTTTCGATTTTGAGTGATATACGTCAATTATGACACTTATTTTCCACGTCAATCGTGCAAATGTTTTATAGAACGATATAACACAGCTGGTAGGTCACAGGGTTTATCGTCTGAAGAAACGGCGAATATTTTGAATGAAAGTTTTCGAAATAGTGACTGTTCCAATCATGATGATGTTTTCGAAGAAACCGACCATGATAGGATCAGAAATATTTGGTGCCAATTCTGCTAACGATCATTTGGGTCAAAAATGACCTCGCCAGGGGGTGAGAGTTATCTACATTCGCCAGGGCAGTTAAGGGTTAATATTGCACACATAAGTGTGCCGAACAGTAACTAATATGTATGGGCTTATAACGATTTAGAATGCGCTTTTAATATAGCAGAAAATCGTAACGTACCGGTAATATAACATAGCTTCTCGCCGGGCTGCAGTGGTTATGTTCGCACCAATGGTAATCACGGCAACTCAGATGAACAGTAAATGTTTTTTCGTGACAACTTCAATTAAAACGAAAATTATTTTTTTCTGATCGGACAAGGGTACATACAAGAACCTGTCAACCATAGAGCAGGTACATTATTAATTTTGCTGCGACTGAAACGAGCAGCAATAACATTTATTCTGTAGCTCGTGAAAAATATTAACGCAATTCTACACTTCATTGTTCATCTGTTGCCAACATAAGCACTGGAGCCCAGCGAGAAGCGTCGTAAAATTTTACCCAGTGTCATATTTTGGAGTGTGTTATGCGACCGTAAGAGATGCTTCAACCTTATATATAAGTATTATTCAGTATGTTGAAAACTACGTATAAATGCACCACAATAAATATTCCTATCCACTTTGAAAACTGCGAGAAACTTCATTAAGTCACAAACATTTTGCAACAATCTGCTCCAGCATCATGACTGACATGTTTATAGCTACATTTATTACATATACTTACAACACATAATTGAGCGCCAGGTCCTGGTTCCCAGTTGCTTCTGCGAGAATTTATAGAACATCTTTTTCTTCGTTCTGGATTGCTGGGAAATTTGAACATGCGCACTCCTTTGCTGCAGTGATTTGTGCAGTTCACAGCTGAGCAGCCAACCATATTTTCCACAAATTCTTCAGTAAATTCGATTATAAACTCCCTTTCCGGTCGCGACTCGTATATACCCACATACAACTGTCCTGCACATTGGGGCAAAAATGACGGATGGTTCAGCTCCGATTATAGGAGCTTTACAGAGTAGGTTGCGCGCACATAGCTGACTAGGTAGCCGCTGGGGCACGGCCCACTATGCCGAAACAGCGAGCCAGTCAGCTATGTGCGCGCAACCTGACGTCACACGAGAGCGCCGCGGCCTTCTCTCTAGGTGGTGGTGGCTAGAGCTCCTAAATACCCAGCCTGAATCGTCTGCCATGTTTTCCCCAACATGGTTGGAATCGCGCTGCACGAACAGCGTAGAGGCGCATGCCCTGCCATCTTTCACAAACGATTTCGCAAAAACTAATTGGTAGAAAAATTTAATTTTTCCGCTACTTAAATCTTTATATGTCAGCATTGGGACAAAATGCTCGTCATTTCATTAATAGTCATAGTTAATAAGACATTGGCTTCGAAATAAGAGACTGCGCTACATTAGGAAAAGTTTGCAGTAAAAAATAGAGACTGCTATGATATTCCGTTTGGTGCTTGTTACACCATATGTTGCTGGCATGAAACTTTTCTAATGGATTAAATTTTATTTTCGACTTAGGAGGACATCTTTACCTTTCACTCATACCGCTAAACTTTATTTTATTTAGTGCACTCTTTTCCGCTGGCGATAAGGCCAGAATGAATCATTGCGTATCTCATACACGGTTAGAGGTACATTATGATATTTTGACAAATGATAACATGCAAAGAGGGGAGTATTTTGCCTCATGGTTACTACGCAAAACTTCATTAATTGTCGCGTTATTCAAGGAAATACATAGTTGTAGAATGAAGAAGAGTAAAGTTAGTGATTTATTATTCGATTTGCAGATATTCCTTCGTCACTCACAAATGTTTATTTCTTTGATTCTTGTCCACTGTGTTTCAGAGCTACTACTCAGTTTCCAAAACCTAATAGGAGTTACATTTCCTTCAGTTTAAAGTCTAGCAGTAACAGAACGGAAGTTACTAGATGTAATGAGGATTTTATGTGGGAATATTTGAAAAAGAAAGATAGGAAGGATCTCTTCACTAGCCTACGATCTGTCTTGTTCTAATTTCCTCACATAATGAAGCACTGTATTGAGATATTTAGAACATCCTTTTCACATAACTGAAAAATTGAAATTGCATATTACATAAAGACAGCACTTTTGTAGTGTGCAACTATAATGGGTTAAAGAAGTCAGTACCAGTATCTTCAAGTATGGTTGTTATGCAGTAACAACATGTAACAATTATTAGGTGCTCTAATGCGGAAGACGTGTTACTACTGGACGGGCGGGCGGATCCCAGTGCGTCATATTTAACTGACATTATCTCAAGTTATACGTTTCTCACAGAGTTTCTGTTAGGAGAAGATGAAAATTTGATGTATTTTGAATATTTTATTCGCTTAATGTGTTCACCTAACTTCAAAAGAAAAAATATTCCTCTCACATCGAAAATTCCGTAACGTCGTCAGAAAATGCATGGTCGTTAAGTATGAGTATATTCTGTTTATAAATTATTGCCATAAATAAAACTAAAATGAAAATGTAGTATGGTTCTTAATGAACACATTGATGAAAGTTTCATGTTGATACAGTGAGTAGTTTGCGACTGTGAGTGAGTTGAATGAAACGCGAGGTAACGAATGAGCTTCGTCGGGAACGTGGTAACTCCTACAGCTTGGGGAAAAAATGGCGGATAGTTCAGCTCGGGTTTATAGGAGCCTTAGTGGTGGCGGTACTGCGGTGAGCGCGGCCGTTCGGAGTCAGGGGTTCGACTCTCCCATCGGGCACGGGTGTTAGTGGTATCCTTAGATTAGCCTTGGTTTAAGTAGTTTGTAAGCTATGGACTAATGACCACGCAGTTGAGTCCGATAGATTTACAAACATTTGAACATTTTTTGAAAACTGTCATCCGTAATTTTGTTTCTGACACAACTATTATACCTAACTCTTCAATGTTTCCCGCCGATCTAATGACATCTTGGTTGTCGGATGTTCTGCCGGATGGGGAGTTGGAGATCCCAGGAACGAACTTGTTGGGCGCGGACGACATAGGAAGCAGTCAGAACCGCCGTGGACGCCAAATGAATGGACAACGCTCCAACAAATCGCGGCGATCGGGTGCGGACCGCATAGGCATCAATCTCAAGATGGAGAGCCTAGGAACGATCTTGATGTGCGCGGACCACAAACGGAACATCAAGAGCGGCAGAGGACCACAGCAATTGGGCGCCGACCACAAAGGGAACAGGAGGAAGTTCACAAACATAAATACTGGACCAGATCCATACTTTTCAAACACCGCAACATCCCCGATAAGACAAAACAACTTACAGACGACATCAACATCTGGCTGTGGGGATCCCGACTTCGACCTTCTGACAAAGTAAAATACATATGAGTGACGCTAGACAAATACCTCAACTTTGACGAACACATCAAACTGACCCCAAAGAAAGCACGAGAAAGACAGTCTCTCATTACAAAAAGTACAGGGCAAATTTGAAGGGTGCAGTGACAGAACCGCCATCAACACCTATAAAACATTTGTCAGGCCACTGTTTGAATACGCTGCCGCCCCTGTCGCCGTAATGCTACAGACAAAAGCCGAAAAACTTTACCAAACTGAAAGAAGACTTCTGAGAAGCCTACTCCGACTACCCCCGACCACCCCTAGCGTTCCACGAAGCCGAAATCACCCCTCTACAAACCAGACTATCCATCATCCGAGCAAGATACGGCCGAAGCATCCTCACCAGCCGCCCAGACATGATACACATTTTCACACAGAGACCAAGACACATCAACCAACTCAAATTCAAATACACGTATCCCCCTCGAACCATCACACACAACACACTGAACACTTTTCCCGACATCATACACAACCATGAACACTCAATACAAATAACACCAATAGCAGAAAAATCACAAACACCACCTTACTTACTGGCACTTAAACCCACCCCCACCTAACACACAACTCCTTTCTCGCCATCTCAAATCAGGACTCTCTGAAATCACACCTTCACTTCCATACAGACAGACATTCCTTCCATTTCTCTTCTAGTTCACTCTGATCATATTCTGCAAATAACTCACTTCAACAAACGCGCCGGCCGCGGTGGCCGAGGGGACTGAGGCGCTCCAGTCACGGTCTGCACGGCCACTACGGTCGGGGGATCGAATCCCCCCTCGGGCATGGATATTTGTGCCGTCCTTAGTATAAGGTAGTTGATAAGTAGTTTGTAAGTTTAGGGACTGATGACCCGGTAGTTAAGTCCCATAAGCTTAACAAACATTTGAACATTTTCAACAAACGCATTGTACATTGTGAATATTCCACCATGAATATGCCCCGACTTGTAATATTTTCAAAGTTCACTCTTGCAAATCACCAATAAAAACGTCAAATGTTCTTCATTCTATAAATAACTGCAAATGAAATATATAATGTAACTCCTATGCCAGCAATAGAGCGAAATGCTCTCCAGTTCTCCAGTTGCCCGCCCGTCACCCTTCAGGTGCGGGAATGAAAAGTATAAAAAATAAAATAAAAAACTCGAAGAACATTCTCAGGTGGCACCTGAAGAAGGCTACGAGCTACGTAGCCGAAATATTGTGCAAGATTCTATACTGTTATCCGGCAGAACACCCGACAACCAAGATGTTACTCTTATATCTATTGTGTCACAACTGGGGCCACTGGAGTACGTCTCAGATTTAGAAACTTAGGACTGCATCAAAGGAACCAGTGTCTGCACATGATCATACTTAAATTACGCAACTCCTAGTTTCTCAGCGCCTCTCCGCGCTCTCCACTCGTCGTTGTAACAAACAATCAGGCATTACATTAGTGAGCAGAGATTTCCCAGTAGGCAAGTTGTTCCAACTTCGGCCGCTGGCTGTGAACTTTCAAATGGGACCGCTAGGCACTTGGCACGACACCGCCAGGCAGCTGGCACGGCGAAATTTTTCGAATGTCAGCCACGCCTTACATGAGCGCCAAACTGCTGCGGCGTAGAGACCTGCTACGTTAAGGAAATAATAAATTTAATGAACCAATTCCTTCCTTCGGGACATTCAGAGCCGTCAGTTTCATTTTAGATAATGGGATCCGCAACAGCTGTTAATTTTAAACTGTTTATTTTATGCACCACCCGATTTTCGAGACCCATCACCAGGTGCATCTGCAAATTACAATCAAATAAAATAGTGACATCTATCATGTAACAAAATGACTGCCCTACGCGTATTTCGTAGCTGGATACGTTTTTTCGCAGTTGGATACGTTTTTTACTGCCAGGTTTTATGCAGCTGTTACGCTAAAACGTTAAATTAAAGAAAACTTTTATGTTTTGCGTATCCAACTACGAAATACGTGAATATTCCAATACAGTTTATACAACAGTCACGCCAGATGTTATCATATAACGCCCAAACATGTTAGACGTAGAAAATTTTTATGTATATTTTCGTATTATTTGATTTGTAATTAATTAACGTAATTCTTATGTACGCAGGCGCTTCATAATGCCAAAACGTTGAAACAGCTGTGGCGCTATTGAATAAAATATAAGCAGTGATCCGGAACTTTCATTACAATGACATTCAACGACATTTATGACACTGCAGACTCAACAATCAGTAGGTTAAAATTAAATGATCGTATGGCTTTTGATGGCCGGGATATCGCCAACTGGATTCGTCCCCCTACTGCATCTTTTGATTGACGCTACTTCGGCTACTTGCTTGTAGAAGATGATGAGCGATGATGATGTCAAACACACAACACCAGGTCCCCTGCCGAGAATCAAACCTGGACCTCTTGTATCGGTCGTAAGCAACGTTGTCACTGAGATACGGAGGTGGGCAAGGAAATATGAAAATTAACTGCGTACATTTATTAGCCTTCTGAAATTTATTTTCCTATTATTATTTCAGAGGCAGCATCTGGCAGGAGCGCCTGTCTTCACTAACCATGTTGTCAGATTACGACGTAGTTTCAAAACTGATTTTTGAAGATATTACAGATGGATTTTCTCGTCAAAAAGAAGAAGATATTTTGTGTCAAGTATGTAAAGCAGAAGACGCTTAGTGTTTGTAACCTATTACTTCTTTTATTTCTTATAAATGCAGTGTATGTCAAGTGCTGAAAACAAACCTGTCGGATCTCGGATTTTTACAGTCTGTGTTTCAACGCATCCTTCACTTCTGAACGATGTGAGGAGTCGCCAGAAACGACGTGTGGTTCGGATTCCACGTTAAGCTGTAGGTCCCCTTTGCTTTCCCCGGTTGGATAACTGGGGTAGGCTAGGGACACGCAAGTCGCCGAAGTGGTGTCCAATTGAAAGACTCGCACCAAGCCAATGAGCCACACGAAATTATTATTATATTTTAGTAATTTCCATACTTATTAAGAGTCCTTCTCCGGTAATTACTTTCCCACCGTAACAGTACGTGTGGTGAAGTAAGTCTTTTGATATATTGGTAGTATGTCAACAAAGAAACTTCTTATGAACGTGAGAAAGCTGTAGTGAATACGGGACAGATGGCAGAGATATCAGAAAAGAACGTGAGAGGCAATCATTGAAACAAAGGAGACTGCGGGCCGAGATGGTTATCATGTTCACGTCAGTTACGCCTGTGTGACTTTACGAAAGCATGTGTGTTCTTTTTCTGACGAAGGCTGTGGCCCAAAATATAAGGTCTTTGTCTTCTCTGCGTTCCTGTCTACGGCTCGGCGAAGGTGAGTTGCAACCCGTCATTTTATTATTGATATTCTAGTTCTTTATCAATTTCACTAGAATTTGTAGGCGCCGAAGTAAGTACTATGTCAGCCCAGATGATTTCGTTCGCTCTGTCACACCTGCTAATATCTCTTGGTCTGAAAAATTATTCAATTACTAATTTGAGCAGGACTTGCTGCCATCCTCAGATGCTAACCGCAATGAAAACAAAAATGAGTACTCATCAGTCTCAATGCCATATGTCGAATGTGCTCGGAGTATTAAAAAAATACATCTCCACATCGTTTATTATTTGAACGTGTTCCCAATACTGTGATAAGACTCATCCTCATTTATTTTTAAGTAAGGTTAGCATCTGAGGGTGGCAAAAATATAAGCGATCTTGGCGGTTACAGTGTTAAATGATACCAGATAGATCTCGTAAAATATGTAAATTATACAATGTAGTTATATGTATAAAAGTCTACAAAAATTTGAATCAAAGAAAGCAACATACGACTCACTTATGATGTACAGCATTATCTTTTGGGGTAACTCGCCTGATGCAAAAAAGATATTTCTGGCTCAAAAACGGGAGGTTCGAGCAAGTAAGTTCACGAATGTCATGTCGACCCCTTTTCAGTAGTCTGGGAATTTTGACACTGGCGTCACAATACGTTTTTTCTTTAATGTCGTTTGTTCTTAATAATATCAGTTTAGTAGCTTTCACTCGGTGAATACTAGACAGAAGTCGAATCTACATTTGCATCACACAACAAGCTGCTACAAGTACTCAAGAATCATAGCACTAACCCACACGCTTTCAAATCTAAATTGAAGAGTTACCTCATGGCTCACTACTTTTATTCTGTCGAGGAACTCCTAGAAAAGTTAAACAATTAAGCTAAATCATTTTTTTCTTTATTGATTCTTTTCACTTTGTCTTAAGATTGTCGTGTGCATAGGACTACTTACAAATTTTCTAATGCCATTCTTGTGTAAAAATTCATTTACTGACTTGTTCCATGACCATGGAGTCTCACTCTTCAATTGGGTCCTATGGAACAGAGAACCAAATTATTATTATTATTATTATTATTATAAAAATGTGCTTATAGATGAAACGGTGCCACCTGTTGCAAGAGAACTGGTCTTACCTTCTTTCTATGTTCGGCTGACTTACGGAGATTTGCTGGTAAGTGTATGACCAATAGAAATAACACTGTAACAGTTTTTAATGATGATGATGATGATTACTGATATAGGGCGCTCAACGTCGAGGTCATCAGTGCCCGTGCTCAACCATGAACGGATGGAAGAAAAATGACGCACGTCGGATGGACTTGCGAAACTGAAAAGCACGCCTACAGCTGTAGGGATAGCTTAAAACAACTCTTAAAAGGACTAAGACGAAGGATAAAACAGTGACATTTATGTGGCCCGGCGACTACTTAAAAATAAAGGGTGGCCGAGCCACTCTTAACACATTAAAATCGCACACCCAGTATTTTGGGAAGTAGTCCAGACATTGTACAAAAACGTAGGACACCATCCACAGACGCCTCATCGTCAGCTAAAATAGAGTGCAGGTCCTGTGAGAGACCCAAATTTGCCCTGGTAGCAGCACACAGAACGCATTCTGTTAAAATATGTCGTATTGACAATTGTGTCCTACATCGGTCACACTCTGGCGGGCCGGCCGCGGTGGCCGAGGAGACTAAGGCGCTCCAGTCACGGTCTGCACGGCCACTACGGTCGGGGGTTCGAATCCCCCCTCGGGCATGGATATTTGTGCCGTCCTAGTTCGTAAGTAGTTCATAAGTAGTTTGTAAGTTTAGGGACTGATGACCCCGCAGTTAAGTCCCATAGACTATACAAACATTTGAACATTTGAACACTCTGGCGGTTCTTCACTGCGTAAAAGGACACCGTGTGTCAGTGGGCAATGTCCTATTCGGAGACGAGTGAGGGCGACTTCATCAGCTCGTCTAAGGCGGAAGGATGTACGCCATGGGCGGACTGCGGATTTCACCGCGCGCAGATTATTGTCCGCCACATCCAACCACTGATTCTCCCACAACGCCATGGTTCTGCGTGTCACGAAGGAGGCGACGGCTTTCAGTGGGACGGAACAGCGTACGGTAGGGGGGAGAGAACAAGCCTCCCTAGCTGCTGCAACGGCCAGCTCAGAAAACTATCTCCTTGTGTTGACGTTGAAGTGCAAGGAGTGCGTCCTGAATGTCCTGCACCATCCGATCTGCCGGATACATTTGGTCGACAGCGAGGAGGGCGCTGTGGGAGTCTGAGCAGATCAGGAATTTCGTACAGTGATGCCAGTTTTTAATGACCGAATATCTTGTGTAACAAGTGATTCGCTGTCGATCATTTACAGTTATTTCCCATTTCCAGTGTCGCGACAGTACTACTTCACCTAGATCAGCAAGTGTGATATTGTTTTTAAAAACGACGACGTACTAATGTGAAATACGGAAAAAAGAAAAAAAAATAGTTCCGACAGACGAAATCTCTAAGATTTATCTGTGTCGTTTGGACGCAAAGGATTTAGCGAAGCAGCAAAAAGCATGTTGTAGCGCAGAGAGTGGTACTTAGGGCGGCGGATACCTACTCCGCGACCGTCGTTGTCGGCGGCAAGAACGGGAGCTGGTTCGGGTCAGTATGAGTGTAGTGCTCGGGCAGCGAACAGCAGTCTGCCGCTACATATGGGAGCGACCAGTCCCACGCCGCCGCCCTGAATTACTGTCCGAGACAACAGCGCGTTAATTCCACGCCACTTGGCTTCCGCTCTATTCCCCGCACGACCAGTCCACTTAAGGTTTTACACGGCCATCTTGATCCGCTGCAGGTGCTGTATCCCATACGAATCTGGCATCAGTGAACTTATTTTTTTACAAGAAAGATAAAGGATGAAGCATATCGACCCCAGCCGCGGTATGGTTCACTTCCTTACAGGACATGGTCCATATCCCACTCACCTGTTCCGAATGGGACTGGGCGACACCAACACTTGCACCTGCTGAAACACCGAAGGCTACCCTGAAGACATCGTCTTACTCTACGGACGTTACACACATGTCAGAGATACACAGCAGCTTGACTTTACAACAGACGATACGATATATGACATAATAAGAGACGAACAAATATGGACACAACACACTAGCAGACAAGATATCCAATGAAGAATACAAAAGGACAAGGCCCTACAGGAGACGTGCCCATATGCCCCGCAGAGTGGACAGGTATAGCTGGGAACAAACAAACGAGGAAGAAGGCGATGACACTTTCACAAATGAAGGCAGTGACACCGATGAGACTCAAGATTGACAGGGGAGCAATCTCCCACTGTCCACAACCCAAACCAGACCTTCTTTACATTAATGCGGATACCAACACCTGAGACACAAGAAAAAAAAAAGAATATAAAGAAAAGAGACTAATATCACCAAAACCATGGAAATTGTGCTGGGTGATCGGTGGCTTGAAGGAAACATTCCAAGGTACTCAACGCCCAGCACAGAACTATGCAGCTAACCATATGGACAGAAAACCCCCTATATTTTTTCAGATATAATTTCTTTCTTTCCTATTACATTGTTTAGCCCATAATTGCAATTAACAAATTTCAGAATATATAGATTTTCGACATGTGTAAACAACTATGTAACCAATCGTGTTTTTATGTTCTCCACTACATCTAATTATTGTAAAATGAACGAATTGTAATTTGTTATTTTATAATTGTAGCAACAACTGTTGGCACTTGTATATATGTATTTTCTCTTTGCTTTTATTTTATTTTCTCATCTTATCTCTATATATCTTAAATACTCAAATTATGTAATATTAATGAACTAATGTATAACATGTAAAACTACAAATGTACATCCTGCTTTATATTAAAAGGTAGCAGGATTATAAATGAGAAATAAATAAATAAATAAAATTTACAAATTCGAATAGCCACCTCGTATAGCAGTGCTTCCCAAACTGCGGGTCACGACCCACTGTTGTGGCAAAACGAAATTGAAGTTCTGAGAGAATAAATAACAACTTCGCGTTTTCCTAATGACATTTTAATTCTGTAGGATACAAAAGAGGAGCAAAAGTAGTTGAATAGAATATACAGCGTCGTAAAAGGAGGGTATACGATGAATATTAACAAGAGGGAAACATAGGTAACTGAATGTAGCAGAATAAAATTAGGTGTATATGAAGGGATTATATTAGGAAACGACAAAATAAATGTTTAACAGATGAGTTTTCTTATTTAGGCAATAAAATAACTTACGATGGCCAGAATAGAGAAGATATGCCACATGGTAATGGGATAAAAGGCATTTTGAAAGAACAGAAAATTTACAAACATCAAATATTAAATAAATTGCTAGTAAGTCTTGCTTAAATGCATTTATCTGGAATATAGCGTAGAACTGGAGTGAAACTTGGACGATAAACAGTTCTGGTAAGAATTGTACAGTTCTTGTTATAGTCTTCAGTCCGGAGACTGGTTTGATGTAGCTCTCCACCCTACTCTATCCTGTGCAAGCCTTTTCATCTCCTCATAAGAACGGCAACCCACATCCATTTGAATCTGCTTACTATATGAGTCTCTTGGTCTCCCTCTGCGATTTGTACCCCACACACTTCCCTCCAATGCTAAATTTACGACTCCTCGATGTCTAAGAATGTGTCCTACCAAGCGATCCCTTCCTTTACTCAAGGTATGCCATAAATTCCTTTTCTCACCAATTCTGTTCAGTACCTCTTCATTAGTTATGCGATCTACCCACCTAATCTTCAGCATTCTTCTGTAGCACAACATTTCAAAACCCTCTATTCTCTTCCTCCCCGCACTGTTTATCGTCCATGTTTCTCTCCCGTACAAGGCGACACTCCACACAAATGCCTTCAGAAAGGACCTCCTTAGGCTTAAATCAATATTCGATGTTATCAAATTTCTCTTTTCCAAAAATGCTTTTCTTCCCATCGCCATTCTGCATTTTATATCCTCTGTACTGCGACCGTCGTATGTTGTTTTACTACCCAAGTAACAAAACTCATCGACCTCCTTTATTGTTTCGTTACCTAATCTAATTCCTTCAGCATCATCTGATTTTCTTAGACTGCACTAGATTGCCCTAGTTTTGCTATTGTTAATGTTCATCTTACATGCACCATTGAGCACACTGTCCATTCCGTTCAACTGATCTTCCAGGTCCTTTGCAGTCTCTGACAGAATTACTATGTCGTCGGCAAAACGCAATGTGTTTAATTCTTCACCCTGAACTTTAATTCCTTCTCCAAATTTCTCCTTGCTTTCCTTTATAGCTTGCTAAATGTACACATTGAATAACATAGGGGACTCTTTTACAGACTCGCCCAACTGACTGCAGGAAGCACAGCCGTCTCTCTGTGGTGTGTCGCCTGTTTGCCTCATATTTTGATATCACGCTGAGCTTTATGTCTGCATTCAAACCGTATTACAGAGTTCACATAGATCGCACTCTGGCAGGTAATAATAACAACAATTTCGTGTGGAACGTTGGCCTGATGCAAATCTTTCAATTGGACGCCAGGGAAAGGGGACCTACAGCATAACGTGGAATCCGAACCACGTGTCGTTTCTGGCGACTCCTCACATCGTTGAGAGGAGAAGAATGGGTTAATGCGCAGACTGAAAAAATCCGAGATCCGACCGGGATTCAAACCCGCGACCCTTCGCTTTCCAGTGAAGCGCTTTACCCCAAGACCACCGGGCCCAACACTCTGGCAGCTAAGTCACTGCCGTTATCTGTTTCTGGAGGATAATGAAGCCATCTAATATATAAAAACTAATGTTAGTTTGTCTTTTTATTCGTATTTATGCACAACCATACCGTACATCCGATTGCGCGAAAACTTTGTCAACTAATTGCTTGCACTCACGCGACGGTTATAGGCATACTAAAATTCTAAAATTCGTATGGTGAATGGCGGTGGGTGCTTTACAATTAGTTAATTCGTTTCTTCTGCCTTCACGCTGAAATGTCTGGACGGATATGAATGAAATTCGGTGCAGAGGTAGCTTACACCCTGATTAATATATGGGCTACCTTATATAAGACACTGTACGGTGCGTGGCCGAGGGTACCTAAAAGTGGATTAATATGTTTCCTACTCCTTCATGCTGAAAGGGATGGACAGATTTGAATGATATATGGAATGGAGATAGCTCATATCCCGGATTAATTCACGGACTATCTTTCGTAAGCCGCCGTATGGTGCATGGCGGAGGGTATTTTACAGTGGGTTAATACGTTTGTTTCTCTTCACGCTGAAACAGATGGACGAATGTGAATGAAATTCGGAGTGCAGAATTAAAGCATGAGATGTGAATGAAATTCGGAGTGCAGAATTAAAGCATGAGATGCCTTTAGGAAGCCACAGTACACCGTATGGCAGAGGGTAACTTACTGTGGGTTAACACATTTTCTGCTCTTCACACTGAAACGGCTGGACGAAAGTGAATGAAATGTGGAATGAAGATAAATTATACCCCGAATCAATACAAGGGCTACCTTTTGTATGCCTCTGTAGGTGCATGACGGAGGGTACGTTACTACAAACATTCAAATTCTTTGACTGGTCACAATGAAAGTCAGAACATAGAGTATGTTTTTATTAAGGAGATTTTTAAAATCTGTCAGCCAGTGAATTTAGCATGGCGGAGGGTACCTTGCGACTTTGACCGGTCACGATGAAACTTGTCCATAAATACAAGAAATCGACATCAAGAAATATTGCAGACGATAAACGGATATTCATTGGACAAATTTATTATACCGGAACTGGCATGTGATTACATTTTCACGCAATTTGGGTGCATGGATCCTGAGAAATCAGTACCCAGAACATCCACCTCTGGCCGTAATAACGGCCTTGATACGCCTGGGCATTGAGTCAAACAGAGCTTGGATGGCATGTACAGGTACAGTTGCCCAAGCAGCTTCAACACGATACCAAAGTTCATCAAGAGTAGTGACTGGCGTATTGTGACAAGCCAGTTGCTCGGCCACCATTGACCAGATGTTTTCAATTGTTGAGAGATCTGGAGAATGTGCTGGCCATGGCAGCAGTCAAACATTTTCCGTATCCAAAAAGGCGCGTACAGGACATGCAACATGCGGTCGTGCATTATCCTGGTGAAATATAGGGTTTCACGGGGATCGAATGGAGGGTAGCGCCACGGGTCGTAACAGATTTGAAATGTAACGGCCATTGTTCAAAGTGCCGTCGATGCGAACAAGAGGTGACCGAGACGTGTAACCAGTGGCACCCCATACCATCACGCCGGGTGATACGCCAGTATGGCAATGACAAATACACGCTTCCAATGTGCGTTCACTGCGACGTCGCCAAACACGGATGCGACCATCATGATGCTATAAACAGGACATGGATTCATCCGAAAAGAATTATGTTTTGCCATTCGTGCACCCGGGTTCATCGTTGCGTGCACCATCGCAGGCGCTCCTATTTGTGATGCAGCGTCAAGGGTAACCGCAGCCATGGTCTCCGAGCTGATAGTCCATGCTGCTGCAAACGTCGTCGACCTGTTCGTGCAGATGGTTATTGTCTTGCAAACGCCCCCATCTGTTGACTCAGGGATCGAGAGGTGGCTGCACGATCCGTTACAGCCATGCGGATAAGATGCCTGTCATCTCGACTGCTGGTGATGTGAGGCCGTTGGGATCCAGCACGGCGTTCCGTATTGCCCTCCTGAACCCACCGACTCCATATTCTGCTAACAATCACTGGATCGCGACCAACGCGAGCAGGAATGTCGCGATACGATAAACCACAATCGCGATAGGCTATAATCCGACCTTTATCAAAGTTGGAAACATGATGGTATGCATTTCTCCTCCTTACACGAGGCATCACAACAACGTTTCACCAGGCAACGTCGGTCAACTGCTGTTTGTGTATGAGAAATCGGTTGGAAACTTTCCTCATGTCAGCACGTTGTAGGTGTCGCCGCGGGCGCCAACCTTATGTGAATGCGCGGAAAAGCTAATCATTTGCATATCACAGAATCTTCTTCGTGTCTGTTAAATTTCGCGTCTGTAGCACGTCATCTTCGTGGTGTAGCAGTTTTAATGGTCAGGAGTTTATAATGACGGCCAGCTATGAAAGCAGATTTTGCCTGGACGCAAGTGATGGTTTGCGCGAACGGTGTGGACTCGGGGAAAGTTGTGTCGTAGAGCTGCATTCGTTCAAGACACAATGACCGCACCCCAGGATTTGTGGCTTGATGAGGTACAACTCTTGTTGACCTTTGGGGAGGGGGGGGGCGAAGAAGCTAACAACGCTCAATAAACGCAAGAACGTTGTACGACCCGTTCTTTTGCAGCAGGAGAGTTATGCGTTGTTCCAACAGTACAATGCTCGGCCACACGTGGAAGTCAGCGTGCTCTGCAAGGCGTATAGCAGTTTCTCTTCTCCAGTCGAGCACATATGGGGTGTGGTGGGTCGACAGCGGACACTTGCGACTCGCCCATTCACAACTCTTGCAGCACTACGTGAACAGATGGAGCAGGTATGCAATGTGTAGCCCACGATAGTATTTGCTACATGTGTGGTCGAATGGACGCCAGAATAAGTGCCTGCATCGCCACCCGAGGATGCCACACCACGTACTAAAAGAGGATCTTCTACATCCATACTAGGCAAGCCACCTGACTGTGTGTGGCGGAGGGTACCTTGAGTACCACTATCGGTTCTCCCTCCTATTCCAGTCCCGTAATGTTCGCGGAAAGAAAGATTGTCGGTATGCCTCTGTGTGGACTCTAACCTCTCTGATTTTATACTCATGACTTCTTCGCGAGATATACGTAGGAGGGAGCAATATACTCCTTGACTCATCGGTAAAGGTATGTTCTCGAAATTTCGACAAAAGCCTGTAGAGAGCTACAGAGCGTCTTCCACTGGAGTTAATCGATCATCTCCTTAACGCTTTCAAAATTACTAAATGCTCCTGTAACGAAGCGCGCTTCTCTCCGTTGAATCTCCCCTACCTCCTCTATAAACCCCACCTGGTACGGATACCACACCGGTGAGCAGTATTCAAGCAGTGGGCGAACTGTATCTTAGTTCCTTTGTTTTCGAACTGCATTTCCTTATGATTCTTCCAATAAACCTCAGTCTGGCATCTGCTTTACCGACGATTGATTTTATATGGTCGTTCCATTTTAAATACTCCTAATGCCTACTCCCGTAAAATTTATATAATTAACTGCTTCCAGTTGCTGACATGCTATAGTTAGCTAAATGATAAAGGATCTTTGTTTCTACGAGTTCGTAGCATATTACACTTGTCTACATTGAGATTCGATTGCCATTCCCTGTACCATGCGTCAATTCGATGTAGATCCTCCTGCATTTCAATGCAATTTTCTATTGTTACAACCGCTCTATATACTACAGCATCACCTGCAAAAAGCCTCAGTGAACTTCCGATGTTATCCGCAAGGTCATTTATATTTATTGGGAATAGCAACGGTCTTACGACTCTCCCCTGTGGCACACCTGACATCACTCTTACTTCGGAAGACGTCTCTCCATTGAGAATGACATGCTGCGTCAATTCGTCAATCCAATCACATAACTGGTCCGATAGACCACATGCTCTTACTTTTTTCTTTAAACGATTGTGGGGAACTGTATCAAAAGCCTTGCGGAAGTCAAGAAACACGGCATCTATTTGGGAACCCGTGTTTATGGTCAGAAGACGTGGATGAATAGCGCGAGCTGGCTTTTACACGATCGCCTTTCCTACAGAGTAGATTTCTAGTGTCCAGAAAAGTCATTACACCCGAATATCATACGTGTTCCAAACTTCTACAACTGACCGACGTTAGAGATATAGGCCTATAGTTCTGCACATCTGTTCGACGTCCCTTTTTGTAAACGGTGATGACCTGCGCCATTTTCCAATCTTGTGGAGCGCTATGTTCTTCTAGAGACCTACGGTACACCCCTGCAAGAAGGGGTGCAAGTTCCTTCACTTACTCTGTGTAAAACTGAACTGGTATCCCACCTGGTATCTCCACGTAGTACCTCAGCAGAGTACATCACTATCCCGTTAGTCAACTTAGCGTAGACTGTCATTAAATAGTAAAAAACTGTCATCTCCGTACGAAAGTGGATACGAGAAGAAATGAACAAATTTGTAAGCATAGCTGCTTTCCTGGATCTGTCCGCCGCCTATGACACTGTATGTGAGGATCAGTCAGTGTCGGAAACTCACAAACCTACTTAGCAACATGCTAAGCAACAGACTTTTCCAGATCTGCTCTGATAACGACAGAAGCAAGGTCTTAAAGTAAAATGACGGATTACCCCAAGGATCTGTATTGCCCCCTCTCCTTTTCAATTTATATATCTATGACCTTCCAGGCACATCCTCAAGGAAATTCATATATGCTGATGACATGTGTTTGGTATCCCAAAGCCCTAGTATCACTACTGCTGAAAGTACATTAACTGCCGACATGGAAATTCTGGACACATACTTCAGGAAATAGTGTCTCCGCCTAAACCTTCAGAAAACTGACACTTCAGCACTTCACCTACGAAATCGGCACTAACTATAAACCAGAAGTAAAATTCAGAGGGCAAACCTTGCAGTATTGCAGCACACTGAAGTACCTCGGAGTAACATTCGACAGATCCGTAACTTTCCGTCAACACCTCTCCAACGTGGTTGCTAAAGTGAACACCCGTAATAATATCATCAAGAAGCTTGCTGGTACCTCCTGTGGTTGCAGCGCCCAAACCCTACGATCAACTGCTTTGCCACTATCATACTCTGTCGCTGAATACTGTTGTCCAACTTGGATGAACAGTGTTCACACTAAGAAAATAGATGTGCAACTCAGACAGTGCGATTTATCAATGGTTACATACATAGTACTCAAACTGCTTTGCTACCAGTTTTAAGTAACATCCAAACTCCAGCTCTGCGTAGATCAGATGCTGTCCTGAAGATCTGGAGGAACATTCAGAAGGAACCCTAGCTATCCATACACAGTGATACATCAACAGCAGAACACCAGCGTTTGAAGTCAAGAAAATCATCTTGGAAAACTGCACATCATCTTGATGTCACCAACTTTGACATCAATAAAGCATGGAAAAGCCATTGGGAAGAATCGTCAGTGGTCAACGATCATCAGACTCCAGCGGAGAATCATAAACCGCATCCGAACAGGACAAGGGAACTTCGGATATCTACAGCACAAATGGAGATGGGTAACATCTCCCGAGTGTGACTGTGGAGCTGCCCTACCAACAATAAACCATATTGTAGGTGAATACCCGAAACGAGCCTTTGGGGGATAAATAAAAGACATCCACCACGCATTACCTGAAAGGCTCAACTGGATCACCTGTTTTGACTTAGAATTCTACGAATTTGTGTAATGTGTACATAATTTAAGATAACACTGTAGATATGACCCTGTACATATATTGTGCTTATCATATATATCTTACAAAGTAAACAATAAGAACTATGTATCTGAACCAAGCTCTGGATCATCATTTCATAAATAGGGGAGAGTTGCCGAAGATGGACCGATGCCTAAGTTGGACCACCTACGTATTTCACTGTGTGTTGGTAACTTAAAGTTCTAAGTTCGCTCAACTGGTGAGAAACATTGTCGGAGTCACGTGGTTCAGTCGCCAGTCGACAAGTCATTGGAGTGAGAAAAGTTTCCGTTGTTCCGTTTTCTTCTATGTCGCTACATATCATAAACTTTTCTCTGCTCTAAAAGTAAGTAAAAATATCATCAGCACTATAGTTCAAAGTTCAATTCATTAGCTAATAATTTAATATCGTAAAGATAGAGCTTAGCGTTTTTTGTTCCTTTAACGTTATCTTTACTTATATGGCGTCGTGTTGCCGAAGTTAGACCAAAGGCTGTTTCCTACCGGTCCAATTTAGGGATCACCTGTAACAAGTAACACTTAATGTCACTTATCAATAGGTAATAGGTAGATTTTACGTTTGTAGACTTATTTTTCTAGGCTGCAAAACAATTTAAAAAATAAGGAGTAAGTATGGTAACCTTTTTAGATTTGGGAGATGCAATAATGAGAATGTATGGAAATGGACAGAAGATGAACTGAAGGTAGCTGTGGAAGCATACAGAAACGGTAACCATGAACTTAACGAGTGTGCTCGTATGTACCGAGTATCAAAAGCTACAATTAAAGAGATATGTTGATGGTAAAAGCATGTTCTCAAATGAAGTTCAGTTATTCGGAAATCAACGTTTACAACTGAGATGGAAAAAGTTGTCGCAGATCACCTTTTATTTGAAGAGAGGGGGGGTCTTTTCTTTTTTCTTTTATGAACAATGAAAGATGTTCGTAAACTTGCATTCGACATAGCAGAGAAATATGAACTGTCTTATTCTTTCAACATAGAAAAGAAAATGGCTGGTAAAAGGTGGTTTTCTTCATTTATGAGACGAAATACACAGCTTTCCCCCCGTCAGCCAGAATGTCGAGATGTTGAGTAAAACAGAAGTGATATCTGGCGTTCCACAGGGAAGCGTTATAGGTCCCCTACTCTTCCTCGTGTTTATAAATGATCTAGGAGACAATCTGAATAGCTCCCTTAGACTGTTCGCGGATGATACTGTCGTTTATCGGTTAGTGAAGTCAACAGAGGATCAAAAGCAAATGCAAAGCGATTTAGACCATTTCTACATGTTGTGAAAATTGGCAATTGACACTTAATAAAGAAAAGTGTGAAGTAATACACATGACCACTAAAAGAAATCCGTTGAACTTCAATTACGCGATAAATCAGTCAAACCTTAAGGTCGTAAATTCTACCAAATACCTAGGAGTTACAATTACAAACAACTTTGACTGGAGAGAACACATAGAAAATATTGTGGGGAATGCGAATCAAAGGTTACGTTTCATTGGCAGAACGCTTCGAAGATGCACCAGCTCCACCAAAGAGACTGCCTACATCACACTTGTGCGTCCTCCTCTCCTGGAGTACTGTTGCCCCTTGTGGGACCCTCACCAGGTGGGACTGACGGAAGATATTGAGAAGATTCAGAGAAGGGAAGCTCATTTTGTTGTATCACGTTACGGGGAGGGGGAAAGCGTCACGGAAATGTTGCACGACTTGGGGTGGAAATCATTAAAAGAAAGACGTTATTCATTGCGGCGTGTTCTGTTTGCGAAGTTTCAATCACCGACTTTTACTTCTGAATGTGAAAATATTTTGCTAGCACCCACCTACTTAGGGAGACATGACCATCCCAATAAAATAAGAGAAATCAGATCGAAAACGGAATGGTTTAGTTGTTCTTTCTTCCCGCGCGCTATTGGAGAATGGAACGGTAGAGAAAAGTTATGAAAGTGGTTAATGAACCCTCTGCCAGGCACTTAAATATGATTTGCAGAGTACCTATGTAGATGTAGATGAAATGCAGCTTTTTTTAAATATTTCGGGTATTACTTCCTTTTTAGTCATTGTTTCACCATGCGGTTGTTCAATTTAAGCAACTGAAGGTCCAAATTAGGCAACTGGTTTCCTAACTTGGACCGTTCATACATTTTTTTAATTTTAAGTAATATCCATTTATGCTTTGTTTTTATTCACAGTATAAAACTAGTGTACAACATATAGCTTCTTTTAAAGTATATTTTGTTTCGATTAGATAGATAATGTAGACTTTGGATCCCAAAATAAAAACGTGGTCCAATATCGGCAACCTTCCCCTAATAGTAAAACCATATGAAATCTTTTGGTTGCATTTTGGGAAATACTGTGAGGCTAGAGGCATGTACCACAGGAGTGTCTTGACAGTGGAGAAACGCTAGCGGCCAATAAGGGCTGGGTTCAGAAATAGCGGTGACCGGGAATCGGCTGAGCGAGTCGGCGCCGTGTAATAAGGGGGCCCTGTGGCGACGCCTCCCCTGGCAGGCGCTGATTTATCGGAGGCACTATTTCCGCAGCCAGGGAAGGGCGTAGACGCACGGGCTAAGGGCTGAGGGCCGGGAGCAGGGAGTAGGGAGCTGGGAGCTGGGAGCCGGCGAGATGCGTATCGTGGCGGCAGCGGCGGGCAAAAACCGCGCAGCTGCCTGCCTGCCAGCCGCCCCTGTTGTTCCACTCGCGACGACTTTGTCTCCGGGGACTATTTTTGAGAGCCCATTTCTCTGTTTACGACTTCGGCTCCGTAACTGCCTATAAGACTGTAAACCGAAAGAGCATCGTTTGTCTTGCCGCGCTGCTGAAGGTGAGCTGGGAGACCGGCGGGTTTCTTTGTCTACACGTTTCCGTCATTTCGATTTTACGGGATGAAACAAGGGACGGGGCTGTTGAAGTTGCCAGCGCGCTTCGACAACGCCGAGCGTGCCCTGTTTGTGGCGTCCGGCGTGGGAAACACACGTTGGGGAGGCTTTTCGAACGTGCAGAAGATTATGAAATACCTCAGATATTCTGAACAGGGCCGCTGAGAGCCAGCACCGGGCCCGGGGCAGGAAGCACGGTCGGACTCCAACTCCTAATATAGCAGTCCATTGTCGCAAATTCGTATCATACTATTGTTACCTTTATATGTGGAAGAATAAGTATGTTCGAGAGCCAATGTCGACTGAAGAAGATTCTGCACGAAGGGCCCCAGTGCGTCTGGCGTGTACTGCCATTAACTGAACGTTGACTGTACTTTTCTTTTCGTTCCACCGAGCGAGGTGGCGCAGTGGTAACGCACTGGACTCGCATTCGGGAGGATAGTGGTTCAAATCCACCTCCGGCCATCCACATTTAGGTTTTCCGTGATTTCCCTAAATCACTCCAGGCAAATGCCGGGATGGTTCGTTTCAAAGGGCACGGCCGATTTCCTTCCCCATCCTTACCTAAAACTCCGAGCGTAAGCTCCATCTCTAATGACCAAGCTGTCGACGGGACGTTAAAACCCTAAGCTTCCTTCCTTCTTTTCGCTTCATCGCCCCAGACTTGTGTTTATACTCCATAATGTTAACACATCGGACTTACAATCTTGCACACCAAACTGACATTGGTCAAAAGGTTGTAAAACAAATGACTGCCAATGAAGCGAACACAGTCGTCCAGGTCAGTGTAACGCACTCAATACAGGAAACAAATTGAGCTGCCTCCTTCTTGTACCAAACCCGTCAATTCTTAATCAGTGCCCAGACAAGTTCAATGAACTTGTACAGAGTGATATAGACATATGATGGCATTCTTAAAATTATTTTGTTTACTGAACTTGCCATAGCATCCACAGTAAGCGCATTATAAGCTGGTTTACGACAGAATTTCCAATTGATTCTTTTCCTTGCGAGATCAGTCTTTATTTGTCTATTTCAAGGTGAGATTAGTTTTATGTTTGCGAAAAACTCGATATACGGATGAGCTTCTGACCACAAAAAGCAGTGTCCCTTTAGCAACACCACAGAGCAATAGTCACATGACGCTAGAAACAATGAGCATTATTGCGCTAATACCGTATCTGTCACTTTGTAGCGTTCATGCAGTTGGACGGCCCGTTCACGCATTGTTTTATTTGTTCGTAGAGCAGCCAATCTAAAACTGCCACGTGGAACTTTATGTTAGTGGGACTTTAACAAGACGTTTGTCATCTACAAATAAGTGATAAATGTTCCCATCTGTGTATATACTCTAAAACACAGTATGTTACGAAATTTATTTTATAACAGCAGTCTGATATTCGCCAGTTCAGAACCTTGAGCCCTCACAACTCCCGGGCCCCGGGGATTTTGTTCCCCCTGTCCCCTCCCCCTCTCCTCGTCTCTGATTATCAGCTCCCGTTTTTCATAAGTCAGATGAGAGAACGTCACATACGTGTCATGTACACTCTCTCTGCTCAAAAGGGACACCCGCGATTTTGAATGCTGTGAACCACACGAATTAATGATCAGAAGTACACTCGATTTTATATCTGTATCGTTTCCATTGAAAACATCTAAAGTGACATTTTAATAGAGAAAAATAGAGTAGCAAGATATCAACACCGTAGCAGGTGAATGGCGAGAACACTATTTGAACCAATTATAATACCGAAAACAGATATATCGCTACCTTGGAGGAAAACCGGCACATCTCTAAAACCACTAGTTTAGAGGAAACCCCACTTACAGACAACAACCAAAGTTTCACTCAACATTACTTTTCTTCATGAAATCACATCGGCACCTTTTTTTCTTTGTAAGTAGTACATATTCAGAGTTAACTTTTACATAGTTTTCTTTCATTTTGAGTGATAAATTAAGCCTAAGGGCTTCGATATGTGACACTTTTCTACAAAGAAAACTCCAATTTTAGTTAAAGGGCTTTCTGTAAACAAGCGTGCTCCTCTCCGTTTGATCCCCTCTATTACTTCTGCTGGTACTACAGCTGCAGGTGATTGTAGCTATTGTCAACTGGTTTGATACACAGAGCTGCTTCTTAATTCAAAATGTTCAGATGTTTGTTACGCTTATGGTATTTAACTGCGGGGTCATCAGTCCCTAAACTTACAAACTGCATATGAACTGTTGTTGTTGTGGTCTTCAATCCGGAGACTGGTTTGATGCAGCTCTCCACAATACCCTATCCTGAGCAAGCCTCTTCATCTCCACATAAGAACGGCAACCTTCATCTGTCTGAATCTGCTTACTGTATCCATCTCTTGGACTTTCTCTGCGGTTTTTACCCCACACACTTCCCTCCAACGCTAAATTCACAATTACTTGAGGTCTAAGAATGTGTCCTACCAATCGATCCCTTCTTTTAGTCAAGGTATGCCAGAAATTCCTTTTCTCCTCAATTCTGTTCAGTACCTCCTCATTAGTTACATGATCCACTCACCTAATCTTCAACATTCTTCTGTAGCACCACATTTCAAAAGCCTCTACCCTCTTCCTGTCCGCACTGTTTATCGTCCAGGTTTCACTCCCATACAAGGCAACACCCCACACAAATGTCTTCAGAAAGGACTTTCTTATGCTTAAATCAATATTCGAAGTTAACAAATTTCTCTTTTTCAAGAACGCTTTTCTACCCATTGCCATTCTGCATTTTATATCCTCTGTACTGCGACCATCATTTGTTATTTTACTGTCCAAGTAACAAAACTCATCTACCTCCTTTATTGCTTCGTTTCCCAATCTAATTCCTTCAGGATCACCTGATATTCTTAGACTGCACTCCATCACCCTAGTTTTACTATTGTTAGTGTTCATCTTATATGCGCCATTCAGCACACGGTCCATTCCGTTCAACTGCTCTTCCAGGTCCTTTGCTGTCTCTGACAGAATTAAACGCATTGTATTTATTTCTTCACCATGAATTTTAATTCCTTATCCAAATTTCTCCTTTCTTTCCTTTATAGCTTGCTCAATGTACAAATTGAATAACATTGGAGAAAGTCTACAACCCTGTCTTACTCCCTTCTCAACCACTGCATCCCTTTCATGCCTTTCAACTCTGACAACCGCTGTCTGGTTTTTGTACAAGTTGTAAATAACCTCACGCTCCTTACATTTTACTCCTGCTTGCCTCAGAACTTGAAAGAGTTTATACCAATCAACATTGTCAAAAGCCTTCTCCAAATGTACAAAAGATATATATCTAGGTTTGCCTTTTCTTTATCTTCTAGAATAACCCGTAAAGTGAGAATTGCCTCCTGTGTTCTTACATTTCTTCTCCTGGACCCAAACTGATTTTCCCCGAGGTCGGCTTCTACCAGCTTTTCCATCCTTCTCTAAATGAACTTATTAACTAACTTATACTAAAGACGGCACAAACATCCATCTCCGAGGAGGGATTCGAACCAACGACGAGGAACGGCCTCCCGCATCGGAGGCTTCTTAATTAGCTTCTTAGTCTCTACAGTGCTTTTAAGGTTTAAATTTAAACTATGCCATGGCTTATTCGTATATTATTGTATACACTACTCAAGCTGATGTTCTGTCATAGGTGTAAACTTCAAACACTACCTCTTTTTCGTTCTGTGTATTCAGTCACTGATATTTGTATTTCGACTGAAATTCGTATTTGCCCTGGATAAATGAGGTACATTATTTGTATATCCAAAAATCATTTCTATATTTAGACGCAGCGAAAGACTTCAGCATGCAGCGTTCATCATTTCGCGATGGAAGCGTGCGGCGACACAGCGGCTTTTGATTTACGATTATACACCAGGCGATGGGCTTCTCGCTGCCCGAAATCTGTGTGGTCAAATAAAGATAACTGTGCAAGGACACTTTCGGCTACTTTCTTCATCTAGTATGCTCCGTTATGGATTTTCTGCCAATCCGCGGTGGAGTGGCCGGGTGCTCTAAGGGGCTTTCCTGCGGAGCACGCGGTTGTTCGTCGTCGGAGGTTCGATTCCCTCCTGTGGCATGGGTGTGTGTTTGTTGTCCTTAAATAACCTTAAGTTAGTTTTAGTTGTTTAAATCTAGGGTGTACTGACAGTAGCAGTTAGGTCCAATAGGTTTACAAACATTTGAACGTTTTTGTTCTGCCAGCCGACTCATGATTTTCAAATTTCATTCCGTGAATTGCAATCAGTTACGTGCACGAAACTATAAATCTATTCTACAATATGAAACTTCCTGGCAGATTAAAATTGTGTGCCGGAACCGGGACTCGAACCTGGGACCTTTGCCTTTCGCGGGCAAGCACTCTACCGACTGAGCTACCCCGACACGACTCACGATGCCGCCTCACAACTTTACTTCCGCCAGTACCTCGCCTCCTACTTTCCAAACTTCACAGAAGCTCTCTTGCAAACACGCAAGACTAGCACTCCTGGAAGAAAGGATATGGTGGAGACATGGCTTAGCCACAGCCTAAGGGATGTTTCCAGAATGAAACTTTCACTCTGCAGCGGAGTGTGCGCTGATATGAAACTTCCTGGCAGATTAAAATTGTGTGCCGGAACCGGGACTCGAACCTGGGACCTTTGCCTTTCGCGGGCAAGCACTCTACCGACTGAGCTACCCCGACACTACTCACGATGCCGCCTCACAACTTTACTTCCGCCAGTACCTCGCCTCCTACTTTCCAAACTTCACAGAAGCTCTCTTGCAAACACGCAAGACTAGCACTCCTGGAAGAAAGGATATGGTGGAGACATGGCTTAGCCACAGCCTAAGGGATGTTTCCAGAATGAAACTTTCACTCTGCAGCGGAGTGTGCGCTGATATGAAACTTCCTGGCAGATTAAAATTGTGTGCCGGAACCGGGACTCGAACCTGGGACCTTTGCCTTTCGCGGGCAAGCACTCTACCGACTGAGCTACCCCGACACGACTCACGATGCCGCCTCACAACTTTACTTCCGCCAGTACCTCGCCTCCTACTTTCCAAACTTCACAGAAGCTCTCTTGCAAACACGCAAGACTAGCACTCCTGGAAGAAAGGATATGGTGGAGACATGGCTTAGCCACAGCCTAAGGGATGTTTCCAGAATGAAACTTTCACTCTGCAGCGGAGTGTGCGCTGATGTGAAACTTCCAGGCAGATTAAAATTGTGTGCCGGAACCGGGACTCGAACCTGGGACCTTTGCCTTTCGCGGGCAAGCACTCTACCGACTGAGCTACCCCGACACGACTCACGATGCCGCCTCACAACTTTACTTCCGCCAGTACCTCGCCTCCTACTTTCCAAACTTCACAGAAGCTCTCTTGCAAACACGCAAGACTAGCACTCCTGGAAGAAAGGATATGGTGGAGACATGGCTTAGCCACAGCCTAAGGGATGTTTCCAGAATGAAACTTTCACTCTGCAGCGGAGTGTGCGCTGATATGAAACTTCCTGGCAGATTAAAATTGTGTGCCGGAACCGGGACTCGAACCTGGGACCTTTGCCTTTCGCGGGCAAGCACTCTACCGACTGAGCTACCCCGACACGACTCACGATGCCGCCTCACAACTTTACTTCCGCCAGTACCTCGCCTCCTACTTTCCAAACTTCACAGAAGCTCTCTTGCAAACACGCAAGACTAGCACTCCTGGAAGAAAGGATATGGTGGAGACATGGCTTAGCCACAGCCTAAGGGATGTTTCCAGAATGAAACTTTCACTCTGCAGCGGAGTGTGCGCTGATATGAAACTTCCTGGCAGATTAAAATTGTGTGCTGGAACCGGGACTCGAACCTGGGACCTTTGCCTTTCGCGGGCAAGCGCTCTACCGACTGAGCTACCCCGACACGACTCACGATGCCGCCTCACAACTTTACTTCCGCCAGTACCTCGCCTCCTACTTTCCAAACTTCACAGAAGCTCTCTTGCAAACACGCAAGACTAGCACTCCTGGAAGAAAGGATATGGTGGAGACATGGCTTAGCCACAGCCTAAGGGATGTTTCCAGAATGAAACTTTCACTCTGCAGCGGAGTGTGCGCTGATATGAAACTTCCTGGCAGATTAAAATTGTGTGCCGGAACCGGGACTCGAACCTGGGACCTTTGCCTTTCGCGGGCAAGCACTCTACCGACTGAGCTACCCCGACACGACTCACGATGCCGCCTCACAACTTTACTTCCGCCAGTACCTCGCCTCCTACTTTCCAAACTTCACAGAAGCTCTCTTGCAAACACGCAAGACTAGCACTCCTGGAAGAAAGGATATGGTGGAGACATGGCTTAGCCACAGCCTAAGGGATGTTTCCAGAATGAAACTTTCACTCTGCAGCGGAGTGTGCGCTGATATGAAACTTCCTGGCAGATTAAAATTGTGTGCCGGAACCGGGACTCGAACCTGGGACCTTTGCCTTTCGCGGGCAAGCACTCTACCGACTGAGCTACCCCGACACGACTCACGATGCCGCCTCACAACTTTACTTCCGCCAGTACCTCGCCTCCTACTTTCCAAACTTCACAGAAGCTCTCTTGCAAACACGCAAGACTAGCACTCCTGGAAGAAAGGATATGGTGGAGACATGGCTTAGCCACAGCCTAAGGGATGTTTCCAGAATGAAACTTTCACTCTGCAGCGGAGTGTGCGCTGATATGAAACTTCCTGGCATCGTGAGTCGTGTCGGGGTAGCTCAGTCGGTAGAGCGCTTGCCCGCGAAAGGCAAAGGTCCCAGGTTCGAGTCCCGGTTCCGGCACACAATTTTAATCTGCCAGGAAGTTTCATATCAGCGCACACTCCGCTGCAGAGTGAAAGTTTCATTCTGGAAACATCCCTTAGGCTGTGGCTAAGCCATGTCTCCACCATATCCTTTCTTCCAGGAGTGCTAGTCTTGCGTGTTTGCAAGAGAGCTTCTGTGAAGTTTGGAAAGTAGGAGGCGAGGTACTGGCGGAAGTAAAGTTGTGAGGCGGCATCGTGAGTCGTGTCGGGGTAGCTCAGTCGGTAGAGTGCTTGCCCGCGAAAGGCAAAGGTCCCAGGTTCGAGTCCCGGTTCCGGCACACAATTTTAATCTGCCAGGAAGTTTCATATCAGCGCACACTCCGCTGCAGAGTGAAAGTTTCATTCTGGAAACATCCCTTAGGCTGTGGCTAAGCCATGTCTCCACCATATCCTTTCTTCCAGGAGTGCTAGTCTTGCGTGTTTGCAAGAGAGCTTCTGTGAAGTTTGGAAAGTAGGAGGCGAGGTACTGGCGGAAGTAAAGTTGTGAGGCGGCATCGTGAGTCGTGTCGGGGTAGCTCAGTCGGTAGAGTGCTTGCCCGCGAAAGGCAAAGGTCCCAGGTTCGAGTCCCGGTTCCGGCACACAATTTTAATCTGCCAGGAAGTTTCATATCAGCGCACACTCCGCTGCAGAGTGAAAGTTTCATTGTGGAAACATCCCTTAGGCTGTGGCTAAGCCATGTCTCCACCATATCCTTTCTTCCAGGAGTGCTAGTCTTGCGTGTTTGCAAGAGAGCTTCTGTGAAGTTTGGAAAGTAGGAGGCGAGGTACTGGCGGAAGTAAAGTTGTGAGGCGGCATCGTGAGTCGTGTCGGGGTAGCTCAGTCGGTAGAGTGCTTGCCCGCGAAAGGCAAAGGTCCCAGGTTCGAGTCCCGGTTCCGGCACACAATTTTAATCTGCCAGGAAGTTTCATGTCAGCGCACACTCCGCTGCAGAGTGAAAGTTTCATTCTGGAAACATCCCTTAGGCTGTGGCTAAGCCATGTCTCCACCATATCCTTTCTTCCAGGAGTGCTAGTCTTGCGTGTTTGCAAGAGAGCTTCTGTGAAGTTTGGAAAGTAGGAGGCGAGGTACTGGCGGAAGTAAAGTTGTGAGGCGGCATCGTGAGTCGTGTCGGGGTAGCTCAGTCGGTAGAGTGCTTGCCCGCGAAAGGCAAAGGTCCCAGGTTCGAGTCCCGGTTCCGGCACACAATTTTAATCTGCCAGGAAGTTTCATATCAGCGCACACTCCGCTGCAGAGTGAAAGTTTCATTCTGGAAATATTCTACAATATGCTTAACAAAAGGCAGTTTATGGAAATGACATATCCACATACCCCAATTGGAAATTATAATATTCAAATGTTTGTAAATCTTATGGGCTTAACGTCTGTGGTTATCAGTCCTTAAGCTTACAAACTAATCAAACTAACTTAAACCTAAGGACAACACACACATCCATGCCCGAGGAAGGACTCGAACCCCCGAGGGCGACCAACCGCGCACTCTGCAGCATGGCGCTTTACACCGCTCGGCTACTCCGCCGCAGCTGCAAATTGTAATTAGTGTTGCTTTTGATATGGGATTGTTTGAATTGGAAAGTGAATTTGAATGTACAAATGTGGCGTTTGGGAGGTGTTCACAATGTTTCTTTCCACTGATCAAATTCCCCTCTGCATTTTGAGGACTAACATTGCTTATGATGATCATGTGGGGGTTTATGTCCGTTAGCTTCACCTGGAGTTGTGTTCGCCCTGCCTGGTGCAAGTGTTTTTCAACTGACACCACTTTGGTGACTTGCGTGTCAATGATGATGAAATGATGATGACAAGGCAACACCCAGTCCCCGAGCGGAGGAAATCTCCGACCGGACCGGGAATCGAACACGGGCCAGTGCGTGGCAACACACCACTCTGTGTACCAGACTAGGGAAACGGACTAAAAGTTATTGTTACTGTTACAGTGACACAGACGGGCACTGGTGAACACGCTAGGCGCCGGCATCGATACGTCAGCCTTCCGCTATCGCTGCCATGTTTGCTGCGTGCGTAGGAAGAAAACCGGCACAACTCGATACAATGCCGATTTTTCGCTCATCTCATCACCAAACCAAGAAAGTGGAATACTTTTATGTGGAAGTGTCACAAACGCAACTGGCGTATTCGGCCACTAGAGAGCAGTTACGTCAGTCACAGTTTACATGCGACACATCTTCCGGAAGACGAAAACCGATTTTCGTAAAGCGTTTTTCGGCGTCGTGTTTACATGGCATAGCCTGAATCGGATTTCCTAATCCACTTAACATGGCGGCTGAAAAACAGCTGATTCAGTTCCTGATTTAGTAAGCACAATCGCTATTTTTATTTATTTAAATGCACAGATTAATGTTCACTCTAATATTTATACTTTTATTTCACATTAGAAAATATTACTCTTTCCATATGTGCCGAAAATTCTTAACAGGAAAACACAACCTGACAAGCCAAGAACGCTTCAAAAACGGTTGCGTTTACATGGAGACGAAAATCGATTGTGGAACTGGAAAACCGCTTTAGGGAAGCGGATTTCCAGACTCGATTTTGGAGTAAACGGAGTGAGTATTTCATTAACAAAACCTGTTTTAACAATTGCATGAAGAGTGTCACATTGTCAGTCGTGCAGCAGCAATGGACAGGCGCTGCAAGAGAGACGTTCTGCCTCACAGTTTGGGCTTCTATCAAAGTTCCCAGTTCATCCATACGTGACTGAAATAGGAAAAAGGAGAGGCAATGGTACACAAAGCATCCCCACCACAAGCTGTATGTGTCTGTAGACTGGAATGCACCCTGATAAAATTCTGAAAGTGATATACAACTCGTAAATAAAGAGACCAAAAAGCAGTTATGAGTCAAAGGGCTTGAAACGGATCAGTGGTTGGAAATGGTTTCGGCTTGTCTCATATGTCATTCAGTCTGCACATTGAGCAAACTGTGCAAGAAAGCAAGAAGGAATTTGTAAGAGAAACCTTCACTTCTGAGGCAAAAAAAGGACGGGAAAGATTTCTGACATATGTGAGATTACCGCCCAATAGAAATACTGGTAATTAATAGCATTTGATAATTAAACAGTATGAAGTTCACTGCAAACATTGACCATGCCAATGCACTAAATGTTACACAATTTTAATCTTATTAATTATGGTAGCAATGTATGTACGCAGTTGGGTGACAACATTTATAGTTAGGCCAAAGGTAGAAATTCTCCACGTTGAAATTTGCTGTGTGCTTGTAGCTGACGGGAAGCCAGCGAGCAGGCCGACGTTGGTGGCTTGTTCCAGCTTAGGATTTTCCAGTTTCGTTTCGGGTGAGGGGAGAGAGAGACAATGGCGAGTGCCAGATGCAGTGCAGTGCACAGCGTGAAATAAAATATTCTAATACTACATCTACATGGGATACTCTGCAAATCACATTTAAGTGCCTGGCAGAGGGTTCATCGAACCACAATTGTACTATTTATCTCCCATTCCATTCTCGAATAGCGCGCGGGAAGAAAGAACACCTGAATCTCTCTGTTCGAGCTCTGATTTCTCGTATTTTATTCTGATGATTATTTCTACCTATGTAAGTGGGAGTCAACAATATATTTTCGCATTCGGAGGAGAATATTGGTGATTGGAGTTTCGCAAGTAGCCCATACCGCAGCGATAAGCGCCGTTGTTGCATTTGAAGTAATACGATGCAGTTAGGAACCTATAAGGCCCTCATTACAAAATAGCCTGTTCACAATACATTAGCTGATATAGTCACATCTGATGTAATATGTTTAATTGACAATGAAAAGTAATAAATTACCAATGAATACAAGACAGTTATACAACTAGCATGGCAATGTTTGTTTATAAATGAAATATATTAACTATTTCTCATTTTATTTTCAATTAATCTTGTGTATATTATCTTGAAATATTCAGTTAAATCACTTATCTGTGATATAAGAAATTGCACGATTGTGATAAATAGTGCAAAAAATGTTTATACCAATATAAAAACATAATAATAAATTTGGTTAATGTGTAGTGTAATTATTTTGATTTTAAGTATAGTTTTAGAAATGTATTGGCTGAGCGATGTACGTTGGCAAGTCGGTTAGAACAGCTCACATGGGGAAGTTGATGACGTAGAGAAAAAACCCGGGCAGTTGGGCTTTTGGCGCGCGCGCTGGCAGGAAGTGACGAGTCGGGAGCAAGTGGGGTAGCTGGCCAGGCGGCATCGCTCGGCATCAGTCGGCATGTGTATCTCCAGTCAATTGCCAATTTTTACACCATAGTGGTTTTTATCTTCAGGTAATTTTACTAAGACGGTAGTAGTGGCGTAATCTGCAAACAACCTAAAAGAGCTACTTAGATTTTCTCCCAAATCGTTTATGTAAACAAGAAACAGCAGAGGACAAATAACAGTTCCCTGTGGGACGCCCGGTATTACCTCTGTTTTAGTCGATGCCTTACCATCGATTACTACACACTGTGTCCTATCTGACAGGAAATCCCCTATCCAATCGCAAATTTGGGGTGATATACCATAACCACGCAATATGATTAAAAGCCGTTTGTGAGCTACGGTGTCAAAAGCCTTCTAGAAATCAAGAAATACGGAATCGATTTGCGAACCCTTGTCGACAGCACCCATGACTTGGTCGGAATGCGTGTAGGCTGCTACGAATCTGGTCGGTTCGTTGGTCAGTTGTTGCGTCGGACGATAAATCGGAGCCTGTAGACATATCTGTGTTGGAACACGCACGCCTGTGCCGTTTTCCGTGCCTGCTCATCTTATTTGGCGCTGGTCGCGTGACTGCTGACCTCGGCCTTGAGGTACCGGTGGCCGCCTGCGTTACGGAAGCCCGCCAGACGTGGCGGCGCCGCCCGCCTGGTACCAGGCATGCAGGCAGGCAGGCAGGCAGGTAGGGCTGGCAGGCGGCGCCTGTGGCTCCCGCCACTTGTCTGCCGCCGGTAATTGTGCAGATAAATCAGCCGGGCCACGGCGCCGGCGCTGTCTGCACAGCACAGCAGAGGCACAGGCAGACGCAGACGCCTTATTCGGAGCCGCCGCGCCGCCAGCCAGCCCGACACGCCGCCCTGTCAGTCGCCTCCAAAACTGACGCCACGCCGACAGGAGCGGCACCGCCACAACTAATGTTTGTAATTCTATCGGGCCAAACTGCGTGGTCATCAGTCCGTAGCTTACGAACTACTTAAACCCAGGGAAACTAACCTACGGACAAACACACACACACACACCTATGCCCCAGGGAGGACTCGAACCTCCACGGCGAGCAACCGCGCGCTCCGCAGCGAGGTGCTTTAGATCGCTCGGCTACTCCACCGGGTCCGCCACAACAGACCTGCCGCAGCAGACTCATCTCTGAGGTCGTCAACACGAGTATACCAGCGATTTAGGTCTTTGCTTCACTCGCATCTTTCCCAACTGTTGTTGTCGTGGTCTTCAGTCCGGAGACTGATTTGATGAAGCTCTCCAGAATACCCTTTCCTGAGCAAGCAAATATTCGAATAATGAAACTTTCACTCTGCAGCGGAGTGTGCGCGGATATGAAACTTCCTGGCAGATTAAAATTGTGTGCCGGAACCGGGACTCGAACCTGGGACCTTTGCCTTTCACGGGCAAGCGCTCTACCGACTGAGCTACCCCGACACGACTCACGATGCCGCCTCACAACTTTACTTCCGCCAGTACCTCGCCTCCTACTTTCCAAACTTCACAGAAGCTCTCTTGCAAACACGCAAGACTAGCACTTCTGGAAGAAAGGATATGGTGGAGACATGGCTTAGCCACAGCCTAAGGGATGTTTCCAGAATGAAACTTTCACTCTGCAGCGGAGTGTGCGCTGATATGAAACTTCCTGGCAGATTAAAATTGTGTGCCGGAACCGGGACTCGAACCTGGGACCTTTGCCTTTCGCGGGCAAGCGCTCTACCGACTGAGCTACCCCGACACGACTCACGATGCCGCCTCACAACTTTACTTCCGCCAGTGCCTCGCCTCCTACTTTCCAAACTTCACAGAAGCTCTCTTGCAAACACGCAAGACTAGCATTCCTGGAAGAAAGGATATGGTGGAGACATGGCTTAGCCACAGCCTAAGGGATGTTTCCAGAATGAAACTTCCACTCTGCAGCGGAGTGTGCGCTGATATGAAACTTCCTGACAGATTAAAATTGTGTGCCGGAACCGGCATCGTGAGTCGTGTCTGGATAGCACAGTAGGTCGTGCGCTTGCCCGCGAAAGGCAAAGGTCCCAGGTTCGAGTCCCGGTTCCGGCACACAATTTTAATCTGCCAGGAAGTTTCAAATATTCGAATGTTTGTAGAGCTTATGGGACTTGACTATGAGGTCATCAGTCCCTAAACTTACAAACTACTTGCGAACTAGCTGATACTACGGACGGCACAAATATCCATACCCTAGGGAGGGATTCGAACCCCCGACCGTAGTGGCCGTGCAGAACGTGACTGGCGCGTCGCTGAACGCTCGGCCACCGCGGCCGGACCTGAGCAAGTCTCTTCAACTCCACATAAGAACGGCAACCTACCGCTGTCTCTTTATTTACAAGTTGTATATTACTTTTCAGAATTTTGCAGGGTGCATTCCAGTCTACAGATACATACGGTGTGTGGTGGGGATGTTTTGTGTACCATTGTCTCACCTTTTTCCTATTTCAGTCACGTATGGATGACCTCGGAATTTTGACAAAAGCCCAAAGCCTCTCCTACAGCGCCTGTCCATGGCCTCTGTCACACTTTCTGAATGAATCAAATGTTCAAATGTTTGTATAGCTTATGGGACTTAACTACGGGGTCATCAGTTTCTAAACTTACAAACTACTTATGAACTGTTGCTGTTGTGGTCTTCAGTCCGGAGACTGGTTTGATGCCGCTCTCCAGAATACCCTATCCTGAGCAAGTATATTGAATTCTACATAAGAATGGCAACCTACTCCTGTCTGAATCTGCTTACTGTATCCATCTCTTGGTTTTCCTTTTCGGTTTTTGCCCCAAACACTTCCCTCCAATGCTATATTCACGATTCCTTGATGTCTAAGTGTCCTACCAATTGATCCCTTCTATTCAGTCAAAGTATGCCAGAAATTCCTTTTCCCCCCAATTCTCTTCAGTACCTCCTCATTAGTTACGCGATCCACCCACCTAATCTTCAGCATTCTTCTGTAGCACCACATTTCAAAAGCCTCTATCCTCTTAATACCCGCACTGTTTATCGTCCATGTTTCACTTCTATACAAGGCAACACTCCACACAAATGCCTTCACAAAGGACTTCCTTAGGCTTAAATCAATATTGGATGTTAACAAATTTCTCTTTTTCAAGAACGCTTTTCTACCCATTGCCATTCTGCATTTTATATCCTCTACTGCGACCATCATTTGTTATTTTACTGCCCAAGTAACAAAACTCATCTACCTCCTTTTCTGTTGGTTGCCTAATCTAATTCCTTCAGCATCATCTCATTTTCTTAGACTGCACTCCATTACTCTTGTTTTGCTCTTGTTAATGTTCATCTTATATGCACCCTTCATCACACTGTATATTCCGCTCAACTGCTCTTCCAGGTCTTTTGCTGTCTCTGACAGAATTACTATGTCGTCGGCAAAAACGCAATGTTTTTAATTCTTCCCCCTGAACTTTAATTTCTTCTCCAAATTTCTCCTTGCTTTCCTTTATAGCTTGCTGAATGTACAGATTGAATAACATTGGAGAAAGGCTACACCCCTGTCTTACTCCCTTCCCAACCACTGCATCCCTTTCATGCCCTTCAACTCTGACAACTGCTGTTTGGCTTTTTACAAGTTGTAAATAACGTTACGCTCCCTATTTTTACTCCTGCTTGCTTCAGAACAGGAAAGAATGTAGTCCAATCAACATCAGAAGCCTTCTCCAAATCTACAAAATCTAGATACGTAGGTTTGCCTTTTCTTAATCTATCTTCTAGGATAAGCCGTGAAGTGAGTATTGCCTCCCGTGTTCCTACATTTCTCCTGAATCCGAACTGATCTTCCCCGACGTCGGCGTTTACCAGCTTTTCCACCCTTCTGTAAATAATTCGTGTTAATGTTTTGCAATCATGACTTATTAAACTGGTGGTTCTGTAGGCTTCACACCTGTCTGCGCCTGCTTTCTTTGGAATGGGATTACAACATTTTTCTTAAGTGTACTTCGCCTGTCTCATACACCCTACACATCAACACACCAGGTTCCCGACTGTTATGACGCCAGATTTAACGAAGTATCTATCTACAACCATAGTCAGGATTCGGGGGAAAAAGTTCAAATATTTGTAATGCTGTGGGATCAAATTCCGGTGGTCATCAGTCCCTAGACTTACAAACCATTTAACCCGTTATTTGGCACACTCAGAAATCACGAGAAGAAAAAGCATTATGTTACTTAAAAGTGTAGGGCCATGTGAACTGATTTGTATGATTTTTTTTTCTTCAAAATATAGTTTCTGGTTTGTTAGTAACATTGCCCAAAAACTTCGCATGGTGGTACAGTATCAATACTAGAGTGCTGTTCGTATGATTGTAGAAATTATTGTATTTTGGAATATTTCATGTGAAACGCGTGAAAACAAGTCTTTTTTGGTGCTAAGTTCAGAAAATCGTATGATTTCCACATTTTACAGTCAAATATCCCTGAAGATTTACAAATTCCTTTTGGCCCATAAAATGCCAAGTCACAATATATTGTCATATCTGTCATACTGTACATCATTGACTTATACAGGAGATGCTGCATCGTTCTTCTTTTATACCTGTTGCCCATTTTGCAGTGGTCTACCAAGCCTCCTCTTCTCAATAAGTCCATTTCCAGTCTCTCACATAAGAACTCGTGAACAATTTCCCATAATAAATCAACTTCAAGACTTCCTCTTTCCCTTTTATAAGCAGTTTTCGATGTATCACAAAAAATATCGTCACAAAATTGAAACAAACATGTACCTCGGTAACTTATGCTTGGAGTGACTAAAGATTCAGTTTATTACTAAACTTTTCGCAAAAGACAACGAAACATCACTTTATTGGAGAGCCTAAATGTTAGTTTCAAGCACTGTTGCCCATCCAAGGATGAAACTTGAAACATGTTTCAGAAAACCACAGGGTATTTTGATGTTGCTTGAGAGCAACATTGCCAAATAAAGGGTTAAACTTACATGCTAAGAACAACACACATACCCATGCCCGACACAGGACTCAAACCTTCCACAGGGAACAGCCGTACAGCAAGGCACCTTCTGAGTGATAAGATGGACCAAAATAATTATCTAAATAATAAAAAATTAATTAAGAGTGTCTGAAACCCTTTTAGGAAAAAAAGTTTAGGCAGTGGCGGGTTCCGAATCACAGACCTTTAGCGTCATAGTCCAACGCGCTACGCTACGCTACGGCTATCAATCAAAAGATGAGTCCTTTAATCTCATACTATTGATGGCCATTGATAACTGATGCTAATATGTCATTTGTAGACACTAGATTATCATTAATCGTACGAAGAACGATATGTTTTTGTTAATTCTTCATTGAGCCCTTGCTTTGAAATGACAACGTGTAAGCTATAATAAGAAAATCATCAAATAAGCAACTCAAAATGGCGTATGCCAGAGAGAGTTCTGGGCGAGGAATGTCTCGTGACATCTCCGAAGGGCTGGTTTTCGTTAATTTAATGGAGGGTGTAAAATCTCCGTTATTTTTGCAAATATGTCTCAAACGATACGAGCTATGAAAAAAAACATAAGGGAGCTAAGTTGTAGAGAATTTTCTCCTCTACCAATTAGGTTATTAAATTTTCGTGTCAGATAAACGGTTCGTTTACAATTACAATTATATTACAAACGGTTTATTTATTTATTTATTATTTTTTGTATCACTACCGTATTTTCTGTCCGAAAAATTTGAAAAAGGAAGGTTCTGATCTCTGGCGGCCTACAATCATGCAGGAAAAATTTGGTGCTGATTGGTTGAACGGTTCGTCTCAAAAACAGAGAACACTTTACGGACAGACAAACGGGAAAAAAAAAAAAGAAAAAAAAAAAAAAATTAGTATTACTACCGTAACCTAAAGTGGGCCAAAATTGACTGAAGATATACTTTATCCCGGAACGCTTTTCTCTCTCTCTCGTATATCTCTGAAGCCTGGTCAGTATTCCCTTGTTTTTCTGGACACGAGAGAGAGAACAGCGTTCCACTTCATCTGTCTTTTCCTAACTTCCGAACTGTTTAGACGTATCTGTGTCGGCTCCTGTTTCCCCTGTTTTATCTATGTGAGTATAGTGTGATCATTTGTAAATTTCACCGTAAAAAAATGTTGCCAAAATTTAATATAACGAGGATTTTTCATTTCAGTATGCGCAATTTACAACTGGCGAATAATTCGGCCGGTTAAGTTGTGCAGTGGGTTTCGACGTCATTACGGCTGACGACCATTCGTGCAGTGATTGTTGATAAATTTATTAACTTTCAAACAAAATCATTCCCATTCAAAACTAATCAGCATTTTAGAACCTGCAAACGCGTTTTCTCTTTGTCAAGTTAAATATGCCAAGTCCGATAATTCTCAGTTTGAGATTTTCTCCGTAATTTGCGACTGGACACTGAACTAAAATTTAACGCACGGTTAGCTGCACAAAACACATCCCGTAAGCAGTCCAAATCCATTTCATGACGGCGATTTACCTTAATAAAAATTCATTTTATTACAGCTACAATACTAGAATGAGGTTATCTGCCAAATGACCGATAGTAAGGTAAACTCCGTTTGTTTTTATAAAACTGCCGCCAACATCTACTCAAAATAGCTTTCAAAATATCGCAACTAATTCCACCATTTATTTAATAATTCCTATCAGTGAAATATTTTTTTTACAAAATTTTAACTATCCAGACTTAGAAAACTTTTACGAAATAAAATCAGAATAAAAAGATGAATCTTGCACTAATTCCAATCCTTGTGGTAATTCCATTATGAGCGCACGGCCATTTTCGCGCGGTCCAATATTTCATTTCGGAAGGGGTTTCAACAAATCGTCATCATAATAACGAGAAAAATAAGCACTAATATGGTAGCACATATTCTTCGGAGAAGATTGTCAAAGCAAAAGAACTAGAGATATGTAGTTAGTTAACAGACTAGTTTAATTCAACTATTATGTGAAATGAACTAGCTATACTTCATTTACTTCACTTTGGTGAACTACAGTTGATTACTCCTTGCTTTTCCGATATACTGGAAATGAGAAGACGCATCCTCAAATATCCCTTTCCATAATATTCAGTACACCCGAGAGAAACTAGGTGGATACAATTGCCTGTGCAAAGACAAATCGCGAGCTGTCATTCGCAATCATAGTGGGCAGGCCCACTGCATAAAGTCAGTAAGAAAAGCTGTCCCGCTCAACAGTTTAGAACGTTCTTCGTTAGTGTTTGACGTTCATGGCTGACAAGCTAAAGATGACAAAAATATTCGCACCATGATCAATGCATGCAGATGTAGATGACTAGCGACAGGCTCATTTATGTGAGAGCAGCACACACACCCATACCCGAGGGACGACTCGAAACTCCGACGGGGAACGGCCGCAGCAAGGTGCCTTATCGGGCACGGCTATTCCCGCGCCGCCTGTTTGCTGACATTGTCAACGTGTGGAGATACGAATTGTGGTTTAATACAACAGGATAAATCTTCAACGTCAACATCGCAAGTATATTTTAGGACTAATTTCAGCACTTTAACGAGCCATCTTCAGTTCGTAATTAAGACGTTTGGAATACAGAATTGTCAATTTAAAAAAATTGTGTTCGTACAACTGTGGGACACAACTGCTGCGGTCCTCGGTCGCTAGACTTACACGTAAACTGACTGGTGCTAACAACACAAAAAGCCATTCCCGTGGGATGACCTGAATCTCCGACTGGGATCGACCGTGCACTGCATAGCAAGCCATTGCCGCGCTATATTCGTCATATTAATTGAATGTATTCCACAATTAATACAGTATAGTTATCGCGTTGTTAAACTATTTTTCGTATCCATGAAAGTAAAAGAATATATACCCATAGAGTAGGACATGTTATGCAATATAAAATATCTTTAAGAAGTAAACTTATCTTACTGCAATGCATTTTGAAATATTCATAAAATACCATTCCAATATGGTTGAATTAAATAATGGAAATACGTGTGCCAAATATAGCAGGAAGCAGGAGACCGAATATGATGTAATTTTAAGGATACTAGTGCTAGAATTATATGAATATTTTAAAATATGTTGCAGTAAGACAGGTTTGATTATATTGCATGAGTATTCTTAAAAGCACAAATGTTTGTTAAGCTTTAGGGACTTAACTGAGGGGCCAACTTACAAACTACTTGTCAACTACCTTATACTAAAGACGACACAAACATCCATTCTCGAAGGAAGATTTGAACTCCCGATGGGGAACGGCCTAGCGCATCGCAGGACAGCGCCTCAATGCGCTCGGCCGCTCGGCTGCGTCACAGTAGTTGCACCCAAGAACAAGCAGACCAAGTGTGTGCCTGAACGTAGCGGTTCGCTAATACAAAAACATATGCCTAAGAAAAGTGAAATATATTTTACATCAAATTTTCGCGATTTCTTATTGATCATCAATTCTCAGTTAAATAGAACAAAGATTGTTACATAGTAAATACATCGTGTTAACAATGAACACACGAACGGCATGAAAACTATTTTCAGGTGAGCAGGTGATTGGTAATTTTACAAGATACAATAAGTAATTTCGAGAAATTCGATTGTTATCAAATGGACTATACAGTGGATCCTTGCTCGACGAGCATAATTTGCTTCTGGCCTTTATCTGCAATGCGAAATATCGTTATGCAAGAATTATTATCCATTCAGAATAATGGACTAAAATGTATCCTCTAATATACAATAACAACAACAAAACAAATCCAGCGAAAACAGGCTCTGCGTATCACCCGCTGCTTCCACGCTCTGCCTCCATTCCCTCCTGGCCGGCCGCGGTGGCCGAGGAGACTGAGGCGCTCCAGTCACGGTCTGCACGGCCACTACCGTCGGGTGTTCGAATCCCCCTCGGGCATGGATATTTGTGCCGTCCTAGTTCGTAAGTAGTTAATAAGTAGTTTGTAAGTTTAGGGACTGATGATCCCGTAGTTAAGTCCCATAAGCTGTACACACATTTGTACATTTGAACATTCCCTCCTGTTTTACGCCCGGTGTCTCCAGGTGTGTTCAATCCCCATGGCTGCCAGGTCGTCCGATGGGGCGTTTGGTGTTCGGTTTACCTTCAAGTGCCATTTTCGCCTGTCTTCCTTCTGGTATACGGGCTACATGGCCCACCCACTGCACTCTCTTGCTCTTTATCTTCCTTAAAATATTTGGTTGTCGCATCAGAAGATTTCCTTATTCGTCCTCCTGCTCCATTCTTTGTTATCTAAAATTGGTCCCCATATCTTCCTCATTACCTTTATTTCAATTATCAATAGTTTTTCCTTGTCCCGTTTAGTCATGCTGCATGTTTCTGACCCTATATTAACGCTGGGCAAATCACCGTGTTATAAATTTTTATCTTAGTGTTGACAGACACTGATTTGGAGCCTAGTGTGTCTTTCAGGGAATGGATGCATTTCATTCCCACTGCTATGTCCATTTCGATTTTGTTGTCTGTGGTAAACAAAAATCCCAAGAATTTGAATTGGTGTACTCTCTTGAATCTCATGCCATTTGTCTCCAAAAATTCTTCCTGCTCTTGTCTTCTTCCTAATTACATGAACTCTGTTTTATCTTGGTTTACTTTAAGCCCAACCCTCTGTGCACAGCTGTCCATTTGTTGGTACATTCCTTTCAACTCGTGCTTAGATTCACTTATCAGGACTATGTCATCTGCATATGCGAACAGTCGAAGTTGCCATCCATCTGTACTCCAGCCCACTCCTGTTGCCTACGACCTCTTATTACTTTCTCTAAGATGACACTGAACAAAATACACGAGAGCGCGTCCCCTTGTCTGAAACCTGTTTCTATCTCGAATGTTTCTGATGTAACTCCTCGGAAACGTACTGCTGCTTCGACCCTTCCATACAGGTTTGCATGATTCTCACTAGCTTTTCAGATATGATACAATTTTTTCAGGTAATATACAATACTGTACTTTTTTCCCAAGAAAGTTGCTGCCGTTGATATTACACACATAGTTGTGTTATATTAGGGTAGGAGTTAGGGAGGGGACGCGAAAATATTTTGAGTTAGAAGGGGGTCGCGTATTCAAAATGGTTGGAAGCATTTCTGTAGATTAATTGAAGCGTGGAATGTATATCGGAAAGACAGATCTGATACAACTGGAGGAGGAGTGTTCATCACTGTGGACAAAGATATTGTTTATACTGAGATCGAGGTTGAAAGTAACTGAAGTTATCTGGGCTCGTATAACAGGTATAAAAGAAGTAAAGTAAATAGTTGGGTGTTTTTACCGGCCCCCCAGTGCTGACGTAGCAGTTTTAGAATCATTCAAAGGAAGTCTACACCAGTTAGTGCACAGGTATCCGGGCCATGTAATATTAGTCGGAGGAGACTTCAACCTTAAGAGTATAGATTGGGACCTCGCTAGTTACATTTTAGGCGGTACAGACAAGCAGTCTTGCGAGCTACTTTTGGACAAATTCTCCGAAAACTATCTTGAGCAGTTAAACCGGCAACCCACGCGCAATGGAAATATTCTAGACCTTATACCCACAAAAAGGCCTGACCTTATTAACGATGTCTGTGTAGAGACAGGAATTAGTGATCATGACATCGTTATAGTGTCGATGGTGACCAAAGTTCATAAACCAATCAAGAAGGTTAGGAGCGTGTTTTTGTTTGGAAGAGCCGATAAGCAAATGTTACGATCGCACTTAGAAACTGAATGGGCATCGTTTAATTCCGGGACTATGGATGTAGAGGAATTGTGGACTGAATTTGAGTGAATTGTTGATGAAGGGTTAGAGAAATATGTGCTAGTAAAGACGATTAAGGATGGAAAAGATCCACCGTGGTATAATAACAATGTTAGAAAGCTGCTGAGAAAGCAAAGGCTGTTGCACTCTCGATTAAAAAAAGATCACGCAAATGATGACAGGCAAAAGTTAGTAGAGATTCGTGCGTCTATAAAAAGATCGATGCGGGAAGCATACAATAATTATCACAGCCATACCTTAGCAAAAGATCTTTCCGAGAACCCGAAAAAATTCTGGTCTTATGTAAAATCGATAAACGTGTCAAAGCCCACTCTCCAGTTACTCGATCATTCCGGGGCAATAATAGAAGAAAGCAAACGGAAAGCTGAAGTTCTAAATTTAAGAAATCTTTCACGCAGGAGGACCGCACAAATTTCCCATCATTTGATCATCGTACTAATTCCGAAACGGGGGACATAGCAATAGGTATTTCCGCTGTAGAGAAGCAGCTGAGAGAACTAAATACGAAAAAGTCTGCTGGTCCGGATGGAATACCAGTTCGGTTTTACCAAGACTATTCTGCGGCAATGGCCCCCTACTTAGTTTGCTTGCATTTATCGCGAATTTTTAATTCAGCGCAAAGTTCCTAGTGATTGGAAAAAAGCGCAGGTGACTCCCGTTTATAAGAAAGGCAAGAGAACTGACCCACACAATTACAGGCCAATATCGTTGACATCAGTTTCATGTAGAATTTTGGAGTATATTCTCAGTTCCAATATAGTAACTTTCCTTGAAACGGAAAAAGCTTCTTTCTGTGAATCAGCACAGGTTTAGGAAACATCGTTTATGTTAAACTCAGCTTGCCATTTTCTCACATGACATCTTGCGAGCCATGGATGAAGGGCAAAAGGCGGATTGGGTTTTTCTCGACTTCAAAAAGGCGTTCGACGCGGTGCCACACTGCAGACTGCTAACGAAGATACGAGCTTATGGAATAGGTTCACAGATTTGTAACTGGCTGGAAGACTTCCTAAGTAATAGAACGCAGTACGTTGTTTTCTACGGCGAGTGTTCATCACATACGAGTGTATCGTCAGGCGTGCCCCAGGGGAGTGTGATAGAACCGCTATTATTTTCTATCTATAGAAATGATCTGATGGACAGAGTAAGTTGTAATTTGCGGCTGTTTTCTTATGATGCTGTGGTGTATGGGAGGGTGTCGTCTGTAACTGGGGATGACTTAGACAAAATTTCTAGTTGGTGCGAAGAATGGCAGCTAGCTCTCAATGTAGAAAAATGTAAGGTGATGCGCATGAGTAGAAAAAAAAATCATATAATGTTCGAATACAGCATTAGTAGTGAGCTTCTTGATGCTGTCGCGTAGTTCAAATATCTAGGCGTAACATTGCAGAGCGATATGAAATGGAACGAACATGTAAGGACAGTTGTGAGTAAGGCGGACAGCTGACTTTGGTCTATTGGGAGAATTTTGGAAAGATGTACTTCACTTGTAAAGGAGACCGCGTATAAAACGCTTGTACGACCACGTCTTGAATATTGTGAAGTGTTTGGAACCCGCAGCAGATCAGTTTAAAAGGAAGACATAGAAGCAGTTCAGAGGCGAGCAGCTATGTTTGTTACTGGTAGGTTCGACCAATGCGCGAGTGTCACGGAAATGCTCAGGCAACTCAATTGGGGATCGCTAGAAGAAAGACGACGTTCTTTTCGTGAATTTCTGTTGAGTAAATTTAGAGGGCCGGAATTTGAAGCTGAGTGTAGTACGATCTTGCTGCCGCCTACTTACATTTCGCGTAGTGATCACAAAGACAAGATAAGAAATTAGGGATCGTACGGAGGCATAGAGGCATTGTTAGTTTCCTCGTTCTATTTGGGAGTAGAATAGGAAAGGAAATGCGTAGTAGTGGTACAGTGTACCCTCCGCCACGGACCTTACGGTGAATTGTGGAGTATGTATGTAGATGTAGATTTAATTATTTTTCATTTTAGTTTTGCATCCAGGACAGGCCATGCTTGAGTGCTCTATGGCGATACGGTTCTCTGCGCCCGGCCGCGGTGGCCGATGGGATTGAGGCGCTCCAGTCACGGTCTGCACGGCCACTACGGTCGGGGGTTCGAATCCCCCCTCGGGCATGGATATTTGTGCCGTCCTTAGTCTTAGGTAGTTGATAAGTAGTTTGCAAGCTTAGGGAATGATGACCCCGTAGTTAAGTCCCATAAGTCCTTCAAACATTTGAACATTTTTTTGGTTCGCTGCGGGTCGCTTCGGCGGGCAGCAGAGTGACGCAACATCAAATACGGCCGAGTGTAGACAGGCGGGCAGCCGTTCGCGCTCTGACGCGCTTCGTGAAGCGCCCAGATTGGATGGGGTGGCGTAAGTCGGGGGCTGCAGCAGAGGCAGAGGCGCGCCTGGCCGCCCCGGGGACAGCGGGGGCGGGGGCGGACAGCGTGTTAACAGGCGGGCCCCCCACGGCGGCCAGATAGCATCTGCTACCTGCCGGCGCGGTGGGACCAGGTCGCCGATAGACGGCTGGCGCCGCGTCTCCAAGCGGAGCTGGCGACGACGCACAGTGGAATTCCACGGCCGTCACACAGAGCTAACCGAAAGTGGCGGCATTCTGCACCGGTGAAAAGCATGCCTACTAGGGATGGGCTAAACTGCGATTCTTCGATATCAGTAGTGATTTCTGTGACTGCTACTTTTATATATCTGTGATTCTTAGTTGCGATTTGTCACTGTTTACAATCGCACCGTACAAATCCTCGACATGTGTCCCTCCGCACTCAAACTGCGATTTCGGTGACTCTGAATGCTACTTCTGCGATTTCTGCTACTGATATTGCTACATTGCTACTTCTGCGATTTCTGCTACTTCCGTGACTTATGCGATGTGTGTGGCAAATGCAATATATATATATATATATATATATATATATATATATATATCATCCATAACAAACCCTCTTCCTAAATGTAAATATATACAAAAAAAGAATATTGATCCTCAATTTACGTGTAATGTTGGGATTATTTATACATCGACAAATGTCAGTTAGTCTTATAAAAGCTATTTCAGTGTTTGGTGTGTAATGTATAGTTAAAAGTGAGGTTATTCGCAAGTAATGTGTAACAGAAATCGGCAAGTAGGCCTATAGTCTACCTTAACAGAAACATTTGGTACATTAGGCACATAGCAACTATAACAGTGCAACGAAAGTGCTATGTTCTTGCCTGTAGAATGAATGAATAGATTTTTTTAACATTGTGTGATATAAGTCACTTACCAATTTGAAAGAGATAAGTAAATGTGAAATACAACGTGAGTGACTTCTGAAAATTCCATTTTCTCTTTAAAACCTTTCGGTATCAGTACATATTCTGCCAAATAACTATAGATAAGAGCTTGCGTTATATTTTACTAATCGATGTGCCGACCTAGTGTGCTGATGTTGGCAACTAAAGCTTCATTTTATAAGAATTTTTAACTTACTGACTGTACAGGGTTACACACAAGAAATCTTACAACCACAGATTAAGAATAACATTAATTATATATTTTATGATAAACAAAGTATTATTTCAATCATTCTGTATGATTTAGATTTCTAGGATCATTCATCGGTCGTTGCCAACATAAGCACACTATGCCACCACTGCAGTAAACAAAAGTTTTAATAATACTGAAGTATCCGATACCACCCATCTGCTTTCACTCATGTCATCACAGGACGGAATGTACGAAAAGGAAAAAGACGGGAAACAACATTCCTAAACCTAAAACAAATCTGATAAAATAAAACTTTCCATTACGCGAAAAACTTGTTTATTTTCAAGTGTAATATTTTTATAGAATCCTCGAAGATACAAGTTTACTCCTATATAGCAGTACTTAACTCAGTCCACATTGAAAATGGAGTTGGCCTACTGTTAAACATAGTTGACCACTTGATACCACCCCCTTGGAATTTTTATTTTATGTACGATGTATAACGCAAGCAAAAATATTCGTCGAAACCAGATTTGCAATGTAACATACATATTCTGAATTCCCATAAATAGTTGTAGGTTCTATGACGAAAAATTATTTTAAACAGGGATCAAGTCCGTAAGACAATATTTATTTGGCATTCACATTTGTTGTCTTTACCAACTATAACCTAAAATCATACATGCCAGGCTTTGCTTCACAGCATGTAAATGCTGCCGCCAGGTAAAATAGTGCCACTAAGTGTAAATATTTTCACAAAGAAAATTATCTTCTTGCTCATTAATTCGACAACATCCCTAAACAACACACGAATGAAAGTACGACAGTTGGTCAACAAGTAGCATAAGGCGGAATACTAAATGCTATTCTCAGAATGCTACTTACGACTCTTAATCGCGACTTTTCACTGAAATCGCAGTTTGGACCAGTGAGGACGTTCGAGCTCACTGGTTTGAGCCGATGGCGTTCGAACAACACATACACAAAAAGCCACACATACACGAGGCAGACGGCAGGAAGCTAGAAGTACCAATTTCGGCCAACAGATGGCAGCTGGCAAAGTCTAAACTGCGCCTCTTAGTTGCTATTTGCGACTCTTAAACGCGATTTGTCACTGAAATCGCAGGTAGACACTATAGCCTACCAATGCAAAGATATTAGTACAAACTTCGACCAACAGATGGCAGAGTGCAACTGCTTCTTGCTACTCTTAGCTGCGACTTGCTACTTTTAGTGCTATTGCGCTTCTAAACTGCGACTGAAATCGCAGTCAGAATCCTTAAAGTTGCGACTGTGAAAAATGCTACTTCCAAATCACTGTGACAGATACGCGATTTTCGACCCATCCCTAACGCCTACATTTTGTCAAGGCTGGGAACCATACAGCCGCGATTTCTAACCATGCCATTTTTTGGAACTCTGTAGAAAGATATTCATGGCCATCGGTATGTTTTGGAGGTAGCGGTGCATGCCTGATCGAGTAGCTAACTGCAAACATCGAGGAATTGAACCTCTTGCCTCACAGCGTTCGAAATGTTAGAAATGTTCAAATGTTTATATAACTTATGGGACTTAACTGCGGGGTCATCAGTCCCTAAACTTAACTATCGTCAGAAGGGGTGAAGTCGATCACAAAATACAGTTTTTCTGTTGTTTCCGAGGGAACCTCGGGAAGAATTCCTTTCAAAAATATTACGTGTAATCCTTACGATTTCGACATTATATCTAATGTTGAGTATAGAATGACCTATAACGGCTTCACCCAGGCAGTGGGGTGAAGCCGATCGTCTTGTACATTGAAATATCTCCCAAGGTATCCTAGGCTATGTTTATATGAAGTTTAAAAATAGTAGAGGGTCTTTCTCAGGGACCAAACATCTATTAAAATTAACAAATACACTATTTCTGGTTAGAACATTGTATTTTCCTTAAAAAAAAAAAAAATAACCACTATACATAAAATTATCTTGCATCTTAAAGAATTTTCACTCAATGTTTGAAATGTCAAAATCTGGGAAACTGCAGCGTGCACGACCAACGCTCTTAGGCTTCATTTTTGTTACAATTTGTGTGAAGGGAGTCTTTTGTACATCAGGAACATCTGGAAATACATTTGATGAATCCATGAACTAAACATTCTTCGTCTACTGAACTAAGAACAGACTGCCCATCATATTTATGTCTACGTTTGCCCTTCACCCACTCATTTAACGTTGTATAGGGCACACCGTAACACTCAGATACTTTACGAATACTCAACTTCCCTTTCTTCACTTCCTGAACGGCATTTTCCAGATATACTGCACTGTAGTTCGTTTTTCCCCCTCTTCCCTTCTTCTTCAAGTATGTTCGCGTCATGATCGACTTCACCCTACAAAATACGACAATTCAATTTTTAGATCACTACTCGTCCATACAACAAACTTCTGCTTTTGTAAATGCGTAAATAAAATGACAATGAGTTCACTTGGCGACTAACAGTCCGAAAACAGCAGAATTATATGACTATAAGGTCGTATTGTGACAGGTTTAGTCTTTCTTCATTCACAGCCCACCAAAATGCATTTGTTTATACCCCACAATCTCGCTGAACGGATACTCCACTAAACTCCACTAAATACCTAGGAATTACTATTACTCCAGACTTAAACTGGAAAGAACACGTACATAATGTCGTGGGAAAGGCGAACCAGAGACTGCGTTTTATTGGCAGAACCCTTAAAAGATACATCAGAAGTACTAAAGAGACTGCATACACTACGCTTGTCCGTCCTTTTTTGGAGTATTACAGCCCAGTGTGGGGTCCTTATCAGGTGGGTTTGACGGAGGACATCGAAAGATCCAAAGAAGGGCAGATCGTTTCGTATTGTCACGATACAGGGGAGACAGCGTTACGGAAATGATACAAAATCAGGGATGGGAATCATTACAACAACGGCGCTTATCGCTGCGGCGTGGGCTACTTGCGAAACTCCAATCGCCAACATTCTCCTCCGAATGCGAAAATATATTGTTGACTCCCACTTACATAGGTAGAAATGATCATCAGAATAAAATACGAGAAATCAGAGCTCGAACAGAGAGATTCAGGTGTTCTTTCTTCCTGCGCGTTATTCGAGAATGGAATGGGAGATAAATAGTATAATTGTGGTTCGATGAACCCTCTGCCAGGCACTTACATGTGATTTGCAGAGTATCCGATGTAGATGTAGATGCACCAAGGAATTGAACGTCTTGCCTCACAGCGCTCAGAATGTTCAAATGTTTGTTAAGCTTAAGGGACTTAAATGCGCGGTCATCATCCCTAAACTTACAAACTACTTATCAACACAAACATCCATGCCATTGGGGGGATTCGAACCCTCGACGGTAGCGGCCGTGCAGACTGTGACTGGCGAGCTGCAGAGGGCAGACACGAACTGGGCAACTTTTAGTGGCCATTAGAAGGGTTGTTGTTGTTGTGGTCTTCAGTCCGCAGACTGGCTATGCAGCTCTCCACGCTATCCTGTCCTGTGCAAGTCTCTTCATCTGAGAATACGTTCGGCAACCTACATCCTTTTGAATCTGCTTACTATATTCGTCCCTCGGTCTCCCTCTACGATTTTTACCCCACACGCTTCCTTCTAATGCTATGTTGATGTCTCAGAATGTGTCCACCCAATCTATCCCTTCTCTTAGTCAGGAGTTCCTTTTCCCCCGAATCGGTTAAGCACCTTCTCATCAGTTACATGATCTACCCAACTAATTTCCATCATTCGTCTGTTGCACCACATTTTGAAAGCTTCTATCTGAATTACTAATCGTCCAAGTTTCACTCCCATACAATGCTACACCCCAGAAAAATGCTTTCAGAAAGGACTTCCTAACATTTAAATTAATATTGGATGTTAACAAGTTTCGCTTCTTTAGAAACGCTTTTCTTCCCATAGCCATTCATCATTTTATATCTTCTTTACTTCGGCCATCGGAAGTTATCTTGCTACCCAAATAACAAAATTCATCTACTACTTTTATTGTCTCATTACCTAATCTAATTCCTTCATCATCGCCTAATTTTCTGACATTGCATTTCATTACCTTCGTTTTACTCTTGTTAATGTTCATCTTGTATCTTCCTTTCAAGACACTGTCCATCCCATTCAATTGCTATTCCATATCTTTTCCGGTCTCTGACAGAATTACTATGTCATCGGCTAACCTCCCTGCACTTTAATGCCTTCTCCAAATTTCTCCTTCCATTCCTTCACTGCCTGCTCAATGTACAGATTGAACAACATTGGGGAAAGGCTACAACCCTTCCCTACCTCTGCGTCCCTTTCTTGCCCTTCGTCTCTAATAACAGCTGTCTGGTTTTTGTATAGGTTGAATATAACTCTTCGCTCCCTATATTTTACCCCTGATATCTTCAGAATTTGGAAGAGTGTATTCCAGTCGACATTGTCAAAAGCTTTCTCCAAATCGACAAACGCTAAAAACGTAGGTTTGCCTTTCCTTAGCCTATCTTCTAAGATAAGTCGTAATGTGAGTATAGCCTCTCGTGTTCCTACATTTCTCCTAAATCCAATCTGATCTTTCCCCAAATCGGATTACACAAGTTTTTCCATACGTCTGTAAATAATTCGTGTTAGTATTTTGTACCAATGACTTATTAAACTGATAGTTCTGTAATTTTCACACTTATATGCACTTGCTTTCTTTGGAATTGGAATTACAAGATTCTTCTTGAAGTTGGAGGGTATTTCCCCTGTCTCATACATCTTGCATACCAGGTGATACAATTTTTTCACAACTGGCTCTCCTATCGACGTCAGCAGTTCAACTCTGGGCGAACTGGGCAACTTCCGCTCGCAGGTAGCAGGACAGTCCGATCCAATTCGTTCCTGGCCCTCACTGAACTCGTCAGTCCTGAGAATGACACCAGCTTGCTCAAATCTGTGTAGAATCACATAGTGTTTCGTTTTGTACTTCAGTTTAGTCATGGAAGCGAATAATATGGCAGAAAGTGGCGATTTGCAGCCTGTTATTAGTGATCGTGGTATTAAACATTTGATCTGTGACGGTTATAAATCCAAACCTTACAGAAGAGTTGTAGCAACGGAAGAACGTGGATGGCGATGCTGCGAAACATACAAGACTAGCACTCCTGGAAGAAAGGATATGGTGGAGACATGGCTTAGCCACAGCCTAAGGGATGTTTCCAGGATGAAACTTAGGCTGTGGCTAAGCCATGTCTCCACCATATCCTTTCTTCCAGGAGTGCTAGTCTTGCATGTTTCGTAGGAGAGCTTCTGTGAAGTTTGGAAAGTATGAGGCGAGGTACTGGTGGAAGTAAAGTTGTGTCGGGATAACTCAGTCGGTAGAGCGCTTGCCCGCGAAAGGCAAAGGTCCCAGATTCGAGTCCCGGTTCCGGCACACAATTTTAATCTGCCAGGAAGTGTCACTTCATAAGTAGTTTGTAAGTTAAGGGACTTATGACCCCGCAGTTAAGTTCCATAAACTTCACAAACATTTGAACAGTTTTTGAAACGCTGTAAACAACTGAAAAACGATTACTGACACAGCGAAAATAATTCTGAGCCATCAATATTGCTCTGTCAATATTTACTGTATTGACAAAACGTGAGGGCTCCTTTTATCTATGGATTCAAAACGTTAGTTTTTCCAAAGAAAGCAAGTAAGGTCAGTCGTCAAAACTAAAGAAGTATCAGTTTTTCAAATTATGGCTGCAAAACACTAACATTTATTTACAGACTAATGGAAATATTGGTAGAATGCGACATCAGGGAAGAAGGAAGGAAACTCAGGGTTTGACGTCTCAGGAAAGATCAGTTTCGATTTAAAAATGTTCAAATGTCAGTAAATTTATCGGACCAAACTTCGTGATCATCAGTGCGTAGCTAGGTAAACTAACCTACGGACAAACACACACACCCATGCCCCAGGGAGGACTCGAACCTCCACGGCGAGCAACCGCGCGCTCCGCAGCGAGACGCTTTAGACCGCTCGGCTACTCCACCGCGGCTCTTTCGATTTACGTTACCTTACAAGATAGGTTAACCAGAGTCAAAGTTACGTTGATAGCTTCTGTACATTTGTGGAAAGCTTTCGATAATGTTGACTGAAATTTACTCCTTCGAATTCTCAATTTACCCGGAAGAATATACATTCACTCCTTAAAAAAGAGAACCAACAGACATCAGTTGTAAGAGTTGTCGAGCATGAAAGGGACGCGGTGATTACCAAGGGAGTAAGAGAGGTTTGTTGTATCCTTTCTCCAATGTTGTTGAATCTGTGCATTGCGGAAACTGTGAAACAATGCATGGAGAATCTTGGAGAATTCACTCTAAGGCGCCATGCTGCGGAGAGCTTGTTTGCTCCCCGTCGGAGGTTCGGTTTATCCCTCAGACATGAGTGTGTCTACATCTGCTTCTGCATCTTCCATATATAGGCAAAGAACTGAAAATAATAATAAAAAAAATCATTGATTTTGCATACCCATATTACTCCTATTTGAGATGCCTAACATCGATTAAATTCGTTACAGCTTGTACTTATTTTTAGCCAGCAAAGTCTAATTTGCCTGGACTAAAGTTCGAGGCAGCGCAGCGCCGCCACTGCTGTTGTTGGCGGCTTCCGGCAAATAGACCACGGAGAATGTAGCGGTACGCCGAAAAAGTATGCTGCTGCATCGAATAGTTTTTAATGGTATGTAAATGTATTGTAGATGTGCTTCCATTAGACGGATGGCTGCAGCTCTGAAAGGAAACGTATAAAAAAGATTTTGGCAGAGAGTTGTTTCTACCGCCAGACCTCGCGTTTACAGAACACATGCTTTACCTTTATTTCTCAGACGCGACCTGTGTAATCTGTAACTAGAGACTAGACTTCCTGCATAAACTAGGCCGTCTACAGTGTAAGATTACCACCCTTCGCTTTCCTATCAGTTTGCCACCCTGTTCCGGGTATGTAAGGGAGGAAGGAATCTTAGAGTTTAATGTCCCGTCGACAGCGTGGTCATTAGAGACGGAGCTTACGCTTGGATTTTTGGGTGAGGATGGGCGAAGAAAATCGGCCGTGCCCTTTGAAAGGAACCATCCTGGCATTTGCCTGGAGTGATTTAGGGAAATCACGGAACACCTAAATCTGGATGGCCGGAGGTGGATTTGAACCACCATCCTTCCGAATACGATGTTCCGGGTATAAAAAGATGTTAAAGCAGATCTTAGTCCCCTGATTAAAATAAATGACGCGCAACGGATTTCTCCTTATGGAAACTATGGCAACTAATTGGATAGCGGTGGCAGTAGCTTACGTCAAGGGATGTGCCTGACATGATTTCCTATCCGAATATTATGCATACAAACAAGGACGGGGAATTAGTAATTAGTATAAAGAAAGCAATTTCCCTTTTAACAAATTTACATTTATTCACAGATCTTGCCGTTACTCAATTAAGCAAGAAATAGCATGGGACATTTCAGTTAAAACATTTAGAATACAATTAATATTTCGTGGAGGGATTAAAAAAGGGATCAAAAGTTTTCACACACACATTGTCTACTGGCTGGATTCCACAATCGTAGTACCATGATGTACTACCCGTGGCGACACACACGTAAATTCAAAGTGCCACGGAGAAAACCTCCACAAAATAATTGATCACACAGAATCTTAAGTCACGGATACCTACTACTCACTAGCTAACTGTTGCAGTTACCTTAAATCCGATTAAGAGGGTTTCACGTCCACTTCTCTTTGTGTATCTCGCCCCACCATGACGCATGATCACCAGCGCGTCAATCTAAGTGGGCGACAAAACGATAAACGAAGCCACACGAGATTTCATTAATAAATTTCCTCCGTGCACACTGTAGAATCTCAAATCGACAAAGCGAACATCGTTCCACTTCCCACCCTAACTATATTGAAATAAGCCAACTTGGTACACAAGTGATCCCCACATGAACTGAGCCAAATCCGCAAAGAATAGAACTCGTCCTAATTACGTGAAAACTCTTCCAAAAATGTAGAAAATGGATTTCTCCTAACATTGTGCATTTACTGAACCATTTCCCTGCTAATTTGTTCCAAAATTGTCACAAATCACACACATTTCCAAATACAAGACCCTCAGAGACCAACAAACTCAAGTCTGTCCTCAGCCAGCCCAGGAATCATTCTGCCCAAATATGGCTGCCCTCTAGCCTAACCGCCCTTCCGGTTCATCTTGGCTGGAGTCGTTCTGAAATTAGCCAGTCACCTAACGAGACCATCCTGTTAACTTGCGAATCGTGGAGGAATCGCAAATCACAGACACCTATCGACCACGTCACCCCAGGAGAGCTCTCTATCCAATACAGAAATCAAGTTGGGTAACCTTCTAACTCTGAGCATCTCTGCCTTTACAGCTGCAACCTCACACACACACACACACACACACACACACACACACACACTTGGTAGGATGGGCAGATTGGTGCTGCGGAGCAAAGTTCCTTATGTGGCGGGCCTCACTTATTATGCCTGTAATTGCAATAGCAATGATAATCATCATGCGTTCTAGTCTCCACTGCTCATAGCACTAGTTGTTGTTGTGGTCTTCAGTCCGGAGACTGGTTTGATGCAGCTCTCCACAATACGCTATCCTGAGCAAGCCTTTTCATCTCCTCATAAGAACGACAACCCACATCCACTTGAATCTGTTTACTATACGCGTCTCTTGGTCTCCCTCTGCGATTTTTACCCCACACACTTCCCTCCAATGCTAAATTTACGATTCCTCGATGTCTAAGAATGTGTCCTACCAAGCGATCCCTTCTTTTAGTCAGGGTATGCCAAAAATTCCTTTTCTCACCAATTCTGTTCAGCACCTCTTCATTAGTTACGCGATCTACCCACCTAATCTTCAGCATTCTTCTGTAGCACCACATTTCAAAAGCCTCTAGCCTCCTCCTGTCCGCACAGCTTATCGTCCATGTTTCACTCCCATACAAGGCAACACTCCACACAAATGCCTTCAGAAAAGACTTCCTTACACTTAATAATATTCGATGTTAGCAAATTTCTCTTTTTCAAAAATGCTTTTCTTCCCATTGCCATTCTGCATTTTATATCCTCTGTACTGCGACCATCATTTGTTATTTTACTGCCCAAGTAACAAAACTCATCTACCTCCTTTATTGCTTCGTTACCTAATCTAATTCCTTCAGCATCACCCGATTTTCTTAGACTGCAATCCATTACCCTAGTTTTGATCTTATTAATGTTCATCTTATAAGCACCTTTCAGCACACTGTCCATTCCGTTCAATTGCTCTTCCAGGTCCTTTGCTGTATCTGACAGAATTACTATGTCGTCGGCAAAACGCAATGTTTTTAATTCTTCCCCCTGAACTTTAATTCCTTCACCAAATTTCTCCTTGCTTTACTTTATAACTTGCTCAATGTACAAATTGAATAACATTGGAGAAAGGCTACAACCCTGTCTTACTCCCTTCCCAACTGATGCTTCCCTTTCATGCCCTTCGAGTCTAATAACTGCGGTCTGGCTTTTATACAAGTTGTAAATAACTCTCCTTTCCCTGTATTTACCCCTGCTGACTTCAGAATTTGAAACAGTGTATTCCAGTCAACATCGTCAAATGCTTTCTCCAAATCTACAAAAGCTAAAAATGTAGGTTTGCCTTTCCTTAATCTATCTTCTAAGATAAGACGTAAAGTGAGTATTGCCTCCCGGGTTCTTACGTTCCTCCTGAATCCAAACTGATCTTCCCCGAGGTCAGCTTCTACCAGCTTTTCCATTCTCCTGTAGATAATTCGTGTTAAAATTTTGCAACCATGACTTATCAAACTGATGGTTCTGTAATTTTCACACCTGTCTGCGCCTGCTTTCTTTGGAATGGGGATTATTACATTTTTCTTAAAGTCTGAGGGTATTTCGCCTGTCTCATACATCCTACACACCGGTTCAAATAATTTTGTCATGGCTGGCTCTCCCAGAGACTTTAGTACTTCTGAGGGTATATCATCTACTCCTGGGGCCTTGTTCCGACCTAGGACTTTCAGGGCTTTGTCAAATTCATCTCTCAGTATAGTATCTCCTATTTCATCTTGATCTACTTCCTCTTCCCTTCCTACAACATCGTCTCTAAGTTCATTTCCTTTGTAGAGCTGCTCTATGTACTCTTTCCACCTTTCAGCTTTCCCTTCTTTGCTAAGAACTAGTTTACCACCGGAGTTCTTGATATTCGTAGAGTTGCTTTTCTTGTCCTCAACTGTCTCTTTTATTTTCCTGTAGGCGGTATCTACTTTTCCTCTTCTTATACATTCTTCTACAGATTTGCATTTGACTTCTAGCCACTCCTGCTTAGCCATTTTGCACTTCCTGTCAATCTCATTTCTTAGTCGTCTGTACTCCATTTTGCCTGTTTCCTTTAATGTATTTTTATATTTTCTCCTTTCATCAATTAAATTTAGTATTTCCTGTGATATCCAAGGATTTTTCGTAGGTCTTGCCTTTCTACCTATCTTGTCCTCCGCTGCCTTCACTATTTCATCTCTCAATGCTACCCATTCCTCCTCTACTGTTTTATTTCCCCCTGTTTCTGTCAATTGTTGCCTAAATGTCCCTCTGAAATTCTCCAGAACTTCACTTTCCTTCAATTCACCTAAGTCCCATCTCCTTATTTTCCTACCTTTCTGCAGTTTTTTCAGCTTCAGCCTACAGTTCATGACTAACAAGTTATGATCAGAGTCTATATCTGCCCCTGGGTATGTCTTGCAGTTTACAACCTGGTTCCGGTACCTATGTCTTACCATTATAAAATCTATCGATACCTTCCGGTGTCTCCTGGTCTCTTCCACGTATACAACCTTCTTTTGTGATTCTTAAACCACGTGTTTGTTACGATTGAATCATGTTCGGTGCAAAATTCTACCAGGCGACTTCCTCTTTCATTCCTTCTGCCCAGTCCATATTCACCTACTATTTTTTCTTCTCTTCCTTTTCCTACTACCGAATTCCAGTCTCCCATCACAATTAAGTTTTCCTCTCCGTTAACTGTCTGAATAATTTCCTTTAGCTCCTCATATATTTCTTCGATCTCCTCATCATCGGCAGAGCTAGTTGGCATATAAACCTGTACTACTGTTGTCTGTGTGGGCTTCGTATCTATCTTGACAATGATAATGCGATCACTGTGCTGGTCATAGTAGTTTACCCGCATTCCTATCTTCTTATTCATTATCAGTCCTACTCCTGTGATGCCCCCAACTGATTTTGTATTTATAATCCTGTATTCACCTGACCAGAAATCCTGTTCATCCTGCCACCGAACTTCACTAGCTAGCCTCGAAATAAATGATTAAGGTGGAACGAAAGGTCAAACACAATAATAAAATTAGAAAGTAATGTGCACACAACACTGTGGCTTGCGTGAAACACGTATAAATTCAAGTAAGTCAAATGGAATGATACTGCAGTATCGTTTCAACAGTGTTGCTATTATGTGCAGGACTTACAGCATACCAGCGCGATCAGGTTTGTTAGCCCTTGTCGCGATCGGCGTGGTCTTAGGCTGAGCGGCTGCCGACTGCTTGTCATATTTTATGTCAGAGAGTGTGTTTTGCTGTAGATATTATTATGAAGTAATAAAAAGTAAATACCTATCTGCTAACAGCATGAGTTCTTTCATTCAGAAGGCCATTGCGTAAATGGTTATGACTATGTAGGTTCCTAAGACTGTCTATTGTAAGATTTACAGAACATCAAAATATAGCAGGGGTTTCAATGTGAGATGCTTTTAATGGTTTCCACAATTAATCACTGCCTCGACGTATGTTTGAAAATCCAAAGAAATTCTTGTGGTACATCACGTGCACCGCCGGTAATTGCTGCATTGCGCTAAAGCGATGATAATGGCGCTAATGCGGTGTTACTAAATACAGATTTCCGGAATTTCTTCGTCAAAGAAGTGGAAGCAAATACAAAATGATTGATGAGGGATACCACACCTACATATTTCCTCTGCAAATCACTTTTATGTGCCTGGCAGTAGCTTTATCGAAACGCTTTCATAAAATTTCTCTACCATTCGTGGGCAAAAATACTGAAATATTTCCGTTTTCGATCTCATTTCTCTTATTTTATTGTAATGATCGTGCCTCCCTATGTAGGTGGGTGCTAATAAAACATGTTCACATTCAAAGGAGAAAGATGGTGAAAGATAGTTCATAAATCGATCTCGTTGCAACGAATGATGCTTTCTTTTAAATTGTTTCCAGCCCAGTGTTAAATACGTATTTTACGAGGTTGTAGTACAGACTAAATGCAATAAAAATGCCAAATAGCATATGAAAATTTTAATGGGTACAGAAATACAACAGTTAATATATAATCCAAATAAACGTAGAGCAAAGGCAAATTAGAACCTTTGGATTAATTGTTCTGTCTGTTATTGGTATAACATCATCATATTGAATTAATTGCAAAGTTCGGAGTTGAAACACGCCAACTGAATGTGTGGTCATGTTCCAATTTGAGTTTTCAACTATAAAAAGGTCTACTTTCATTACTCTAAAGTGCTGCTCCACCATTACTTTTTTTATCTGTACATCAATTATTTTATTCCTTTATTAATGATAAAAATGTTCAAATGCTTGTAAAGCTTATGGAACTTAACTGCGGGGTAATCAATCCCTAAACTTACAAAACTACTTATGAACTACCTTATACGACACAAATATCCATGGCCAAGGGAGGATTCGAACCTCCGACGCGGGAGACGCCCGATCCGCAACGTAGCGCTCCAGACGGCTCGGCTAATCCCGCGCGGCTATTAAGGATCGCCCAATGTTTATATATCTTTCCATCCGTGTGATTGAACTCGTGTGTTCGTACGAATGTCGAAGGTTGCTCTTAATACTGACTGACTGCCGCGCAATGGCTTACGATCGCCGTTTCGCGCGTTAGTCCTCGTTTACTGTTGTTAAAAACGCATAGTTTCGTATGTCGTCTGCACTTTCGTTTGCTATGTAGCTAGAGACACCTTTACTTGACAAGATTGCGAGATAGCTTGTTCTTAGTGTGGTACCAACATTATCATGGAACAAATAGGTAACGAAAGAGACCTCCCTGGAACAGTAGTAGAGGGAATTATCTCCTTCAGGTAGGGTTGGTAGACAGTAGGATTTGAACGCACCCTAAAACGTCCGGTACGGCCAGGGAACGCTCTGCGTGGCCTGAGGACTCACTATTGCTGCGACCGCCGATGTGAATATTTCGTCGAATCATGCTGAGGGGATGGCATGCTGTTACAACTTTATTTGTGATCAGGCATTCCTGTGTTAATACTGAGAGTTTTTCTTAAGTAATTCATTCGCTATGTGGGGCGAAGTGTTTCTTATTTTTCAGAACTCGAGTAATTTAGTGTAAATTTAGTATTTGTATTTTCAATCTGGTAATCATTTTTGTGTCTTGTTTTATGAAGTTAGAATATACGTATGTTTGCGTAAACTTAGTATGTTTGAATTCCTCGCTGCTTTTAACTAACATTTACGTTTGTTGTCTCTTTCTGCGAGCATGTTAATTTCTCTCTCTCGAAATTTCTGGATTGATTCCATCTTTCGTATCTTGGTATGACTGATTGCACAATGTGCTTTTGTAATGGTCATTACTTCAGCCTTGATCTTTATTGATACCAGCTTTCTTCTGTTGTATTCTCGCGAGGCTTTACTTGTTTATTTTAAATTAATTTCATTTTTTAAATTCTATGTAATTCACCGTGTTCATACACCACGTGGTACTTAAGGATCGTATGCTGCTGCCTCCATGCACATGAGTTCATTCGTGCAAAGTATACTTTGAAATTACGCTTGAAGGCATTTGCAATATCATCAAAACGCCGTCAACGCTTCGATCTGCAACTACCATGAATTGTTCCTGATTGAGTAAGTGTTGCAAGCATTATGCGTGTGTCTGTGAGTGAATGAGTGTGCTTTCTTTATCCCTTATTTATTGCAAATATCCTCCAATGTTCCCTCCATATTTAGAAAGGGCAGAAACCATTTTATTATGGGCAGTAACTTAATAGTTTAATTCACTGCTGAACAAGGTATGTGCTTCATCATGCTTATTTGGTCTCCCCACATTTTTGCTTGTTTATTTTTTTGAATGGATAAGAATCTAAAGTATCAAACTCCTGCTTTATAATTTCATGCTCCCCATACCATGTTTATTTATCTATCCCTTCTTGTACATTATTTTTGTGTTTGTTAACACGTTGGCTGCTCCCTTACGGAGTAAGCACTTAGATAAATTTCCATTGCGCAAGTACTGTGTCCATTCAAAAAGTAATTTGGAGCAGCAGTGAGCGTTTTAACTTGCCTTTCTGATCTCTACCCCAGAGGTTTTTCAAAAAAAAAAAAAAAAAAAAAAAAAAAAAAAAAAAAAAAAAAAAAAAAAAAAAAAAAAAAAAAATTAACAGGCTATTATGCAAGTTAAATTTTATTTACTTGATCGATTTTCGGCTTACAAGGCCATCTTCAGGCCCTAAAAAATACTAAACCTGTAGAACATACATTTCAATTTGCTTCCGTATTTTTAGATTCCCAGAAGGCTGTCGAAACCGTTCGCCATAAGCGACTTTTAATGAAACTGCCTGCCTATTAAGAATCGTCTCAGTTATCTGCTACTGGATCCTTGATTATTCACACAGGTAACAGTTTTAGCAGTCTAATCTAATCAAGGAAGTCAGTCTGTTGTTTCTGTTTATAACAGTCATTTAAGTGGGCTTAAGCTGTCTCCAAACGATGCTGTCATTTACTGTATAGTAAAGTCTATTGCAAGATGATAGGCTGCAAAAACTACAAATGATCCTAAATAAAGACTAGTATGGGAACATTCAGAGGATTTTTTTTTACTGTCATGATATAGGGGACAGAGTGTCACGGATGTAACACACGATATTGCGTGTGTCATTAAAAGAAAGGCTTTTGGTTTGGTTTTATCAATAAACGAATTGGAATCACCAACTTTCTCCACTAAAAAAAAATGTTCAAATGTTTGTAGAGTCTATGGGACTTAACTACGGGGTCATCAGTCGCTAAACTTACAAACTACTTATGAACTAGCTAATCCTAAGGACGGCACAAATATCCATGCCCGAGGAGGCATTAGAACCCCCGACCGTAGTGGCCGTGCAGACCGTGACTGAAGCGCCTCAGTCCCCTCGGCCATCGCGGCCGGCTTTCTCCACTCAACTAGAGAATATTTTGTTGACTCCCATCTAAACAGGTGAATAATCCGCTCCATTTGTAAATGTAGAGTTACTTAATTTTACATAATAATTCATAACCGAATTCAAGTTATATATCCGACCTTCAAGAGCTAATTCAATATCTAAGGATACCACCAGTCGTATTGCAATACTCATAAAATACCTTGAGTGTGTTGGCCGCAACATGCTAAGGGCCGAGCACTTCTATGGATGCCTCGGTTAACTGACGAATTAAAATCTGTACACGCCTCACCCATATGGGTTCCCAACATAATATTTTATGGGTGTTGTAGCATGACTGGTGGGATCCTTAGTTATTCAATCAGCTCTTCAAGGTGGGATGTTCCGAAACAGGTGATGAAACGTTGATTTCAATAAAGGATCTGTATTATTACAACTGAAACGGACTATTCGCAACCGGCCGCAGTGGCCCAGCGCTCTGCGGCGCGCCAGTCACAGTCTGCACGGCCACTACGGTCGGGGCTTCGAATCCCCCCACGGGCATGGATATTTGTGCCGTCCTGAGTATTAGGTAGTTCATAAGTAGTTTGTAAGTTTAGGGACTCATATTCCGTAGTTAAGTGCCATAAGCTCTACAAACATTTGAACATTTGGACTATTCACCATGAAGAATTGCAACAATAGTTGTGGATGTCATACAAAAAGTATTTTATATAAAAGTGATCATCATAATAAAATAAGAGAAGTTGTAGCTCTAACGGAAATATTTACGTGTTCGTTTCTGCCGCGCTGTTGGTGATCGGCGTGTTAGAGAAACAGTGTGGTGTGAAAATGGTTCGATAAGCCCTCTGCCGGGGATAACCACTGGTGCCCGAATTCCTGACGCCGTTGCACGCGCGGAAGACGGGCGTCATTCACGAAATCGCGGTTTCTTTGGATACTTTTAATGGTGTATTTGAATTATTTCAAAATTTTTCATTGTATCAAAATGTAATACAGTTAACACACTTCCTCAATTTGACATATTCTTTCAAGTAATGATAGAATTTAATAAATTTACATTTCCGGACCACAAAGTTACACACATTTTAAAGTGAACTTACTTATCTGTAGAAAATGAAAATGTTCATTTAAAAACAAGAACCCAGCTAATTAGCGTTTATAGTAATTTATGTGATAAACAGCAAGAAAAAATGAAAATAAAAACACGGAGATAACGAACATATTATTCGACAACAGTTGACACACCTGTCTTCGAAATGTTCCACCTATGCCCATTTTCTGCATGTTCGACACCATCTGTCATTTGTTTGATGTCGTTCTCCTACAAAAGTTATAACGAACTTTATTTATGTAAATATTAATACATTTGTTATAATGCAAGATTGCATTTCCATTCCACCACAGATTCAGAATATGTATTCCTTTCTCTGTTATACGAGCTTCATTTTTTGGGACCAGGTAAATGAATAATAATATTACAAGATCTTGTTGAACATGTGGAATATATTTACTTTTCCTTCATTTAGATGTTCCATCTTTTCCTTACAAAGAAAACAATACCCTTCTCTTGAATTACTTCTTCCTGTGATTCTCATCCTACTTTCTATTCTGCTCGACACCTATGAGAGCTTTCATTCTCTGATCAGCAGTATCACTGTTACGATCTTACTGCTACTACATCTACTACACAAATAGCCCGCTAATTACAACCAAGTGCATAGAGAGAGTTTATCGAACCGCTTTTATGGTATTTCCCCACCGTTCCATTCTCGAACATAGCACATGATAAAAGAAAACGTGAATCTTTTCGTTTTGATCTGATTTTTCTTATTTTATTACCATGATCATGTCTCTGTATGTAGACCGAAGTTAACAAAATATGTTGGCATTCGGAAGAGAAAGTTGGAGAAAGAAATTCGCAAATAAATCTCGCCGCAACGAATTACGCCTTTCTTTTAATGATTTCCACCCCAACTCGTGCATCATTTTTGTGACACTCCCTCCACTACATCGCGATAATACAAAACCAGCTATCCTGCCCGAACTTTATCATCCGTCATTCCCACTTGGTGGGGAACCCACAATGCGCAGCAATACTCCAAAATAGAACGCACAAGTGTAGTGCAGGCAATTTATTTAGTAGAATTGTTGCATCGTTTAAGTGTTCTGCCAATGAAACGTAGACATTGGTTCGCAGATATCTTATCTTAATCATTTTGCAGTTGCTTTTAATCTTCTGATGACTTTACTAACCGATAAGTGATAGCATCGTCCGCTAACAGTCTGAGACAGCTACTCAGAGTGTCTCCAAAAAATTTTATAAAAATAAGGAACAGTAGGGGTCCTGTAACAGTTCCCTGTTCTACTTGATGACTTTCCGACAACAGCAACGAACTATGTCCTTTCTGATAGGAAATCACGAATCCAAACACACAACAGTGGTGATATTCCATAAGCACACAATTCGATTAGAAGACACTTGTAAGGTACAGTTTCAAAAGCCTTCAAGAAATCTAGAAACATGGAATCTATTTGATATGCCTAATCGATAGCACTCATCACAATGAGTGAAGAGCTAGCTGAGTTTCACAGGAACGGTACTTTCTGAATCCGTCTTGACTATGGGACAATAGGTCGTTCTCTTCGAGGTAGTTCATGATATTTGAGGAGAGTATATATTCTAAAATCCTGCTGCAAACCGACGTCATTGATATAGGCCTGTAATTTTGTGGATCACTCCTATTGCCTATCTTGAATATTGGAGTGACCTGTGCAACTTTCCAGTGTTTGGATACGGAACGTTCGCTAAGCGAGCGTTTGTATATGATAGGTATGGGGCTATTTCATCAGCATACTCTGAAAGGATTCTAACTGGTATACAGTCAGGACCAGGAGACGTACTTTTGTTAAGTGATTGTGGAGTCGCACAAATACAAAGTGCGCGCCACCTACTTTCGCCGCGCGCCGCCATGCACGCACGGCGCGGCGTTCTCACGACGACAGCCACGAGCGCCCTCTGCTGCAACCCCGCTCGTGGCCACCACGGAAAGACACCGGTCACTTGGGACTGAGATAGCAACCAGTTAGGACCTTCGTAATGAGATAGGCACCAGTGAAGACTTTGCTATCGTACAGGCACTAGGCAGGCCTCTAACTACTATGTATCAACATTCTGCAGTACTATGTAAAAGTTAAGTATTGTTACATTCTGTGCAATATATATCTCTTTCTAATTTACTCTAGTGTTTATAGTTTCTGGCTGCTCCCCTCCGTACCTGCACCAGCGTGCTATTTTTGTTCCTGTGTCGGGCTCATTCCACTCGGCCATCGACACCTACGACGAGGCTGGGACACAAAAGCGGCGACGAAGTAGGGACACAAAAGTGATTATGTTGTTTTAACACTCCAGGGATATTTACGCATGATGGAAGCTGTTCTTGATATGAATTCTGGAGTATTTGCTTCGTCTTCAAATGTTAAAATGTTTGTAAACCTATTGGACCAAACAGCTGATATCATCGGTACCTAGCGTTACAAACTCCTTTAACTAACTTACACTAAGGACAATACACATACCCACGCCCGAAGGAGGACTCGAACCTCATTTGGGCTCCTACCCATATTTGACGCGGCAAGAACACCGAGAGTATTTTACGCAAGAACTACGTCGCGAAAGACTTCGTACTCTCATTTAGGGTCAATTGCCAATTTCCGCACCACGCAGATATGTAGATCATTTTGCAGAGGCTTTACATCTTCTGGTGACTTTATTAACGCGTAGGTGATAGCACCATCCGCGACCAGTCTAAGCTGACGTAGCCATTCCAACCATACATTAAGGTATGTAGTAAAGTGTTTGAGTTTTTTCTCCTTCTGACATAACTTGGAGATAGTGAAATTAGAGACAATAGTGTGTAGACAGGACATGAAATGCGATAAGTTTCAGTAGGCACAACATGTGAACACGAAATGTGGATTGTAATTAAGAGTTTAGTAAAACATGAAAGACTTACTACGCTTACTTTCTTTCAGATTATAACAGTAGCGCTCGCAGTGTCCTTCGCGCTCGACGCGGTGCTACACTGCAGACTGCTAACGATGATACGAGCGTATGGAATAGGTTCACAGATTTGTGACTGGCTGGAAGACTTCCTAAGTAATAGAACGCAGTACGTTGTTCTCGACGGCGAGTGTTCTTCAGAGACGAGTGTATCGTCAGGCCTGCCCCAGTGGAGTGTGATAGACAGAGTAAGTTGTAATTTGCGGCTGTTTGCTGATGATGGTGTGGCGTATGGGAGGGTGTCGTCTTTAACTGACTGTAATAGCATACAGGATGTCTTAGACAAAATTTCTAGTTGGTGCGAGGAATGGCAGCTAGCTCTGAATGTGGAAAAATGTAAGGTGATGCGCATGAGTAGAAAAAACAATCCCATAATGTTCGAATACAGCATTAGTAATGAGCTTCTTGATGCTGTCGCGTCGTTCAAATATCTAGGCGTAACATTGCAGAGCGATATGTAATGGAACGAACATGTAAGGACAGTTGTGAGTAAGGCGGACAGCCGACTTCGGTTTATTGGGAGAATTTTGGGAAGATGTACTTCACTTGTAAAGGAGACCGCGTGTAAAACGCCTGTAGACCACGTCTTGAGTATTGCTCAAGTGTTTGGGACCCGCAGCCGATCAGTTTAAAGGAAGACATAGAAGCAGTTCAGAGGCGAGCAGCTAGGTTTGTTACTGATGGGTACGACCAGTGCGCGAGTGTCACGGAAATGCTCCGGGAACTCAATTGGGGATCGCTGGAGGAAAGACGACCTTCTTTTCGTGAATTTCTGTTGAGGAAATTTAGAGGGCCGGAATTTTAAGCTGAGTGTCGTACGATCTTGCTGCCGTCTACTTAAATTTCGCGTAGTGATCAGAAAGACAAGATAAGAGAAATTAGGGATCGTACGGAGGCATAGAGGCATTGTTAGTTTCCTCGTTCTATTTGGGAGTAGAATAGGAAAGGAAATGCGTAGTAGTGGTACAGTGTACCCGCCGCCACGCACCTTACGGTGGATTGCGGAGTATGTATGTAGATGTAGTAGATGTAGAGTACAATAGCGTGCGGTGTTCTCCAGGCTAATAATCACTGTAACTTGTGAAACTGTCAGCCATGGCAGAGGCTAGCACTTGAACAGGGAATGGAAAGGTACTGAAAATGGCGTGAACTCATTGGAGCTCGGTCAGACGAAATCGAGCGGCAAAATCATGCGGATCACGAGTGACATCTGCGTAGGTAACAGAAGGTTAAGCGTGAAACGCAGATCTAGATCTCATGCTGCTGTGTGTGTGTTTGTGTGTGTCAGGGAGTGAGAGAATGTGCGTGTGTTTATGTTTTGTCTGTGGGGGCAGTGAAGATGTAGGAAGCCCCACAAATCCCGGCCGCCCTGGGAGGGTGCAGGGCGGAAGCGGCCGCCCCGGGGCTGATTAAGGAATTAGGCAGGCGGGGTGCTTGGGCAGGGCCTGACGAGTCCCCGGGGGCTGCCTCTGCGGCTGCTTTGTCCGCTGAATGCTAAGCGACCCCCGCCGCCTGCGCCGGAGCTGAGGTGAGGTGCAAACGAGCCCGATTTGTCGCCGCGCTCCGCCTATCGACAGGCCTGCTAGCGGGGGAACGTCTTCACTTCATTTGCCGCGAGAGACGCACACTGCTGGCCAGTAAAGTGACAACACCAGGAACGAAATAAGATGAACATTAACAACAGCAAAACTAGGGTAATGGAGTGCAGTGTAAGAAAATCAGGTGATGCTGAAGGAATTAGATTAGGCAATAAAGGAGGTAGATGAGTTTTGTTATTTGGGCAGTAAAATAACAAATGATGGTCGCAGTATAGAGGATATAAAATGCAGAATGGCAATGGGTAGAAAAGCGTTCTTGAAAAGGAGAAATTTGTTAACATCGAATATTGATTTAAGCCTAAGGAAGTCCTTTCTGAAGGCATTTGTATGGAGTGTTGCCTTGTATGGGAGTGAGACATGGACGATAAACAGTGCGGACAGGAAGAGGATTGAGGCTTTTGAAATATGGTGCTACAGAAGAATGCTGAAGATTAGGTGGGTGGATCGCGTAACTAATGACGAGGTACTGAACAGAATTGGGGAGAAAAGGAATTTCTGGCATACCTTGACTAAAAGAAGGGATAGATTGGTAGGACACATTCTTAGACATCAAGGAATTGTGAATTTAGCGTTGGAGGGAAGTGTGTGGGGAAAAATCGCAGGGGAAGACAAAGAGACGGATACAGTAAGCAGATTCAGACAGATGTAGGTTACGTTCTTATGTGGAGATGAAGAGGCTTGCTCAGGATAGGGTATTGTGGAGAGCTGCATCAAACCAGTCTCCCGACTGAAGACCACAACAACAACAACTTTTAGAATGAATCTTTCACTCTGCAGCGGAGTGTGCGCTGATATGAAACTTCCTGGCAGATTATAATTGTGTGCCGCAACCGGGACTCGAACCTGGGACCTTTGCCTTTCGCGGGCAAGCGCACTACCGGCTGTGCTATCCCGACACAGAAGTGCTAGTCTTGCAACGACTCACGATGCCGCCTCACAACTTTACTTCCGCCAGTACCTCGCCTCCTACTTTCCAAACTTCACCGAAGCTCTCCTGCGAACCATGCAAGATGCCCGCGAAAGGCAAAGGTTCCAGGTTCGAGTCCCGGTTCCGGCACACAATTTTAATCAGTCAGGAAGTTTCATTATACTTTTACTTACTGTGCGAATACGGTGCATAACGACTGTTTAAAATTACTTAGATTGTTCGCGGATGATGCTGTCGTTTATGCTATATCGATAGCTGAGATATAGCGCCCATCACATGGATGGGTTGGCAACAGCAACTTCGCGGGCCGCTACAGAGAGCGCCTCGCGAAGCCACGGCCGATGGGGGCGCCGCCAGCGTCTTGCTATGCGAGTGAAAGAAGACACCACGCCAGAAGACCTTCGGACAGCGACCAGCACTCATCGAAATACCTCTCAATGTCTAAATAGGATAGCTGCTGTACTTGTTTGTATTTATGTATCGTACTAATTCTAGAATACACTTCTGACTAATTGTTCGATGTCTGTACCAATTCCTCAGAGTTTCCGATTGCGGCCTACAACCTGGAACCCACCTTCCTTCTGTGTGATCGCTAAGGACACAACAGTTTATCGGTTAGTGAAGTCAACAGAGGATCAAAAGCAACTGCAAAGTGATTTAGACAATTTCTACATGGTCCGAAAATTGGCAATTGACACTAAATAAAGAAAAGTGTGAAGTAATACTCATGACCACTAAAAAAAATCCGCTGAACTTCAATTACGCGTTAAATCGGTCAAACCTTAAGGTCGTAAATTCTACCAAATACCTAGGAGCTACAATTACGAACAATTTAGTCTGGAGAGAACACACAGAAAATATTGTGGGGAAGGCGAATCAAAGGTTACGTTTCATTGGCAGACAGCTTCGAAGATGCACCAGCTCCACCAAAGAGACTGCCTACATCACACTTGTGCGTCCTCTCCTGGAGTACTGTTGCCCCTTGTGGGACCCTCACCAGGTGGGACTGACGGAAGACATTTAGAAGATTCAGAGAAGAGAGCCGGCCGCGGTGGCCGAGGAGACTGCGGCGCGCCAGTCACGGTTTGCACGGCCACTACGGTCGGGGGTTCGAATCCCCCCTCGGGCATGGATATTTGTGCCGTCCTAGTTCGTAAGTAGTTCATAAGTAGTTTGTAAGTTTAGGGATTATGACCCCGTAGTTAAGTCCCATAAGCTATACAAAGATTTCAGAGAAGAGCAGCTCGTTTTGTTTTATCACGTTAAGGGGGGGGGGGGAAGCTTCACAGAAATGTTGCACGAATTAGAGTGGAAATCATTAAAAGAAAGACGTTATTCATTGCGGCGTGATCTGTTTGCGAAGTTTCAATCACCGACTTTTACTTCTGAATGTGAAAATATTTTGCTAGCACCCACCTACTTAAGGAGACATGACCATTCCAATAAAATGAGAGCTAACAGATCGAAAACGGAACGATTTAGGTGTTCTTTCTTTCCGCGCGCTGTTAGAGAATGGAACGGCAGAGAAAAGTTACGAAAGTGGTTAATGAACTCTGTGCCAGGCACTTAAATGTGATTTGCAGAGTAACTACGTAGATGTAGATGTGGATGTAGATATCTTCCATAATTTACGGCACAGGAATTTCAGTACTTTTCGACCCCCTCCCCCTGTCTTTGTCACCCTTCCTCCAATATGACGTCACGTATGTTGCAATTTTAATTTTATTATTTAAAAAAAATTATAACACGTTCCAAAATGATTTCCTTAACTTTGAATATATATTTTTTTTCTCACATAAAACAAAGAATAAATCAAACTTTGTCGAAAATTCACAAAACATAAGAAATCAAAAGAACAAATTTACATCATCTCATGTCCATGGAGTTTTCATTCGTTCCCTTATACTCTGGCCTTGCAGTCAGTAAGTTCTCTGTTTAGGTAATGTTAAGAACATTGTCGTATATAGTGATGCCACTAAAGACAAAAATACCTATCGATACCAGCAGTCATGACGGCGCCAACAATTGGCACTAATAGTACTTATATTCTCGTCTGAGGCCAAGTAAGGTATATAGCCCATCACGTGGAATTACTCTGATTGCTAACATTGTAGTTAAATAGCTAGCACATAATGTCTATAGGACAGTGTTAATCGAGTCAAGACAATTGAGTCAGGACAGTGTGCACCGAGTCAGGACAGTGAGCATCCTGTGGGCCCTGGCACATCGGATTGATGGAAATGATTACTGTGAAATTTTAGTCCCTCTCTGACGATTTCCCAGTCCTCGCGTTATGACGTCTTTCTGCGCCGACCGCTTCCATGTTGACATTGTGCTGTCACCCAATCCTGCCAAGACTGTGGCATCGCTGCAGTTGAAATAATAACTAATCCCATCGGCTTCTTTGAGCCTGAGTACACGCCATATCGTTCAGCGCCTGGCAGCGAGGGACAATATTACTGTCCGACGGGGCATGTTACACGGACTGGCATTGGTGAACGCGTTATGCGCTGCCATCTATATGTCCATCTCCCGTTATCGATCCCAGGTGTGCTGCTAAATGGGCTTCAGAGTCATACACTCTTCAATTGACTGCCGAAGTTTACAGTCTTCCATTTTCCGCAAGTACTTGTATAAATTTGTGGCAAACTTGCACAAATGTTCAAATGTTTGTAAATCTATCGGACCAAACGGCGTGGTAATCAGTCCGTAGCTTAAAAACTACTTACACCTAGGTAAACTAACCTAAGGACAAACACACACACCCTTGCCCCAGGGAGGACTCGAACCTCCACGGCGAGCAACCGCGCGCTCCGTAGCGTGACGCTTTAGACCGCTCGGCTACTCCACCGCGGCGGCAAACTTGTACAATGCTTTTGTGCGTAGTTGGTAATTTACCATTATTTATTTTTTATTTTATTAAATCGATAGAACCTTCGGTGAATGCCATCTTGACTGGAATAGTACCTGTCAGACAAATATCGGCTGGCTCAGAGAGAAAGCCGGTAAGACGGCAGTCTGGATGTAGCCGGTTGTCGGAGCTGGTTCTCATAGCAAGAAGTGATCTTTACCCAAGCTGGTGAATCCTACTCCTGCAAATACTTGAATAAAACCGGTACGAAACAGAAGGAACACTGATATTAAAACGGAGTACTTTCAGAAAAACATAAAAGACCAGCACTGGGGTGCTGAAGGCAAATGTGGTATGAAGAGTGGTAGGAGAATTATTGTATACGTTACTCAGAAGTTCGTTGACGTGATGTAGAAACAGTGAATCTATATTTGAATTGGAAAGCAGTCTCTGTTGTGTTCATAATATTTACTAGTTTTAACGCGTTTCGCGCGTTTGGCGCATCATCAGAACACTCAGAAACAGCTGGACGGCATTAGTTGGTATTGAAACACAAGATGATCAGCATTTTTGACTAGATAAAATTCTATGATATAATCAATCCAAAAGTATCGTCAAGTGTTAAAAAAGATGGGACAAAAATTCCACATTAGCAGCGTTGTGTTGGACAGTTCCACGTTCACGGAATTAATATAGATATATCACATGAGCATTTGGCCGGCCGCGGTGGCCGAGGGAACTGTGGCGCGCCAGTCACGGTCTCACGGCCACTACAGTGGGGGATTCAAATCCCCCCTCGGGCATGGATATTTGTGCCGTCCTTAGTGTTAGCTATTTCATAAGTAGTTTGAAGTTTAGGGACTGATGACCCCATAGTAAAGTCCCATAAGCTTAACAAACATTTGAACATTTTTTTGAGCATTTGTTACTGCGCAGACAGCTGATAGCTGAAAGCTCTACTATTTTTCTTTCCCTTCCTTTCCTACCACCGAGTTCCAGTCCCCCATGATTATCAAGTTTTCGTCTCCCTTATCTATCCGAATGACTTCTTTCATCTCATCACATCAGCAAAGTTAGTTGGGATATAAATTTGTACTACTGTGGTTGCTGCTGGCTTCGTGACTATATTGACTACGATAATGAAATCACTGTGCTGTTCTTAGTAGTTTACTCGCATTCCTTTTTTTTTTTTATTCATTACTAGTTTAAACCAGCGGCTCCGCTCGCGTGTTGGTTGATCATATATCCTTATTCGTATGCTTATCCTTACAGAGAAAGAGCTGAAGACATTGTAGCACGCATAGACCAAAGATATGGTCTGTGGCATCACGTTTCTCTGTATGTAACCGCCTTGCTATAGAGTCGCAAATGTCATCGCTGGCCTTCAGTCCGAACTTTTTATAATTTGACGACTTTCAACAACCATATCTTCCACCCCCTTATAGCTATTGGCATGGAACTGCTATGGTGTACAACGGGAGACTTCGGACAACAATTACGCACAGACCATTCGTTTGAGTTCTGTAGTTTTCGCTGCAGAGCGAAATATTAACACACACACACACACACACACGTAGAATTTGATATACACTGATAACTTTCCATCCTATTATACTCCACCATTTTACCATTATCAACCCTCAAGCAACAATGCAAACAATAATACCATTTTCACACAGTAAATATAATTTTCAAAGAGCAATAAATGTTCCGCATTTCGCGTTATATTCTTCAAATTACTAAATATCTATCAGATCGCTATAAAACCGTGCCTAAAAACCTTCCTCAGGTATAAATTAGTAACTGTACAAATATTTAAGTCTTTACGTCTTGTCGTTCGGACGTGATAAGCGTACACGGAACAGACATTCACATTAACATATATCGATAAATTGCTATCCGATCGCCATAAAACCGTGCCTACAGCCTTCCCCGGATAGACATTAGTAACTGTACAAATTTTTAGCTCTCTATCTTGTGTTTCAGGCATGATAAACGTTCATCGAACAGACATTCAGATTTATAGATATAGAAGAAGAAGATTGGACCTACTCCTAGGATACCCCCAGATGATTTTGTGTTTATAACTGTGGTGTCGCACAAGTACAAAGTGCGCGCCACCTACTTTGGCCGCGCGCCGCCATGCACGCACGGCGCGCCGTTCTTACGACGACAGCCACGAGCGCCCTCTGCTACAACTCCGCTCGTGGCCATCACTGAACGACATCGTTCACTTGGGACTGAGATAGGAACCAGTTAACACTTCGGAATCAGATAGGCACCAGTGAAGACTTGGCTATCGGTTAGGCACTAGGCAGGCCTCTAGCTCAACTATGTATCAGCATTCTGCAGTACTGACCTTTGTAAAAGTTAAGTATTGTATAAATTCTGTGCAATATATAATTCGTTCTAATTTACTCTAGTGTTTCTAGTTTCTGCTGTTCCACTGGCTGCTCCCCTCCGTACCTGCACAAGCGTGCTACCCTTTATTCCTGTGTCGGTCTCATTCTACTCGGCCACCGACACCTACGACGGAAACGAGACACAAAAGCGACGACGAGGCTGGGACACAAAATTGGCGACGGGATGGGATGGGATGGGATACAAAAATAACCCTGTACTCAGCTGACCTGAAACCCTATTCATCTTTCCATAGAACTGCACTAATATCGACTCACAATGTTCAAATGTTTGTTAAGCTTACGGGACTTAGCTACGGGGTCATCAGTCCCTAAACTTACAAACTACTTATTACTTAGCTTATACTAAGGACGGCACAAATATCCATGCCCGAGGGGGAGATTCGAACCCCCGACCGTAGTGGCCGTGCAGACCGTGACTGGTGCGCCTCAGTCCCCTCGGCCACCGCGGCCGGCTAATATCGACTATATTTAACTTCAACCTGTCCATGTACCAAACCCATAGTCACAGTTTCCGCAAACTGGAATAGGGCAGCAGGTCTAGGTTGGAGATTGCGCGATGAAGTGTGGTGTTGGCCGCGCCGTCCTTGGGCATCGGGCGCGTAGTAGGCGGACGTGCCCGGAGAGCCGATCTTCGTGCCTCGCCGCTAGGAGCGCTGCCGTCGCGCCGCCTTTCCTCTGCTCTAGGCCGCGACAGACGCGGAATCGCTAATTGCGCCACAGTTGAATAACGCCTCCGGAATGGAAACCGGTAATCTATGGGCAGGGCGCGCGTAGAATCGCTAACGAGACCGCTCGACTTTGCGCCTCCGTTTCGCTCGTGCGTTGGACGGTAACTAGAAATCGGTCGCATTTGATCAAAAACGTCTTCCCGCCAAGGTGAAAATGCAGTAGGGCAAGGATTATTACAACTAAGTGTCCTGATTTTTGTACTTGGTTACGTTTTCCTAAAGACTCAGCAGGATAAGGGTGTCGTTGTTCTATCGTAGTGGTCAAGATTGAAGAAGACTACGTTAGTGGTAAAAACTAAACGTAACACAAAGGAAAGTTCCTGGCAGATTAAAATTGTGTTCCGCAACCGGGACTCCAACCTGGGACCTTTGCCTTTCGTGGGCAAGCTATCCAGACGCGACTCACAACCTTACTTTCGCCAATACCTCGCCTCCTACTTTCCAAACTTCACAGAAGCTCTCCTGCGAACCATGCTAGACTAGCACTCCTGGAAGAAAGGATATGGTGGAGACATGGCTTAGCCACAGCCTAAGAGATGTTTCCAGAATGAAAATTTTCACTCTGCAGCGGAGTGTGCGCTGATATGAAACTTCCTGGCAGATTAAAATTGTGTGCCGGAACTGGAACTCGAACCTGGGACCTTTGCCTTTCGCGGGCAAGCGCACGACCTACTGTGCTATCCAGACACGACTCACGATGCCGGTTCCGGCACACAATTTTAATCTGTCAGGAAGTTTCATATCAGCGCACACTCCGCTGCAGAGTGGAAGTTTCATTCTGGAAACATCCTTTAGGCTGTGGCTAAGCCATGTCGCCACCATATCCTTTCTTCCAGGAATGCTAGTCTTGCAGGGTTCGCAGGAGAGTTGCTGCGAAGTTTGGAAAGTAGGAGGCCAGGTACTGGCGGAATTAATGTTGTGAGACGGCATCGTGAGTCGTGTCGGGATAGCACAGTCGGTAGTGCGCTTGCCCGCGAAAGGCAAAGGTCCCAGGTTTGAGTCCCGGTTTCGGCACACAGTTTTAATCTGCCAGGAAGTTTCATATCAGCGCACACTCCGCTGCAGAGTGAAAGTTTCATTCTCGTGACACAAAGGAATTAAAGGCATTAGCTTCTTGATGTTGAGAGTGGACTAAACTGCCAGGCCATCAGTCCCCTGTTCCGAGACATTAGCCAGCAGGGGAAATCTCATTACATCACTGGGGATAGTTAAAACATTTTTAAATATTCGTGACAGGCCTGGATTTGAACCCCAATCTCCTGTTCACTAGGCAGGCCCGCTGACCACTATGACATCTGGATACAGTTACCAAAACTCCAACAGCGGCTGTATCACGCCTCCGGTCACGCCCAAATTCTCAACTTATGATCATCTTGAGATGGTGCAGCTCCTGTATCTTCCGTGCTTGCATTATTAGGTTTGTGGTTGATTCCGCCTATGCAAGACACTTTTTATTTTAATACCCAAACTAGTTTCGGCACTTATTGTACCATTTTCCGTGGGCTTCTGGTGTTTATTGTCTATAATGTTATATATTTTGTCTGTACAATCGTTTGGGCAAGTGTTTCGTTTGACAATTTTATTAGATGTTTAGGCCTAATTTATTCAAGGTACTTACATTCTGTCAATCACATGATTTTCATGTGCATTAATTGTCGAATGACAAGTTTTCACAGCTGTGTTTGTTTGATTGTAAATCTATCGGACCAAACTGCGTGGTTATCAGTCCGTAGCTTACAAACTACTTCAACTAAGGTAGGCGCTTTAGACCGCTCGGCTACTCCACCGCGGCTCACAGCTGTGAAATATGTAACATGTTATTATAGAAAATAAACACCAGAAACTCATGGCAGATGGCACAATAGGTGCCGAAACTAGTTTGGGTATCAAAAAAAAAAAAAAAAAAAAAAAAAAAAAAAAAAAAAAAAAAAAAAAAAAAAAAAAAAAAAAAGTGTCTTGCATAAGGCGGAATCAACCACAAATCTTCTCAACTTACCCAAACGCACATAGACTACTGTTGATGTGCCCCTGCCTATTTTTCTCTTATTTCTAACTTCTCGTCGATTCCTGTAAGAGTTTGAGCAGGGTACGCATCTGCTGTAATTAATTGCATTAAAAAATCAAATGTCTGTAAATCTATCGGACCAAACTGCGTGGTCATCAGTCCGTAGCTTATATACTACTTAAACCTAGGTAAACTAACCTAAGGACGAACACACACACCCATGCCCCAGATAGGACTCGAACCTCCACGGCGAGCAACCGCGCGCTCCGCAGCGAGACGCTTTAGACCGATCGGTTACTCCACCGCGGCTTTAACTGCACTGAAGTCAGCAGGAGTAAAATACAGGGAAAGGAGAGTTATTTACAACTTGTACAAAAGCCAGACCGCAGTTATTAGACTCGAAGGGCATGAAAGGGAAGCATCAGTTGTGAAGGGAGTAAGACAGGGTTGTAGCCTTTCCCCGATGTTATTCAATTTGTACGTCGAGCAGGCGGTGAAGGAAAGCAAGGAAAAATTTGGAATAGGAATTAAAGTTCAGGGGAAGAAATAAAAACATTGCGTTTTGCTGATGACACTGTAATTCTGTCAGAGACAGCAAAGGACCTGGAAGAGCAGTTGAATGGAATGGACAGTGTGTTGAAGAGAGCGTATAAAATGAACATTAACAAGAGCAAAACAAAAATAATGGAATGCGGTCTTAGAAAGTCGGGCGATGCTGAAGGAATTAGATTAGGTAACGAAACAATGAAGGAGATAGATGAGTTTTGTTACTTGGGTGGCAAAATAACATGCGATGGTCGAAGTATAGAGGATATAAAATGCAGAATGGCAATGGGAAGAAAAGCATTTTTGAAAAAGAGAAATTTGCTAACATCGAATATTAATTTAAGGGTAAGGAAGTCTTTCCTGAAGGCATATGTGTGGAGTGTTGCCTTGTACGGGAGTGAAACATGGACGATAAGCAGTGCGGACAGGAAGAGAATAGAGGCTTTTGAAATCTGGTGCTACAGAAGAATGCTGAAGATTAGGTGGGTTGATAGCATAACTAATGAAGAGGTACTGAACAGAATTGGTGAGAAAAGGAATTTTTGGCATACCCTGACTAAAAGAAGGGATCGCTTGGTAGGACACATTCTTAGACATCGAGGAATCGTAAATTTAGCATTGGAGGGAAGTGTGTGGGGTAAAAATCGCAGAGGGAGACCAAGAGACGCGTATAGTAAGCAGATTCAAGTGGATGTGGGTTGTCGTTCTTATGAGGAGATGAAAAGGCTTGCTCAGGATAGAGTAGGGTGGAGAGCTGCATCAAACCAGTCTCCGGACTGAAGACCATAACAACAACAATTTCGTAAATATACGAAATAGCAGACACCATATATATCAAAACACACACTTTGTTTAGAGATATGAGTTGGATATGAGAACGTACTTCTTGCACCAGGAATTTTAAAATGAATAAGCAATTTGTGTGTGTGTGTGTGTGTCAACGTCTTTGATATTAGTCGATCTCTCGTCCACAGTTGCGAATAATTTTTGTTAACATAATTTTGTTTTATCTAATTGCAGCTCAATGAAGCGAATTTTTCATGCCAGTCCTGTTTCTCCTTTAACGTATGAAAGGTGTCGGCATTCACCTGTCATTCAATAAGGTGAAACTAACACTCCTAAATCGCATCAGAGTATCAAACTCCCCTATGACCGGCGAAGCGTAACAGATCGTCTACACAAATCGTTGGAAGTCCCTGTTCCAATACTGAGCAATACTGCCTGTATAGACTCTATAGAGAAGGGATAGATTGGTACGACATTCTGAGGCATCAAGGAATCTTCAACTTAGCATTAGAAGGAAGTGTGTGGGGGGGTAAAAATCGTAGAGGGAGACCGAGGGAGGAATACAGTAAGCAGATTCAAAAGGATGTAGGTTGCTGAACGTATTCTCCGATGAAGAGACTTGCACAGGACAGGGTAGCTTTGAGAGGTGCATTACCCCGGCGGAGTGACCGAGCGCATTGAGGCGCTATGCTGCGATGCGCCAGACCGTTACCTTCGGGCATGGATGTTTGTGCCGTCTTTAGTATAAGGTAGTTTATAAGTAGTTTGAGCTGCAGCAAACCAGTCTGCGGACTGAAGACCACAACAACAGACGTCAATACCTGCGAGTGTTGGTGGTGTAGGGTTATCTGCACTGTTGGGGGCCGGGCGGTAGATTCCGAGCTTTATGTCAGGATGAGGCGGAGGTACCTAGTGGAGCACTAGAGGACGCTGATAAAACAGTATTAATGTTTACAAGATTATTGATTTGTTACAAGATTCCGCGGTGCAGGTACTAGGTCTGTGACACCATAATTAAATTTTTGATTTATTTATTTTATTATGCTTCAATTTATTATTGGAAAAAACTGTACAAGATATTAATGTATGCAATGAGTAACCTATCTTTGAAACTTATGTTCATTGAAAATGCCTTAGAATATGCGTATTGTTAAATATGTAAGTAATATTGTTAATGAAATATATTTGTGTTAATATTTGTGTATGCTGAAAAACTTGTAGAGGTTCTGACTGAGGGCTTTTGTAAATTGTACTGGAGTAGAAAAGACGGGGGGCATCCCCGCCGTAACGGATACTGACTGTGTGGGAGCGAAAAGGTGGAAAACGCGGGAAGTTGTTGGCTGGCGCAGTTGGCTTGTGTGTGGCAAGGGATTACGGTCTGAGACGTGATAGCGTGCAGTTGCAGTGATGGTGGGCACAGTGGAATGTACTGAAGTGCGTTTGTTTCTTAGTGGCTATCTTCTGGAGGCCTTTACCTACAAGAATATCATAATATGGCCTCGGATGAAATATTGTTGCTGTTGTAAGTACTGGCATAAATTGGTGGTTTAATATTCCGACGCTAAGAAGATTGGTTTTGGCCACATACTTCAAGAGCCAGTAAAGCAACATATTGCACCACATGGAGCCACACTGCAGCGCCAAACTTCCACAATCAAGTAGGAAAGTTTTTTTATTATATATAATAGTCCGAACCTCATTTTGTTCAGAAGTTTGAATAATTACTTTTTTTAACGAGAATTGACTGTGATCCCATTATTGTCCTATGTCGTTTATCCAAGTAGGGTCCTATCCTTTGGTACAGTGATTATTCCGAGAGACCCACTAAAATAACTATAAACGATTCTAATAACATTTGCTTTGCTTAAATCTATAGTGGAGTTTGCATTGAAAGTGAACAGTAAAGTAAATCGTATCTCCACTGAGCAAACGCAGTTTCAGTTAGTTCAATAATCAAGTTTTCTGAAGTGATAAATTTAAATCTGATTATTTGAAATATATGTTGAGCAGTGATATAAACTTTGGTGTTACGTAAATTCAGTGCACAGTAATTTGTGCGTAAACGAGAGTAGCATATCAGATTCAGGGCCCACACTCTTGAAAACTGTGTTGCTTTGCCAAATTGTTAAACTGAAGACAATTAATTACTTAGAGGACAGTAATTTATTACGCAACAATCTTACATTCAGTAGTTAATGAAAATCTAAGCTTGCTAGTGTTATAAATAATTCTTAAACAGTGTTTTACTAAGAGATTGTTATGGTAACACAGAATAACATTTTTTTCTTAAAGTGATTCATGAACATTGTGAAGTAGGCCTGTACTGAAAGTTGGGTAAGTTAGTGTCTGAAGTTTAATAATTACCTATAGAATAGTAGATTTTTCCATTCAGCACATTGTTGGTTCTAGCAAGGACTTTAATTGAATTTTTAATTTTTGATTATGGTGAGGCTGTCTGCTACCTTAGAAAGCGACCACACCACATAAGTGTTGCATTTAAATTAAGTTTGATAATGTTCTCTAAATTTTTAGGAAATATTTTACTTATTCAGTAATTATCGAGTCTTTGAGATACTTGGTAATTGTTGTCCCTAAAGGACTGGCGACCGTAAATTGAATTTTTTTATTGGTAATTTTGTTTGATAATATTGCTCTTTCTGACTCCTGGGAACTTTATCACTGTTTTGTTTTTCAATGCAACCGATGTTCACCGCACTGAATGTTATCACCGATGCCCTTGTTCATTACGATAACACACGGTTAAAGAAAAATCCTCTCGGAAGTGCACCTTGTTGTAGGCGTAAGCTTGTAGCAACTAATGAGTTTTGTTATCGATATCTCAATATATGTAGCAACTCAGCCACGTTATATTGGATATCAATACCTGCACTGTAGGTAGCTGCAAAGCTTATCAACCCACAAAGAGTGTTTCATGTCGGCAGGAGCCAGATCAGCAGGTGACGTCGCCTTCGGTCGCGTCAGCTCGCCGTCTCGCTGCGTCTTCTAGTATACGTGGGTGAGCCGTTCGGACGGGCGGTACCCGCGCCGTTGCGTCTGAGAGTCGAAGAAGAGACCGTCAGAGAAAGTGTACTCGGTCGCACCTTCGGGCTATGCAGCTGCTTGTGGGCCATATGTGAAACCAGTGGGGTTGGGTGCCATGATGACAGGTGAACTCTTGATTTCGGCTAACAGGGTTAGTACCAGAGTGCTAGCGCGTCGACAGGATAATTGGGCTTTAGGAAACCAACCAATGAACGGGCCTCAGCGTTCTGAAGACGGTAGTACATCTGTTCATTTCTTCCCTGAATGATGATCAGTTCTAAGTGTAGTACCTCCCGGACCACCAGTTCGTCCGAATTTGTCGATCCATTTGTAATTGTCCGTTTTTTTCCGCCGGGACCATAATGAACAAAACAAAACAAAACAGAAACAAAAAAATGACCTTTCCGCCGGAGATTCGAGTCCTCCCGTGGGCATCTCTCTCTCTCTCTCTCTCTCTCTCTCTCTCTCTCTCTCTCTCTCTCTGTGTGTGTGTGTGTGTGTGTGTGTGTGTGTGTGTTGTAGTCGTTGTTCAAGTAGTTTGTAAGTCTACGGATTGACGACCATAGCAGTTTCGTCCACTAGGTTTACAAACATAGGGACAAAATAGAATCAAAATAAAAGGCCAAGATCGCACATTAATAATTTATTCACTCACGACCGGTTTCGGTGAACTGTGTCACCATCATCTGGTCAAATACATATTACAAGCTGGTCATCTTGTTAAAAACGTGGGTGTAAAATAGCAAGTGCAACATTGCACTTTGTCACTATATAAAAAATACACAAGTTACAAACATGACAGCTGATCAGTATTTTGTAAGCCTCCAAACCCGACTATGTCAGGTAATCTTAAACTAGTATCATGCATAAACATGCTTGATTGATGATCTTCAGTTTATACAGAAATGCTATAGAAAAGGACTCCAATTTTTCCATAACTCTGCAATTGTTTTTAATCTATTTCAATTTTTTCCCATACAAGCTTAGTCCTGGCAATTATGAACATAACAATACAAACCCAGCCAATTCTGTCAAGTATCTCACAACCAATGATGTTTCAAACAAAAGGGAATTGATATATTTCTATATTAATACAATGGGGATATGATTGCTGAGCCGCAGACAAGCACATAAAAACAGACACAGCTTTTGGCTACAACTTTCATCAGTCATGAGTCTCAACTCGGAGCGCGGTGGCCGGAGGCGATGATGCTGATGGACGCATGATTTGTGCCTGTGTGATAGGGGAGGCAGTCATCGCTGTAACAACGAGTTTCGATTATACCGGTATTTCGCATCTTCAGTTTCACCTTGCTGTAAAAACCGCTTAAGATAACCGGCTTTTTAGTTTTTTATTGCTATTATTTGCAGCAACAAACGTAGTAATGGGAAGTTGCAAAATTTTAAGACATTTGGTTAACCTTCAAGCGCGGGCGGTGAGCAGACCGCCGCGTTACATTCTGGATGAATGTCTCATTTACATGACTTCCTGTCTGCGGCAGTGAGTTGTGGTATACCCTCATTAGCTCATGAAATAGGTTCCGAAATATGTGAGTGGCTCGAAGATTACTTAAGTAATGTGGCGTCGCACAAGTATAAAGTGTGCGCCACCTACTTTCGCCGCGCGCCGCCATGCACGCACGGCGCGGCGTTCTTACGACGACAGCCACGAGCGCCCTCTGCTACAACTCCGCTCGTGGCCACCACTGAACGACATCGTTCACTTCGGACTGAGATAGCAACCAGTTAACACTTCGGAATCAGATAGGCACCAGTGAAGACTTGGCTAACGGATAGGCACTAGGCAGGCCTCTAGCTCAAATATGTATCAGCCTTCTGCAGTACTGAGCCATGTAAAAGTTAAGTATTGTATAAATTCTGAGCAATATATATCTCGTTCTAATTTACTCCAGTGTTTCTAGTTTCTGCTGTCCCACTGACTGCTCACCTTCGTACCTGCACAAGCGTGCACCCTTTATTCCCGTGTCGGTCTCATTCTACTCGGCCACCGACACCTACGTCGGAAACGAGACACAAAAGCGACGACGAGGCAGGGACACAAAAGTGGCGACGAGGATGGGATACAAAAAGTAACAGAACCTAATACGTTGTCCTCGGTGGCGAGTGTTAATCAGAGGATAGGGTATCGTCAGGGGTGCCCCAGGGAAGTGTGATCCAACCGCTATTATTTTTTATATACATAAATGATCTGATGGACAGAGTAAGTTGCAATCTGCGGTTGTTTGCTGATGATGCTGTTGTGTACAGGAGTGTGTCGTCAGTGAATGACTGTAGTAGGATGCAGGATGACTTGGACCAAATTTCTGGGTGGTGTGAGGAATGGCAACTAGCGCTAAATGAAGAAAAATGCAAGGTGATATAGATAAATAGGAGAAACAGTCCCGTAATGTTGGAATACAGCATTAGTAGCGAGCTGCTCGACAGAGTCGCTACCATTAAATACCTAGGCGAAACGCTGCACAGCTATATGAAATGGGCAAGGCAAATGGTCGACTTCGGTCTATTGGGAGCATTTTGGGAAGGTATGATTCCTCTAGAAAGAAGACCGCATATAAAACTCTTGTTCGACCCCGTCTAGAGTATTGCTCAAATGTTTGGGATCCCCACCAGATCGGTTTGAAGGACATGAGAGTGTTACCGAAATGTTTCGGGAACTCAACTGGCAGTCGATGAATGGAAGGCGACGTTCTTTTCGAGAAGCACAGTCGAAGAAATTTAGAGGGCCGGAATTTGGGACAGACTGCAGAACGATTCTACTGCCGCCAACCTACATTTCGCGTAAAGACCACAAGGCTAAGATGAGAGAGATTAGGGATCGTACGGATGCATGGAAGTATTCGTTTCTCCCTCGTTCTATTTAGTTGTGGAACTGGAAAGCAGAACTAGTTGTGATACTGAGTAGCATCCTCCACGGACATTTTGGTGGAATGCGAAGTGTGTATGTAGATGGATTTCTGTAAATAAATACATGATTGACAGAATTGGCTATATTTAGTTTAGACTTGCGCATAATAGTTCGCGATCTGTTCAAGGCTCTGCCGCAAACTAGTTTGCTCCTTTAGTTTGTCCACTTCCAGTGACGGCTGAGCGGCGTGGTCTGCGCGTGCAAGGTGGAGGGGGAAATTCATATCACGCAAACCATAAGAAACAGTTTGTAGATCATTTCTCGCGTTTAAGTTTAGAGTTATCTCTATATCTTGTCAATATAGAAATTATTAGTCAGATATTGCAGAGTGCAGAACACATCAAAACAGAAATTTTGTAGCACTGAACTATGTAATCTAGCAGGCAGACCTCGAAATGACTCATCAGCAGAAGGCAAACACGTGATTTATAATTCTGCTACGCGCCCTCTCGCTATTGCCAGTCAGTCTTCGGAAAAGAATCCAACGAAGTATGAAGCGAGATACGTTTGGCATAATCGTCCGCTGCTCCTAGTTCGTCCACTGCTCCTAGTTCGTCCGCTGCTGCTAGGTCGTCCGCTCTTTTTGGCTTTTGCTACCGCTACTAAAAGAGCTCTTTTTTATGACAGCTTTTTTATATAATGAATCAGTGTTGCCAAAGCGTGTGCTATTACCCGTATCGTGGGCAATTTGACATCAAATACTTAAGCAAATAAACCAGTTATTTACACGAATGGGTGATACAATGGTATTCCACTACTTCGCATACAGAGTACTCGTAGTACTTTATTTTTAAAATAGATTTCTTGTGGCAGTGAACTATGAAACTACAGCTGAGCTTCATCTCAGCTCGAAATGACGGCAACTGGCAGAAGGGAATCACGCGATTCTGCGCGCTCTCGCGTCCTCTCGCTGTTCCCCGTCAGTCTCCGGAAAAGGAGCGGACGAACTAAGAGGCGAGGGATCTGCGAACTAGTTCGCGTAGTTCGCTCTTCTGATCTAGAACAATACTATACAATTATATATATATATATATATATATATATATATATATATATATATATGACGAATTACAGCATTCAAATGAATGAAATAAATCGCAATTTGCGATGTCATGGGTTCACTGTATTCTGTTTAGATGGAATACCAAACTGTGGTATAGGAAAGAGACGTGCAGGGAAGAGTCCTCTGCAGTCGGGATGCTCACTGTGTCCTCGGTGGCGGAGTGGTCAACGCGTCTGCCTAGTAAGCAGGAGATCCCGGGTTCGAATCCCGGCCGGGCACAAATTTCATTCGCCACAGTTTGGTATTCCATCTAAACCGAATACAGTGAAGCGATAACATCGCAAATTGCGATTTATTTCACACATAAGACTAGTTTAGTTTGTTATTTTCCTAACTGTCGAAACAAACGTTGTATGGAAGAAAGATTTGCAAAATTTTCCCAGAGATTGTAAATTGAGGGAGGAACTAGAGTCTTTCGTGACACTAGGTAAATTAGCTTCCCTATTTACCCCTCAGCCCTCAGAAAAATAATACTGAGTGCGGGCCTGAACAGCGCCTGCGGAGCTTCACCTCAGTTTGGTCTCCTGGCTCGAGGAAACGGGGCGAGGGCCGCATCTGTGGAGCCCACGTGTGTCGCGTCGGCCACGTGTGCAGCACGTCATTAAGCCGGCGGGTCAGCGGGTCACCACACACATGTCCGCCTGCCTGCAGCAGGAAGCGGCAGCAGATGGGGCCATTCTGCCAGCCTCCTAATAGTACCACGGGCTCATTTCTTCCCACAGTGCACAAATTCTAGGGAGAGGAGTGGATGAAGAACAAGAATGATCTGATGACATTACACAATAATCAAAAGTATACGGTCATCCCCATGAAAATACGTCTCTATACTTTGTAACGAAAAGCTGGTAGAAGCCGACCTCGGGGAAGATCAGTTTTGGTTCAGGAGAAATGTAGGAACACGGGAGGCAATACTCACTTTACGGCTTATCATAGAAGATAGATTAAGGAAATGGAAACCTACATTTCTAGCTTTTGTAGATTTGGAGAAGGCTTTTGACAATGTTGATTGGAATAAACTCTTTCAAGTTCTGAAGCAAACAGGAGTAAAATATAGGGAGCGTAAGGTTATTTACAACTTGTACAAAAACCAGACAGCTGTTGTCAGAGTTGAAGGGATGCAGTGGTTGGAAAGGGAGTAAGACAGGGTTTTAGTCTTTCTCCATTGTTATTCAATTTGTACATTGAGCAAGCTATAAAGGAAAGCAAGGAGAAATTTGGAGAAGGAATTAAAGTTCAGGAGGAAGAATTAAAAACATTGCGTTTTGCCGACGACATAGTAATTCTGTCAGATACAGCAAAGGACCTGGAGGAGCAATTGAACGGAATGGACAGTGAGCTGAAAGGTGCATATAAGATGAACATTAACAAGAGCTAAACTAGGGTAATGGAGTGCAGTATAAGAAAATCAGGTGATGCTGAAGGTAATGAAGCAATAAAGGAGGTAGATCAGTTTTGTTACTTGGGCAGTAAAATAACAAATGATGGTCGCAGTACAGAGGATATAAAATGTAGAATGGAAATGGGTAGAAAAGCGTTCTTGAAAAAGAGAAATTTGTTAACATCGAATATTGATTTAAGCCTAAGGAAGTCCTTTCTGGAGGCATTTGTATGGAGTGTTGCCTTGTATGGCAGTGAAACATGGACGATAAACAGGAAGAGGATTGATGCTTTTGAAATATGGTGCTACAGAAGAATGCTGAAGATTAGGTGGGTGGATCGCGTAACTAATGAGGAGGTACTGAACAGAATTGGGGAGAAAAGAAATTTCTGGCATACCTTGACTAAAAGAAGGGATAGATTGGTAGGACACATTCTTAGACATCATGGAATTGTGAATTTAGCATTGGAGGGAAGTGTGTGGGGTAAAAATTGCAGAGGAAGGCCAAGAGATGGATACAGTAAGCAGATTCAGACAGATGTAGGTTGCCGTTCTTATATGGAGTTGAAGAGGCTTGCTCAGGATAGGGTATTGTGGAGAGCAGCATCAAACCAGTCTCTGGACTGAAGACCACCACAACAACAAAAACTTTGTAAGGGGACTACTGAATGGAAATCTCGAATCCTAAGTTTACGCTATATAGGTTGACAACAACTTATACAGCCATCATTGTTTCGGTGAAGTAAGATTATCTTTGGCGGCCGGTAGACAGTGGTTTTTGCCTCTGAGTAAGGACTAGTAGCAGTCTGGAGTCGGTCTGGTAGTGCCTGGTCTGATCGCGTCTGGTAGCCAAGCGAGAGGATCGGGTGGTAGATGGAGAAATCGAAGCTGGCACCTGATGAGGTTTGGAATCTGTCAGTGCAAGATAAGTGTTAATACATTTATTTACTACTTTAATGAATTTTTGGGTTTGTTTTTCTTTTATTATTAATATAGGTTTCCACTCAGTGAGACTCCATTTAATTAATTTATAACAATGATTTTTGAACGCGATTAGTGTAAAGAGAAAGGGGTTGAAAGTATAATAAACTAATCATTCCAGTATCGACGTTGTCAATTCTAATACCGCTACCTGGGATAGGGTTTCCTTAAGTTTCGGAACATCCTCATTGCACACTTCACAATAATACGCACATTCATCGTTTCTGTGGTTTGTGATAGTTGAAGTGAATTTATTATTGATTATTCTTAATATTTTACATAAGGTGAATTTAATTAGTTTCATTGATTTTTTTAAATTTCTTTTGCAAAGTAAAGGTGGGATCAAGTTTAGTATTACATGGATTTATAGCTTAGTGATAGTTGAGTGCATTGTAAAATTCAGTCTCATGAACTAATTTAAGTAAAGAATGTGAAGTACTGCAAAGCGAGGTGTCACTTTCCAGAATTGAATATTTGCTTCATTTATTTCATTGTTAATTGAGAACGGTGTCGGCTGGATTTAATACAGAACATTGCTTATAGGTATTTTGCCTTTATATAACTTTTGTTAGCAAGACAGTCAGATAGCGTTAGATTAACTAATTCTTTGCCAGTATATAAAGTAAGTAAATCAATAAGTGGACACCCGTTGCTATTATTGCCAAATCTCTTAACGTAAACACATCACCCAGCCGCCCGTGCAACTTATAAGACGCATTTGTTGTCTGTCTGTCTGTCCTCTTATAACTGAAGATCAGACAACCAAATAACGTGAAATTTTGTACACGTACACAACAAAATTACATGGGTAAGGTTCTTAAACAGGTTTCGCTTCATTTTTTTTAATTTTTTATTTATTTATTATTATTATTATTATTATTATTATTATTATTATTATTATTATTATTATTATTATTATTATTATTATTATTATTTAAAACCAACCGGAAAATTTGAGAAAAAGTGAAAGTACGTTTTCAATGTGTCCGTGTGAATCTATATATTCGGACTGATCTTGATGACATTTTGCACAATTGACCTTCAAAACGAGAGGAAGGGCACTGTCTACGTAAAATTTCCTTCAGTGCATGGTGGAGGGTACTTATGTATCTCGCCAAAATCCACAGTTTTGGTCCGATCTAGATGAAATTTTGTACACTTGACCTTGAAAAGAAGATGAAGGTTACTGGCTACATAAAATTTCGTTCGGTGCATGGGAGAGAGTACTTTACTTACAGACTTCGATTGCAATCTCTATACATATGACACATTTTTTGTCTGTCTGTTCCATTATAACTCATGATCCAGACAACCAAATAACGTGATATTTGATACACGTACACAAAATTACAGAGGAAGGTTTTTAAATAAACCCGGGAAAAGCCGGGTAATTGCAGATAGTTTTTCATAATAGTGTATTGTGCTGCTGCCTATTGCCAGGTACTCTATATCAACGACGTCAGTAGACATTACACATCGTGAGACAACAGAATGGGAACTCACGGACTTGATACCCGGTCAGGTGATTGGGTGTCACTCGTGTCGGAAATTTGCACGCGGGATTTGCACGCTCCTAAAAGTCCCTAAGTCCACTGTTTCTGACGTGACAGTCTAGTGGAAACGTGAAGGGACTCTAACAACACGAACGCGTACGGGTCGAACTCGTCTGTTGACTGACAGAGACCACCGACAGTTGAAGAGGGTCGCAGAGTGTAATAGGCAGGCATCTATCCAGACCCTCACACAGGAATTCCAGACTGCATCAGGATCCGCTACAATTACTATGAGAGTTATGCGGGAGGTGAGAAAACTTGGATTTCATGGTCGAGAGGATGCCCATAAGCCACACGTAAGTCAGGTCAACGCCAAACGATACCCTGCTTGATGTAAGGAGGATAAACATTGGACGATTGAACAGTAGAGAAACGTTGTGTGGAGTGACGAATCACGGTACACATTGTGGCGATCTGAGGGCAGGGTGTGGGTATGGCTAATGCCCGGCGAACGTCATTTGCCAGCGTGTGTAGTGCCAACAGTAAAATTCGGAGCGCCGGCCGCGGTGGCCGAGGGGACTGAGGCGCTCCAGTCACGGTCTGAGCGGCCACTACGGTCGGGCGTTCGAATCCCACCTCGGGCGTGGATATTTGTGCCGTCCTAGTTCGTAAGTAGTTCATAAGTAGTTTGTACGTTTAGGGACTGATGACCCCGTAGTTAAGTCCCATAGACTATACAAAAATTTGAACATTTTGAAAATTCGGAGCCGCTGGTGTTATGGTGTGGTTGTGTTTTTCATGTAGGGGGCTAGTTACACTATCGCAGCACAGTGCTACATTGATGTTCTAGCACATTAGCGCTTCCCACCATTGAAGAGCAATTCGGGTATGGCGATTGCATCTTTCAACACGTTCGAGCACCTGTTCATAATGCCCAGCCTGTGGCGGAGTGGTTACACGACAATAACATCCCTGTAATGGACTGGCCTGCGCAGAGGCATGACTTGAATTGTACAGAACACCTTTCCGATGTTCTGGATCGCCAACGTCGTTCTAGGCCTCACCGACCTATATCGATACCTCTCCTGAGTGCATAATCACCATACTGAATTCCAGCATTACCGATGGAGGCCGCGAAGAACCTTCCAGCCGGGTGTCTGGATATTTTTGATCACAAAGTGAATATCCGGTAATGCCAAAAATCTCCAAATGTTTAGATTAGATTAATACTTGTTCCATAGATCATGAATACGACCTTCGTACTGATGTGGAATGTGTCAGTTAAATGAAATGTGTCCATACATAATATTACATGACATCCAATATTTGAATATTTTATTTTATTTATAATTTTTTTCCCTAAAGTACTAACTTTGATCTAGAAATTCATCTAATGTGTAGAAGGAATTACCATTCAGAAATTCTCTTAATTTATTTTTAAATGCTAGTTGGCTATCTGTCAGAATTTTGATACTACTTGGTAAGTGACCAAAGCCTTTTGTGGCAGAATAATTAACCCCTTTCTGTGTCAGAGCTAAATTTAACCTTGAATAGTGTAGGTCTCCCTTTGTCCTAGTGTTGTAGCTATGCACACTGCTATTACATTTGAATTCAGTTGGATTGTTAATAACGAATTTCATAAGTGAATATATATATCGTGAAGCTACTGTGAAGATACCTAGATCCTTAAATAAATGTCTGCAGGATGATCTTGGGTGGGCTCCAGCAATTATTCTGATGACCCGCTTTTGGACAATGAATACTTTCTTACTAAATGATGAATTACCCCAGAATATGATGCCATAGGAAAACAGAGAATGAAAATAGGCATAGTATGCTAGTTTACTGAGTTGTACATCACCAAAGTTTGCAATCACCCTAATAACATAAGTAGCTGAGCTCAAACGTTTCAGCAGATCTTCATTGCGTTTCTTCCAGTTCAATCCCTCATCAATGCATAAACCTAAAAATTTTGAATGTTCTACCGTAGCTATAGATTTCTAGTTGAAGTCAATATTAATTAATGGTGTGAAGCCATTTATTGTGTGAAACTGAATATACTGTTTTTTTTTTTTTCATTTTTTTTTTTTTTCAAGAGTCCATTCACAGAGAACTACCTAATAATTCTCTGAAATACTTTATTGACAATTTCATCAGTTTATTCCTGTGATTCGGGTGTGATAGCGATATTGTATCATCAGCAAAGAGAATTAGCTTGGCATCTTTATGAATATAGATAGGCAAATAATTAATATATATTAAGAACAGCAAAGGTCCCAGTACAGAACCCTTTGTAATTCTATGGAACCAAACTACGTTGGTCATCGTCCCTAGACTTACAAACTACTTAAACTAAACTAAGGACAACACACACATCCATGTCCGAGGAAGGATTCGAACCCCCGACGCGGGAGGCCACTCGATCCGTAACTGGGCGCTCCAGACCTCTCGGCTACTCCCGCGCGGCTCCGGTAATGCTAGAGACTATTTATTCAGTAATAGTTTGTTACAGAGCCTGCGGTCTGTACCATGCAGCTTACACAATGCATGATTTCCTTCTACAGCATCACACTATTCCGCAATCTGCGCGACTTTTGATTGGAAGGGTTATGTGGCCGCTACATGACGTTGCTAAAGCCCATGAGCCGTGCCGGCGCCGTATCGCGTAGCGCAATCCTATCGATCTTATCTTCGATTTCTCCCGTCGGCGGAGCACCCGATTGCGCTTCGCGCTTGTGTACCGGCGGCTATCTGCGCTGCCCGCTAAAGGGCCTTACGAACGAAGAACTGCGAGGAAGAGCCAGTGGGTCGGGCAGCCGGCAGGTGTGGACTGATGACCCCGCAGTTAAGTCCCATAGACTATACAAACATTTGAACATTTTTGTATTCGCCGATGGTACTCAAAACGGGCATGCGCCGGGCGTGCTGTGTAGTGTTTACCGAGTGGTGTGCCACAACCCAAGCGATCGATGTGGCCGAGTGTGTTCCACGTGACGACGGCGACCTGATGCATACTTGCGCCTCTCAGAATCTACCTCGTTCTCCGGAGTCTTCAACTTGGATTAAAACAGACTCACTTCAATCTCCGAGTAGTCTACTCAGGCGCCCTGACACTTCGTGTAAAACCATTATAGGACTTTGGAGTTAAGTAGTTGCTTCGCTTGGTCCTGTCTAGTTACTTGTGTTAGTGGGTTTCTTTCCCTCCTGACTCGCCACGTACTTGCCTGTCTTGTATCCATGTCTTAGTTTAGGGTGGGCCGGCTGCGGTGGCCGAGGAGACTGAGGCGCTTCAGTCACGGTTTCACGGCCACTACGGTCGAGGATTAGAATCCCCCCCTCGGGCATGGATATTTGTGCCGTCCTTAGTTGTAGCTAGTTCATAAGTAGTTTGTAAGTTTAGGGACTGATGACCCCGCAGTTAAGTCCCTTAAGCTTAAGAAACATTTGAACATTTTTGTTTAGGGTGGTTAGCTAAATCCCACGGTTTTTCTCATCTATGTTCTTGTGAATACATGTGTTTCGATGACCAATGGCGGTTGCCGTGCTTGATAGCAACAAGGGCTGTTTCAGCGGCTATTCGCCCATGAAATGTGTTCTTACATGCTTTCTTAAGTGCTATTTGCTGGTTGCAACATACTTAACACTAGAATGGTCGCGTAGAATCTCTCAGCTACGTATTCCCGGAATAGGCAACCCGCACGTCGACGGACATACATATATTCTATTGCTAATTTTCATAAAATTAATGTTAAATCGCTACTATTGTAGTACTTACATGTTTTCCCCCTCGATTTGTTTACTTATGCTCTGGAACATCTGAGGTTCATTAAAGATAATGGAGTAATGTTGACCCTGTATCTCAGAGATACAACGCGACCACCAATTCCTCTTAGTGACGCGACCATTGCAGTGTTAAGTGTCTCTGGGGTTTTTCCTGGTAAAATTTACCCGACTGTTACTTCGTGGGACAACCGTAATCTTAGGCGGAGTGTTACCCCTTTTACGGGCAAATTATGCCAACCCGTAGTCGTATTTTGGGCAATTTTGTGGGATTTCCTTCGGGTAAAGGCTGTAGTTCCATAAACCGTACAGTTTTTTCTTGTTTTATTTTTTTTTTTTTTTTATTTTTTTTTTTTTTTTATTTTTTTTTTTTTTTTCTGTGGCCACTCGCCGTTCTCTTGCTGGGAAAGACATTTCTGCTTCGAATTTTCTGTAATGGGATAGTGTTTACGAATGATGTTGCTTCTTCTCTGCTGTAATTTAAATTGTAAATTTTATTCCTTGAAGCCTTTTCTAAAATTTTACGTCTTTTGGCAAGCTTGTGTATCTATCAGGTATCGGCTATTTAAAAGGGCTTGTTGGAATGACATTTTTTCTGTTATTGGCAAAGGCCTATTGTAAACGATTGTTTGCTAATTTAATTTCTGTCCTTCATGAAAGTTGAAAGCTTTCTTAAATTTTACATTTTTTGGCAAGGTAATATTTATATTGTCATTTGTGTCCTATTGGCTTTTAATAAACATTGCGTGCTTGAAATACTGATGTAAGGTAACGCATCACAGACCTTCCTAATTCCGCATTGGTCTATCCTTATGTATGTACTGCTTATATTATTTCAACGGGAAAGTCAGTGACCCCCCCCCCCTTGTAATGACAATCTTAGCCCACTTCACCGTAAACGACCGGGCGCATCTCAATTGTGTCTTCTCTAGTAGATGGAGCGGACAACGATATTCAGTTCCATGGAATGCGCGTTCGGTGGATATCAACCCGTGCGATTTCTGTTTATATGGCCATCTCATAAGTAGGCTATGGTTACAGAGCCCGTTCCAGACGAGGAGACACTGGAGCAGCGTATTCATTCAGCGTGGTCACTACCACGATTTTGGCGATTGTGTATCAAAGGCAGCATTAATAGGCATCCGCTGAAGCAAAGGGAAACCATTTTCCTGCTCGTACTGTATCTGTGGCTGCGCGGTACAGCGCAGTCTCTGTAACATGGATGTCGCGGCGCAACAGCAGCTACCTGCAAACTGTGCACGCAGCTCTCGTTGTTACAAACAGAAGGTGTTGGGTTAGTGTGGCTTGAACAAATATGCAGCATGCCTCGCAGACGTACGCGCGAACCGTACTGTCAAATCACTGAGTTCCAAAAATGGCGCATCAGCAGCATGAGAGACTGTGATGCTGACAGTAAAGATTTATAGAAACTACCAGCAGCTGTCATAAGATTTTTTAAATTAATTAAGTGACCGGTTTCGAACTGTATTCACACAATCTTCAGGTTCCCTTTGAATAACTGTCAGTAATAGCGCATTTAACACGAGTTACCGCTGACACCGGCTACTGTAAACTTCTTCCTCCTTGCATGTCCGAAATCAAACAACAAATTCATTTTGGTTACCTCTTTTAATCGCGCTATTACTGACAGTTACGCAACGGGCGTCTGAAGATGGTGCGAATACAGCATCGAAATCGATAGCTTAATTAATTAAAAAATTCCTATGACAGCTGCTGGTAGTTACTTTCAATCTTCACGTTTATCAGTTGTAGTCCCAGCCCATTAATTATGGAGAGAATTACATTTGACAGTAACGTTCGGCGTATAATCCTGCAAAATTAACGTAGATGAACTATGAACTACAGTTACCTTACTGTTCTTCGAAACACTAACGTCCAGTAACTATGCACCACTGAGCTCTGTCCTAGAAATTTTGTACGAAGTTTTCCTTTGCGAAGTTGTTCAAAAGCCTCGTCACGTTTCGTTGGTTGTGAGGAGTATCGTCAAATCTCTTTCCTTTCGAAGCGAATTTGAGTCGAGGGAATATTGAGATCCTGCAAGTAGTGTGGATGTTCAAGTCGCACCACCACACTTTTACCAGGAACTGTTTGACGATATTGGCTGTGTGTGTGGGTGTGCGAGCATTGTCTTGCAACATAAACATCCACCGTAGTCACCAGACGTCTTCCTATTCCTGGTACACAAACTCGATTTGAAACGAAAGTGATTTGACGATATTTCTGACATCCAACGAAACGTGACGAGGCTTTTATAAACCGTATAAAAGGAAGATTGAGTACAAAGTTTCCAGGAAATGTATCACAGAGCTCAGCGATGCGTACTTATAGGAGGTGACTATTTCGAAGGACAGGAAAGCAGATGGAGATGCAATACATTGATTCTTGCCGGCCGCGGTGGCCGAGGGGACTGAGGCGCTCCAGTCACGGTCTGCACGACCACTACGGTCGGGAGTTCGAACCCCCCCCCCCGGGCATGGATATTTGTACCGTCCTTAGGATAAGCTAGTTGATAAGTAATTTGTAAGTTTAGGAACTGATGACCGCGTAGTTAAGTCCCATAAGCTTTACAAGCATTTGAACATTGCTTTTTGAAAGACATTTTCCTCTATACGTAAGTGTAGACCAGATGTGCTTCAGATTCAAAGATGTGGTATCGACAACAATTGACAGTTTTATACCAAATAAATTAACGAAAGAAGGAGGTGATCCCCCTTGGTACACAAAACAGGTCAGGACAGCGTTGCAAAAGCAACGGAAAAGGCATGCTAAATTTAAACGAACACACAATCCCCAGGATTGGCGAACCTAGACGTAAGCTCGAAATTTAGCGAGGACTTCAATGCGAGATGCCTACAATTCCTATCACAACGTGGATGGCTATGGCACAAGACGCCATTCTAGGCTTATACTCGTCGATGGCGTAAGGCATGGTGGACCCTGTGGCCACAAGGTAACCGGACATGTGATGAACCGATGTAGCCGAATGGCTAATTATTTCTTCAGAACATATTAATGGACTTGTCCTGTGGCTATGAATTAATAGTTCTACATATGAATATATACTCCGCAATCCACCGTAAAGTGCGTGGCGGAGGGTACACTGTACCACTACTAGGCATTTACTTTCTTATACTACTCGCAAATAGAACGAGGGAAAAAAGAATGTCTACACCGCTCTGCACAATCCCTAATTTCTCTCATCTTGTCTTTGCGATCTTTACGCGAAATGTAAGTAGGCGGCAGGAAGATCGTTCTACACTCAGCTTCAAATTCCGACCCTCTAAATTTCCTCAACAGAAATTCTCGAAAAGAACGTCGTCTTTCCTGCGGCGATCCCCATTTGAGTTCACGGAGCATTTCCGTGACACTCGCACATTGGTCGTACCCATCAGTAACAAACCTAGCTGCTCGCCTCTGAACTGCTTCTATGTCTTCCTTTAAACTGATCTGCTGAGGGTCCCAAACACTTGAACAAAACTCAAGACATGGTCGTACAAGCGTTTTATACACTGTCTCCTTTACAGATGAAGTACATTTTTCCAAAATTCTCCCAAGAAACTGAAGTCGGCTGTCCGCCTTACTCACAACTGTCCTTACATGTTCGTTCCATTTCACATCGCTCTTCAATGTTACGCCTAGATATTTGAACGACGCGAGTGCATGAAGAAGCTCACACATAATGCGGTATTCGAACATTATGGGATTGTTCTTCCTACTCATGCGCATCACCTTACAAATTTCTACATTGAGAGCTAGCTGCCATTCTTCGCACCAGCTAGAAATTTTGTCTAAGTCAATGTCAATCTGTAGGCTATTACAGTCGATTAAATACGACACCCTCTCATACACCACAGCATCAACAAACACCCGCAAATGGCAAGTAACTCTGTTCATCAGATCATTTACATAGATAGAAAATAATAGCGGTCCAAGCACACTCCCCTTGGGGCACACCTAACGATACACTCGTCTCTGATGAACTCTAGCCATCGAGAACAACGTACTGTGTTGTATTACTCACGAAGTCTTCCAGCCAGTCACAAATCTGTGAACCTATCCCATAAGCTCGTATCTTCGTTAGCAGTCTGCAGTGTGGCACGTCGTCAAGCGCCTTTTTGAAGTCCATCGTATACGTGCTGTCTCGGCGACGTAAATCGCTTCTCATGCGATAAAAATATGTTGAATGTGCTTATACAATAATGTGATAGAAGAACAAAACGAAGCATGACAGTTTATACATGTGCAAATGTTTGTAGAGCTTAAGACAATTAACTGCGGCGTCATCAGTGCCTAAACTGACAAACTACTTATGAACTATATGTGGTTGCGTAGACCTTCCCGGCGTAATAACTGATAATATTCATCTCAGGTGTGTAGACGGATACCGTCGTCAACTAAACCGATATTTCGGCAGACCAACTGGCTGCCATCTTCAGGCGAGTGAGCTGATTACTCTTACTCGCTGGAAACTGAGGCAGAACAGAAACAGCGGCCCCTTTATACACCCTGACGACCCACCGCGCGTGCGCGAAACCAAAGTAGAGACCCTCTAGGCGCAGTAGAACTGGTAGCGCGCCGGTGGAGAAAATCGGCAAATCGATGGGCCGAAACAAGGCTAGTTAAAAGAAACTGCAGGTCGAAATGAAGACCGTTGTTGCTTAATATCAGATAAGATTGGGTTCCCAGTTTTGCTTAGAGGGAAGTCCTTGTCCCTATTAATAATATTATCATCCATATGAATTTCTATGGATTCTTTAAGAATACATTCCCAATAGCGGGAAGCAGGAGCAGTCAGTTTAGTTTCATGGTATAACATCTTGTGTCCCTCATTCAATCTGTTATATGATGAAACTAAACTGATTGCTCCTGCTTCCCGCTATCGGGAATGTGTTCTTAAAAAATCCTTAGAAATTCATATGGCCGTTAATATTATTAATAGGGTCAAGGGCTTCCCTCTAAGTAAAACTTGGAACCCAATCTTATGTGATATTAAGCAACAACGGTCTTCATTCGACCTACAGTTTCTTTAAACTAGTCTTGTTTTCGACCTATCGTTTCGCCGATTTTCTCCACCGGCGCGCTACCAGTTCTACTGCGCCTAGAGGGTCTCTACTTTGGTTTCGCGCACGCGCGGTGGGTCGTCAGCGGTGTATAAAGGGGCCGCTGTTTCTGTTCTGCCTCAGTTTCCGGCGAGTAAGAGTAATCAGCTCACTCGCCTGAAGATGGCAGCCAGTTGGTCTGCCGAAATATCGTGTTTAGTTGACGATGGTATCCGGCTGCACACCCGAGATGAATATTATTACTTCATGTACATAGATTGCAAATCACATTCAGGTGCCTGGCAGAGGGCTCATTAACCACTTTCATAACTTTTCTCAACCGCTCCATTCTCTAATAGCGCGCAGTAAGAAAGAACACCTAAATCGTTCCGTTTTCGATCTGATTTCTCTTATTTTATTGGGATGGTCATGTCTCCCTAAGTAGGTGGGTGCTAGCAAAATATTTTCACATTCAGAAGTAAAAGTCGGTGATTGAAACTTCGCAAACAGATCACCTCGCAATGAATAACGTGTTTCTTTTAATGATTATGAACTACGTTACACTGAAGACGGCACAAACATCCATTCCCGAGGGTGTATTCTAACCCCCGACAGGGAGCGGCCTCCCGCATTGTAGCATAGCTCCTCAATGCGCTCGGCCGTTCCGACGCAGCAATGTTCAAATGTTTGTACAACTTATGGGACTTAACTACGGGGTCATCAGTCCCTAAGCTTACAAACTACTTATGAACTCGCTAAGACTAAAGACGGCACAAATATCCATGCCCGAGGGGGGATTCGAACCCCCGACCGTAGTGGCCGTGCTGACCGTGACTGGAGCGCCTCAGTCACCTCGGCCACCGCGGCCGGCCCGACGCAGCATGGCAGTTTATAAATACTATTTATTTTATTTATTTATTTGCATTTTTTTTTCACGACGAGCTTTTCTCCGGGGGTTCACTGCCACCATGCATTTACGCGAGGCGAAATGATGGTACACAAAAAGTACCATCAACCCTGTAAGACAGGGGTGGGCACGAGAGCTGCTCGCGCGGCTGCCCGCGAGCAGCGAGAGCCGCGAGGGCAGCGCTGAGTGGCCTTGAGAGCCAGCAGGGCGGGGAGCAGGGCTGTGCGGGGTGGCTGATGCACAGTGCATGGGGGCAACTGTGTAGCTGTGAGGGCACTGAGTAAGGTCAAGCTGAAATACTTACTGCACGTAGAAAAAACACGAGGTCGTTTCAAGCTGATGCGGCTTCCGTCAAAAGGCCAGCGGTACAATCATATCTGACACAGCATGTTTGAGTGGGAACTAAGTGTTAATAGTGCTTACCCGAAAATTGTGTATCCTGTACCATGCAACGGTTGCTCATGTAACGATGAAACACAGTTTCGAATCGCTGTAAAACCTACTTTCGTGGCTACAAATAGGACATAGGCGTAAATAATTAAGAAAAGACTCTCTTATTCTAAATTTTACGTTATATTTTCACAGAATTGTGTAGATTTTTTTGTTTAACAAAATGTAACAAAACTGAACTTTCTGCAACTAAAAACATGCTTCATTACAATGACGAGAAACTGAATGGTCGGTCAGAAGGTAACAAATATTAAGGTTCATTAAATCCTGAGGAGAGGATGAAAACTGACACCATTCTGAAGGGGAAAAAATTCCGGAACTCAAGACCTGAGAGCAATGGAAAAAGTTCCCTGCCTATGTCAGTGGTACCACAACGAAGTTGTCGTGGTACGATAAAGAACTTCACAAAAATAACCAAATAAGTTCATGGTAAAATTTGTAAGCTAAAGGAAAATAAAATATCCCTGCTGTGGGAAGCAAAAACCCAGGAACTATTAAGATAAGTATAATTTATCAAGTGTAAAACAAAAAACTTCTCCCTGGAGGAAGTAAAAGGGATAACTAAACTTAACTCCTATGATATATAAAAAACATAAAGGGGAAGAAACTCTATGATGCCGGCCGCGGTGGCCGAGGAGACTGGGGCGCTCCAGTCAGCGTCTGCACGGCCACTGCGGTCGGGGGTTCGAATCCCCCTCGGGCATGGATATTTGTGCCGTCCTAGTTGGTAAGTAGTTCATAAGTAGTTTGTAAGTTTAGGGACTGATAACCCCGTAGTTTAAGTCCCATAGACTATACATTTGAACATTTGAAACTCTATGATCACAAAGTCTATCAGTTTCCTGTCAAGATAAACAACAAGGTGACATACACCTAAAAGAATTGTCACTTCAGAGGAGAGGTACTACGAACAAAAAAAAAAAAAAAAAAAAAAAAAAAAAAAAAAAAAAAAAAAAAAAAAAAAAAAAGCATTAAGTTACACCATTCTGGATTTATTTAAAATGATTTTGAACCAACATCTCGAAGTTATCGAGAACGAGTGGTTCCGCGTGGTGTAGTGAGGTGCGCGGCTACTCGAGTGTGAGTGGGGGGCACTGCTGGCTGGCGGAGTGGGGGGGGGGGGGGAGCCGCGAGCAGGCCGCGTGAGCCGCTGAGAGCGCTTGCGCTCGCGAATCGGCATTTGCCCAGCCCTGCTGTAAAGAGATGCAGAGGTTATGACGAATTTGACGAAGAGAGAAAGAGTTGGGGATGCAGCAGCGGCAGCGGCAGGTGGCATGGCAGCCGTGCGCGGCTGTCGTGTGCCCCGGAGTTTTTGGGCTGCGCGTCAGGCACGCGGCGGCCGCGCCTGGGATTCCGCGCCTAATTTGAGCGCCGCCGGCCCGGCAGCCATCATTAATCTCTGCGCAGCGCGGCTGCGCCCCGCCCGCTCGGCGCAGCACGGCTGCGGCTGCGGCTGGTAGGGCACCCGCGACACTGGCAACGCCGTGTCGACACGCGGACAGCGGCCGGCGGCGGCGGCCGGCTGCGTCTCATTCCAGCCGCCCGACTAATGGACCGTCGGCAGCGGCGGGGCGGACGCTCTGCTCCGGTGGTGGCGGTCCTGTTTCTCCTACCTTTAAGGCCTCTCTACAAGGAAACTGAGAGCTCACGACATTACCCGTGATGCACCGGTTACGCCGTCCGCGTAGCGTGTAGACGCGTCCTCTTGCACAAGATGCAAGCACACGACAGCTAGTAGACGGAATAGTCATGCAACAAGGTCTAAAATTATTGCAGAATGTCACAGGGTTCTGGTGGAGCTAGGGGAAAGCAATAGAGTAAACCTATTGTGGGTCCCTGGCCACTCGGAGATCAGTGGCAACGAACAAGCCGGCAGATTAGCTCAAATCAAATGTTTGTAGAACTTATGGGACTTAACTACGGGGTCATCAGTCCCTAAACTTACAAACTACTCATGAACTACTTACGAACCAGGACGGCACAAATATCCATGCCCGAGAGGGGATTCGAACCCCCCGACCGTAGTGGCCGTGCAGACCGTGACTGGAGCGCCTCAGTCCCCTCGGCCCCCGCGGCCGGCGGCAGATTAGCCAGGATGGGGGCAGAGACTCCATTTATTGGACCGGAACCTGTCCTGACAATCACCAAGGCAATGATCAAATTGGAGCTACGTAACTGGCTCAGAAGACAGCACGTAGAATATTGTACCAAAGTCTATCAACAAAAACATGGCAAGGTAATGAAGCCAAAGTCATGTTTTAAAAGAAGCTCTGCAATCCTGGGCCTGAACAGCAGAGAGATTAGACTCATGGTTGAATTACTGACAGACCATGGGAATTTCAAAAAACACCTACGTAGAATGGGAATAACAGAAGAGAACCCTAAATGTAGGATCTGTGATGACGGTGATGAAACTGCATCAAATCTAATCTTAGAATGCATTGCATTGGGGAGTAAAAGGCACAGAACGTTTGGGACAACGAGACCCGAAGAAATTGTGTCTAATAAAGAACTGGTAAAGGGACTCCTTGCACTGTTCAAGGGCATTGGTTGGCTTTACTAGATATATACAGGGAGCGATACCGCACAATAAACGTAGTTTCGGTGCGGGCAGTGGCGGGTTGAATCAAGTCTGTTTTGGCTTCCCTGAGAAAATCAAATCAAGACGGAATACGATGGATCCTATTCTGACGCGTATGCAAGTGCTTCGCGCATGCGCAGACGACCGAGAGGGGAATCAATCTGACGAACGAAGCCAAGCCGCGAATTTGTTTGAGAATGACTTCAGAGCAACGTAGTTGTTCGATACAAAATGATGACAAAGATCGCTTTTTTGTAAAAAAAATTATTTTTGCTTAACCAGTTTCAGCAGTCATCATCAGGTGCTCATTTACATCAAATAACACAAGCTTGTTGATGTTTATGGAGAGTGCTTAGTTTAAAAAGACTTGCTTGTTTCATCTTATATTTTAAAATACATGTCACTAATACGTTCAGTATGCTAGGAGACATTTTAAAATTAACGAACATACTCCAGAGGAGTAATAAACATCAACAAACTTGAGTTATTTGATGTAAATGAGCACCTGATGATGGCAGCCAAACTGTTGAAACTGGTTGTACAAAAGTAAATTTTTTGGGAAAATAGCGATCTTTGTCAACATTTTTCTATTATGCAGATCGCACCCTAAAGATATGCAAATTATACAGAAGTTGTTATATACTCGTTAATAGATAATCTGTTTTTATTATTTTGTTTTAATAGGTTATTATATATTTTATTCCTTTTGATTTTCGGCTAGCTCAGTATGGGTTAAATTTTACTTAAAGGTCTCTGTTTTGTACGAGTATTTTTACAACACGGTTCCACATAACTAATGATAAAGTATCTTTCAATTCTTAATTTGTTAGTAGTCATTTGAAATGCTACGTGGAACCAAAATCCTGCAACGAACCTGTGGTAGTTCTCTTAAAAAATTTTATTTCCCGGTCCACAGTTTGATATCTACACATCATAATGAAAATAAATGAAAGCCCCCCTGGCAAGAAAACTGATTCACTATAATTGCTTTCTAAAATCTGCCTATTCAGAAAATTATAAAATGAGATAATTATTTCATCGTTCCCATCTAGTCTGAAATATAAGTGAGTGTTCAGAGTTAATAACACGTCACAATTTGCATTTCTTCATACCATACCTTTGTCGTAAAATTATCTTTACCAATATTTATTATAAAAAGCATTTAAGTTCACTGTCTCGTCCCGATGAGCCGAAATAAAATTAATAAATCATTTCCAGTTTGGTTACTTTTGTGTCTCGTTTCCGCCGGTCTCTTTCTACTTGGCCACCGACACCCCAGACAACAGGCGGAAACGAGACACGAAAGTGGCGACGAGGATGGGATACAAAAGTTACCACCTGATTTATGTGAAATACTGTTTTTATTTTTTCCACGTAATGGCGGCAGGATGCTGCAATCGAGGTCGATGGCTGCTAGCGGCGACAACTGCTAACATTGTGACTGGCCGGAAGACATTCTAAGTAATAGAACGCAGTACGTTGTTCTCGACGGCGAGTGTTCATCAGAGACGAGTGTATCGTCAGGCGTGCCCCAGGGTCATAGGACCGCTATTATTTTCTGTCTGTATAAATGATCTGATGGTCGGAGTAACTTGTAATTTGCAGTTGTTTGCTGAATATGCTGTGGTATAATGGAGGGTGTCGTCATTAACTGACTGTACTAACACACAGGATGACTTAGACAAAATTTCTAGTTCTTGTGAAGAATGACAGCTAGCTCTCAATGTAGAAAAATGTAAGATGATGCACATGAGTAGGAAAAACAATCCCATAACGTTCTAAAACAGCATTAGTAGTCAGCTTCTTGATACAGTCTCGTCGTTCAAATATCTAGGCGTAACATTGCAGAGTGATATGAAATGAAACGAAAATAAGGTCAGTTGTAAGGTGGACAGCCGACTTTGGTTTATTGGGAGAATTTTGGGAGGATGTACTTCACCTGTAAAGGAGACCGCGTATAAAACGTTTGTACGACCATGACTTCGAGTATTGCTCAAGTGTTTGGGACCCGCAGAAAATCATTTTAAAGGAAGACATGAAAGCAGTTCAGAGGCGAATAGCTAGGCTGGAGGAATGACGACGTGCATTTCGAGAAATTCTGTTGAGGAAATTTGGAGGACCGGAATTTGATCTTGCTGTCGCCTACTTACATTTCGCGTAAAGATTACAAAGACAAGATAAGAGAAATTAGGGCTCGTAGAGACTGTCTTTTTTCCTTCGTTCTATTCATGAGTGGAATAGGAAAGGGAATGCCTAGTAGTGGTACAGTGCACCCTCCGCCACGCACTTTATGGTAGATTGCGGAGTATATATGTAGATGTAGTAAAAGTTGGTTCAAATAGTGACCACTGTCCTCTGTAGTTTCGGGTCTCTTACGTCTTACACCAATTTATGAATCGTAAAACATCACCAGAAGAATCACTGTCCTATTAATATGGGACGCTACACTCACTCACACACACACACACACACACACACACACACACACACACACACACACACAATGTCAGCTGTACTTGCCGTAGCCATTCTACCAATACAGGGTATTTTGCGAGACGGTGGAACGAATTTGCGGGGTTGATGGCTGAGGTCGAATGAATCAGTATGACGTAGGGAACTCCAATTCGCAATGGAGAGTCAAAATTGTGCTCAGTCCCGACCCGTAAAAAGCTTTAATCGTCGCTGCCCTATACCCGCTAATGCCTTTCTTGCAACCTCCAAACATAGGCGATCTTTTCCACAATGTCATTCATCCCTGATGAACACATCGTCTCCTCTCCTAGTAAGTTAAGTGATTACTTTTGAATGGAAACCTATCATGGTCCAGATTGTACGGTCTGGGTTTCCTTAGAAAAAATTTAGAAGGAGAAAGAAATATCGGCTGCAATTCTTCAACTTACTGATAACAATTTTGTAAATCCGCATAGAAATTGGACATTAGAAAATTGTTGAGTTCTGGTCGAAGATGTCACAGAGAAATGACACTTGGCTAAATGAAAGACTAAAATTCGTATGTCGGCCTCACGTTTCTAGCACCACCATTAATGCAGTAAAAAAATTACAGAAATTTTAAAATGAATATATCTAGGTTGAAACGGGGAGGAAGGTTACGCGAGAGCATAAAACAAATATGTAACACGAATTTAAAGAGTAAGATGTATTATTACCACACTCAGTATCACATCTGCATCGGTTTACTACGGAGCAAGATGGCAGACGGATAGGGAGAAGAAGCTAAAAACAGATTTTTTTCAGATTCGCACGTTAAGAGAAATAAACTAATAAATCTCTGAACACATATTAATTCCTTGACTAATTTTAGCATAAATGTTTTTCCCTTGGTTTAAGATACAGGGATGCAGCATGTCACCAACTCTTTTTAACGTCTACATTGCCGACCTTTAAAAAAATGGAAGAAGGAAGTCCATGAAGGTATACAGCTAAAAATGAACTAGCAACTAAATGTTACGCTGTATGTAGACGTTCTAATTGTATTACAAAATACAGAAGCACACCTAGGCGTTCTGTGTATAAGTTGTACGAGATAGGAAGGAAACATTACAATTTAAAAATATCAGCCAAGAAATCGAAGGTTACGACCCACTACGGTAAATTCCCAGTTCGATCTAAGATTGTCATCGAAAATAAGACACTTGAGCAGGTCTCCAGTTTCAGTTATTTAGGCAGTGACATAAGTGTGGACATAGACAAGGACATATAAAAGAAAACCAACAAATTTCAACATATGTGTGGAACTATAAACAAAATTTTAAAAAATAAAGTTAGATAAGACACAAAATTGAAATTACATAAAACAATGGCAGTCCCTTTACTCCTTTATGGAAGTGAATCCTGAGTTGAAAGAAAATGAGATAAAAATACAGTCAGCACAAATAATGTTTTTAAGAACATTCAATGGTTGCACAAGGAGAGACCACATAAAAATGATGACATTACGGCAGGATTAGGAATCTACAGCTTGAACGAAAAGATTGAAGAATACAGGGAAGAACGGAGACAACACCTCGGAAACTGAATCAATGAGGGAGAAATCCAGTCGTGGTGAACAACTACAAACCCTTAGGAAGAAGAGATATTGGACGACCAAGAATGAGATGCAGCTAACCACGTGAACTCGGAACAGGCATATTGCCAAATACTTGAAGTGAAGATGATGATGAAATATAATTCTGTGCAGAGAAGAGGTGAATGTTAAAATTAAACTAAATCCAATAAATTTTAATTGCGGAAAAATTAAGAGGTATCGCTTTACGTTTTGTGCTGATGGAGGGGATGTGGGTGATTAGTTTATCATTTGATTACTGCCCACCCCTCATCTATATATATATCTACATCTACATCTACATAGATACTCTGCAAATCACATTTAAGTGCCTGGCAGAGGGTTCATTAACCACTTTCATAACTTTTCTCTACCGTTCCATTCTCTAATAGGGCGCGCGAAGAAAGAACACCTAAATCGTTCCGTTTTCGATCTGATTTCTCTTATTTTATTGGGATGGTCATGTCTCCCTAAGTAGGTGGGTGCTAGCAAAATATTTTCACATTCAGAACTAAAAGTCGGTGATTGAAACTTCGCAAACAGATCACGTCGCAATGAATAACGTCTTTCTTTTAATGATTTCCACCCCAATTCATGCAACATTTCCGTGACGCTTTCCCCCCGTAACGTGATAGAACAAAACGAGCTGCCCTTCTCTGAATCTTCTCAATATCTTCCGTCAGTCCCACCTGGAGAGGGTCCCACAAAGGGCAACAGTACTCCAGGAGATGACGCACAAGTGTGATGTAGGCAGTCTCTTTGGTGGAGCTGGTGCATCTTCGAAGCGTTCTGCCAATTAAATGTAACGTTTGATTCGCCTTCCCCACAATATTTTCTATGTGTTCTCTCCAGTCAAAGTTGTTCGTAATTGTAACTCCCAGGTATTTGGTAGAATTTACGACCTTAAGGTTTGACTGATTTATCGCGTAATTGAAGTTCAGCGGATTTCTTTTAGTGGTCATGTGTATTAACTCACACTTTTCTTTGTTTAGTGTCAATTGCCAATTTTCGTACCATGCAGAAATTTTGTCTAAATCGCTTTGCAGTTGCTTTTGATCCTCTGTCGACTTCACTAACCGATAAACGACAGCATCATCCGCGAACAGTCTAAGGGAGCTATTCAGATTGTCTCCTAAATCATTTATAAACACGAGGAAGAGTAGGGAACCTATAACGCTTCCATGTGGAACGCCAGATATCACTTCTGTTATATATATATATATATATATATATATATATATATATATATATATATATATATATATATATATATATAAATGAATATTGCTGTTCGTTAGTCTCGCTAAAACTCGAGAACGGCTGAACCGATTTGGCTAGTTTTAGTCTTGAAATATTCGCGTAAGTCCAGGGAAGGTTTAAACGGTGATAAGATGTGGAAAAGTTGTCCGGAAAAGAGGAAAATTGGGAAAAACTTAAACAGCTTTTTCCAGTGATCTATCAATACCGTTCGTCCAATTACGATAAAATTTTGTACATTTCATGTTAAAACAAGAGGAAGGTTTGTATCAAATAAAAATTTGGAAAAGTCGGCAGGAAAGTAGGAAAATTTAGGAAAAACCGAAAGCGCTTTTTTTCTATGAATAAAAATCAATTGCCACATGGTTGTAAGAGCATCACTTGAGTACGGCATGACAGGACAGGGTTTGTATGAACTAAATTTTTTGGAACATCTACCGAAAATTGGAAAATTTGAGAAAATCTGAACGTGCGATTTTCAGTGTGTTTTTGATTAAATTCAGCACTATAACTGACTATTCGCACGACGGAGAGGGGTAATTCTTTTTTTGTTTTGTTCATTATGGTCTTGGGAAAGTTTTCACTAAAAAATAGAGACAGTTAAAAAGAAAAGTCGCAAAATTCGAACCAATGTGTTTCTAAATGTACTCAACACTATAAGCTGAGAACCGTTCATCCGATTGCGATAAAATCTTGATCATTTGACGTTGAACGAGAGATGAACGTTCGTATGAACTAACAATTTGGGAAAGTTACCCGGAAAATTTGAATATTCGTGAAAAAATAAAAGAGCTTTTTTCAATGGGATGTCAATATCATTCGTCTGATTGCGATAAAATTTAGCATCTTTGACGTTCAAAACAAGAGTAACGTTCTTATGAAATAAAAATTTGGAAAAGTTTCCCGGAAAATTGCAAAAATTAAGAAAAAATGAATACCATTCATCTGATCGTGATAAAATTTGCTCATTCGACGTTCAAAGCAAGAGGAAGATTTGAGTGTAGTAAAAGTTTGGAATTGTTGGCCAGAATCACATGTATTGCACACCCAGTAGCTTTGTAAAGGCATCATCAGATAGTCTACGTATCGACTCGATAGTAGGCGGAAAGAGTGGGCAAATCAAGCACCATGTCCAGGATAATGTTCATGTTACATTCCTTGAAGTTCAGGGAAGGTCTAAACGGTGATAAAATTTGAAAAATTTGCAAGGAAAATTTAGATTTAAAACATATGAAATAATAACTTGGTTGTTGTGTTGGGTGCATTCAGAAATATTTTTTGAAAGAGTAAAGAAAGAAGAAAGCTAACGGGTATAAAATACCTATGATTTAAATTAATACGGTTTATATTAAAAGGTAAGTGTTACGTAGTTCACCGCGTCATCTAGTAATCATGATAAATATCCTGCAAACATTACTGTTTGCTACATCCCATTCCATTCCAAAGAAATAAGGCGCAGATAGATGTGAAAATTACATAACCACGAGTTTGATAAGTCATGCTGCAAAATTTTAACACGAATTATCTACAGGAGAATGGAAAAGCTGGTAGAAGCTGATCTCGGGGACGATCAGTTTGGATTCAGGAGGAACGTAGGAACCCGGGAGGCAATACTGACTTTACGACTTATCTTAGAAGATAGATTAAGGAAAGGCAAACCTACATTTTTAGCTTTTGTAGATTTAGAGAAAGCTTTTGACAATGTTGACTGGAATACACTCTTTCAAATTCTGAGGTCAGCAGGGGTAAAATACAGGGAAAGGAGAATTATTTACAACTTGTACAAAAGCCAGACCGCAGTTATTAGACTCGAAGGGCATGAAAGGGAAGCATCAGTTGGGAAGGGAGTAAGACAGGGTTGTAGCCTTTCCCCGATGTTATTCAATTTGTACATCGAGCAGGCGGTGAAGGAAAGCAAAGAAAAATTTGGAATAGGGATTAAAGTTCAGGGAGAAGAAATAAAAACATTGCATTTTGCTGATGACATTGTAATTCTGTCAGAGACAGCAAAGGACCTGGAAGAGCAGTTGAAGGGAATGGAGAGTGTGTTGAAGAGAGCGTATAAAATGAACATTAACAAGAGCAAAACAAAAATAATGGAATGCGGTCTTATAAAATCAGGCGATGCTGAAGGAATTAGATTAGGTAACGAAACCATGAAGGTGGTAGATGAGTTTTGTTACTTGGGTAGTAAAATAACATATGACGGTCGCAGTACAGAGGATATAAAATACAGAATGGCAATGGGAAGAAAAGCATTTTTGAAAAAGAGAAATTTGCTAACATCGAATATAAATGTAAGTGTAAGGAAGTCTTTTCTGAAGTCATTTGTGTGGAGTGTTGCCTTGTACGGGGGTGAAACATGGATGATAAATAGTGCGGATAGGAAGAGAATAGAGGCTTTTGAAATGTGGTGCTACAGAAGAATGCTGAAGATTAGGAGGGCAGATTGCATAACTAATGAACTCAATAAAATTATGGAGAAAAGGAATTTTTGGCATGTTGTTGTTATGGTCTTCAGTCCGGAGACTGGTTTGATGCAGCTTTCCACCCTCCTCTATCCTGAGCAAGCCTTTTCATCTCCTCATAAGAACGGCAACCCACATCCACTTGAATCTGCTTACTGTAAGCGTCTCTTGGTCTCCCTCTGCGATTTTTACCCCACACACTTCCCTCCAACCCTAAATACACAATTCCTTGATGTCTAAGAATGTGTCCTACCAATCTATCCCTTCTTTTAGTCAAGGTATGCCAGAAATTTCTTTTCTCCCAAATTCTGTTCAGTACCTCCTCATTAGTTACGCGATCCACCCACCTAATCTTCAGCATTCTTCTGTAGCACCATATTTCAAAAGCCTCAATCCTCTTCCTGTCCGCACTGTTTATCGTCCATGTTTCACTCCCGTACATGGCAACACTCCACACATATGCCTTCAGAAAAGACTTACACTTAAATTAATATGCGATGTTAGCAAATTTCTCTTTTTCAAAAATGCTTTTCTTCCCATTGCCAGTCTGCATTTTATATCCTCTGTACTGCGACCATCACATGTTATTTTACTACCCAAGTAACAAAACTCATCTACCACCTTCATTGTTTCGTTACCCAATCTAATTCCTTCAGCATCACCTGATTTTCTAAGACCGCATTCCATTATTTTTGTTTTGCTCTTGTTAATGTTCATCTTATAAGCACCTTTCAGCACACTGTCCATTCCGTTCAATTGCTCTTCTAGGTCCTTTGCTGTCTCTGACAGAATTACAATGTCGTCAGCAAAACGCAATGGTAAATTTAGCAATGGAGAGATGTGTGTGGGGTAAAAATCGCAGAGGGAGACCACGAGACGTATATAGTAAGCAGATTCAAATGGATGTGGGTTGCTGTTCTTATGTGGAGATGTAGAGGCTTGCTCAGAATAGAGTAGGGTGGAGAGCTGCATCAAACCAGAGTTCATTCTGTTCTATTTCTAGATTGTCGCCGGTTTAAGAACTAACTACCCCAGCAGGCTCGTTTTCGCTGGGGCACAGACGAGCCGGGCTTTCGTTCTCAATCCGCCGCCACTTGCATCACGGAGATGGTCACAGAGCGCGCCTGCGCCGCCCTACTTGGGTATCGGTGCCGCCGCCGCCACAGCTGGGCAAACGAGCGGACAAGTAGACAAGCTGCCATAACAGAAGCACGACGCCGGCAGCGCACGGCGAAAGCGTGCACTGGGCGTGACCGAACAGGGCCGTACCGCCGCGCCGTGGAGAAACCGCGACCACTCAGCTACGAGTTGTGGCCCTCCACGCTACTAGATTCCTCCCGTGCTTCGCTGGGCTAGAAAACACTGGTCTCCAACACACATTACATCTGTACTCTGGCAAGGCACCATTTATTGGTTAACTCTTCTAGAAACTGTCGCTCTCGGAACGTTGAGAGTAGCCCATACTGAGATGGAGACAGCCTCTCTTGCAGCGTCTGCTGCTCCAGTTAGCGGATCATGTCTGTGGTGTCGCACAAGTCTGAAGTGCGCGCCACGTACTTTCGCCGCACGGCGCCCCATGCAAGCACGGCGCGGCGTTCTTACGACGTCAGCCACGAGCGCCCTCTGCTGCAACCCCGCTCGTGGCCACCACTGAACCACAGAATAGGGAGCATACAGAAGGGAAAGCTGGGGGCGGCGCCTTTGATCTGTATGTTACCAAGCGTTGCGCTCGACGCTATATTGAAAAGCAGTAAACGCGGAATTATAGCCACTTGGTACTTTGGCTGGAAATGGACTTTTTACGAACTACAGCAAACCTCACCGAGTTTTACGAAAGGAAACGGCTTTTCATTATGCTCTCATCTATTTTGCGTCCTCTTCTTGCACCTAATTGTAATCCAACGAAAAAAAACATAGTCCTAAATTTTAATACAACTACGAAAATGTACAGTGGAATCGATGATCGTTTTATTTGGTGCTTATCTCTAGAAAAATCCCAAATGATGCGGAGTTATGTTTGAGAAATTAGTTATAAACAAGAAAGTGACTTTACAACTGTCAGGTTTTATTTGACTCGAATAAATTCGCACAAAATATTGAGTCAGACTTAGCAGTACAACGTGATTACACAGAACTAATGACGTCTGGGCATATATAAAAGTTGTATTTGCTTTAGGAGTATCATTAATTTACTGATCGGAGAAGGGCATATAGAGGAATCTGTCAACCACCGAGCAGGAACAGCATAAAATAATTATTCCCCTTAATTTATTTGTTTGAGTATCCGAAGAGCATTCGTTGCCAACATTAGCACACTGCGCCTCCAATGCCGTAAGTAAAAATTTACCTGCCTCCTTACGCACTATTCTTTGTCATTCATTTTATATTATTCCCTGCAACATTAAACGTATAAAATGTAAATGTACTTCAAGATTTCTATGCCGTTGAACTGCCGCAGCAACAGCAACAGTGAGAGCTATGGTCAAGAGACGAAGCAAGTCTACTTTTAATAATTATGCACACATTGCCCTCATTCGAAACTGATAACATTTAACTTTCACTACACATATAGTGACGTTCTCTTACTGCTCAGCATCTTTCGGGAAGGTGAAGAAACTTATATCCTTATTTGTATTCGAATTATTACGACAATTAGGTGCTGAACACCATCGGCCGCCTTTTCTTTTATTGCTGCTCATAATAAAAACGGAACAGCTCCAACCACTGACACACAGTTCATTCTTTTCACTGTACCAAATACTCGTTTACTTTTATGCGTTTCAGGCTGTTAAAATACAGAATAAACAAACAAAGACGGCACATTACCACGCCACAGAGTAGGGAGTGATCACACGTTTACTGCTTTTTAAGATGGCCGATTCCGCGCGTGCGCACTAAATTTTGGACGACAGACTGCAGCGGGAGTTTCCTTTCTGTATACTCCTTAGTCTGTGACTGAACTGCATCGGTAACTTGGGATTAGGACCGGCACTAGGACTCATCAGTAGGCAGGCCTCTACCTAGTTAACCTATGTCTCAGCAGTACACTTAGTTGGCAGTCATGAACTTTGTAAAAGTTAAGTATTATATTTCTACGAAATATACAACTTGTTCTAATCTAGCTTAGTGTTTCTAGTTTCTGCTGTCCCACTGGCTGGTCACCTCAGACTCTGTACCCTCTGCATCCTATTTCCCTGTGTCGGTCTCTCTCTACTCACCCACCGACACTTAGAACAACCGGCGGAAACGAGACACAAAAATGTCCATGACGTTCCATCGCTTGCTAAATGAACGTGTAGCGAAGCAATCCCACCTGTTACGGAACACATACGGACAAGTGGTATTCATGTATTATACGCTACTTCCTTTGTTGATGGACTACGCTTCCTTTTCGTGATTGTTGCTCCTTATCCTCCCAAATATTTTATGGGCGTGATTGTTTCGAGTGATTGTCCGGATATCGCCTAATCACACAATAAAGCATCTGTCATTCTATGAATTGAACATTACCGGCCGCGGTGGCCGAGGAGACTGAGGCGCTCCAGTCACGGTCTGCACGGCCACTACGGTCGGGGGTTCGAATCCCCCCTCGGGCATTGATATTTGTACCGTCCTTAGTTGTAAGTAGTTCATAAAGTAATTTGTAAGTTCAGGGACTGATGACCCCGTAGTTAAGTCCCGTAGACTCTACAAACATTTGAACATTCGAATTGAACATTACATTTGTTTCTTTACAATTTTCCAGTGTTGCCACTTGTTTGTATATTACAGCGTGGTCCACAAAACCCTCACGGAACTCCCGAAGATATGTACTAGATCTTTTATAGGTATAGTGTGGATTGTTGGCGCGGGAATGGCCGAGCGGTCTGGAGCGCCACGTTACGGATCGCGCGGCCTCCGTATCGGAGGTTTGAATCCTCCCTCGCGCATGTGCGTGAAGTCCTTAGGTTAGTTTAACTTCGTTTAAGTGGTTTGTAAGACTAGGGATTGATAACCAACGTAGTTTGGTCAAATTAAATGTTCAAATGTTTGTAAATCTATCGGACCTAACTGCGTGGTCATCAGTCCGTAGCTTACAAACTATTTAAACTAAGGTAAACTAACCTAAGGACAACCCACACAGCCATGCCCCAGGGAGGACACGAACCTCCGACGGCGAGCAACCGCTCACTCCGCAGCGAGGCGCCTTAGACCGCTCGGCTACTCCACCGCGGCGTAGTTTGGTCCCATAGAATTACAAACATTTGAACTTTTTTTATAGTGTGTATTGCGAAAAATCTACAACACTGCGTTGAGGCACGCGAAGGTTTCACGTGTGGAATCGTATCGCGAGTCTCCCAGAAATCGAGGAAGGTGGCATCTACCTGGGAGCCTGTAGCTATCGCTTTCTGCGGCTTGTGGACAGGGTATTAGACGTTACAGTTGTAACTAATTGCAAGGATCGAATTATCTACGCCTACAAGTCAATAACATCTGTTTCAAAACAGCAGTTATGGTGTCCGAGCAGTTCCAGTATGAAAAGTCACATTCATTCTGACAATGTTGTTGTTGTTGTGGTCATCAGTCCGGAGACTGGTTTGATGCTGCTCTCCACAATACCCTATCCTGAGCAAGCCTCTTCATCTCCACATAAGAGCGACAACCTACATCTGTCTGAATCTGCTTACTGTATCCATCTCTTGGTCTTCCCCTGCAATTTTTTCCCCATACGCTTCCCTCCAACGCTAAATTCACAATGCCTTGATGTCTAAGAATGTGTCCTACCAATCTATCCCTTCTTTTAGTCAAGGTATGCCAGAAATTTCTTTTCTCCCCAATTCGGTTCAGTACCTCCTCATTAGTTACGTGATCCACCCACCTAATCTTCAGCATTCTTCTGTAGCACCACATTTCAAAAGCCTCTATCCTCTTTCTGTCCACACTGCTTATCGTCCATGTTTCACTCCCATACAAGGCAACACTCCACACAAATGCCTTCAGAAAAGACTTCCTTACACTTAATAATATTCGATGTTAGCAAATTTCTCTTTTTCAAGAACGCTTTTCTACCCATTGCCATTCTGCATTTTATATCCTCTGCACTGCGGCCATCATTTGTTATTTTACTGCCCAAGTAACAAAACTCATCTACCTCCTTTTCGTTTCCCAACCTAATTCCTTCAGCATCACCTGATTTTCTTACACTGCATTCCATTACCCTAGTTTAGCTCTTATTAATGTTCATCTTATAAGCACATTTCAGCACACTGTCCATTCCGTTCAATTGCTCTTCCTGGTCCTTTGCTGTATCTGACAGAATTACTATGTCGTCGGCAAAACGCAATGTTTTTAATTCTTCCCCCTGAACTTTAATTCCTTCACCAAATTTCTCCTTGCTTTCCGTTATAGCTTGCTCAATGTACAAATTGAACAACAATGGTGAAAGACTACAACTCTGTCTCACTCCCTTTCCAACCACTGCATCCCTTTCATGCCCTTCAAATCTGACAACCACTGTCTGGTTTTTGTACAAGTTGTAAATAACCTTACGTTCCCTATATTTTACTCCTGCTTGCTGCAGAACTTGAAAGAGTTTATTCCAATCAACATTGTCAAAAGCCTTCTCCAAATCTACAAAAGTTAGAAATGTAGGTTTGCCTTTTCTTTATCTTCTAGGATAAGCCGTAAAGTGAGTATTGCCTCCCGTGTTCCTACATATCTCTTGAACCCAAACTGATCTTCCCCGAGGTCGGCTTCTACCAGCTTTTCCATCCTTCTGTATATAATTAGCGTTAATATTTTGCAACCATGACTTATTAAACTGATGGTTCTGTAGTTTTCACACCTGTCTGCACCTGCTTTCTAAGGGATGGGGGTTATAACATTTTTCTTAAAGTCTGAGGGTATTTCACCCGTCTTATACATCTTACACACCAGGTGAAACAATTTTGTCATGGCTGATTCTCCCAGAGACTTCAGTAGCTCTGAGGGAATATCATCTACTCCAGGGGCCTTGTTTCGGCTTAGGTCTTTCAGGGCTATGTCAAATTCTTCTCTCAGTACAGTGTCTACTATTTCATCTTCATCTACATCCTCTTCCCTTCCTACAATATTGTCTCGAAGTTCATTTCCTTTGTAGAGCCCTTGTATATACTCTTTCCACCTTTCAGCTTTCCCTTCTTTGCTGAGAACTGGTTTTCCATCAGTGTCCTTGATATTCATAGAGCTGTTTTTCTTATCGCCAAATGTTTCTTTTATTTTCCTGTTGGCTGTATCTATTTTTCCCCTATTTATACATTCTTCTACATCCTTGCATTTGCCTTCTAGCCACTCCTGCTTAGCCATTTTGCACTTCCTGTCAATCTCATTTCTTAGTCGTCTGTACTCCATTTTGCCTGTTTCATTTACTGCATTTTTATATTTTCTCCTTTCATCGATTAAATTTAGTATCTCCTGTGATATCCAAGGATTTTTTATAGGTCTTTCCTTCCTACCTATTTTGTCCTCTGCTACCTTCACTATTTCATCTCTCAATTTTACCCATTCCTCCTCTACTGTTTTATTTTCCCCTGTTTCTGTCAATTGTTGCCTAAAGCTCCCTCTGAAATTGTTAAGAACCTCAGGTTTCTTCAATTTATCCAGGTCCCATCTCCTTATTTTCCTACCTTTTTGTAGTTTCTTTAGTTTCAGCCTAAAGTTCATAACCAACAAGTTATGGTCAGAGTCTATATCTGCCCCTGAGTATGTCTTACACTGTAGAACCTGGTTCCGAAATCTATGTCTTACCATTATAAAATCTATCTGGTATTTTCCGGTGTCTCCTGGTCTCTTCCACGTATACAACCTTCTTTTGTGATTCTTGAACCAGGTGTTTGTTATAACTAAATTATGTTCTGTGCAAAATTCTACCAGGCGGCTTCCTCTCTCATTCCTTTTGCCCAGACCATATTCACCTACTATCCTCCCTTCCGTTCCTTGTCCTACTACCAAATTCCAGTCTCCCATAACAATTAAGTTTTCCTCTCCCTTAATTGTCTGAATAATTTCCTTTAGCTCCTCATATATTTCTTCGATTTCCTCATCATCGGCAGAGCTAGTTGGCATATAAACCTGTACTACTGTTGTCGGTGTGGGCTTCGTATCTATCTTGACAATGATAATGCGATCACTGTGCTGGTCATAGTCGTTTACCCGCATTCCTATTTTCTTATTCATTATCAATCCTACTCCTGTGATACCCCCAATTGATTTTGTATTTATAATCCTGTACTCACCTGAACAGAAATCCTGTTCATCATGCCACCGAACTTCACTAATCCCTACTATATCTAACTTCAACCTATCCATTTCCCTTTTTAAATTTTCTAATTTTCCTACTCGATTAAGGGATCTAACATTCCATGCTCCGACCCGCAGAATGCCAGTATTGTCTTTCCTGATGATCACATCCTCCTGAGTAGTCCCCGCCCGGAGATCCGAATGGGGGACTATTTTACCTCCGGAATATTTTACCCGAGAGGATGCCATCATCATATGTTCATACAGTAGAGCTGCATGTCCACGGGAAAGGTAACGGCTGTAGTTTCCCCTTGCTTTTAGCCGTTCGCAGTAGCTGTGTGGCAAAGCCACATTAGCTGATGTTACAAGGCCAGCTCAGTCAATCATCCAGACTGATGCCCCTGTAACTACTGAAAATGCTGCTGCCCCTCTTCAGGAACCACACGTTTGTCTGGCCTCTCCACAGATACCCCTCCGCTGTGGTTGCACCTACGATACGGATATCTGTATCGTTGAGGCACGCAAGCCACCCCACCTCGGCAATGTCTGTGGTTCATGGGAGTAATAGCTTTATTAATGAGGACCCCGTGTAGGAGTTACTGAGAAGAAAGCGACCTTGAGAAAGAGATTGAACAAACATCGAACGGGTAACAATCTAGTAGGCAGAGCGCAGAATGCCGAAATTTTGAGTCCATTAGGAGAGCTACACTACTGGCCATCCAAAATGCAACCCCCTGAAGAAAGCTTTTAAATCGGGTGAAATGTGCAGAATGCGTTTGCGGCGACTGGAGACACACATCGCGGACGCCAGTAGCGCAACCAAAGGTTTGGGATAGGGCATCGACAAAAGCCAGGCTAATTTTCCTCCAGAGTCCTATTCGAAACTACTGCCGGTGTGACCTTCAATTTCGTTATGTAGGAAATAGGATACCATCCGTTTGTTTAACAGAAACGTTTATTCTTTCACTACCAGTTTCGGCATTCCATTATGCCATCTTCAGGTCCGTCGTCGGAGTATTATATCCATTAAGTAGAGATCTAAACTGCTAGCGTGGATTTTTAGCTCTTAGTAGGAACCAACAACAAGAACTGTCTAGTTCAGTGGTAGTGAAAGAATAAATGTTTCTGTTAAATAAACGGCTGTTAGTATCCTATTTCCTACATACTCTTGATCAGTCGCAGACCCGGTTCCACCAGTAATGATGGACTCAATAAGATTCAATTTCGTTACGAAAACTTGAATGTGATGGGGAACTGGAACTCGGTAGTAGGAAAGGAAATGTAGTAGGTGAATATGGACTGGGAAAAAGGAATGAAAGAGGAGATCGCTTGGTAGAATTTTGCGCAGAGCACGATTTAATGATCACCAACACTATGTTTGATCACCATGAAAGAAGGTTGTATACGTGGAAGAGACCAGGAGACACTAGAAGATACCAGATTGACTTTATAGTGGTAAGGAATAGATTTAGAAACCATGTTTTAAACTGTAAGACATATCCAGGGGCGGATATAGACTCTGACCCAGCGCCGTCTTAAGCCATGCAGGGACTCCTGGGCACTCAGTGTTTTGGGGCCCTTCAAAGAAACTAAAAGAATGCTTCAGAATGGTGTACACTTATTTAGTGACTTGATTGGTTAAAATATTACAATGTTCCGCCAAGTTATATCTGCCACAGAGTCTACTACAACAGTGTTGTCATCTGTTCTGTAGCTAAGGCCCGCAATAGTGACTTCGATTTTGCATGAAGGCAGCAAACCAAGTCACTTGCCGCACCATATATGACACGTTTTGAGGCAATTTCTGGGTCCTTATAATGAACTAGCTGTAGACCCGGCGTTGCCCGGGTGTTTACTTATCCTACATTCTCCTAGTCCACATCCCCTCCCCCCCCCCTCTCTCTGCATCCACCTCTTTCTCTCTCATCTCTCTGTTCGTTTCCACCTTTCCTTCTCTTGGCAAAGTTTTCTACAAGGTACCATCTTTCATGTACCATACAGACAATTATGAACCGAGTAACGTTCCTCTTGGTTTAAAGGTCATAGGTGCAAAAAAAAAAAAAAAAAAAAAAAAAAAATAAAAAAATAAAAAAAAATAAAAAAAAAATAAAAAAATCCAAAAAGTTTGGAGCAAAACTATACATTTTGTACAATTCCGAAAGTTAAGTACCCACCACCATGCACCTAACGAAATTTTATACAGACAGTGACAATCCTCTTATTTTTAAGGTAGTGTGCAAAATTTCATCAATATCGGAACAAAACTCTCGATTTCAACGCAATAGAAACGAAGGGTAACATTGAAAAACGCACTTTGTTGTTCTCAAATATTCCAGTTCTATTTCATACAACCCTTGTTCTGAGAATAACAAAAAAGTATCTGAGAAATCGGTCGAGCCGTTCTCAAGTTATGGCGCGACCAAGGTATTCACGGATTCGTTCTTATGTTGCAAAGTACCCTCCCCCATGCACCGTATGAAACTTAAGGTAGAGGGTGACCTTCCTCTTGTTTTGAAGGTCAAGCGTGCGAAATTTCGTGAAGATCGGGATGAAACTGTAGATTTCGTGAGTCTGTAGGAGAAGTATGCTCCGCCATGCACCTATCACATAATAGTTTCTTAGCTGACGTTTTCTACCTATAAACTACATTCCTTCCAAATTTGACCTTCAGTGAGCGAGTGACATTTCGCTTTTATATAGATAAAGATTAAGAAAACAGATTGCTTAATTTCGGACTCAAGAGAATTAAGGGAGACTTGCAGACGAAAATAAATAGTAACATTCAAATCTGTAATTCTAACTTTATATGATACTACGTTATGCCTGATGTGACAGTTTTACGGCATCTACAGCAAAACTTGTTATGAGTGGTAGACTTCTTTTCGAAAAAATGTTCAAATGTTTGTAGAGTCTATGGGACTTAACTACGGGGTCATCAGTCCTTAAACTTACAAACTACTTATGAACTACTTACGAACTAGGACGGCACAAATATCCATGCCCGAGGGGGGATTCGAACCCCCGACCGTAGTGGCCGTGCAGACCGTGACTGGAGCACCTCAGTCCCCTCGGCCACCGCGGCCGGCACTTCTTTTCGTTTCATCATTTTGTGTGTGTATGAGGAGAGGGGGGGGGGGCGTTAAAAAAGGCTTCATAAACGTCCGACATTACAAGCAAACTTAGTTGCAGCTCGGGGACTACACCCATTTTCCATTAATTGACACATAAATCTGGATATTCTCAGGCTGTGGCCGCTCATCATGACGTCATATCTCCTGAACGTACGGTCAACAGTTCACCAAAGTTTCGTTGCGATGGAATAAGTGGTTTATGAACACATAGAGGACATACATTCATTTTTATATATATAATGTAAGTGCGACAAAAAATTCACTTAGTCACTGCGTAGGAGAAAGGAACGAGTTTCTCGGGGCCACGTCAGGCTGGGGACCCTGGGCCTGTGCCCCTATGGTAGAGACGGTAGTGCTCTGACCATAACCTATTGGTTATGAATTGCAGATTAAAACTTAAAAGACTGCAGAAAGGTAGAAAAGTTAGGAGATGGAACCTGGATAAATTGAAGGAACCAGAGGTGGTTCCGAGCATTAGGCAAGGATTGGCTGAAGCGGGCGAAAGTAATACCATAGAAGAAGAATGGGTAGCTCTGAGAAATAGGATAGTGAAAGCCGCAGAGGATCATATAGGCAAAAAGACAAGGCTTAATAAACCCTGGATAACACAGGATATACTGAACTTAATTGATGAGAGGAGAAAATATAAAAAATCAGCAAGTGCAGCAAGCAAAAGGGAGGACAAATGTCTGAAAAATGAGATTGACAGGAACTGCAGACTGGCTTAGCAGGAATGGCTAGAGGACAAATGCAGAACCATAGAAGAATGTATAACTAGGGGATAGATAGATACCACCTACACAACTCAGACTGAAAACCAATACTAAGCAAAGAGGGGAAAACGGAACTGTGGAAGGAATGCATAGAGGGCCTATACAAAGGAAATAAACTTGAAGGAAGTATTCTAGAAATGGAAGACGAAGTTGAGGAAGATGAAATAGATACAATACTGCGAGAAGAATCTGACAGAGCGCTGAAGGATTTGAGTCGATGATATTCGTCTGAATTGCTGATATAGTTAGGAGAACCAGTCATGAAAAAATTGTTCCACCTCCTCTGCAAGATGTATGAGACAGAGGAAATACTCTCGGACCTCAAGAAGAATATTGTAATTACAATTCCAAAGAAAGCAAGTGCAGATAAATAATAAAAATTACAGAACTATCAGTTTAATAAGTCACGGTTGCAAAATCCTAACACGAATTATTTACAGTCGAATGGAAAAACTTGTGGAATCAGACCTCGGGGAAGATTCGTTTGGATTTAGGAGAAAAGTAGGAACACGTGAGGCAATTTTGATTTGATTTTATTTTCTCAGGGAAGCCAAAACAGTCTTGGTCCAACCCGCCACTGTCCGCACCGAAACTAAGTTTATTGTGCGGTATTGCTCCCTGTATATCTAGTAAAGCCAACCAATGCCCTCGAACAGTGCAAGGAGTCCCTTTACCAGTTCTTTATTACACACAATTTCTTCGGGTCTCGTTGTCCGAAATGTTCTCTGCCTTTTACTCTCCAATTCAATGCATTCGAAGATTAGATATGATGCAGTTTCATCACCGTCATCACAGATCCTACATTTAGGGTCCTCTTCTGTTATTCCCATTGCATGTAGGTGTTGACTGCAGAGCTTCTTTTAAAACATGGCTTTGGCATCATTACCTTGCCATGTTTTTGTTGATAGACTTTGGTCCAATATTCTACGTGCTGTCTTCTGAGCCAGTTACGTAGCACCAATTTGATCATTGCCTTAGTGATTGTCAGAACGGGTTCCGGTCCAATAAATGGAGTCTCTGCCCCCATCCTGGCTAATCTGTCGGCATGTTCGTTGCCACTGATCCCCGAGTGGCCAGAGACCCACAATAGGTTTACTCTATTGCTTTCCCCTAGCTTCACCAGAACCCTGTGACATTCTGCAACAATTTTAGACCTTGTTGCAGGAGCTGCCAGTGATCTCAGGGCTGTCTGAATAGATATAGATGCTACGGTCTTTGTAGCACCTACGCAAATTCTCCTCCTCACACGTCCTGATGGCAGTGATTTCGGACTGGAATAGTGAGGCCAGTTTCCCTAGAGAGATGACGCCCTCCAGTCTTGGCTGTACCCCGTATCCCCGGCCCCAATGCCTTGGTCTGATTTTGACCCCTCAGTGAACCAGAAAATATCCCTGTACGGTGTCGAACTATTTTCTCCCACTGCTCCCTGCTTCCAATTGTTATATTGAAAGGCTTGTTGAAACAGTATGGGGTTATAATATAGACGGCTGGCATTTCCCCAACCTTTCCTATATTTACCTCACTCACTATTTTAGTGTCTGATTTTGGATATCCCAAAGAGTTCCAGTTGTTGCCAGTTTTGAATCTGTATGCACCAGCCGCTGCCTCCATCTTGACCCAAAGGTGTAATGGGGGCATATCCAGCATGGTTTCCATCACAGCAGTTGGTGTGCTGCTAATTCCACCTGTTATGGCTAAGCAGGCAACCTGCTGTTCTACCTTCTTCCACCACACGACCGCCCCATAGGTGATCCTGGGTCTAATCACCGTGGTGTGTATCCAGTGCATACCCTTGGGGCTCAGGCCCTAATTTTTGCCACAAGCTCTCCTGTTACTTACAAGAGTATCTTTTGCCTTGGAGCAAATATTCCTAATGTGAAGGGTCCATGTCAGTTTCTCATCTTGGGTAACCCCTAGATATTTCACTGTCCCCTTCACAGGTAGCGCTTCATTGAAAAGCTTTAGATTCCAACTTGAATGTTGTATATGCTTCTTTGTGAATGGTACAACAACAGTCTTTTTAGGACTAACCCCCAGATCCTGTTTTCTGCACCAGTCTTGCACAATGTGCAATGCACCTTGTGCCATATTCTTCACCGTGTCAGCAAATTTGCCAAGTATTACTATGACAAGATCATCTGCGTATCCCGTGAGGCAATACTCACATTAGGACTTATCTTAGAAGTTAGGCTAAGGAAACGAAAAACTACGTGTTTAGCGTTTGTAGAATTGGAGAAAGCTTTTGACAATGTCGACTGGCATTATTGATAGATCTGAAGCATTGAATTAAAATTTGTGGTGCGGCTGGGAATCGAACCCGGACCTCCATGCTTACTAGGCAGACGTCTTAACCGTTTTTTTTTCTTCCTTTTTTGTTTTTTTTTAAATAATAACAAAATAATTATTCTCCGTAAATGAGGTCGGTCATGCTACTTTCGATTTACATCAGGAAAGTAATTTCCTTAGAATAATTTATTTCTGCTAGGACGTTGTATTGTTTATATATCAAATAATCCAACCAAGATTCCCATGGTGCTGTTAATTTCTTCTTGACGATATAACACAATACAATTTTCTGTACTAAACAAAATTCTAATTTTAAAGGAATAAAAAGTTCTTACGATTTCAGGAAAATTAAACGAGAAATGAAATCCAGCAGTCTCTACTGTGATGAAACGAAATGTCATTGCCATGACCAGTCCAAAAATATGATACAACTTCTTGTATAACTGAAATTTTTTTTCCTTGTAATATGTTTAAAATATATATATATATATATATATATATATATATATATATATATATATATATATTTGGATCAACCTCATCATCAATGGGTTCGTCATTTTTTTCCTTCTACTTCGTCTTACATTATCTTCTTCAACCAATTCCCTCCTTCTCGAACAAAATTCCTATCATGTTCCCAAAGTTGTTTTTTATCTTTGGATATTGTCGTACTTGTAAATATGCTGCTGCCATGTATAAGAAAAATTCTACACTGCTGTCACCTCCACATCTGTTGACTACAAAATTGACGTAGTTTCCGAGGAGCCACATCACTGTGTTATTTTTTGTTGATGGATAAAATTCGGTGTCGGGCCACAATAATATATCTGTTGAATAAGACGTTTCCGAACGTCGTGTAAGTAGCCCTAACTTTTTCTGAACCCACTTCCAATTTTGTAGATGGTTGCCACAAGTGAATCGGTGTTTTAATGTGTCCACGAGGCCACATTTTGAGCATTTGTCTGTGTTACTCAAACCAATTTTATATAATTTTTCATTGGTTGAAATAAGATTGTTGACGACTTTATACCAGGACGAGACGACATCGGAACAGTGAATGTGAAGGCTAAGATTTTTCCAAACAGTTTTCCAGTCTACCAACGGATACTTTGATTCAATATTGTTAGGACTGTGGGATTGTTGCCATTTTTCAATAACTTCTTTAGTTGTTAAATGTAATTTTTTCATCGTGGCCTCACCTATGTAGCTAAGTTCAAGGTAAAAATCTTTTATATGTTTCAGTTTATAGTTTAAATTACCGACATTAATGGGCTGTTGCATACTTACAGGACGGACAGCTGTGAAGAGTTTGGCAGTTATGGTATGAGGCTCGTTATTTAAAAGTGTTACTATTCTTTTTATGTAAAGTGCCAAGGCCTTTCTGCAGATGTCAGTTAGACCAAGACCTCCTGCTTTTCTGGACTTGGCCAAATCGCTGGGTTTTAGTTTAAAAATATTTTCGTGCCACACGTACCTGCTTGCAAGTTGCATAATGGTTTTTCCTTGCAATTTCGGCAATGGAAAGATCTGTGCTAGATAGTAAGCTTTCGAAAAAATATACGTATTTATTATTTTAATTTTCTGAGTAAGGTTCACTGAGCGGCATTTGTTGTCCATTAGTGCACCACGAATTCTTCCAGCTGTCTGCTTCCAGTTTATAGCGGACATTTTTATGGGGCACTTATTAATGATAATACCCAGAGTTTTGTGAGTTTCCACGAAACTTGCCCACTCTATATCTAAATGTTCGAGTCCCCTAAGATTTAAAATTTTACTTTTATCAGTATTGATTTGCGCCCCAGAAGCTTTACAATAGTTATCAATTTCTTCTTTCAGAAGATCTACTTCATCCTCCCGCCGTATAACGATGCCCACGTCGTCTGCATAGGCTCTCGCTACAAAATTTGTGCCCGACATTGTCACTCCACTTAGTTTTTCTTCTATCGTGCGAAGTAGCGGTTCAAGTGATAACACATATAGTAACATGGAAAGAGGACTTCCTTGGGGAACACCTCTCCGTATAGTTATTGCTTTTGACAGCTGGCCATTTATGGATACGGATGCCTTAATATCAGTTATCATGTTGCGTACCACCCCAAGAGCTCTTTCTTCTATTCCTATTTGCTGTAGTATACACTCGATGTATCGATGACTAACTCGATCAAAGGCTTTACTAAAATCTAAAAACAGTAACGCGCACTTAATGTTGGTAACGGCGACTATCGAAACCAGATCTCTGTATTCGGAAGTTGCTGTCATAATAGATCGCCCTGGGAAACAGGTTTGATGTGTGGTGACTGCTTTCCGTATTAATGGCGTCATCCTCTCATTGATCGCTCTAGCAATGGTTTTATAATCGAAGTTCATCAGTGTTATCGGCCGAAACTCGCTGATTTTCTTCCGACCTTTACTTTTCGACACCAAAACAATTTTTCCTTCTTTCAGCTCCGGGGGTATGTTTCCTCCTTTCATTATTTCATTTAAAACTGCTGTAAAAGTTGGTCCAATTATATCCCAATAACTCAAATAAAATTCTTTTGGAAGTCCATCCGGGCCTGGTGATTTATTTGAGGGTGATTTGGACACGAGTTCGAAAACTTCTTCCACTGTAAAATCAGTTAAAAATTCAGTGTTATCCTCTGGTGTTATAATTTTATTCAAGGAATTCACTACTTGCGATAATGGAGCGTCATCAATATCGTTTGCTGTATACAGTTTTTCGTAATACTGGAAAATTTCTTGTACAATTTCTGGGTGGGTGGTGAGTAGGTGCCCGTTTTCTGTGACGAGGTCATCAATAAACGTGCGTTTACGGAGAGATTGATGTTTTATCAAATGGTATAATGACGTAGTTTCTTCCTCTGCAAGACATTTAGATTTAGATTTAATTTTCAGACCTTCTAACTGCTTTCTTTTTATACTTAACATTTTAGCTTTTATTTCTTTAATTTGTTGTAAATCTGTGTTTGTTAGTTGCTGCTTCTCGTAGAGATCTCGTAACACACTGTAGTAAAATTCGAAGGTTCGCTTGTTGTCTCTGACTTTTTCACGACTATAGATAATTAAGCTTTGCCTCAACTTCTTTTTGCCTACTTTTGTCCACCACTCGGATTTGGACGGGTACCTACACATTGACCGCAAGCAATAATTCCATGATGTCGTAATCTCGTCACGTAATTTTACATCATTTAATATCGATGTATTGAGGTGCCACTGAGTTCGATACATTTTTGTGGGCTGTCGTGGTAAATTTATTGTTACTGACAGCGCGGAATGATCTGAAAAACAGGCCGGGATGACGTCCGCTACTATAACTTTTTCAGTGAGTGGATCAGAGATGTAAATTCTGTCGAGTCTGCTACTCGAAGATGAAGTAAAGTGCGTAAATTTTACTAAAGTTGGATACTTAATTTCCCAGGCATCTTTAAAGTGCATTTTTTGTACTAAGTCATGAAGCTCTTTACAATAATTAAAATTAGGAGTCTGGTCCTTTCGGTTAAGGACACAATTAAAATCGCCTCCAATAATTACATTCTGCGGATTCTTTCGTAGCAGGTAAATAAGTTCATCTCTAAAAAAATTTGCTCTCTGGAGTTTATTACTGTTTCCGGAAGGGGCATACAGGTTAACAAAGGTGACGTCATAAATTTTACATCCTATACCTCGTCCTGATTCTAATTGTTCTAAGTCTTTGATGGGAATACCATCCCTAATCAGGAGCGCTACTCCCGTGCTATATTCAAAAGCTACATTTAAGATAGTCTGAAAACCAGGAATATGTAGGTTTGTTGTCATAACCTCTTGGAGAAACACTATGTCAGCATCAGAGTCATATATGAATTGTTGCAAGGATGTTAATTTGAGATCTGACCATATTCTATTGATATTAAGTGTGACTATTTTATAAGCTTGCTGCATTTAGTATTATAAAAAGAGGAGAAAACATTGATGGCATCACCATAAAGCATTCGTACATGATTGGAAAGTGACTACAATTGTAATCCAATTGTTTAAAACACATTTTGCCCCTCGCTTCTGGACTCCAATGGTATGGTACTGTGCAGTTTTTGCTAACACCATAATCATGCACTCATACTGTCGTACAGGATGAAATTGCAAATACACCTTTAAGAAGCCTAGGTATAAGTGGTTGAATTATACGCTTCTTACTTCATCCGTGTAAAATTAGTAAAAATCCATGTCACTGGTGTCTTCCCTTTCCGGATCTTGATCTTCTACTTCGTCAGCCCACTCCTTTCGTCCCTCTTGATTGTCATCTCTTGACCGAGATCTTTCTTCTTGTTCTGTAGTTGGTGGGTCAAGGGTCATTTGTTTTTCAGCGCTGGAACTCTTGTGTGAGGTTTGGCTTTGTTTCTCCTTCTGTAAGTTCATAGCAGACTCCTTTTTCTGCGTTTTTGGTCCTTCTTTAATATTCCGCAGCTTTTCCCTTATAGCTGGGGCTATATTCTCAGCTGCCTGATGGGCTATTCTTCTTTTATTACTTTTCTTTGGCGATTTAGTAAGAGATTTTTCTGAAGAAACGTCTGGAGATTTCTCACTCAACTCCTGAGGTAGTATCGGAGAACGTAAATTTTCTGTCTTGGTTGAGGGTTCCCCCTGAGACTCAATGGCTTGCTTCGGCGACGAATCTTTCCCTTGCACGCTTAGACTTCTGGAGCATAGTTCACCATCTACATTCTGTGCCTCTTCGGGGCTGACCCTATTGATATTATCGGGCCGAATTATTGCAGTAGTAGCACTGTCACGCTGGGGATCCTCTACTACTGCAACGTTTTGTGCAACATCATTATGGGACAAATTTGTCGTGTCTTCTGCATTTTGCTCAAAAGCCGATGTACTCTGTCTTTGAGATTCATCTCTCAAAGTGTCGGATAGGTGTTCAGAAGGAGTTTCAATTTGACTGCTGATGGTTGCATACGGAACTGCCTTTGTTTCCATCCTTTTGGCTACCGGACTGATTTCGTGTTCTCCTAAGGCTACGATCTGCTGTGTGGACGCCGTGCCTTGGTCCGACAATGCGCGTTCGGGTCGTTTCGGGGAGACTGCGGCGGCAGCGTATGTCAGCTTCATCGCGGTTACCGGTCCAGAAGTTACCTCTTCCGCGGAAGGCAACTGAGCCACTCTTTTTTTCTTGCACTCAGCGCGTACATGGCCAGTAGAGCCACATAACGCGCAAGTGCGAGGCTGACCGTCATATATAATCAAAGCTCGATAGCCACAAATATTTATATAGGATGGTAAATGCCGTAACAGTTCGATTTTTACTTGTCGTACACCGTTAAGGACAGGAAACATATGAGCTTCCGCCCATTTTTCGGCTACATTTGAAATTACACGCCCATAAGGTTTAAAAGCGTCATCAATTGCCTCCGCCGGTACCTCAAAAGGCAGTTCGAACACTCTCACAGTTCGTATTCCTAGTCCTGCATGGCTTACTAGTACGTCACTAACATGTCCGTCAGAGTGATTAAATTTTATTCTATCACCAATCCTATCAACAATAATGTTGCACATAGTAGGATCTTTCAATTTAACATACATAGCACATTGAACAAAAGATAAATGTACACCTTCAATATCGTCTTTAGTAATCCTAACTTTTTCAGATAGCCATAGTTTTATCTCTAAAGGCTTGGGTCTTACATAGCTACGATCAAACGTAAATTTTATCGTATCTTTCTCAAATAAGATTGAGATTCCATCATGTTTTCCGGCATACAATCATTTCAAAAAGGAGTTAAGCGTAAGTGCAGCCAAGACCAACCTGTCAACAGGTAAACAGCCTTTGTTTACACTCGGTGCCTCGCGCTGCCGCCGCAAGTCCGTCGTCCGCCACGGCTGCCTCGAGACTGGTTAGACTACCACACCACTGTAGACTACCACACCACTAACGATTAAGGCGCCTCGGAATAGTCTATGTACGATTTCCCTCCACAACACAAACTTTAATTCAGCTTCTTTGTCCCAAAGATAATTGCCACTACTGCCAAGGCTCTCCATGCAGCGGAATAGCACCTCAGCAATGGACATGGTGGAACAATCCTGTTACGGTGATATAAATATCAATTAATACAAATAAATACAAATACAAATTCATTGCTTGAGATCTATCAATAATGTTTTTGACATATTTGAGACGTAAATCCGTCTCTGGAAGTCTTTACTTGTATTAATGTCGACTGGAATACTGTGTTTCAAATTCTGAAGGTAACTTATGTGGGCAGTCGAATGGGGGCGGAATCGCGTCGAGGACGAGTCGCAGCAGCGACGAGTGCGAATCGACCCGTGTGCGGACGGCCTAAGACTGTCACAACGTCAAAGATAAACAAACAGGGAGCGGTCCCATTCGACTGCAGTATCCGAAGGCCCCATTTGACTGCGCTGAGAGGCTCCCGCCTCCCTGACCTAGGCGGCTGGGCTGTACGTCAGAGCCCCCCCCCCCCCCCCGCCCCGCCCCCCCCCCGCCCCCAGCGCCTTACCAGTGCCAGTGCCTGCCTCTCCCATCCAACAGCCGCCGGAAGCGCGCCTCTTTTTCCCGGCGTTTTTCCGCCTGCCGGCGCGTTTCGTGATTTATGCGTTAATTACGCAGCCCGCTCGGTTCGCACTCGGCGCGCTTCCCTACACTTCTGGCCCAAGTTCTTGCGCCTCCCCGTCCCCGTCCCTTACACGTGTCTGTGTGTAGCCAGACGGAGCGCGCTGCCACGAAGCATTAGGTGCTGGCGGCGCGTGAGGCGCGCTCTGCAACACGTGCTCCGCGCCGACCGCGTCTCTCGTTAGCCTCTCCTGTCCTTGCTTCTACGTGTGGGTTCTTTCTTTCATTTCGACCTTGTCCGAAAGAGCAGATACCATTTCTGATCCTGCAGGTATTATCAATCACGACGGTGTTATTCGCGTCCGCAGCATCCCTCAAGCTGTACGTTTCCCCGAGTGGTGCCAGACGAACAACAATTCTGGTAGCTGGACTGTCACACCAGTCACCTCCCAGCTATGTCAGCTGAAAAGGTCAAGAAGTCAACAATCCGAAGATTGGTTTGAACACCACAGTGCTTTACTAGGCACGGACCTGTTTGAAGGTGGTATGCTGTTGCCTTCCTCCGACCTTCGAACTGACTTACCCAGCCAGTTATAGGGGGACCTACAGTTTAACGTGGGCTCCGAACCACGGTGCTACTCGGTATTTTTCACATGAGCAATACTGCCAGCAGTGAAAGAAGTGGAAAGTGACAGATAAAAATCCTAGGACCCGGCGGGGATCGATCCCGCAACCTTTGGATTTGTAGTCTGACACTCTACCACTGTGCAACCGAGGCGCACTTATGTCAGCTACCCACCAAAATCCAAATGGACCTTCCCAGGACCAACATAATTTTAAGAATACAGGTCCATTACTCAGTGTTTGTCATTTTAATGCCTAGGGTTTGAGCAAATCAAAATGTAAGTGTCTAAGTAAGGTCAAAAACCAACATAATGTAGAAATTTTTGCACTTCAAGGAACCCACATTGAAGAACATCTAAACAATGCAATAGGCAATATTACTGGATCTAAACAATGCAAGAGGCAATATCACTGAATAAAGACTAGTGGTGCCTATAGGCCACAGGGCCTATGGATTGTCAACGTACGTCAGACAGGGCCTGCATGACATAACAGTAAAACTCAACACCTGTAATGACGATACTTTCATTCTGCCAGTTAAGGTATCTGAAATAACAATAATAAACGTCTGCAAACCTAATACTCGCCGCGGTGGAGTAGCCGAGCGATCTAAGGCGCCTCGCTGCGGAGCGCGCGGTTACTCGCCGTCGGACGTTCGATTCTCCCTGGGGCATGGGTGTGTGTGTTGTCTTTAGGTTAGTTTACCTTAGTTTAAGTAGTTTGTAAGCTACGGACTGATGACCACGCAGTTTGGTCCGATAGATTTACAAACATTTGAACATTTCCTAATACTCAGTGGACAGCTCTTCCAGTTTTTGAACACCGTGCCCTCTATGTAGAGGGACTTCAATAGCCACCACAGCCAATGGGGTTACCCTGCGGATGACGAGAACGGCAGGAGACTAACCAGCTGGGTTGAAAATAGCAACTTCTCCCACATCTCTGATGGTAAGGACAACAGCACATTTTACTCGGCTCGGTGGCACCGTGGTTATTCTCCAGACTTATGCTTCCACTCTTGTGAACGGTCTTCGAAGCCCATGACAGCTAGGAGCAGAATCCTTGGCGCGTTGCCTCACTCCCAGCATAGGCCCGTTATAATTTCTGTGGGAACCCAAATCCCAATAATTCGATCATTTGCAAGCTCTAGATGGAATTTTATCAAAGCCGACTGGGAGTCCTTTACTTCAAAGACAGAGCAGAGCATCAGGTTTATACCTCCCATAATAAATAACTGCGACCGTTTCCGCGAAACTTCTAGCTATTGCTAAACAGTGCATTCCCAGGGGCTACAAGAAAGAACACGTTGTAAGACCACCGTTAATTGCAAAATTAATTCTATCTGAAAGGAGCCAGTTAAAAAGCTTACTTTAAACATATAACTGTGGCCGTAAAACCAGCTAAAAAGATTCGCGTGAACTACTGACTACTTCCTGCAACAGAATCTTGTTGCCTGGCCCACAATTTAGAACTGACTCAAACTTTGCTTTAGCAGCAGGAAGACAAAGACGATGGCCAACATACGTCGTAGATCACGAGAATTACACACAATCATTGATATACAAGCCACCCCGAACTAAACCATTTCATGAAGATGGCTGTGAGAACATTTATGGCGCAACGGAATTAAAACATGATAATTTGCATCTGAGTTTGTTCTCAACACTGGTGAAAAACAACATTAAATAAAAAGGGAGGGTATGCATAAACTAATATTCATAAGAAGGATCAAATTTCACTTCAAACATGAGCAAATGGGGGAACCAATTTTGTTAAACAATAAAATGTATCCTATTAAAATAAACTTAAAGTAACTGAACTGAACATCGTCAGAGGAGGAATTTACAATCAACAAGCATTCAGCCACTCACACGCGCCAAGCAAAGCGAAACTCTCCCGCCGGCCGCGGTGGCCGAGGGGACTGAGGCGCTTCAGCCACGGTCTGCACGGCCACTACGGTCGGGGTTTCGCATCCCCCCTCGGGCATGGATATTTGTGCCGTCCTTAGTTGTAGGTAGTTCATAAGTAGTTTGTAAGTTTAGGGACTGATGACCCCGTAGTTAAGTCCCTTAAGCTTAACAAACATTTGAACATTTTTGAAACTCACCCAACGCAGAGTGCTGATACGAAGCAGAAGGAGGCGTAACTATCGTAGCCGAAATTCAGCGAACCCGGATTTAGCATACAACACGAGGAAAATAAACTTCGTAGGTGGCTCTGGACTGTCTTTCTTTACCGGAGATGGTTCGCGATAATAGCGAGATTAATTTCCACTTTAAATCAAACCGTGAGCATGCAGACTTACTCAAATAGATGGCACATGTCTGCTACATTACATATTCGCACCCCACTGAAGGTGAAGTGCAACGGGTCGTATTCATTTCAACAAAAATCAACTGAGTCATAGATTACGAAGCAATAATACACAATAGTAAGGCACTGGTATGTGAGCAGTGGCTTGAACTCAAGTGACTAGCTATAAACCCTTGAAGTCGGAGTTCGGAACCACGTGGTTCCTGAAACCAGTAAACAATACAAAATCCAATTTCCGAAAAATAAAGAAAAATAGCTACGGCATGCAATAGCTGCAGCATACAAGGCTAGAAGAGAATTTACTGACTGAATCCGAATGCAAAGTACAAGTTTGGAAACGAAACAGCAATTTAAAATAGACAGAGAGGAGATCGCGATATACTAGGGGAAATCAGAAAGATATATGCACAATTTCTTGCCTGAAGGGCATGGAAACAGGCACAGGGGTAGCTGAAGGCTTTGTTCTAAGAACACACCACGTGGAGTACAAATCACTCGCGGAAGGAGGAAATGTAAAAGAATATTTCACATGCACTACACAGAATAAATACATTCCCGCACATTAGTTGCATCCCATAAAACTAGAAAGACATTAAACAGAGTTCGTACACCACCAGCTAGTCTCACAAAGGTTACCGATTCTCAGCTGTTATCAAACCGAATTAGTTACATATTCACAACGTTTACCTACGCACAATCACCGAAATGAAATTGAATACACTTCCGTACATGATCGGAGAAACGTATTCCGAAACAATGCCTATTACACTGGACGACCCTCTTTGACTGTAAGCGGTTTCTGTCAACAGACTAGGCTCAGTCTGGTCGCTTTCTTGTTGTACGCGTCCCTTTACGTTTCCACTTCACTATCACATCAGAAACAGTGGACCTACGGATGTTAAGGTGTGTGGAAATCTCACGTACAGACTTTTCACACAAGTGACTCCCAATCATCTGACCACGTTCGAAGTCCGTGCTGCCCTATTCTCTTCTCAAATATTTACTGAGATGTGTGTTAACAGCCGTAATACACGAAGGGGAATTGGAAAATAAGTTTTCCCTGTCAACTGTGGGCAGAGTTGTGTATGGAAGGAAAAAAACAGAATGAGACATTAAAGTTAAAACAGTTTATTTTTCTAGATAATTTCCAAGTACATTGAGACATTTGTCCAACCGCTTTATAAGCTTCATAATGCCGCCCAGGAAAAAATCAGGGCATTGCATACCGAAAAAGCGTTGAACGGCTATGGGCGAAAGACGACACAGCAGGTAAACGCGCATGTGCCAAACACCGATACATCATGGTCGACTATGAATATGGCAATGACTCTCTGTTTCGGATTGTGACTGGAGATGAAACGTGGGTCCACTATTATAAGCCCAAATCAATGGTCACATTCATGGAGTGGAAACATCCGTCATCTCCTGTCTGACAGAAGTTCAAAAGCACTCCGCCTGCAGGTAAAGTGCTACCCACCGTTTTTTGGGACGCTCAAGGAGTAAAGTTGCTGGACTTTTTCGAGGATGAAACATCAGTGCTGCGTGGTACTGTGCCACTCTGTCGAAATTCAAAGAGGTGATTCGGAAAAAGCTGCCTGGTCTTCTCAGATCTGGCGTTCTGCTGTTGGATGACAACGCGAGACCATACTCGGCGACGGCAGCGGAAAACCATATTGCAACTCTTGGTTGCGAGCGTCTAAACCATCCGCCATACAATCCTGATCTCGCACCGCCATACAGTCCTGATCTCGTACCAAATGACTTCCATCTGTTTTCAGCTTTGAAGAAGACTCTCGGCGGAAGGCGCTTTGCAAGCAATTCTGACGTCAAACAAGCAATTCAAGGCTTCTTCCGTGTGCAATGCCCGTATTTGTTCCTGAAAGGCTTTCTGTATCTTACAGAACTGTAAGATAAATGTCTCAATGTACTTGCAAATTATGTAGAATAATAAAGATATGTCTGATCTCTAATGAAAAGTCAGCACCATACGCCAGATGTAAGAGAACGATCGTGGAGAAGGCAGCGATCGGCCGAAAGCCAATAGCAAGCAGGCGCCGCGCATCCTGGAGGGAGTAACCCAAGATGCGCGCCCTCTACAAGCGGCTATATCTAGGCCGACAATTACTAGTTAGCTACGAAGTCAGAAATAGGACAGTACTAAGTCAGAACGCGGCTACGAACTTAGCAGTAACTAGGTCACAGCGCAGCTAGCATCATACGGACGACGCCACGAGAAACGAGAAGAGAGAAGAAACAGACTTATGTTCTAAAGTTGAGTATCATTGTAAATTTATGTCAAAAAAACTTGAGATACTAATCTCTTTAAAAATGTTTTAGCTGACCATCGATTCCTGCACCAGTATCTTTCCTGACAACTAGATCGGGAGTAGTACTCAACTAATGGCAGAAAGAATGAAACAACAAAAGGCGACGACGTAACAACAGTTTCATTCTATTTTTTTTTTTCTTTCATATGCAACTCTGACTATAGTTGACAGGGGAAACTTATTTTCTAACTCTCTCTCCTACTTTAAAAAATGCATATATTATATTCACGAGTTTACCTATTTCGGTTATTAACTATCATCAGAAAAGTAAATTAAACAGACTTTTGTTGTTTCACATGGATATGATGACAGAAAATATTTCAATGTAATCAGTCTGTTTAATTTACTTTTTTCATGATGTTTAATAACCGAAATCGGTAAAGTTGTAAATATAATAAACAGCTGATGGTTGACAATATGCATTGTTTAAAGTATTAGGCTCTTTCATGCATTCTAATGACTACAGAGGTTGCTGCTAATGCACCTAATATGAAAATCGTACGTTTCTGGTGGGTAGAAGATACCTATGGCCACATAGTGCAGCTAACTCACGCCTTTTCTCACCTGAGTGTACACCTTCGAGTATCCCAGCTTTCACCTCCAGTCACGACACCTATCCTGACCTAGTGGGTTAAAAATGCGTATTGTCAACCATCAGCCGTTTATTATATTCACTACTTTACCGGTTTCAGTTATTAACTATCATCAGAAAATTAAACAGATTGATAATCAAGACTTAATGTCAAGTGACATTTTGCGTAGCTTTTATTGTTTTACATGGATATGATGACAGAACATGTTTCGACGTAATCAGTCTGTTTAATTTACTTTTCTGGTGATGTTTAATAACCGAAACCGGTAAAGTTGGAAATATAACAAACAGCTGATCTACATCTACATGGGATACTCTGAAAATCACATTTAAGTGAATGGCAGAGGGTTAATCGAACCACCATTATACTATTTATCTCCCATTCCATTCTGGAATAGAGCGCGGGAAGAAAGAACACCTGAATCTCTCCGTTCGAGTTCTGATTTCTCGTATTTGATTCTGACGGTCATCCTCACGGATTATTAGGTGATGGTCTTTCTTATGGTGAGGGAGGAGCCTGACGTCAACACGATGCATTCCAAGATGATGTGTCAGCATCTCACAACATAGTCCAAATGAAGTGTAAAATTCTTCTGCTTAATTTAAGCTTGGTCGCCTAAGTATTGGAAATGATTATAGCCTAGAATAACTAAAAACCTACAACAGCGACTCGATAGTGGCACGATTTATAATTACGTATTCAGTGGTGATCTACATCTACATACATACTCTGCAAATCACATTCAAGTGCCTGGCAGAGAGTTCATTAATCACTTTCATAACTTTTCTGATGGTGGGAGTCAACAATATATTTTCGCATTCGGAGGAGAATGTTGGCGATTGGAGTTTCGTAAGTAGCCAACGCCGCAGCGATAAGTGCCGTTGTTGTAGTGATTCCCATCCCAGATCCTGTATCATTTCCGTGACGCTGTCTCCCCTGTATCGTGACAATACGAAACGAGCTGCCCTTCTCTGGACTCTTTCGATGTCCTCCGTCAGTCCCACCTGATAAGGATCCCACACTGGGCTGTAATACACCAAAAAAGGTGGGGTGCTGTAATCAAAAAAAAAAAAAAAAAAAAAAAAAAAAAAAAAAAAAAGAGGACGGACAAGCGTAGTTTTGTAGTTGTGTTGTATGTTTTAAGGTTTCTGCGAATAAAACGCAGTCTCTGGTTCACCTTTCCCACGACACTATCTACGTGTTCTTTAGAGTTTAAGTCTGGAGTGCCGGCCGCGGTGGCCGAGGGGACTGAGGCGCTTCAATCACGGTCTGCACGGTCACTACGGTCGGGGGGTTCGAATCCTCCCTCGGGCATGGATTTTTGTGCCGTCCTTAGTGTTAGCTAGTTCGTAAGTAGTTTGTAAGTTTAGGGACTGATGACCCCATAGTTAAGTCCCTTAAGCTTAACAAACATTTGAACATTTTAAGTCTGGAGTAATAGTACTTCCTAGGTATTTTGTGGAGTTTACGGCCTTCACTTTTGATTGATTTATCTTGTAAACAAAGTATAACGGATATCTTTTCGTACTGATGTGGACGGCTTCGCACTTCTCATTATTTAGAGTCAAAAATCAAATCAAATGTTTGTCAAGCTTATGGGACTTAACTACGGGGTCATCAGTCCCTAAACTTACAAACTACCTATGAACTACTTACGAACTAGGACGGCACAAATATCCATGCCCGAGGGAGGATTCGAACCCCCGACCGTAGTGGCATTTAGAGTCAATTGCCAAGTTTTAAACCACAGTGATATCTTATTTACATCGTTCTGCAGTTGGTTTTGATCTTCATATGATCTTACTAGACGGTAAATGATGGCGTCATCTGAAAACTACCTAAGAGAGCTACGTGTTCTTTCCAGTTGACAATACGTATTTTTTGAAGTATTAGGCTCTTTCATGCATTGTAATGACTACAGAGGTTGCTGATAATGCACCTAATATGAAAATGGCACGTTTTTGGTGGGTAGCGGATACTTGTGGCCACACAGTGTAAGTACCTCACGGCTTCTCTCACCTGGGTGTACACCTTGGAGTACCACCTCCAGTCTCGACACCTACCTACGCTGACCCAGTGCCCCGCGCGCTGTCGCATGCCCGTCGTGTATCCACTACCCAGCCGGCGTCGCGGCATTTTTGCGGCGCGCTGTTTATCTGCTGGGAGCAGATGGCTGGCGGCTCCCGCCGAGGAATGCACGGGGCGGCAAAAAGCCGCGTCGTTAATAAATAAAGATGCAGCTATGCGCCTGCGCGCCACTCAATGAAAACGCAGAATGCAGCGAGCGGCGCGCCTGCGCGTGGCGCGGCCGCCGCCTCGTCCCACGGCGTGTCATCTGCTGCACCACCAGAGGCCAGCCAGCCAGTCACCAGCAGCTCCATTGAGAACGCGGCGGCGCAAAAAGGGCCCGCCCGCTGCCGTAACATCTCACTCTCGCTTTTTTAGGCCGCGCGGCGATCGCGCGATATGGTGCGTGCGTACACCACGCAGAGTGTTACGCAACGCCTAGCGCGAAAGGCGCGGCGGCTGTGCTTCCGGTAGCTTGTAGCTTGTGCTGTAACTGGAGACCGATATGAATTACCAGCTGAGAAATGCTCCTGTCACAGCACACACACACTCACAAAAAAGAAGCCTAATGTGGTCCTGTTTAAAGGACTCTGGCAGGACCAGCCGCCTCGAAACTCATTCCGCTACCCTGAAATATTTTGGTTTGAGCTCTGTTAACACTAGTATCGCCGCCGGGGCTCGAAAGAATACGAGGCGCGTCCAGAAAGTAAATTCCGTTTGGTAATAAAATGAAATTGTACACAAATACAGAAGAAATTTTTGTTGCACAAAATTCTGCAACTCTTTTCCACATAACTGCCGAAATTTTGTAGGCACTTGTCATAGCTTGCCACAAGTTTTTGCATGCATCCTTCGCAGAAGGTTGCCGCCTGTGTTTCCAACCATGTGGTAACAGCTCTTTATCATCGTTGAAGTGTTGACCACCGCTAGGAGAGAGGTCCGAGCTGTATGGAGGATGATCAAACAGGTCCCATTGAAATTTCCGTAAGAATTGTTTGGTCACATTCGGTGTGTGAGGTCAGGCATTATCGTGGAAAAAAAAAAAAAAAAAAAAAAAAAAAAAAAAAAAAAAAAAGTCTTGACAGTAATCCTCTTCTTACATCTAAAATCTGTCCTTGCTGGACAACACTACAACGATGATGACGAGCTGAAAAAACATGTTACCACACGAATACACAGGCGCCAACATTCTATGAAAAAGGCACACAAAACTTGTGCCATGCTATGACAATTGCCTACAAAATTTCCGAAGCTATGTAGAAAAGTAGTTTAACAGATGCAGATTTTTGTACAATCAATATTTTTTTCTGTATCTGTACTCGTTCATTTAATATAATCAAACGGAACTTACTTTCTGCACGCGCCTCGTATATAGAAGGCCTGTACAAAATAAACTTGAAGGCATTATTCGAGGAATGGAAGGCGAAGTAGAGGAAGATGAGATAGGAGATACTATACTGCGACATGAATTTGACAGAGCATTAAAACATTTGAGTAGGAACTAGGCCCTTGGCGGTGAAGCGTGATAAAGTTGGCAACAACCTTGTTATGGTCATTGAAAACTCAGTCACATAGAATAACAATTAATAACATTGTTCGATATGGATTCTTTTTATGATATTAAAGTGTGTGCTTCTAGACCAGTTTACCATGGGATATTCAAGTATGTGAACAAAATATCGTTGTCAGGGATACATTTTAGTCACAATTCCTGGCATACGCAGGGACGTTATAGCAGTGGCGGACTAAGGCTGTCGGAGGCCCGGGACGGCGACAAAACAAAATGATATAGAAATTCGTGTATTTCTATGAAGAACTAACTTTTGAGATTTTGAGTCCACCCCCCCCCCCCTCCCGGGGACGTGACATACGGGACAGTCTAAAAAAAATAGCTTTCTAGATATGGAGGCCCCAGAACGAATGTGTATGTAAGTTGGACCGATTTCAACCAAACTTGGTACATACGTTCCTTACTATCAGACAACAATCGCTCTCGTGGTAAGAACCACGTACGTCACATTCAAACAATGAGAGTCGTCAGAAACGGCCGCATCTTGCGATAATATTCTACATCTGCTCCTAAAGTAATGGACCGATTTCAAGCAAATTGCTACAAATATTCTTTAAGGTCAGGAATCATTTTCTATGGTTGCAAAAACCGCGTACGATACATAGTTCATACGATATGACGTCATAAACAAAACAAACTGCCCCATGTTGCGGCGCGTGATAGTGTGACTCTATTCGTCAAAATTTGACAATGAGAGCACTAACATACCATTTAATGTTCTCCACGGCAGAGTGCCCGAGCGCATTTAGGCGCTATACTCCGATGCGCAGGGCCGTTCCCGTCGGGGGTTCGAATCCTCCCTCGGGAATGGATGTTTGTGTTGTATTTATTATAAATTAGTTTGTAAGTAGTTTGTAACTCTAGGGACTGATGACCCCGCTATCCCATAAGTTTAACAAATGTTTAAACATTTGAACTGAATGTTCCTTCGATACAATATGAAAGTTCGACATATAGTTCATGAGACATGAAGTCATAAACAATTTGGTTCTTGAAAAATCCCATCGTCACACATGAGATTTCGATTTATTACGTCGTTATTACTAACACCATTCACGACATATTTTGCAGACATTATTCACATATATCACTCAATTTACCTTCAAATTTATATGTTAGTACGGCATATATTTCAGGAAATATAACGTCATAAAGAATGAAATTTACCAATAACTGTTACATTGCGCTATTAGTCCACAACTCCTGATGAAATAATGGACCAATTTCAACTAAACTTGGTACACATATTGTTTACTATCAGACAACAATCTCTGTGAGGTTAATAACTACCTACGACATATAGTTCAATATATATGACGTCGTAAACTATATGTCACAATAACTTTCCCATCACGCGACAAAATCTGAAAAATTATGTTATTGTAGGGCACATACTCAAGGATATATGATGTCGTAAGTATTTATCTGCATGAAAACGAAACTTAAATGGACAGCAAGAGAAAAATGAGATGGACTAAATATTGTTCATAGTAAAGTTTTGAATCAAATTAACGTTATACATCATTTGTATTCATTACTATACTGCACTTATAATTTTGTACATTATGCATATTTCATTGTTTTACTGTTTCATAATTTCAAAGCTGTTTTCGTGAAAGCATGAAGATGAAATCTTTCCCGAATTTTTATTTTCGTTTCCAACGTAAGATTGGAAAAATGCATATGTACTCGGAAAATACCGGGTTTAGCAGCTAGCTGACTATATAATCTGTCACAAGTTCTACACTAATGAAAAGTGTTAGGCAGCGTTGTTCATTATAGCTTTCTGGTTAAAGACGTATTTCAAAAGTGATGATCGCTAATTAGAGCCCCATTCTACATTAATATTTTTCTCTTAGCTTCCTATTTGAAACAGATTCTGGTACCAACAGTGCCATTCATACTCTTACTTGTCAGAAATATTTACCCAGTTTTTTCAGAATAAGTTGCGATTTCAGGGGACATCAGAAGAATACAGGACAAGCTAATTGTACAGCTTAGATTGTCGGTGGAGAGAGCAGCAACGACATTTTTATTCTTTTCGTAGTCACAAACAGTTGACTGTTTGAGACGAGGAATGGATGGTAGCCTTTGCACATGTGCAAACCGAAGTGCGGCTTCTGTGTGTAAGAGTCTCATATTCACCAGTTACTCTGTGGTGTGAGTTTTCTCTATAGGCAGGATCTTTTCAAAGATGAATGCATGAATATTAAATAAGCTTTTACAGACATACTAATATCTTCTTATGTCCTGTATGTGGACAGGAATCTTCATGAACAGAAATTATGTGGTTTCTTACATCAGATTAGGAGAACTTGTGAGCGATAACACTTCGATGATATTAATATATGAGTGACGAAATGGAAAGTAGTGAAAGCTTATACATTACAATATTTCGTTCTTGCCGTAAACTGTACGTACTATAGAACGGGGCTAATAGAATCGGACAGACTATGTGTAGTCTACGTTAATCAGCATTAGTGCAGCTGAAAATGGGAGTTTAAACCTCTTAACCCTATTACGATGTTTATTTTGTACATATTGTAATACATTTAGCCAGGAGGGTCCCGTTAGTTTAAATAACTGAAGTATTCGATACCATAATTGGTCGTAGTATTGTAACCTAACATTTCATGTTTATATTACATAAGCATTTTATAGCGCTTCGGTCAAGTCATTTTAATCATTATCTGCATTACTAGGGTCTGCTAACAAACTAAATTAATTAATTACTGAAAGTCGTAACAATGTAAACATATATTAACACTGCACTAATTGTTGTTTACTTACGATCTTTTGTATTATTTCATTTTGATATGGAAATATGTTTATTACATCTGTCATAGTTTTGTGTATATTTGCGTAAAGCAGGATTCATTAATGTTTATTGAACAAATTGTTAAATATTTAAATGTTGTACTTCCGTGTTCTAGAAGGTTCTAGAATAACTAGAGTGTATTTATACGCGCGAATTGGCGCGAACTGAGTCAGTAAAGGAGAGTCTCTGTAGTGAGTCTGAAGTAGGCGGGAGTATTATGGCAGTCTTTGTGAAGTAACATTTTATTTAGTAAGGAAGTGTGTTGTAAAATTGCTTTATCAGAAATGGATGAATAAACATACTTAAAAATTAAATGAAAGTGTCACAAATGTAGTTTCCTGAAAAGCCAAGAACCCGACGTCATAACATAATTTTGTAATGTGTTAACGGCAGGCGAGCTACAAGATCTTCGAGACCACTGAACATCTACAACAGGTGATGTATATAAAAATGTGGCGTTAATTTATGTCCAGTAAAAAACAAATGCGCCACAATATGCATAAAATGTTCGAGTCAAAAAAGATCCATAGTTTTCTTTCTCTCCTTCTGTAGATATACTTTTACTCATTCGTGAATTGAAATTCTAAATAAAGTTATAATTTAGCAGTAATTGAATGTTACAATTATGTGTGTGTTTATTTTCCTACAGTATGCCTAACTTAAACAAGAAGTATTTACTTGTGTGTGGAAGATATTATTTTATTTTATTTTTTTAATGTGAATCCTTCTCACTTCACGCATTTTCGTGAACTTTTGTTAACAGCTTTCCAGACGTCATTGTCATCTTACTCCTAGGATATTTTTTCTTCCTATGTGGACGGTGCAGATTCAAACGACGTTCTACCTTTTAAATCTTCTCTTGCAGCATTTTCTCTTGGTAGATGTCCTCTTCTTTCCATACACCCATCAATTAGCTGCTCGCCAAGAATGAATTCTAGAAGTTGCCTCATATCTTGTTGTTCCTGGAGTCAGGTGATCTATATTACATCCTGTAAGTCGTCCCAAGTGAGGTAGGGGTTCTGTGTCGTCTATTCAGTTGTTTTATCCTTCGACCGCATAACTGCACTGCTTACCATTTGCTGTTGTGGCGTATCATCTGCGCCGTCTAGGGAATATGATGTGCTGCATTTTGAAACATGATCTTGTCCTCCGAAACTACTTTTTCACTATCACATATGTCCATCAGTATGTCTGTTATTTCGCCATCACGAAAGAGACTATTATCTTCAGAAAAAACTTAAAACACTTATTAATTGTAAAGGAGAAATCCAGTGACCTAAGTAGAGGAGAATGACTTCTAAAACCTGATTTGTTTGCAGGAAAACAAGGCGACTCGCACTCCCGCTTCTTTCCTTTTGTGTAAATAGACATTCCATTGCTCAAACCAGGAATGACTTCACTTATTTATACCCACCTTACGACATCCGTACATATTCCACTGCTGTCAAATTGAATATTCTCAGAATTTGCTGTAACAATGAAGGCTGAAGTATACAGCGTCTAAAATGACCCAGAAAGCTGGAGAAGTACTATTTCTGTGGATGACAAAAATATTTTTTTTTCCTGTCAGGATATACTTCACTAAAGGGCAAAGTCAATGAAGGCAAGTTGGAGGCCACCGTGTTCCCAGAACCAGCCTGGTCTTGTTGCATGGCGTATTATCTTGCTGAAAAATGCTACTGTCGATGGGAAACATGGTGTTAATTTACTTATACTAGGGAGTGGTCTTATTATATAAAATAGGATAGATGCCAAGATTGCAATTTAATAGAAACCTTTGTTAGTATTTGAGACGCCGTTATCAGTTTTATGGTGGTGCTCAACCAGACGTTTACTGTGATGGTGATTATTTTATATATATTTTACTGCTTTAGTTTTTAACGGCCATCCATTTTATATATGACTATCCACCAGCACATAATTTTATATATAACTATCGTCCAGTACACCTACCAGATTTTATGTGGAGCACTATAATCAGCAGTTTAATGCCAATTGTAGGAGACCACATAATGACACCATAGACTGTCGAAATCGGTCGTCTTGAATAAATAAAAGATAAAAATTGCGATCTTGGACTCATCCTTCTATGGAAATATAAAGGTCATGAATAAGTTATCAGGGTTCATCAGACCAAGAATCATTTTGCTACAACGTCAATGTCCAGTTACGATGGCCACGTGCCCATTGCAATAGCAGTTGCCGATAAGCGACACTGCTGTGAAAATTGTTACCAACAAACATTAGCAGAGAACTAGCGATCCTGGTTGTGGGCAAATTGCTGCAAGAGTCATGTTTGTTTAGAATTACTTTTCTATGTGACGAACCAATTAGGTTCTGTAACATGTTGACAGACATAAATAATCCTGAAATACATGTAAAAACAGCAGCATTTCACTTACTTAACGATATAAACAACTACTTATTCATTTATCAATATGTTTATATCTGAAATTTATATTACTGAAAGTAATCTATACTAGTAATAAATCTGTAAATGTAGGCCTGTCGCTGTTCAGTCTTCAGAACTACTGGACGAATCTTCATGCAGTTTTCACAGGAAACACGAGAAAAGTTTGGGTTAACATATAAGCATAATTTTATCGAAATCGGATCACGAAAAAGAGTTATCGTTATTTTAAGTGTTTTCAGTAACCGTCGTGTCTGTTTCTTCAAATATTAAAAACCTCTCATCTCCAAAACTACTTCAACTACTTCAGGAATTTGCATGGGGGTTTTCACGGGTAACTTGAGCGTAACTCTAGACAACATATAGACTTCGTTTCATAAAAATCGGATCACAGGAAAAAAGAATATCGTAATCTGAACTTTTTATCTGCGAGCGTCATGTCTATCTGTATCTTTGAACACGTTTATCTCCGTAACAACTTGACGAATTTTCATGGGGTTTTCACACGTAACTTGAACATATCGTGCTGTTACACAAAGGCTTCAAAAGTTAAAATCGAATCAGAGAAAATAAAGATATCATAATTTAATCATTTGTTTAAAAGCCGTCATATATATCTATTTGTTGAGGATAATCTCCAAAAGTACTACACCAACTTTCATGAATTTCCACAGTTAAATTGAGAATAGTTTGTAGAGTAACATAGGCTTCATTTAATCAAAATCGTATCAGAGGAAAGAAAGAATCCCGTATGCCTTGCAATGTTACGGAAAGAAAAAAAAATAGCTTCTTTCCGCCGGTATTATTTGAATTCAAAACATGATGACGTTACTTCGCGTCTATCGAATACACTTTGTATATTCACAGCTTAACGATATTTCTTTGCTTCTTTTGACAGGGAACACTTGAATTAAAAACATAACAACATTTGGTCGCGTCTATCGATGCTCTAATTCACATAATAATTCTGAAAAGGAAAATTGAATTTATGTAGCTCCCTTTCTGATTTCGGTGTGTCCTCATTACATTTCGAGTGTGTTCTATTTAGGAATACCTCGAAAACGCCATGGTACAGGAAAGGACCAAATGAGGCGACGTTAGTTACATAGTACACCAAATAACTAATTATGGCGTTGCTACAGTGTAATACACAACAAGAAGGGCTACATTTTACTTACGGCGGCGGTCTTGTGTGCTGATGTTGGCAACGGCCGTTGAATGCTTTTTCAAAAATCAGTCACGTAGAATGAGGGGAATAATTCATTATGTTCATGATGAGATAAATAATTTATGCTGTTCTGGTCAGTAAATTAATCCTCCTCCTAAAGCGAATAGTTCGTTGCCAATGATAACAAACTAAACCTATGGCACTGCAAGTAAAATGTAACCCAGATAGGACACAGTTTTTTTATCTCCCTTGCCTTGCTGTATCCCATATGCTTTGCAATGTCATGGAAAGAAAAAAAAGTGCATCTTTCTACGGGTATAACCACTAAATTGTACATAGATTAAAATTATCTTCTCAACATTGAAATGGAATTACCACCTGATATTGAAACAAATCCACTATTTCCAGACATTTATTTGTCTTATTATAGGAACAAAGGATGAAGATAAAGTCAGAAATTAGTATATTTTTCCCAATATCACGCGACTTTTCCACCCTAATGTTAACGACACAAAATCTGTTCTGCGCATCTGAATGCTCACTCCAGAGATATTTCTGCTCTGTGCCTGCCACTGGAGATAATATACAGACGCGAGCGACGAACTCATCAGAAACCTCTCTGTTTTCATAATTGTTCGGTACAATATTTTGATTAAAATGTTTAATTACCTACTTTTGGTGCGCACTACGTTAAGATAGAGAAAGACCTCTTCTTTTGCAGAGACAATTGTACTTAAAGAGTTATAATCCGACTTCTGAATATATAGTTCTATCACATAAGGTCGATTTCAACTTCGTGCTTTACGAAGTAATCACTGCAGGACGTGGGGACATGTATTAGCTGAAACAGTGGCCGATGCTGCTAACAGTCAGGACAATTCACTGGAGATATTATATTTAATGGAAATTCCTATAAAGACGACCAGCTCACGCCATTGCGAACAGACTTGAACTGCTCTGTGATTGTATTACCAGACTTTCAGCATTCATCGAGTTTTTGATAATAGGTAGCACTGCATACAGAATAACTGCATTGTCTCCAGTGCAACACTGCAACATACTAATACTACAGCGTACACTTGATGTGAAAGATTAACAGTTTAGTACTACACATGGCGCTGTTCTTATTATTACTATTTCTCATCTCAACGACAGAAGCGTTCTCAGAAGTTTACGCCAAACAGACAATTACACTCCGCAGTCTAACTTTATGAACAAACCTAACATTGAATTTACGTCGTTCAGGAGTACGAACTTAGATTAACGTGACTTTTTGTATGAAAAACTTTATGAACATTCATCGTTTTCGACAATGACTTCTACTTAAATTTGACATCTTGGTTAGGAGAGCTGAATTTATTGACACAGCGATCCAACAAGGATTCTGTTTTTGCTGACCTTGGTCCGGAACCCTAAAAACCATGATATATACAGGGCCCTCTTAAGCAACTGTTGCGAAGCACGGGCATATAAGCTAGTAGCATATAAACATACGAGAAACATAAAATCCTGCCATAGACTATTCTTACATTACAGGCATTCAGTACGAAGTGTAACATTTTATACTTTCGCCTTAACGCATATGCTTTTAAGTGTAATTACTTTTGTTAATGAAATGAATGTCTTGTAGATTCTTGGCGTTTGTGGTTCAGATATAGCAACAATTGTGGGTTGATTCCTGCTTTGTTGGGAAACTGGTTTTTTGTGTTCTGTGTTTTATTGTCAAGTTGGTGAGCTTCAGCGGTAGTGGCTGATTTGGCACAGTAATGGCCGGTTTCTAAAACAGTATCAACCTGTCCCGTCATAGATATCTGTGGGTTATCTGAACGTTAAGTACAAAATGGGTTTCCGAAACAACAGTTACCGTCACACGCTTAGTGATCTGTCCGTTAAAGATAAATGCGCGTTTCGCTGGGGTTACCTAAATAAGAAAAATCCTATACATATTATAAATGCGAAAGTTGCTATGTTTGTTACCGCATCACGCTAAAACTACAGCACTGATTTAGATGAAATTTCATATAGAGATTTCTTATGTCTTGGATGAGGACATGGGCTACTTTCCAAAATGTTTATTACAAGTTATTTATTTGAAATATATCCATAGAAATACGTAACGGTTGTAAGAAGCTTCTAATACAACAGCAGAAGAACATCGTAGGTTATGTCGTGTTTAGCCGCGGGGGTTAACGCGTCATGTAATGGACGTCGGTTACTTTGGGCAATGATTCGGGTCCTGCTATAGTGGAATATTTTCTTCTTTGTTATTGTTATCTTTTTTACTTTCGAATATACAAAAAGATTCTTGAATACTGCCAAAACGGCTTAACTGACATATAATTACATACACAAGAAATCTGTTGGCGTTTATGCCGCATTCATTTTCATTTGTTGTAAAAAATGAAGGAAGTATGTATATAAATTGAAGACTTTACATAAAATATGCTCTAAGTACCATGGCAAGAAAAAACATTGACCTTTTGTGTAGAATGGGATCTAGATACTAAGCCCTATTTTGTGTACAAAGCGCGAACTGCCACGTATAAATAGCGTACGTAAACTGCAACGACAGTAGTAGCAAATGCACTCAACAAATGGCAGGCGGTACGCTACAGTTAACATATGAAACGTTATAGATGTTCTATAATTGTGATGTTATCGTAATTCTTTAAAACTGTATTCTCTTTGGATTTCAATGAATAATAGTTTCTTTGGTGATTTCTATTATTTATAGCATTCTAACGTTTGCATTTAGTTCTTTTGTTGGTTCGCTTTGCATTTGTAGAATCTCAACAGTTCCTTTCTCCGTTACATGTCTTTTTTAACTCTTTACTTTTATCCGTTAGGTTCGTTGTTTATTTCGTTACATTTCCCCGTTAGGTTTGCTGTTTATTTTGTTCCTTTACTTAGCATTTGTTTTCGATTACTGTATTATTGTTATTGTAGTTACTTACTGTCAGGGGTGCCATCTCACAAGTTGGAGCTGAAGGTGGGTGTGCCCGTTTTATTGATGCGTAACTTGGATGCACCAATATTATGCAATGGCACCAGGTTACGCATCACGGACCTGAGAAGGCATATCGTGCAGGCCACCATCATCACCGGTGGAGCCAAGAGAGACTGTATTAATACCACGGATTCCCATCATCCCAACAAACTTGCCATTCCAGGTTAACTGGTTACAGTTTCCATTGAAAGTGGCCTTCTCGATTACTATAAACAAGAGTCAAGGACAAACATTAAAAGTGGCAAGTATTCATGTGGCCATCCCATGTTTCTCGCACGGACAGCTCTACGTAGGCTGCTTCCGTGTATCGAGAGCTAGAAATCTCTACGTATACTCGGAGAACAAGAAGTCTCGAAACGTCGTTTATAGGGACGAATTGCAATATATTTTTGGCTCTCCATCCGTTCCAAGACAATTATATATTCCGTGCTAACAATGTCGCAAACAGTCATGTAGTTATTTATGCCCTTTCTTGGCACTTCAATGTCTAACTATTGAACCGCGGGTAACACCGCGGGGAGCAGCTAGTAAATAATAAATAAGAAAATAGGAATGCGGGTAAACTACTATGACCAGCACAGTGATCGCATTATCATTGTCAAGTTAGATACGAAGCCAAGACCGACAACTGTAGTACAGGTTTATATGCCAACTAGCTCTGCCGATGATGAGGAAATCGAAGAAATATATGAGGAGCTAAAGGAAATTATTCAGACAGTTAACGGAGAGGAAAAATTAATTGTGATGGGAGACTGGAATTCGGTAGTAGGAAAAGGAAGAGAAGAAAAAATAGTAGGTGAATATGGACTGGGCAGAAGGAATGAAAGAGGAAGTCGCCTGGTAGAATTTTGCACGGAACATGATTTAATCGTAACGAACACGTGGTTTAAGAATCACAAAAGAAGGTTGAATACGTGGAAGAGACCAGGAGACACCGGAAGGTACCAGATAGATTTTATAATGGTAAGACATAGATTCCGGAACCAGGTTATAAACTGTAAGACATACCCAGGGGCAGATATAGACTCTGACCATAACTTGTTAGTCATGAACTGTAGGCTGAAACTGAAAAAACTGCAGAAAGGTAGGAAAATAAGGAGATGGGACTTAGATAAATTGAAGGAAAGTGAGGTTCTGGAGAATTTCAGAGGGAGATTTAGGCAACAATTGACAGAAACAGGGGGAAATAAAACAGTAGAAGAGGAATGGGTAGCATTGAGAGATGAAATAATGAAGGCAGCAGAGGACAAAATAGGTAGAAAGGCAAGACCTATAAAAAATCCTTGGATATCACAGGAAATACTAAATTTAATTGATGAAAGGAGAAAATATAAAAATGCAGTAAATGAAACAGGCAAAATGGAGTACAGACGACTAAGAAATGAGATTGACAGGAAGTGCAAACTGGCTAAGCAGGTGTGGCTAGAAGCCAAATGCAAATCTGTAGAAGAATGTATAAGAAGGGGAAAAGTAGATACCGCCTACAGGAAAATAAAAGAGACATTTGGGGACAAGAAAAGCAACTCTACGAATATCAAGAACTCAGATGGGAAACCAGTTCTTAGCAAAGAAGGGAAAGCTGAAAGGTGGAAAGAGTACATAGAGCAGCTCTACAAAGGGAATGAACTTAGAGACGATGTTGTAGGAAGGGAAGAGGAAGTAGATCAAGATGAAATAGGAGATACTATACTGAGAGATGATTTTGACAGAGCCTTGAAAGACCTAGGTCGGAACAAGGCCCCAGGAGTAGATGACATACCCTCAGAGCTACTAAAGTCTCTGGGAGAGGCAGCCATGACAAGACTATTTGAACTGGTGTGTAAGAAGTAAGAGACAGGCGAAATACCCTCAGACTTTAAGAAAAATGTAATTATCCCCATTCCAAAGAAAGCAGGCGCAGACAGGTGTGAAAATTACAGAACCATCAGTCTGATAAGTCATGGTTGCAAAATTTTAACACGAATTATCTAGAGGAGGATGGAAAAACTGGTAGAAGCTGACCTCGGGGAAGATCAGTTTGGATTCAGGAGGAACGTAGGAACCCGGGAGGCAATACTCACTTTACGGCTTATCCTAGAAGATAGATTAAGGAAAGGCAAAGCTACATTTTTAGCTTTTGTAGATTTGGAGAAAGCATTTGACAATGTTGACTGGAATACACTCTTTCAAATTCTGAAGTCAGTTGGGGTAAAATATAGGGAAAGGAGAGTTATTTACAACTTGTACAAAAGCCAGACCGCAGTTATTAGACTCGAAGGGCATGAAAGGGAAGCATCAGTTTGGAAGTGAGTAAGACAGGGTTGTAGCCTTTCTCCGATGTTATTCAATTTGTACATCGAGCAGGCGGTGAAGGAAAGCAAGGAAAAATTTGGAATAGGGATTAAAGTTCAGGGGGAAGAAATAAAAACATTGCGTTTTGCTGATGACATTGTAATTCTGTCAGAGACAGCAAAGGACCTGGAAGAGCAGTTGAATGGAATGGACAGTGTGTTGAAGAGAGCGTATAAAATGAAAATTAACAAGAGCAAAACAGAAATAATGGAATGCGGTCTTAGAAAATCAAGCGATACTGAAGGAATTAGATTAGGTAACGAAACAATGAAGGTGGTAGATGAGTTTTGTTACTTGGGTAGTAAAATAACATGCGATGGTCGCAGTACAGAGGATATAAAATGCAGAATGGCAATGGGAAGAAAAGCATTTTCGAAAAAGAGAAATTTGCTAACATCGAATATTAATTTAAGTGTAAGGAAGTCTTTCCTGAAGGCATATGTGTGGACTGTTGCCTTGTACGGGAGTGAAACATGGACGATAAGCAAAGCGGACAGGAAGAGAATAGAGGCTTTTGAAATGTGGTGCTACAGAAGAATGCTGAAGATTAGGTGGGTGGATCGCATAACTAATGAAGAGGTACCGAACAGAATTGGCGAGAAAAGGAATTTTTGGCATACCCTGACTAAAAGAAGGGATCGCTTGGTAGGACACATTCATAGACATCGGGGAATCGTAAATGTAGCATTGGAGGGAAGTGTGTGGGATAAAAATCGCAGAGGGAGACCAAGAGACGCGTATAGTAAGCAGATTCAAATGGATGTGGGTTGCCGTTCTTATGACGAGATGAAAAGGCTTGCTCAGGATAGAGTAGGGTGGAGAGCTGTATCAAACCAGTCTCCGGACTGAAGACCATAACAACAACCTAAATGTTAACGTTAGTTTTAACTATATCCGCTACGGAGCGCTAGTGGGCTTCCAAACTCAAGTTATTCAACAGTTGTTATGTGTTTTTGTTTTTATGGCTGTTTTTCGTGTAATTCTCGCACAATTTTACAACTGTTGAAACTGAAGAATGGAAATTCTTTCCTTCTCGTTGTCTCCGTCTTCTTCTTCTGATGCTACGAACAGTTCTTCAGAAGAGGAAAACTTAGCTGTACTCGACGCTGTTGCAAGACCACGGCGCGATTTTCGCGTTAGAACTCAACCGTTTGATCTTTATATAATGAGAACGAGTTTCATATACGTTTCAGACTAAAAAAAAAACTAACAGTCCTGAGGTTATTGCAACGAATCGTACATAATTTTGAACCAATTACTAACAGAAATCATTCGATAAGTTCCATGAATCAACTTTTAGTGACTTTGAGATTTCTGGAAACTGGTGCATTTCAAATTTTGCATATTCATAAATCGACTACTTGTCGTATTATAATCGAAGTGATAACGCAAATTGCAGCTTTGCACAATGCATACATGTCAATGCCCCAAAATCCAACAGAAACTTCTGAACTAAAAAATTCTTTTCATGTGATTGCCAGATTCCCATCAGTGATTGTACCGATGTGAGAATATAGAAACAGGAAAGGGTATTTTTCATACAATGTTCAGGCAGTTTGTGTTGCATAATGAACATCGCTGTAATAGTGCACATATAAGAACACGAAATTACATAGAGAGATACTTCGTTGTTTAGAAAAGAAGATTTCCTGTATTGTCTTTGGGGTTTCGTACTAAAAAAGAGACAACTTTGGCGGCAATAGTGGCATGTGCACTCCTATACAACATGGATATACAGGAAAATGAAGCTGTACCTAATGTAGAGATTGAAGCAGATTATGATGACCCGGTACCCACAGAAAATTTTCCCGACAATCAGGGCAATGCCATCCGAGCTGCTTTGGTGGGAACTGCATTTATGTAATGTAATGGTAAAGATTAAACTTAATTATATTAGAAAACATTTTTCAGAGAAGAACATAATTTTATTCAATAATTGACTAGACATGTACAGTACTGAAATATATAACATCTGAACGATTATGATTCTAGTTGTTTCAATTCACTTTTATATTCCAGCTCTTTTATTTTTAAATTCTATTCTTTTACCTTTTTTTTTTTCAAGTTCTAAAAGTTCGATTTTTTTCATTTGTTTCGCCCTCATTAATCTTTCTTGTCGTTTCATTAATAACTCCTCTTCCAAGATGGTCATTTTCTTTTCTGCTAGAATTCCCTCTTTAATTGTCCTTGATTTTTTTCTGCTGATAATGGTCTCACTCAACTCCTCTAAAGCATCGTATCTTTTTCTTTTATCCCCTTGGTCTGATTTCGTGGATTTGTCTTTCTGGGTGGCACCTGCAGAAATCTCATTGTTCAGATCCGAATCAAAGATAATTACGTGCCGGCCGCGGTGGCCGAGGGGACTGAGGCGCTTCAGTTACGGTCTGCACGGCTACTACGGTCGGGGGTTCGAATCCCCCCTCGGGCATGGATATTTGTGCCGTCCTTAGTTGTAGGTAGTTCATAAGTAGTTTGTAAGTTTAGGGACTGATGACCCCGTAGTTAAGTCCATTAAGCTTAACAAACATTTGAACATTTGATAATTACGTCCCCTGGTACTGTAGTTTAATGACTACCACTACCACCACTAATACCAACAGCAGCAGTTGAACTTGTCACTGAACAGATTGTGTCCTTCTCTACATCTGATGTGTTAAAACGCATACTAGTTATAGATGGGTCTCCTGGTTCTTCACAATCATATAGTGCAGGCGTGCAGCACTTGAGTCATACGGATTTTTATGTGGTTCAAACTGCCATCTCAAATTTGATATTATCTTGATATCAATGTCATCAGATTTAGTAGTCTGAGTACCACCTCCTGTTTTTTCATATCCAATCTGAAATGTATACGAAACGAAAAAACCTAAGATTTTTAATACGCTTTATTGTTTCATAATGCAACTGTTATAACCTACTGAAATAGACCTATGGATAATTGATTATACTAAACAAAATTATTGTTTATTGTTAATAAATTAATAGTATTAAGGGCAGTACTAAAGGACCTGATACCACTTGTCTGATATGACCAATGACGTCATTGCCTGGAACATACTGAACTGGAAAAACGCGGAAGACAACATTCCGGGTTAAATTTTACATCACGGTCTGCGGTCATGACACATAGTGTTGGCAACGGGTGACTTATGCATTAGCTGCATCTCCCTCACGATTGGTCAAGTGACTGAGAAACAGTTGCCAACATTATATCAAGCGTTCGCTGACCTGGATGTAAAATTTTTACCACATTCCGAATCACAAAACAATGCTCTCATAATAAAACTTTCAATTACGCACAAAAATACTTTCCTTTGAAATAGTGTTCTGCCATGCAATTGCCATTACGATCGATCAATGTTTCAAATGACTAGTGTTTTTTTTTTTTATTAAATCATGGGGCTCGGGTAGGTGGATGGCTGGACGTAAATTGATTAGTTTGTATTGTAAAAAGTAATGTTACATTCAGAGAACAATGGGAAGAGGAAAACTTAAATTCATGAAAATAGATGTTGACAACAGAAATAATACATATGATTTTTATTACTAACCCTGTCCTCGTTGTTGTGTTCTTTCTGCTGTCTGACTTGAAGAATTATACAGTTTTGTGACATCGTCCCAAACCTGTTTTTTTCCAAAATAGTCGAGTCGAATGTTCTTTTATTTTCAATAATTGATTTTCTTTCTAAGACAAAGTCAGTCAAAAGGTTTTTCTCAAATAGAGTAAAAATTTTTCCTCGCTTGTCGCCCATTGCGTTTAAAACAATCGGAAAACTCGTGACAGCTACACAAACTATTGGCGCGTCTTCCATTTGCCCTTAATAATCGATAAAACTCGAGTAATTGCGAGTTTCGTTAGTAGTGCCATCTGTGAGCTATTGAGAGGTACTATTAGCATCAGCAGGAGTAGTTACCGCACAGTTAACTAACGATCGTTGAAATCAGGCTACGGGAAACCCCAGGAAGTTATCTGGCATGTTGATTATAACATGAGGATAGCTAACGGGCGGTAACTGCAGCTTTCCAGAAACCGGGCATAAATCATGTAGGTTTTGCACTCCATGTAACTTTCTTACGTTCAACACTCACTGATTTGACTGGAATTATATTGAAGAAAACCTTAACGTTTCTGATTAGAAAACCGACCTCTTTTTACAAAAGGTCAATCTTATGTTGTTTGTTAACCATTTTTGTTCTTAACAGAAAATTAAATAATATGTCCTGCAATGTATAGTTTCATACCTACGGATGGTTCTTACGGAACATAATAAAGACAAAGGTGGAGTTCTTTTGTAGTTATTTCTGATTTTAAAGGCATTGCAGGAATTTTTACACAACATGCAGGCACTTCTCAATGAAAAAGGTAGATAATGAACTAACCAATGGCATTCGGGATGTAGCGTTAAAAGGTTGATGAGAAACAAGGAGCGACTGTTAAGTCATTACAGGACGAGCTTAATGACTTTAAATCCAGCATTCAAAACGGAATGACAAATTGGCAAACGAACGTAAACCATCAAGTTTCTGACTGGAGTTCCCTGAGGACGAAGTTAGGCAGTACATCAATTGACGCAAATCAGAGTAAATCAGCTGAAAACACACATTCTGTTCCAAATCAAGAACGTTCTTATCGTCCTAAAAATGAATATGATAGATTTAACGTTGAAAGACACATACGAACACAGCAACCACAATCACCAGAAGCAAGTGTCACGTCTATTCTATTAGAATAGAGCTTAATCAAGCATCATCAATTTCAAACATTAATTCATGAAAATAAAACAGTCCGCCCAATCATTTAAGGGACTATTACAGACAACATGGAGTAAGAAACGTAAAATCAGGTTTGTAGCAGGATACATACAAGGTGAAGCAGCTGTATAGGCTGCTGTTGCACTCAAATACTGTGATACACAACAGGACTTTGAGAATGCTTTCCTAGCTAAACACTGGTCCATGGGCGCACAAGAAAAATTGATAAAACGACATTTACAATCCGCAGGTTATTAATGAGCGCAATGGTAGCCTACGAAAGTATTGCGAAGGGTATTTTATAGGCTCGAATATTTTATGAACCCCTCTCACATTGCGAAATTCTTCGACTTTTGGTAGCAAACCGCGACTCCGAATGCAACTTATCATACCGTTGTACAGCCTAGAAGAATTCCTGTTGGTAGTGCATTCATTAGACTTAATATTTGAGGCCGACCAGGCTCGTAGCAACAATGCTTACGATAAAGGCAAGATATATGCAAACAATTACGGTGATCAGCTGAGAACGATGCAAAACATGTGAAACGATTCGCAGCCGTGTTTTGTTAAACAATGCCATCCCGCAATAATCGGCTCAAATAACTCGCGATATGGGTGAGAGGTATCTTCCACGTTAGTCAGTAAACGGCGGTAACCTAAAAATAAAAAATAGAAAAAAAAACGAGATCTACGGCCAGTACAATCCCGGACACAGCGACAACAACAAGAGAAATCAATGAAGAAACAACATCAGGAACCACACTAATAACAGCTTACAAGCAGGGAGAAATTATTTCGGTCAACAACAGAACGATAGGCCAGAAAGCAACATATTGTCCGAAACAAAGACGGTGCGGGTAAAATGAATCATCAGTAATCATCACTGAGGTGACAGGGACAACACAACAAATTGCAGGAACACAAACGAACTAGTTTTGCTCAACTATAGCCCTCGGACGTTTAGAAGTGGTAAAAGCGAGGCATACGTCACACAAATATAAATATGTTACGGTTTAATGACAGTGTGGACATAATAACCGAATTGTTACAGTCAGTGGAAAACAAACGGTTGTTTCCTTCGCAACTTTTCAACAGTTAATGACATTCAGAGTTTTCCAAACTTGTTTGTACAAAATCGTAAGATAATTGGTGCTACTGCGGGCAGGTCAAAACACATTAAGAAACAAACGCAAGTGTCACTCAATTCAGTTAGATGATACAACAGATTTTTTACATGTGTGGTCGTAGATAAACTCAACATTCTTAATTTATTTATGTGTTTTAGCTTTACGTCAACGCAAGTGAGCTTACATTGACTACTCAATTCTACGTCATGAAGTCAATGCTGATCCACTGGTATGCAATATGTTAAAAACTAGGCAGCAAACATATGGCACAAGATATAAACACACGAATAAATTTAGAGTCAAGAATTTGCACCCACGAAGTGATAGGATTTTTGGAGCAATACTGGCTTTATATTTTGTGTCGGGTGAATGATAGCACATCTCGATTTTCCTTTGTTCCCTCCCCGAATGTGAGAAATCATTCATGGGTAGCTGCTGATTTTTAAATGGATGAGTGAAAAATCTGTACTTATTGTTACCCGATGAGAACAGATCCATCACGATGTATCTTTAAACTGCAATTTAAAATACACACATAGATAAAAAATTGACATAACTGTTGTCAGCCCGGATTTATAGATAGGCTGTGAACTGACAAAGTAACACCTAATTTTTAACATGATACACATTTACACTACTGAAATAGAGCCTCACGAGTAATTGGAGTAGTTGGCTAATATAAGCATGCAGTAGTTACAGGATAAACAATAGTATGCTTTTGAAAAAGGTGAATCATTTCCTTTAAAATATGCAAAGGTCTTGTGAATCAGGATATTTAATGGAAATTTCTCTCTTATACTTCTGAATATATCCATCCCACTAATAGTACATTTAATAAAGGTAAGAATGTAATAACAATAAAAGTTGCCATAATAAGATGTCGCTCTGCAAATTCACCCACAGTATATAAATTAGTACGCATATTATAAGTCAATCTACCTATTCTTCATTATTACAACATCATAGCTAGAAGCTGTAGAGTTAACACAGCCGGCCGCGGTGGCCGAGGCGCTCCAGTCACGATCTGCACGGCCACTACGGTCGGGGGTTCGAATTCCCCCTCGGGCATGGATATTTGTGCCGTCCTTAGTATAAGCTAGTTCATAAGTAGTTTGTAAGTTTAGGGACTGATGACCCCGTAGTTAAGTCCCATAAGCTTAACAAACATTTGAAGATTTGAAGTTAACACAGATTTTTCAGCCATCATAAACGCTGTGAAGTGTGCTGCTGCCGTCGCTGCATTAATCTAAGAGACATCTCAACGGTCGGAAGCAGAATAATAGAAGAATACAACCTATTTTAGTCTGTAAGGCGCGAGCACACACACACACACACACACACACACACAAACACACACACACACACACACACACACACACCACACACACACACATTGCCGCGGTGGAGTAGCCGAGCGGTCTAAAGCACCTCGCTGAGGAGCGCGCGGTTGCTCGCCGTGGAGGTTCGAGTCCTCCCTGGGGCATGGGTGTGTGTGTTTGTCAGTAGGTTAGTTTATCTAGGTTTAAGTAGTTTGTAAGCTACGGACTGATGACCACGCAGTTTGGTCCGATACATTTACAGACATTTGAACATTTGAACACACACACAGAACAGTTTTGTAACCAAAAAGTGACACTGCAGTGACGTTTATGTGAGAGCGAGAAAAGTAAATACATTTATTTTTTATACGAAGGGAGGTTACTTATGCTTGTGCTTGGGTCAAGACCATAAAATCGCACAAATGCGTCACGTGGTAGAGGAGTGAGGACGCTGTGTAAATTTAGGAATCATCACTGTTTTATTGAACTTAAACTTTCAAGTCGGTAGCCCAGAGTAACGATTTTAGAAATAGAGCAGATGCTCAGTTTGATACTGTAGACTTATTTTGGTGCCCTCTCATACCCTTTTCTAAACTTTATTTTGGCGCACCTTTTCGTGCAATTCATTAACGCCTGGCAAGCCTACAGGTCTGATCTTATTTGTGTCCATAATTATATCTGCGTTATCTTTGAACATGTGAGTGTCGTAGCTTTCAAAACGTTTATTGAAAATACTTACAAATATGTACGTCTCACTGACAAAATATGCACTCACATTGTAGAAACATAGGTGTCGCTGTTCAATCGTTTGGATTTTTAATCAGTAAAAGCGTTAAACATTATTGTCTACCTAAATGGAGGTGCATTTTGCGAACGTGTAGTTCAATTCTTGCAAACTGTCACAAATTACTGAAAACAGTACTTTCCAGCCACCTGACATGAGCATAGGCTCTGTTGTATGTTTATTTACTGCACAGAATGATAATCGTCTGATGACGAACATTTATTTTCAAAGAGACTTGTGGAACTAAGTCGTAAATATTTCGTGATAATAACCACTGTGCTGTGAAAGCGTGAGGCGACTTGTTTATTAGTTATGAAAGAAAAGTGAGCAGTGACAGGAAATTGATTAACAATGAGATGAAAGACACCTATCAGAGACTTACAATCTACAAACGCACAATGCTATTGTGAATTATCAGAAAGTATGAAAATGTTCCCCGTTTTCAAATTAAATGCTATTACACTCTAAAAGTACGAACTTTTCCAGTTATTTATCGCTGAAATGATTCAAGCTGGACTCTCAAAAATCGGTAGCGTTCGCAAACGAACACGAATTTCTTCCCGACAATAAATTTTATTTCAAAATGAGAACGCAAGGACATTACAACGTGACAAACAGACGCGTAGTCGGTGCCACTTTAAATGTAACAATGTGCATAAAAGACAAACATTCCACTTGTGCTCGACGAGCATAAAGTTTCACTGCAACATAAGTGTTTAGGGGCTCTTCACACGTTCAATAATATTGTCACTATATTGACAATGCGTCAATATATTGACCGTGTGCGCGTGGGTATTGACGTATTGTCAATACCGTAAATATTGGTAGAGCAGTATTGATGGGTGCAAAAATATTTTCCGGTTTGACAATATTCGTTGTTCAGATGTTTCCAGTGTTTCGTGAGACAGCCTCAGAGCGCTAGCGTCTATCGCATAACTACTGCTTTTTAGTGTTTCCATTTGCCGTTTCTATCTCGATATGCTTTGAATGAATCTGAATCGGGTACGAAATATGAGTAAATATATAATGGCGCAGTTTATCGAATGTTACAGGAGCAATCCATTATGTCTAAACCCAGAGTTCTGTTGATTACATGGAAAGAACCAAAATGGTATTAAGCAATTACTTGAAATTTATCTCCTTCAGTATCCGAAAAGAAAATAAGAGGACGTTAAAATGAAAATGAATTGTATGATTGCTTTGCATGTTTTAATGAGAATTTTATTAATTGTGTTAGCGGACGTAACTGCATTGAACCTTAAATATTTAATGACCTTCTTGTCGCCAACGTTCGTAAAGTTACACTCAATCTTTCATCGGCTGGGATTGCGAATCTGTTAATTACGCCTTATTTTCCGATTATTTCGTAACGTAAGTAGTTTGTCGTATGATTCTAGACTCATTCGAAAATATTTTTAAAAATCTTTCATTTCAATCGTTCGGATTTCCGTCGGCATGTTCACTCGAGAAAAGTCAATCCTTTTGTTTAACCACTCACGAACCTAATTACCTTTTTCGCAGCTCTCTCTCTCTCTCTCTCTTTATTTAATTATTTTATTTTTTAGCCAACAATATTATTGATGTGAGGACTGCTGAAATGTATTGGAGGTTTGACAATATATTATTGACAATATTATTGTCAGTAATTATTGACCGTGTGAGGGCGCCTTTTGAATGCGAACTACCCCGATCAAATTTGTAAATGACTATTAAAACTTATGGCCACATGAAAAAGTCTTACTGCAAACGCTACGCACGCGAACTGAGCTAAAATGTAAGATAAAGTGGTACTCACCACACGTTTTGTGGACAGCCGACGAGTGCTCCACGAGGGTCTTCTTCGATGAACAAAAGTTTTCCAGTATTCACCACAAAAATTTTCGTGAGAAACGAACGTTAGCGAGTGTACCACGCTTAACCGGTGAAATGGACACTGTTAACGCTGGCGTCAAACATGTCCCCCAGGCGATAAAACCACTGTTGTGTGGCTACTGCTAGACAGTGTTGGGACAGTGATGCCAACCTATATATATAGGGTGTCCACAAAAGGGCTCCCTGATTTCAAAATTAAATATATCGAAAACAAAGATCGATAGAGGAATGCAGTAAACGGTATGTTTATTGTGAAAGCTGTAAGAAGTTTATACAGCAGTTTGAAATAATAGTTACAAAAGCTACTAGCAGATGGCGCTGTACACTGTACAGCTCATATCAGCATACATAAGTGAAATAATCGTATGAAAACACTCTTTGCAAACAATCACATCACAATGTTTTCAAAATGTTCACCATTGGCACTACAGAGGTGGCGCAAACTAAGAATGAAATTCGCCATCAGATTTCGTAGTGTCTCAACCGAAATGGATTCATATGCCACAGAGATCGCCGATTCAAGCTCGTCCAGCGTGGCGGGATGCTTCGGGTAGATCATGTCTTTCACTGTGCCCCACAAAAAAAGTCACAGGGAGTCAAGTCCGGCGAATATGGAGGCCAATCCATGCCTGCACCAACAAATTTGGGATATTCCAAAGCAATGACTCGATTCCCGAAGTATTCCTCAAGAAAGCGAAACACTTGTTCGGTCCGATGTGGTCGGGCTCCACCTAGCATAAACCATTCAGTACTTGGTCAATCCTCTAACTCTTGCTGTGTGGCGACAAATTGTTCCAAACTTGCAACGTAACGTGTACCAGTGACCGTTTCTCGAATGAAAAAAGGGCCAATAATGCCTCTGCTGCATACTGCAGCCCACACAGTAACTTTAGGAGAATACAGGGGTTTCGCTTCACACCAATATGGCTTTACGGAACCCCAAAATCACCAGTTCTGCTTATTGACGTATCCATTCAGGTGGAAGTGTGCTTCATCTGTAAGCCAGATGCAGACAACATCAAATCCTTCACTATCAATCATTGTGAGCATCTGATTAGCACAGGCAACCCTTTGTTGCACAGGTCGTACGGGTATGGCCTGGTGCGTTTGAATTTTGAATGGAAACATGTGTAGGCTCTTTCTCAGTATTTTCTGCGTGCTGGAGCGCTTCAAACCAGTCTCAGATGCAATTCTACCGACGGATGACATTGGATTTCGCTGAATAATTCCAGAAACTGTGGCGATATTTTCAGGCGTAACTGCGGTTTACTTGGGGCCAACATGCCCCACTAGATCATCAGTTACGCTGCCTGTTTGTTGAAATTTTGCGAAGAGCGTACGAATGGTTTTCGCTTCGGGTCCTTTTGGAACATTAAATCGTGCTTGAAAACTTCGCCTTGTTGCCGTAGTACTCTCTTCTAACCTGCGGTACTCTAGCACCATAAAAACGCTTTGCTCAATGGAGTACATGGTTTTGATCTCTTCCTTCGGTACGCTAACCTCATTTCAGGTTTCTATAGTGGAACTGATCGCTCTGGGCTTCGGATCACTATTTATACTAGGCATGACGTATGGCGATTACAGCGCCATCTGTTAGCAGATTTTGTAACTATTATTTCAAACTGCTGTATAAACTTCTTACAGCTTTCACAATAAACATACCGTTTACTGCCTTCCTCTATCGATCTTTGTTCAAATGTTCATATGTTTGTAAATCTATCGAACCAAACTGCGTGGTCATCAGTCGGTAGCCTACAAACTACTTAAACCTAGGTAAACTAACCTAAGGACACACATATACACGCCCCAGGGAGGACTCGAACCTCCACGGCGAGCAACCGCGCGTTTCGCAGCGAGACGCTCTACACCGCTCGGCTACTCCGCGCGCGTTTTTTTTTTATTATTATTTTTTTAAATTATTATGAGCCCTCTGACCGGGCGCGCTGAGCCAAGGAGCCCGGCAACAAGACAATGTTGTGTCGAGGAGATGTATTATTGTTGATATTTAAATGTTCAAATGTTTGAAAGTCTGTGGGACTTAACTTCTTCAGTCATCAGCCCCTAGGCTTGCAAAAAAGTTAAACTTGATCTTACCTAAGAACAACACACACATCTATGCTCGAGAGAGGACTCTAACCTTAAACAGCGAGCAATCACGCGCTCCGCAGCAAAGCGCCTTAGAACGCTCGGCCACCCCCCCCGTTCCGATCCAAAACATTCTACATGCAGACTGACGTTATAATTTGTGTTAAAATTAGCACATTTATGGGTCGTCGACTTCAAAGGCCCACCGTGTTCGTTGCTCTCTATGTTAAGACACACGAATACTTTGTGCAGCGTTGATATAATTCCGCCAAGGTTCGTCGCCTATCCTGGTGTAGCAGTATGGCCATCGTACGACGTCCGAAATCTGTCATGATGGGTGACCGCCCGATCCTTCGACATCTGGGCGTTTTTTGGAAGACACTCGTCACTGTCCTCAAATGTTCAAATGTCTGTAAATCTATCGGACCAAACAGCGTGGTCATCAGTCCGTAGCTTACAAAGTACTAGGTAAACTAACCTACGGACAAACACGCACACCCATGCCCCAGGGAGGACTCGAACCTCCACGGCGAGCAATCGCGCGCTCCGCAGCGAGACGCTTTAGACCGCTCGGCTACTCTGCCGCTGCTCACTGTCCTCCTCCAACACTCCACAAGTCGTGCAGTTTCCGAAAAACCCGTTCTGAGCTTGCGAGCCATCACCACCTGTCCCCGAACAAATTCAGCTTCTGCTCTCAGACACTGCACGAACCAGGCGTGTCTGACTAGCTGCCATTCCTCAGCTGACGGGACGGGTTTATATCGAAAGTACTACGTTCAGTTGATGTACGACTCAGTAACTCAACGTCTCTGAATACCGAAGTTCCGAGTTCGCTTCCAGATGGTAACAGAGATTTTTCTTTTGTTAGAGGACTCGAAAGATGTGCACCCAGTCTCGTGTGAGCAACAGAAGAGCCACTTTGGTGAAAAGCAGCGGCTCCAAGTGTGACAAGCTGAAGGCGGTAGGGCGAGCATTGTGCCGAACTGAGGACCCTGCGTACCGCATCCACCAGGATGACACGGTGGTCAGTCGGTCTCGATCTTACACGTCTAGACCAAAACACGGGGCTTTTGCTGCTTTATCCTTACGGCCGTTTTCTGTTGATTTTAGAAACTTTTTGTGTATCTGAATCTTAAAACTTACACCATACCTAACAGCATGTCAAAATTATGTACGGTACATGTACCAAATAAGACCCAGTTCCTAATACGGCCCACCCTCATTTTCTAGTATAGGAAGCTTGAAAACAGCGCTAAATGTCGTTGGTAATGATAGTTTGTGACAACTAGTGGGCAAAGCTCTCGTGCTGGCGATTTTATTTTCAGTTGTGCTACGGCGTTCAGCGAAGGAGGGCTGCTTCTTATTTTCACGGTACGTTTCATCTAATGCAATAGATGAAGCATTTGTACTGGTAAATATGTATATGTGTACAGAAAATTGTGCCGTATAATCATCCCAAAAAACGTTTATTTTTAAACAATAAACACACACGCGATTTAAACGGGTTGTTCCCAATAAGGCTCAAATGTAATGATTAGACTTATGTTCCTATTAACTTACCATATGGAAACTTGCTGCTGTCAGAACAATCTTGGTTGCTGGTTAAATTTTATAATCTTAAGAGTTACTAACCAGTAAGTAAGTTACAAACAGTACTGTATACAGCGTTTGTAAACAAATTGTAAATATAAATTTCTATGCATCATCTCATTCCACTTATGTCGACAATAAAATTACATTACAACTCTTCGAGTGTATTCCAACGTTTTCCTGCTATTTACGTGCCCCAGAATGTTAATATGAACTAGATGGGCCTACGGGCCATTTTAGGAACAGGGTCTCATAACAAGGCCCACTTGCAGGGGTTAAACATTTTCATTAATTAATTACATAAACGTTCCATTTTAATTTATTTTTTAACTGAATATAGTTGTAGGATGTTGCATGTACGATCTCGGAATATTACCACTTACACATACTACTTACGAAATTCCTAAACGTTAGATGGGCCTTATTTGGTTCACGTACCGTATTTGTACTTGCTGTTACATGCATATGAGGAGACTGTAACGACATAATATGTTGGGTGTGCTAACATCAGTGAAAAATGTTCAAATGTTTGTAAATCTATCGGATCAAACTGCTTGGTCATCAGTCCGTAGCTTACAAACTACTTAAACTAAGGCAAAGTAACCTAAGGACAACATACACCCATGTCCCAGGGGGACTCGAACCTCTGACGGCGAGCAAATGCGCACTCCGCAGCGAGGCGCCTTAGACCTCTCGGCTACTCCACCGCGGCTAACATCAGTGAGTGTGCATTATACCTCAATCGATAGTCAGTACTAATTTCTAAAGATGTTACGTTTGTTGCACCGTGCACCAAAATTAGCTGCATTTTCTGTGGCAATGTTTTACTCTCATATGGATAGTTTTGTGTCAGTATACCATATGTCGGAATGCCAAGTGTCGGATAATGTAACTTAACGCCTCCATTCTCTCAAATTTCACTGATGAATATTCCCAACTTTTAACTAACGAAAGGTTATTATTGTTTCAGTTAGAAGTCGAACGTCAATGAATTAACTTTAAAGATAATAAAATGAGACTTTGTTGTACATCAACAAATAAAAGACTTGAAAGTTTCGTGGTCTCATTATGTTCAAATGTTTGTTAAGCTTAAGGGACTTAACTGTTGGGTCCTCAGTCCCTAAACTTACAAACTACTTATTAAATAACTTATGAAGTATTATACTAAAGACAACAGTAACATTCATGCCCGAGGGAGGATTCGAACCTCCGAAACGGGAGACCGCGCGATCCGAAACGTGGCGCTTCGACCGCTCGGCTTCTCGCGCGCGGCGGTTTTTACGAAACATAAAATAATTTCAACATTCGAAATAATATTGCATGCACTTCATGAAACATTAAAAAAAATCAAAAGATAAATTCCGTATATTCAGAAAGAAAATAACTGTTACTGACTGTACAGCAGGAAACATGTACAAACAAAACAATTAGTTGTCATTATTCCATTGTACTTCGAAGTCAGTTTGTCTATGGAAACTATCGTTGTTTTCTTCCACATTAGTATCACCAGTACATTTGCTTTACTCCTTTAGCGGCAGAAGAAAATTTAAGTCTTCAAAAATCGGTTTTCCCCCTGGCCCCAGTAAAAATACGTTGTCGCTCACTTGCAATGGGCGAGATGAACGTCGTCTTTTTTGCTTTCCAGTGAAAGTCTGTTTCCATAAACATTCTTAGAGGTTTTTCCTTTCTAATTCCACCAGTTTGCAGTTAATTTGGGTAATTTTGTATGTATTATCTTTGCCGCTAATTAAGTATTTTTCCAGCTTGTGTCCCAACAAAATCTGTTTTCTACCCTCTAGACAAAGAAAGCATTCTTTTGAGGAGATACTTTCTTGATATTCATAATATCATCGACAGTGTATAGGCGTTATTGCACTTTCTTCAGTCGAAATTCATTGTAATTATCGAAATATCTGTAAGTGAAGTAATATTTTCTAGCGTCAGGTTATTTTCCATCTCTGATACGTAACAGCACTATTTTTATGTTACGATTTCGACCACCAATCGTGTCTGACTAAAGAGTAATTTCCTTTGCACTATCATTATATTCTTTCTCTTATTTTTTTCTTTTATTTTCATTTACTTACTTATTTTTTGAGTCAGCTGCTAACTTTCATGGCTACACAACAGTGAAATTTGAAGTCCTTGTCATACAGGACTTCCTTTTATGTTGTTCTTTGTAGTTGGAGGGAAACGTTATTTGTAAATCAAGGTATAGGTTTCGACACAAGGGATTATTCTTGGCTTCTAAATTGGTTATGCTGTTTGTTATTAAGTATGCGCTCACAGCAGGAAGTTCACTTGGTCTAGTGATGCATAACACAGCCCATGTTATTCTCTTTGTGGACAATGGCTGCTAAAATATTTGATATAAATCCGCACCAATTGTAGAAGACTAATCCTTCATTTTTGCATGAAATCCTGAAAATCTCGGATTTTAGGATGTGAATCCCATCTTCAGGCGCTTAACTGAAAAAAGTGTGATTTTCTCTCTGTAAATCTGTGTTCTTAATGTACTACCTCAGTGTTCTTGCTTTTGGCTGATTGTTAACATCCTTAAGAATTAGTTTTCTATCTCTACCAGGAGTCGAAGAATGTTCAAATGTTTTTAAACCTACTGCACCAAACTGATATGGTCATTAGTCCCTAGGTTTGCAAACTGCTTTAACTTACACTAAAGACAACACACACATGCACACGCATACAGGCACGCACACACACACACACACACACACACACACACACACTATGACCGAAGGAGGACTGGAACCTCCAACAGGAATGGCCATCCAGTCCGTAGCATGACGCCTTAGATCACGGGGTTATTCCACGCTGGCCTCCCAGGAGCTGTCTGGCATTTTTCCGTAATGACGAAGAAAGGAAGATTTTTTTTAACGCCTCGTCGACGGCGTGGTCATTACAGGCGGAGTTTAAGCTCTGATTATTCGGATGACGATGGGGGAATGAACCCGACCGTGTCCTTCCAAAGGGACCATCCCGGCATTTGCTTGGAATGACTTACGGAAGTGACGGAAAACCTAAATCAGGCTGGCCGGGCGCGTATTTGAACCACTGGCCTTCTATATGCGAATCCAGTGTGTTAGTCTTCGCTGTCTGCATTAGACATTTGTCAGACATGGTGGCCATTTTAATGCAATTGACATGAATTTGTCTTGACGATATTTGCATTTTATTAAGGCCTTACGCGTTTCGACATACGTCAGTATCAAAGGCTATAAAAAGACACTGGTATTAAAATTCCATCCAACAGTTTGATAAATCATAATGGATAAGTTACACTAACATTACACTCACCAAAACTATTAATTAAAAAAAAAATCCCCTTAATACTACTAGTGTCATAGACGTATTTCATACATAGAAGATGTTTACAATTCACCCCAGAACATCTCTGAAGGATGGTCAAGTGTATAGTGAAGGCTGCTCAACAGTCAGTTACTATGCGGAAAATCTGCCTCGTGGCGATACTGTCTTTCTGCTCCCCTCTCTCTCTCTCTCTCCACACACACATACTCACTCGTTCTGTGTTATATATATATATATATATATATATATATATATATATATATATATATATATATTCGCCTTCCCTCCTCTATCTGCATCCACCTCTTTCTCTCCCATCTCTCTATTTGTTTCCATCTTTCCCTCTCTCGGCTAAGTTTTCTGGAAGGTACCCTCCTGTCATGTACCACACAAACAGTCATGTACCCAGAGATCTCCCTCTTGTTGTAAAGGTCAAGGGTGCAAAAATTCATAAAGATTGGAGCAAAACTATGCAGTTTGTAAAATTGCCTAAGTTAAGTACCCGTCACCATGCTTCGAACGAAATTTTATACGGACAGTAACATTCCTCTTGCTTTTAAGGTAGTGTGCAAAATTTCATCAATATCGTAATAAAACTATAGATTTCTATGAAATAGAAACACAGAGTCACATTAAAAAACGCACATTGCTGTTCTTAAATATTACCGTTTTATTTCATACTACCCTTGTTTTGAGAACAACGAAAACAACAAAAAAAGGATATGTGAAATCGGTCGAGCCGTTCTCAAGTTGGCGCGACCAAGGTATTTAGGGATCCATTTTTATGTTGCAAAGTACCCTCCCACATGCACCGTATAAAACTTAAGGTAGACGGTGACATTCCTCTTGTTTTGGAGGTCAAGCGTGCGCAGTTTCGTGAAGATCGGAATGAAACTGTACATTTCGTGAGTCCGTAGGAGAAGTATGCTCCGCCATGCACCTATCACAAAATACTTTCTTAGCTGACGTTTTCTACTTATAAACTACATTCTTGCCAAATTTCAGCTTCATAGGTGAAGTAGTTTTCGAGATTTCGTGTTTAGTCAGTGAGTGAGTGTCCATTCGCTTTTATATAGATAGAGATTAAGAAAACAGATTGCTTAATTTTGGATGCAAGAGAATTAAGGAAGACTTGCAGACAAAAATAAATAGTAACATTCAAATCTGTAATTCTAACTTTACTTGATACAAGTTCATGCCTGATGCGTCAGTTTTACGGCAACGCTTCATAAACGTCCGAAATTACATGCAGACTTTGTTACAAGTCCCTAACTACTCCCATTTTCCAATAATTGACGCATAAATCTAGGTATTTTAACGCGGTGGCCTCTCATTATTTATGACGTCATATCACGTCAGCTGTGTGTCGTGCTCTTTCATTATTGGGTGAGAAACCTTCGTGGGCGTACGCTGAACAGTTCTCCAAAGTTTCATTGCAATCGTATGAATGGTTTATTAAAGACATTGAGGACATACAGACAAACATTCTATATATAGCTTAGTGCTGCTGAACAAAAATTGTTTTTGTGAAATTATACAATTTTAAATGGCTGCTATATAAAAGTTTTAAAATCATTAAGTGCTACACAAAACATTTTCTGTTTCATTATTGTTTGACATCTTCGTGCCAGATAGTATTAAGTAAAACACTGCTGACTGGCACCAAAATGATTATACCTTTATAGAACTCAGGCGAGGAAAAATGTGGAAGTAAGAGGGGGGGCGGAAGGCTGGTGAAGAAGAGAAGCATACATAAAAGTTGCGAAGGAAAAGAGCAACCACCAAGTGCCAACTGCCTACGAAAATCACTCGGTGCTTTCCATAACATGCAAGCTTGTGGTTTGCTTCTCGTTTATCACAAATAACTATCGGTCAAATAGGAATCATAAAAAAAAATGTTTGTTAAGCTTATGGGACTTAACTACGGGGTCATCAGTCCCTAAACTTACAAACTACTTATGAACTACTTACGAACTAGGACGGCACAAATATCCATGCCCGAGGGGGAATTCGAACCCCCGACCGTAGTGACCGTGCTGACCGTGACTGGAGCGCCTCAGTCCCCTCGGCCACCGCGGCCGGCGTAGGAATCATTACTTCTATGGCATTACATATAGGAAAAGTGATAAAAGTTGACTTATTGGGGAGGCGTATAATATTATTTGTGGATGCAGAAGGAAGAGTGGCTAAGAGAGCCGTTTACAGAGATTAATATAGAATGATTAGCTTACAATATTGGCTTAGTACCTGCAGTACCCTGTATCAAAGTAGTTACTGTGTGTAGTATTACATTTCAAGGAATACTGTTGTGGGGAAGATATCCATGATACAAAATCTGGGAGTAGTTTGTGTTACTTATTCGTTATGTTTTATCAAAGTGATGAATGGAATATTAACGCCATTGTCTTTTTATGGCGTTTGATTATGACGTATGTCGAATCGCGCAAGACCTTAATAAAGTGCAGTTGTGGTCAAGACAATTGAAGTTATTTCAAGTTTCCAGTGTATAAGCATTACGCCACCTCGGTCGGTCAGTAAAAACGACGTTGCTGTCTTGTGAAAAGTGAATTTTTCCCTTATGCCGCTCATAATATGAAGTGATAAGTATTCCTGTTGTTAAACTCACGTGATTTGTAGACCGTGGAATACACATCCTGTTGCGTCATTGCAGCGAGGATTGTTGCAAGGGCCAACGCTAGGTGGTTACCGCGTGGCTCAAACGCGGTAATATCTAAACGTTTCATAAATGGCGCAAGGTGGGAGCACCAGCGGCGCTAGAGGCGCTATCGTGGCCTTCCATCTTTACTGCCTCTGCCTGAGACCGCGTCTTAATTAGAGAACGGGGTATTTCCTGCCGCGAGCTATGACGCGGTTCGCCTCGTCTGTCAACCGCGCGCTTCGCGGGCGATTTAAAGTCGCTTTTTGTTCCGCAAGCGCGCCTAATTTAAAACAATTACGGCTTTGCTCGTCTCATTAAGCGCTATCCGCAGAATCTCGCCGGCCACGGACGAGGGCCTGCAAATTGAATTCTCCCACTCAATTAAAATGTCGGGCGCCTTGTCCAGGTAGCCGCAGGCAGCAGACAGTGGGGTAGGTTGCTGGCAGCGCCCGGCCACAGGCGCGGCTGTCGCTGGGACTACGCAAGCATCGCTCCGTTCTGCCACATCTGCCGCGGCACCTGCCCGCCAGTCCAGTCTCTCTTGCAAGTAAAATGACGCCAAAGCACTGGCGGCTGGTGCCTGAGCCGATTCGGGGCTCACTACTTTCACTTCGTTATGCAATTTACCCTTCCAAATAATTGCATCAATAAGATGGAAAACCGATCGTCTCCACTTTTGCACCCCAGTTACGCTATTGGTATGGAAAAAATTCCAGAAAGATGTATACCTTTTCTTTATTCAAATGTTCAAATTTCTGTAAATCTATCGGCCCAAACTGCGGGGTCATCAGTCCGTAGCTTACAAACTACTTAAACTAAGGTAAACTAACCTAAGGACAAACGCACACACTCGAACCTCCAACGACGAGTAACCGCGCGCTCCGCAGCGAGGCGCCTTAGACCGCTCGGCTACTCCATGACATTTTTATGTAGAGAATCATATTCTACTCGTCATTCCGATTCGTCATACGTATATTCATATTGGTCATGAGTGTAATGAGCAATTGCACATGAAATTGTCAATTGCGTTTAACATTTAACGAGAGGATCCCGTACGCAGATAAGCAACATTTCACGGCGTAGGCGGAATGAGGAAGCGACAGTGAGTCAGGCAGGTGGAACACAAAGACGATGGCATACAAAAGACGATGGCTTTTAAACAGCAGGGGGTCGCGTCTGAAGAGCTTTAGACAGACAATGGGAGGCGAGCTTGGCGCCGCATAATTTTACCGGAATTGCCCAGACTGTATGTGACGCGCGCTGTTATTGGCGAAGGCTAGCAGAAGGCGTGTTGCTACGATAACGCTGATTGGCTGCTGAGGAAAAATACGTGGTAGGAGAAATTGAGAGCTGCCGGAGGAAATTGTTGGCAGACTCACTTATGCGTCTTCTCTCGCCTTGCGCAGGCGACGGAATCGCGCGCTCTGTGAATTGGAAAGCGACTTGCTGTGGTTACGCCTGATTGCGTCTACAGCGAAGTTTGCGGTACCAGGTGTTGAGTTACATGCATAACGTGTAACTACGTTACGATTCCAGAACGGAGGACATTTTGCCAGTCCATAATTTTTGATAGTTAACGTCTGCGGACGATTTTGAGCGGCATCTTCCGGTGGGCTAATTTGCTGAATTAGCGTACCCAGCCGATATTAGTTTGACTAGGGAGAATAGCGAGCCTTGGCGTCACCAAGCGCAATAGGACGTTTTTGGCTGAATAATCCCAGCCACCGATTTAATCAGATAACTTTTTACAGGTTTCAGAGACGCAGCCGCTGTCAGCATAGACGCAACACACGGTATTTGTGCGCATATGCAACGCGAGCGAACTACGATATTTGTGTAGTGTAGGGTCCGTGCAAACGCCACATCACTACAATATTATTCTTGATATTACGGTGACATCCTCTCGTCCGGTATTTCAGTTTATTAAAGAAGGAGTTACGCGTAGTTGCAATACCTCAGGCATTCTTAAAAATTATATTTCAGTAATATTGTACGCGAGTATCGAATCTTATCTAATCTTGACTTAAGAACCTATTAAATTTCTATGACAATTTTTTGATAATATTTGCATTTCAACTTTAATTGTTTTTAAATAATAAATTACGTTTTTACCTCTCAGTAATTAGTTCACTTTTATTTACTGATAAACTGCCAATACCACATTCCCGTACCCGGTGAGGTCACTTAGCAGTAATTATTTAATTTTTCATAATTTTTAATGTACAGGAGTGGTAGTTCAGATCTTTTTGAGTGTAGTTAAGGATCACTTATCTGTCTTGAATAGAGATGGGCACTACTTTCTCATTTCTAAGCCTAGGAGTAACGGCAGATTTGTTCAACCTGCAGAGTCAACTGTTTAAGGGTACAAAAAACATTACAGATCAGTCCTTGCGCGAATTACAAGGTTGAATAAGTCGTCTGGCCAAGTGAAGAGACGGAACGTGATGACCAGTGCTTTAGAAGCCTTTGACTGCGTCGATCACAGTGAAATGGGAGTACCAGTTCACCTCACCTTGACCAAGAAACTACAGTGAGAACCTTGTATGGCAGAACGAAATGGGTAAAGATTCAGAAGGGGTCCGGCAAGGCTGTATTTTATCTCCGTTCTTATTCAATCTGTTTGCAGAGCACATTATGAGAATTGCCAGGATAGATGAGGAAGAGACAGGAATTAAAATAGCTGGAATAAATGTAAACAACCTCAGATATGCAGATAATACTACACTGATGGAAGAAAGTGAAGAAGAGTTAAAGACTCTGTTGCTGAAGGTAAAAAACGAAAGTGAAAAGGCCGGTCTCGGGCTAAATGTGAAGAAAACCAAAATTATGGCAACTACACCTATTAATTCATGGGGTATAGGAAGAGAATCCATGGAGGTGGTGTCCACATTCAGTTATCTCGGTTCCCAGATCTCTGAAGATGGCGACTGCAGCAACGAAATAAGGAGACGCTTGTTGCTCGGAAGTAAGGCGATGTCAAACCTTGAAAAGATTATTAGGTCCAGAGACATTACTTTAACAACAAAGATACGTACTGTGAAGGCTATTGTCTTCCCAGTTGTAATATGGATGCGAGACCTGGACCATTAGAAAGACTGAGCGGCGAAGAATTGACTCCTTTGAACTGTGGTGCTGGAGTAAAACGCTTAGGATTCCATGGACAGCAAAAAGAACCAACAGGTCTATATTAGAGCAAATAAAACCAGGTCTAATTTTAAAACAGAAGCTGACCTACTTTGGACACATAATGCGAAGACATGCCTCACTGACACTAGAAGAAGAGGACGGCAGAGGATGAGGTGGATCGATGGCACCACAGAAGCAATGTCTTCCAACCTGGAAGGTCTACGGGAGAATGTTCAGGACAGAGGACAGTGGCGTGCTTTGGTTCATGGGGTACCAAGAGGCGGAATCGACTAAACGAATAGCGAGCGAAGGAGATAGAGAAGTTGTAGCACATTTCTAATGATTGCAAGTCTTGATGTCGTACGTATTAAAATATGTACGACAACAAGAATTGCACTCATTACAAATAAGTCAAAGTGATTTACCAACAAGTGGCCTAAGGACCCAAATTATTTAATTGCCCTACAGTGCCTAAGCAGACAACAGGAAACATTTTAAAAGTTAAAACAGCCGTAATTCAAATAACAAGAATATACCAGAACAAACGGTCAAAGTCTGTGAAATCAGCCCAGCAGTTGACCCTCACACATCTACATGGGATACTCTGCAATTCACATTTAAGTGCTTGGCAGAGGGTTCATCAAACCACTATACTATTTATCTCCCATTCCATTCTCGAATAGCGCGCGGGAAGAAAGAACACCCGAATCTCTCCGAGCTCTGATTTCTCGTATTTTTTTCTGATGATCATTTATACCTATGTAAGTGGGAGTTAGCAATATATTTTCGCATTTGGAGGAGAATCTTAGCGATTGGAGTTTCGTAAGTAGCCTAGGCCGCAGCGATAAGCGCCATTGTTGTAATGATTCCCATCCCAGATCCTGTAGCATTTCCGTAACGCTGTTTCCCCTGCATCGTGGCATTACGAAACGAGCTGCCCTTCTTTGGCCTCTTTCGATGTCCTCCGTCAAACCCACCTGATAAGGATCCCACACTGGGTAGCAATACTCCAAAATGGACGGACAAGCGTAGTGTATGCATCTTTTAAGGGTTCTGCCAATGAAACCAAACAAGTCACCGTAAGGGTCAAAATCAGTGCCACGTACACGACCATGCATTCTTAAGCCCAAGGAAAAAAAAATACATAAAAATAAATTTTGCACTTACGCATCCTTAAATGGGAAGCTTCCCTCCGAGACACTAGTAGGCGACCACCGGGCAACAGGCCCAGCTAACAAGCGTTAATGTTTAGGCTGCCAACACTGAATACTAAGACAGCAAAATGTTTAAGTCAAATTTTAATTTACGACACGCAACCTTAGGTAACTGGCAGTACCTATCAGAAACGACTGCAATAGCATTAATTGCTCCACAGTCCCTAAGCATACAATTATATTTGTTATTTAGTAGTGGTAGGTTTTCAACAAGACACAAGCGAATACACTATAACATGTATTTACCAATAATCAGAGGAAATTACATAACTTTTGACACTGTCCGTGATCCAACAAATTTCGCAACGAACACGACTAACCACGCCGTTACAGACAATATGGGGCTTCGCACTATGGCCTTACTAAAACTCAAATACACAACATCAAATATTAGTAACACAAATCACTGCTAAACATGGTATATAAGCACATCCAACTTACGAATTATAAGAACGTAGGATCCACGGCCGGTGTCTTTTGGAATAAAAGAATTCTGGGTATTAGGCCGCGTCATTTTAAACACTTAGAAAATGAATTGTCGACGTTTCGACCACTGTGCAGTGGTCCTCCTCAGGGCGGTTAACTGTTGGATGCTGCTGAATGTAACCCTTATATACTGTGAATTTTTCGGTTATCTAATGCCGACGTCATTCATCTAAGATGGCGATTGGCTGGCAGTAGCGTATCAGCAAGCACTTACGTTTGCTACCCTGTAAGTGATTGGTAGACAAAATCTATATTGGAAGGCAACAGCTAATCAGCAAGTAGCATCCAGGGGATGGTGTTGTAAGATACCTGCTATGGCAAGGTATACATTTCATATTCAAAGGTACCGCGAATTTGAGACCAGTGTCAAGCTAGTCAGGCATGGGTCATTTATCTTTGGTTGCAGGCTTATATTTCGATGGCAGTACTATCGATATTGGAGACGGTGATAGTATTGTTGCCGGGAAGTAAGGTTGTGATTATTGAGAGTGCAGACTTTGCTAGGCGCGCGGATGAGATTGCAGAAGCGTGGGGACCGTGGTTGTGTGCAGTTGTCGTTCCGGCGGGATAGCCGAGGAGAGGAGATTTTGAGACTTGAATGCTGAACCGAGCTGTTTGTTTAAGATATGGAGACGAAAGGTATAGATGACGTTGGAGAAAAGATCTTTTGAAGTTTTTATAAGGTAAAGTTTTTTATGAAATACTTAGCATGTTTCTATGGCAAACTTCGCATTGTTAGGCTGAATTGATGGTAACAGTAACGGTCGGGAAAGATCTTGGTTTTAGCTTGTGGTCTCACGATTCATGCTAGGGACCCCTATCTGTGTAAGGAAAGTATTTATTGTAATAATTTAATTTTGAAATTACGTTTTTTATGAAATAGGAATCTCATGGGTAGTGTTCTTGAAATATGGTATTGTTGTAATATTGTTTGTGTAAATCTAGCTAAATTTATTAACAGTAAAGAAATGTTTATCTTTGTTTAAAAATAATTTTGTAGGCAAATTAAATATCTGAATTATATTTTTCTCTGAAAGGATTTTAAAATTGTTAGAAATAAATCAGATATTTCATTTTTAATAATTAGTTCGAGTTTCTTAAACAGATTACCAGTTTATCCCTCCTCACATTTTTTTAAAAGTGCCATAGATGTTTTCTGTAGTTAGTTTTCCAGTAGTTAGTACAGCAGGAAGCAGTTAAGTGTTGCGCAGATTTATGCAGTAAGTGAAGGCGAGAAAGAATCAGTTTTTGTCAAGCTTACAGTTCAGTATGATTTACAGATTTGATGATAGGACAATTCATACAGTGTTCAGGTTAACAAGTGTTTGCACTGAGTAAGATTGCATTGATAAATATTGTGTTCGTTACATGCCATTACAGTTTGTTAGCCGGCCGCGGTGGCCGAGGGGATTAAGGCGCTCCAGTCACGGTCTGGACGGCCACTACGGTCGGGGGTTCGAATCCCCCATCGGGCATGGATATTTTTGCCTTCCTAGTTCGTAAGTAGTTCATAAGTAGTTTGTAAGTTTAGGGACTGATGACCCCGTAGTGGCCGTGCAGACCATGACTGAAACGCCTCAGTCCCCTCGGCCACCGCGGCGGGCTACAGAAACAATTAGCAGTTTGTGTCTCGTTATAATAAACATTACGCAGTCAGATAAGTTTTGCAATACCTTTACATTCACATAGAATACTGTTTAAAAAATACGCAGTCAGATTAACATAACGTTGTACAAAGGCATTCAGCTAGAACAAGTTCAAACACACAGCAGACGGAAATTTTGTAAGAGAGAAGGAGAAGCGAGAAACTTTCAGTGTTGCCTGCTGCGAACGTTCAGGCCGCGCGTCAGTTCTACTGTGGCCGCTGTTCTGTTTAGACTGCAGAGCCCGGGTCAAGTGGAGCCGCTGGCTGACGCACACACGCTGCCCGCTGGGCAGGGATTGCCGGCAGCCACGTTGAAGATAACTTGTAGCCATCCTCCATATCCATGTTGTTAGGTCGCTTAATTATTTCGATGGCTTCTCTTATTTTGCGTTGTTGCATCCACGGTTCCCGGGCAAGCACGCGAGGTTCTCGGAAGTTAATAGTAGCGCCGCATTCCTTCTGGCGTTCTGCCACAGCTGACTTGTTGACTTGTCCCAATCGTATGTAACGTTCATGTTCCGAAATGCGAGGGCTGATGGGTCTCCCGGTTTCACCAACATAAACTTCGCCGCACTCGCATTGGATTTCATACACGCTTGCAGTGTGGAGGGAATTTCTGGGATCCTTTGTGGGGCTCAACAGGTCACGGATCTTGCGGCCACTCTCGAAACTCGGTTTGATTCCTACTCGCATAAGGACCTTGCCTATACGTTCGCTTACGCCTCTCACATAAGGTAGATGAGATATAGGAAGAGTTTCTTCTTCATTATTGTCTATCTTGTCTTCCTTGTATCTCATAGCTTGTTGCATGGCCGTGTTGTTGTATCCATTGCGAGAAGGAAGATAGCGGCGGGAAAAAGCGAGAAAACAAACCATGCAAGCCGTGCCAAGGCTCAGTACCAAACGTCTGAAAATGTTGAACCCAATTTTCTAACTGACCTTATCTGCACAAAACACATGTTGAAATGGAAGAAGTAAAGAGACGGGAAGGTATCACTCCAATTATACACAGGAAAAAGTGTTGCATCACCTTGATCCCAAGGTCTCCTGAGCACTGTCACTGAATGTGTCTATTTCATTAAGAAGACAATCCGTTTATCCAAAGGCGTCACCCAAGCCGCAGAAAGATGTAAACAACCTTGCATGAGCAGTGGCAATGGGACGGAGTGGCTAAGATGGCCGAACAGTTCCAGTCATGACACCAGGAAGGAGGTTTCTAGCTAATTCTCTGTCGCTAAATCTTGAAGAAACACACTCTATGCAGTTTGGGATTGTAAAAGGTTTACTGCCAGTATATGCGTAAGGTATGACGAAAAGGAGGTAGAAGAAGTTGAAAATGTTAAATCCTTGGGATTATTGCTTGATAATACATTTGACTCGGAAGAGCATACCACAAAACTGCTGAAGCCTCTAAACAAGTCCCTATTTGCTGCGCGAATGTTGTCAGACATAGGAGATATAAAAAAGCAGCTAGCATATTATGCATACTTTCATTCCATTATGTCATAGGATATAATTTTTTTGGCCTACTCATAAGGCCAAGCTAAAGATTTAAGAGAGTAAAGATAAAGCACTGAATTAAAATCTATGATGCAGCCAGGAATCGAACCCAGACCTCCATGCTTACTAGGCAGACGTCTTACCGGTTTTTTTTTCTTTTCTCTCTATGGGTGGTTCTGTTCATTGCGGACGCTGATCGTTTTTGTTCGTTGGTGTTCGGAGTGTTCTTCGCTCAGCTTTTTTATTACAGAGGGCGTTCAGCGCGCTGAGCCACGGCGCCCGGCTACTGTTAGACCACCTCCCCACTAACGATTAAGACGCCTTGGAATAGTCTAAGTACGTCTTCCCTCCACTTCACAAACTTTAATTCAGCTTATGTGTTCCATAGATAATTGCTACTACTGCCAAGGTTCTCCATGCAGCGGAATAGCACCTCGGCAATGGACGTGTTGGAACATTCCTAATAAGGTGATATAAATATCAATTTAAATGTAAATTCAGAAACCCTGAGACTGTTTTTCGTCTCGAACATATCCAAGACATTAAAGATAAAGGTGAAGCTTGCGTCGTTTGTTTTTTCGCTTTTTCTCGCCGCTATCTTCCTTCTCGCAATGGATACAGCAATAGGGCCATACAACAAGCTATGAGGTACAAGACAAGATAGACAATGATGAACAAGAAACTCTTCCTACAGCTCGTCTACCTTATGTCAGACGCGTCAGCGAACGTGTAGGCAAGGTCCTTATCCGAGGAGGAATCAAACCTATTTTCGAGACGGTAAGACGTCTGCCTAGTAAGTGTGGAGGTCCGGGTTCGATTCCCGGGCGCTTCCCAATGTTTAATTTATTGCTTCCCCTTTATCTTTAATGCCTTGGACATGTTCGAGACGAAAAACCGTCTCAGATTTTCTGACTTTATATTTAAAAATATTTAAGAGGCCAGAAACTTGCAATAGGAATTATTTTGGAGTCAACTCTAGAACATCCTGCAGAGGGCTATTTAAAGAACTGGAGATAATAACTACTGCTTTCCAATACATTTATTCTCTAATGATGTGGAGCCCTTATTAATATCATTGATATTTATCGTACGATTGATTGATTTCAGTTTAGTACAATTATATACATATAGATCAATATGAGAGTATTGCACAAGTAACATAACAGGCAACCCACAATGCTTGAATTTGAATCCAATTAAATCAAAATCACCATTCCCCATGGTAATCTAGCGGCTCCTCTATACATATAGCCAAAATTGGATACGTAACTAAATATTCTTAACAAAAGCTACCCACGGGTTGTAGCTTAAATTAGGAAAGAAATATTACAGCTCAAGCAAGGTTCTACAAAGACACAACCAAGTCGGACAATGTCATAATTATAGCCCGGTAACCTATGGTCCTATGACAGGTCCGATCAAATACATAAATACAAAATCAGCATCTGCACAGTCACAGCAGAATGTCAACATAAACACAGTAATCACTGCGCACGCTCGTTATCCGAGTCCTGTATACGTGTAATAGTAGCACCAAATAAACTAGGAATGCGTAATCATTCGACAAAACGTCCACTGTAGCCATCACGTCAGGAACCTTCCTTCCCTTTGTATGTCCAATCTTCCTCGGCCGCCACCACAGGATCCCTTCAGCCAAACTTGCCATCCCTCATCCAGTGCCGTGCTACTCGCCACCCTGGAACCACAGCAACTTCGGCCTCATGACAGTCGTTGCCACGTGATCCAAAACATCGCACCAGTGTCCGTCCGATTGCCTGCGCTGTCTCGGTCTGCCCGTGCATTCACCAAAGGCCTTACTCCATGACCAAACCAGCGACGAAAGACCTATATAAACAACATAGACTGGCCACAGCATCGCCATAGTTGAAGCCAATTGGAAAGGTTGCCGCCATCTTTGAGAACGTCAGTGTTTCGCCAGGTGATACTGGGCTTCTGGTAATAACTGAATCATAGGTTTTATATTAATCATTGCCAGTCTCGATTTTTCCTTAATTTCTAGACGACGCATTTCGGAATGTAATTCTCACTACGAATAACATTTCTCGTTTACTATTGCATCCTAAGTGTAATGTTTACAATCGTCAAACTGGTGCATTATTTGATGTTACTATAATGTCAATAATCTTTTGAATTTGCCGACATATCTTCCCTATAAATACAGGCGAATTTATTTAAAATATTTAATTACCTTTATTCTGCCTGTGGTTCAAATGATGTTTCATGCTTTGAAGTACATTACGTATTTATCGAGCTATCCACAATTTGTCATTTCCTTGGTACTCTCCTTACAGCTTTTGGTTTCTGTAGGTGCCCAGGAAGCGAAAATATTGTTGGAATGGCATTTGCCAGTAGCCGCTTTCGATCGGTGGTAGCATACATGAAATTTTTTTTTTCAAAATGACGAGAGCATATGTAGCTATACTAGGCTGCCACTTATCACACCTCATCCTGGTTACCGATTGGATTAGCAACTCCTTGTTTTTCAAAGGAAATCTGTGTAAAGAATAGTTTAATTACAGTTCATATACCTAGGCTACTTACCCAATGGTTAATACGCTTTTGTACACTATATACACAACTGTTATTACATTAAAACACACCAAATACATCCGTCCTCTGCCTGGCTTTTTGATGGTCGTGAAGTAAACATAAGTTTAAAACTTGGTAAATGAGAAAGTTAAGTATAATGAATGTTTATAGACAAATACACGCTGATACACAACGACCTATACAATTACATATCTCTTTCTTTATGTATGATATTCGAAGATTTTTATCACCACGGTTGCTGCAGTTGTACGCCGAACATACAGTGGGCATGAGTTGCCACTAATAATAGAGCTTACACGTTAGCTTACATTACAAACAGAAGCGTCTGCTGCTACAAACTGACGTTCTCAAATATGGCGCCCAATGTTGCTTAAAGCTGCCACCCAGAGCGCTGTAGCTTGCCTATAGCATCTCTATGTTGTTTATATACCTCTTTGGCAGCAACGTTATGCTCTGGTGCACACTTGACCACTACGTGTCCATTATTTGCAGAAATGTGCCGATCACGGAACAATGAAATTTGTCATTAAAATATATATTTTTCAAACTAATAGCTTAGTTCATGGGATCAGCAATAGAAACAAGAATAACTTTCACAAAGATTTAAAGTCAGTTACTTTGACTCAGAAAGGTATCCACTATTCAGCAATACACATTTTCAACAACATGCCAGCAGCCATAAAAATTTAACTCACAGTAAAGTTCAGTTTGAAAATAGTCTAAAGGATTATTTGGCGTCCAAATCCTACTCCATTGGTGAATTTCTTATCAGTAGTGATCGACGTATGTTATTACATATAATACTGATAAATGTAAATATTGTGTTCAGTCTGACTTCAGTACTAATCTTATGCAGTAATGTGATCATTTAAATAAGTGTATACACGTGGCGTCTGTTCCGAAAGAAGAGACGTCGCTTTGGGTCATGCAGTTGTTATTATTTCATATTCACAGAATATATGACATCAACTGCGAATGGGAAAAGCTGAAAATGAGTGCCCAGCCGGGATTCGAACCTGGGTGTCCCGCTATCTAGGCAGTTATGATGACCACTACACCACTGGGGACACAGTGATCACCGCACCTGCAAGGACTACAAAAGTGTTGTAAATGATGAATTACCTTATGCACCTAGTATATTCAAAATTTACTACGCAATAATAAGTTTTACTCCACTTAGCCAGCAAAGGCCAGAAACTAAATCTGCTAGAGGCCTTAGAAATAAACAAATATCTAGCTCACAGACCAGGCTTAATATTAAATGAACGCCGGCCGCGGTGGCCGCGGGGACTGAGGCGCTTCAGTCACGGTCTGCACGACCACTACGGTCGGGGGTTCGAATCCCCCCCTCGGGCATGGATATTTGTGCCGTCCTAGTTCGTAAGTAGTTCATAAGTAGTTTGTAAGTTTAGGGACTGATGACCCCGTAGTTAAGTCCCATAAACTATACAAACATTTGAACATTTTGAAATGACCAAACACTCCTCAATACATCACCACTTCTGAACCCACCCTAATCCATAGGCCTGTTTCATTTTATTCCTCCACTTCTTGTATCTTCATATTTTATCTTACACTATTTTGGAGTAATGTTTGTAATAGTTCCCAGTACTTTTGGCTAACATTTACTTTACTGATATGAAGTTGTATATCTAATTTAAACTTTGTACAACCAATGTTCATCTACTTTCTGTGTTAATACCAGTCTAACCTCCCATTCTATCATACCAGCTTTGTATCTTTCTTTGTTAGTACTAATATTCCCAATTATTCGGTACTCTGTCCTTACAGTAATTCTTTATTTAATTGTGAACACTATAATTGAATATGTTTATAGTGCATACCTCCGATTTGTTAAGCTTCTCAATTCTCCAATGCACCTCACTTATACCCTCCTATCCAACCCTTATATTTTTGTCTATTTGTTTATTTAGTTATAATAGTGTGTCAGGTTTCTAATATTTCTAATATTTGCATCACTGTGTTTTGAACAACCCTTAAAACATCAGATTTTTTTAAATTATATTTCTTTTCACTGTCGTCATTTTGTGAGAATTTATGTTTGTACTGTTTCGCTATGTATGGTATTTATGATTCCTTTCCAACTATAAATTTAAAGATTTCATTCAAATATTTATTTACACTGTAACTGCTCCATCAAAGAAGTTAATTTACTTTTCTGTTTGTAACATATCTTCTGTTTTACTGACAACACAAGTTCTTTGACTGAACTTCAGTAAACGTCTGATGATGGCCTAATAAGTACAAAATCGATACGCAAAGTAAACAAAACAGTAGAACAAACTCAAAATTGTGTATTTCAATGTTCATACGTTTAGTGTAATTTAAAATGAATATATTCTCAAGATATAGTTTTTTTCTGACCAAGTTCACATCCAGAAGGGCAATTATATTTGGGACACGTGGAAGGTACATTAACACATATGCTCTCATTTTTAAGTATTTATTGTGTATTTTGCTCTGACGTTTTTTAAATCCAAGAGGATCTGGTCAGTTAGGATCTACTGGAACGAAAAATACATAATCTCTTACAAGCGGTTCATAATATAACGTTAGCCGTCTGTTGATAGTCTGTAAAATAAAATGGAGAAGTGACATCGGACTATCGTAATTTAAAAAAACAGGCAGAGGAACTGAAGACGGTACCTCCAGTGTGGCAGCTGTATCCCTAAACCGTTGCGCCTCGCTCAACTGGCCAGAAGATGGCTACCGTTAGACGTCTTACAGCGTGCAATGTAGTTCAAAATCAACTTTCTGTCAAACCAAGGCCCGTGGCAAAATAATAATAATAATAACAATAATAATAACAATAAAAATCCTGCAGCGTCATACTCAGGGTATGCCGCTCCACAACATACCCGTGACCCATCACAATCCGTCATTTACACTTCTGATGGTCCCCTTATAGGTCTCCTGTTTAACCTCCATTAATTTTTTTTAAAAAAAGACGAGAAAAAGTACTGAATTACAAATTACATAAATTTGAAATCCTAGAAAGAAAAATCATTCGAAAAATACTTGGTCGACTAAGAAATTCAAAGGTATGGAAACTAATAAGTAAGGCAGAAGTTTATCGCAACATAGAAAACATAATCGAAACACTACGGAAGAGGCGACTGCTATTTTTTGGACATTTATACCGAATGAACAGCAACAGGTTAACCAAAATATCTTTAAATATCTCTGGGACAATAAGTCAACAATAGCATGGATTCAAGAAGTTAGGAAAGATTTGGAAAGAAAGAATATAAGTGAAAAAGATGTAAGAGAAAGAGAAACTTTGAAGAAGAAAGTGTTAAAAATGGAAGGATTCCAAGGCAGGAGAAAGAAGAAGACAGGTGGTCTGAGGAGAGAAAAAGGATGCATAGTGAAAAGATGAAAGAATACTGGAGGAAAAAGAAAGAAGAACAAAGGAGGAAACATTGAAATTGGTGCGTAGTCCTTAGATGGCCGAAACGAAGAAAAAAAAAAAAAAAAAAAAAAAAAAAAAAAAAAAAAAAAAAAAAAGAAGAAGAAGAGTAGGATGGCATAGCCCATCGAAACAAGTCGTCAATCAATTAATTGAGCATACTTCTATCTTGGCGTTTTCCTTTTGAAGATAATTACTCTACGCAGATCGTCTCTATCCTGCGCTGTCAGGTAATGTTAACGTCTAATCTAATCTAATATGGGTTGAGTTAGAGGGCTGAGGCAGTAGGAGCTCCGTGTTGCGTCCAGACCGTCGCTAAATGGCGCCGTTTCCAGGCTGTTCTCGTAATTGACACAACTGCGCTGAGCGATATACGAGCGACTAGAACGGAACGGATACGCCGGCGGCTGCAGAAGCGGGGAGGAGTCGAAGCGGAGGGAAAGGAGAGGAGAGGAGGAGAGAAGAAAAACGCCGTTTCCCGGCCTGCGCCGCTTTTTGTGGGCCGCGCGGCACCGCGTGTCGCTTCGTTCGCAGCCATTCGACAAACAATTATCTCCTTATACTGTTACACAGTTGTGCAACATATTTATTAGGTACTCAGTGTCTCCCCAACACTCGGCAGTCTGTCTTAGGAACGCTTTGGAGGACGGGCTTTAACCTGCTCAAGTTACCGGCAGCTGCCCTACACGCAGACAATGAACGCAATTTTCTTTAATTTTTTCCCCCATCGTTCGAAGTTCATTCTAAAAATAGAACTCGATCCTGAGAGGGCTACTGAGAAACATATAACCCAACTGCAGATCAGTTTCGGTCTCAAAAAATTGTCGGCTATTCCGAAAAACGACAGAAAGAGTTACATTAAACCACCTGCCCACATCGATTTGTAACTGATCTGCTTACAAATTTCGTGTGGCACTAGACACTAGACACTATGATAAGAGTCTTCGCTGCGTCGTATTCACTGTGTGATCTTCTAGTTATGGCAGAACTGCAGTCAACACAATCGGTGTATTCCTTCCTGATGTTAGGACCCTCATGAAACAGACATTACCGAGGTGGAGTGGCTTGCGTGCCTCAACGATACAGAAAGCCGTACCGTAGGTGCAACCACAGCGGAGGGGTATCTGTGGATAAGACAGACAAACATGTGGTTCTTTAAAAGAGGCAGCAGCCTTATCAGTAGTTACGGGGGCAACAGTCTGCATGATTGACTGAGCTGGCCTTGTAACATCAGCTAACATGGCTTTGCCATGCAGTTACTGCGAACAGCTGAAAGCAGGGGGAAACTACAGTCGCTATCCCGAGGATATGCAGCTCTATTGTCTGAATGTATGATGATGGCGTCTTCTTGGGTAAAATGTTCCGGAGGTAAAATAGTCCCATATTCGGATCTCCGGGAGGGGCTACTCAGGAGGACATCGTCGTCAAGAAAAATAAAACAGGCTTTCTACGGATCGGAGCGTAGAATGTTCTAACCCTTAATCGGATAGATCAGTTAGAAATTTGAAAAGAGAAATGGATAGGTTAAAGTTAGATATCATGGGGATTAGTTAAGCTCGCTGGGAGGATGAACATGACTTTTGGCCAGATGAGTGCAGGGTTATAAATACAAAATCAGTTGGTGTTAATGCAGGAGTAGATCTGATAATGAATAAGAAAATAGGAATGCGGCTAAGTTACTATGAACAGCATAGTGAACGCATTATTGTAGCCAAGATAGACACGAAGCCAACACTGATCATAGTAGTACAATTTTATATGCCAACTAGCTCTACCAATGATGAGAAGATCAAAGAAATTTATGAGAAGATAGAAGAAATTATTCAGACGGTAAGGGGAGAAGAGAACATTATTGTGATGGGGGACTGGAACTCGGTTGTAGGAAAGGGAAGAGAAGGAAATGTATTAGGTGAATTTGGACCAAGGAAAAGGAATGAAACAGGAGATCGCGTGGTAGAATTTTGTGCAGAGCACAATTTAATTATCACAAGCCTTAGGTTTAATCATCACGAGAGAAGGTTATATACGTGGAAGAGACCAGGTACTGGGAGGTACCAGATTGACTTTATAATAGTAAGGCAAAGGTTTAGAAACCATGTTTGAAACTGTAAGACATACCCAGGGGGAGATATAGACTCGGACCATAACATATTGGTTATAAACTGTAGCCTGAAACTTAAGAGACTGCAAAAAGATGTTCAAATGTTTGTAAATCTATCGGACCAAACTGCGTGGTCATCAGTCCGTAGCTTACAAACTACTTAAACCTAGGTAAACTAACCTAAGGACAAAAACACACACCCATGCCCCAGGGAGGACTCGAACCTCCACGGCGAGCAACCGCGCGCTCCGCAGCGAGACGCTTTAGACCGCTCGGCTACTCCACCGCGGCAAGACACTGCAAAAAGGTAGAAAATTAAGGAGATGGAACCTGGACATACTGAAGGAACCAGAGGTGGTTGAGAGTTTCAGAGGAAGCATTAGGCAAGGATTGGCTGAAACGGGGGTATGTAATATAGTAGAAGAAAAATGACTAGTTCTGAGAGAGAGAGAGAGTAGTGAAGGCCGCTCAAAAATGTTCAAATGTTTCTAGAACTTATGGGACTTAACTACGGTGTCATCAGTCCCTAAGCTTACAAACTACTTATGAACTAGCTAAGACTAAAGACGGCACAATTATCCATGCCCGAGGGGGATTCGAACCCTCGACCGCAGTGGTCGTGCAGACCGTGACTGGCGCGTCTCAGTCCCCTCGGCCACCGCGGCCGGCGTGAAGGCCGCAGAGGATCATATAGGCAGAAGGACAAGGCCTAATAGAAATCTTTGGATAACACAGGAGATACTGAACTTAATTGATGAAAGGAGAAAATATTAAAATCCTTCTAGTGAAGCAGGCAAAAGGGAATACAGACGTATAAAAAATCAGGTTGACAGGGAGTTCAGACTGGCTAAGCAGGAGTGGCTTGAGGAGAAATGCAGGAAAGTGGAATATTGTGTAACTAGGGGTAAGATAGATACCGCCTACATTTAGACACAAGAAAAGCAGCAGTATGAATATCAAGAACTCAGATTGAAAACCAGTACTAAGTAAAGAACGGAAAGCTTAAGATGGAAGGAAGAAATGAACTTGAAGGCAGTATTCTAGGAATGGAAGACGAAGTTGAGGAAGATGAGATATCAGATACTATACTGCGCGAATAATTTGACAGAGCACAAAAAATTTGAGTAGAAACAAGGCCCCTGGAATGAATGATATTCCGTCTGAACTGCTGTTATCGTTAGGAGAGCCAATCATAAACAAATTGTTTCACCTGGTCTGCAAGATGTTTGAGACGGGGGACATACCCTCAGACTTCAAAAAGAATGCAGTGATTCCAATTCCTAGAAAAGCAAGTGCAGACAAATATGTAAATTACAGAACTCTCAGTTTAATAAGTTCTGGTTGCAAAACACTAACACGAATTATTTACAGACGAATGGAAAAACTCGTTGAATCAGACCTACGGGAAGATCAATTTGGATTTAGGAGAAATATAGAACACGCGAAGCATACTCACATTACGATTTATCTTAGAAGATAGATTACGAAACAGGAAACTCAGTTTTTAGTATTTGTGGATCTGGAGAAAGCTTTTGAGAATGTGGACTTGAATGCACTTTTTCAGATTCTGAAGGTAGCAGGGGTAAAATAAAGGGAGCGAAGAGTAATATTCAACTTGTATAAAAACAAGACAGCAATTATTAATGTTGTTCAATCTATACAGTCAGCAAGCTGTGAAGGAATGCAAGGAGAAATTTAGAGAGGGAATTTAAGTCCAGGGAATAAAAACCTTGCGGTTTGCTGACGACATAGTAAATCTGTCAAAAACAGTAAAGGACCTGGAAGAGCAATTAAACGGAATGGGCAATGTCTTGAAAGGAAGGCATCAGATGAACATTAACGAGAGTAAAACAAAGGTAATGGAATGTACTGTCAGGAAATCAGGCGATGTTGAAGGAATTAGATTAAGTAATGAGACAATAAAAGTAGTAGATGAATTTTGTTATTTGGGTAGCAAGATAAATTCTAATGGCCGAAGTAAAGAAGATATAAAATGCAGAACTGGTATGGGAAGAAAAGCGTTTCTGAAGAAGCGAAACTTGTTGACATCCAATATTAGTTTAAATATTAGAAAGTCCTTTCTGAAGGCATTTGTCTGGAGTGAAGCATTGTATGCGAGTGAAATGTGGACAATAAGGAGTTAAGACAAAAAGATGATAGAAGCTTTTGAAATGTGGTGCTACAGACGAATGATGACTGCTATATGGGTAGATCACGTAAATAATGAGGAGGTGCTGAACAGAATTGGGGAGAAAAGAAGTTTCTGGCACATCCTGACTAAGAAAAGGGATAGGTTGGTGGGACACATTCTGCGACATCAAGGAATTGTCAACTAAGCTTTAGTAGGAAGTGTGTGGGGTAAAAATCGTAGAGGAAGACCAAGGGATGAATACAGTAAGCAGATTCAAAAGGATGTAGGTTGCCTTTCGTATTCTCAGATAGAGAAACTTGCACAGGACAGTGTAGTGTGGAGAGCTGCATCAAACCAGTCTGCGAAGAGAACAACAACAACGTGAGGAGTAGAAATGATCGCCCATCTTACACACTCCGTCGCTTTGGAACTGTTCATCCGTGGTTGTTTGCCGGCCGTGTTGGTCGAGCGTTCTGCAGCGCGTCAGCCACAGTCTGCACGGCCACTACGGTCGGGGGTTCGAATCCCCCCTCGAGCATGGATATTTGTGCCGTTCTTAGAATTAGCTAGTTCATAAGTAATTTGTAAGTTTAGGGACTGATGACCCCGTAGTTAAGTCTCATAAGCTCTACGAACTTTTGAACATTTGAACCGTGGTTGTTTACGTATTTGTTCGGGTAGAGTGACATCTATGGACCATCTCAGCAACTGTGCTCTTGATGATATATACACATTTTATATTAGTGCTGAGGAGACTTTTGAATCAAGGTGATGGAACACTTTTAACGTACAAGAAGCCATAGTTTGTTGTGCATCATATAAGCCTCGTACAATCGTTATACGCTCTTACCATTACCTGATATCCCGTGAAGGAGGCGATCTAATTGAGTTAGACAACTCCTAAATGGAACTTTAATTCATCTAAACCGTTATTAAAAAATAAAGGAGTGAAAACAAAGCGATCTCGGTTAACTTCAGGTTGGGATTTGTAGTTTAATTCTACGTTCCCAGTTTATTCTTATTGATAATTTATCACCTACTGCTCGTTGATTGTAAATCAAGTTTGATTTTATGTCTGTCATTCTGAGTAAAAGGAAGAAAGTGTTCAAATACATCAGTCCGTTTTAAGAAGTTTGGATCCTACCAATCACCCACATATCCCTCGCCATGATGATACATTTCTTTGCTCAAAATTAATATTTTTACTCTTTACCGGCCCTAGTTAACAAACGCTTATAAAGAAATAATTCAACACCTTGAGTATGAGCTGCAGTACCGTAAACAGTAACGGGAATTCGTTTACTTGAAGTGACAGCAATTAAGGTACAACTGCTGCAATCTTAAATAACGGTTGCGATGCTGAGTGACTGTCGTGCGTGCAAGTGAACTTTGACGTGGTATGCATTAAGAATAATGTAACCTGCAAGCTTGTTTGGAGGACGTTTAGTAGGTTACGTTCTTTCAAGAGCCTATTTATAGATAAACAAAGGCGACATAAATCAAGGCCTGATAACAAACCTTAATTGGACTGAAGAAGTCCAACTGAGTACAGGCTTCAGTAGACACAGCTCTTTGTTCAGCGCGTGCGTTAAGTCGTACGCTCTCAGTAACCGTCGAGAAGCTTCACGTAGTCAAAAGTTAAAACAACAAAACACACCGTCTCTCCTTGGGGCACATCTAAATCTAAATCCACATCTATATTCATACTCTACAATCACGCGAAGTGCGTACAGTACTAGCCATTGCTTTTTCTACACTGTCCTCTTCATGGTCTGATACAGCAACAGCATTTTCAGTTCAAGGGAAAAATACGTCTCTGTTGCAGTTAATAAAATTTACTTTTCAATGAAGCGTTTCACACTCTTGGCACAACTTCATATTGTATCTGTAAAAGATATACAGCTGCTTTTACAAAGGAATCCTTAACATTATCGCTACCTAGGTAGCACAGTTTATAAAGTAAGTAAATCCGAATCACATAAGTAATTGAAACGACTTCATTCGCAAGTAAAAAAAGAAAGTGAAATTTAGTTATAAGTGATAAAATTGCGTAAGAACAAAGTTACAAATTAAGCTTGCTACAACATAAGTGAAAAAAAGTTTCCAAAGCTAAAAATGTAAAGTGAGTGTTACATAAGTAAGGTAGGAGTGGAGATGTGTGTGTATATATATATATATATGTGTTTGAGGCGGGAGGGAGGGGGGGGGGGGCGGGGAACAAGGCCGTAGTGATCGGTATAAAGGTCATAAAAATGAGTGCATAAGTACCAACCAAAACCATTTAAATTTTGTCAAGTCTATCATCATGGTGTCATAAAATATCTGATTTTTGTTATCAACCGATCGTTCAGGGTCAAATCTTTTGATCGCTTGTTACCTATAGGATCCGGAGGGATTCAAGAGTGGGATGAATGTGTCCGCTAGTGCTGAGAATTTCAGCGAAAGATGATTTATTTTTAACCTTACCCTTTTTAATGCAGAGATGTTCATGAAAACGTGTTTCTGTAGCGCGAACTGTTTGTCCTGTATAACCGTAAGGGCACTGAGCATACGTGAGTTTATAAACACCTTAAGCGATTCTGATTAACTTACTTTATACACGACCATCTTAAGGAATCCTTTATAACAGAAATCATTTACAGATCGCCGCGGTGGAATAGTCGTGCGTACTGAGGCACCGTGTTGCGGTGCGTGCAGCAGCTCGACGTCGGAGGTTCGAGTCCTCCCTCGAGCATGGGTGAATGTGTTGTCCTTAGGTTAGTTTACCTAAGTTTCAATAGTTTGTAACCTAGGGACTAATAACCTAGCAGTTAAGTGCCAAAGATTTACAAACATTCGAACATTTACAGAGCCAATTTGAAGATACGCCACGAACGTGAACGCGCCATTGATGAAATTTTTTTATTACATACAACAGAGTCGAACTTTTTCCTTGAATTTCTTTTTCTGTTCCACTCCAAATAGAACGAGGGAAAAATTACTGCTTGTATGGCTCCTATGCGAAATAGAAGTTGGCGGCAGTACAATTGTTGTTCTGCGGTCAGCTTAATGTTCTGGCCCTCCAAATTTCCTCAACAGCGTTTCAGTGTTCCTCGAAAAGAACTTCGCCTTCCTTCCAGCGACTCCAGTTTCAGTTAACGGAGCATCTCTGTAATTACCAACATCAAACTTAGGAGCTCACCTCTGAATTGCTTCTATGACCTTTTAAACTATCTGGTGGTGATTCCCAAGAAGAAAAATACTCAATCGTTTAAGCACAATCTCCTTTACAGAAAGCCACATCTTCTGAAAATTCTCCCGATACCCTAAAGTCAACCATCCGTGCTTCCCACGATTGTCCTAACATGCTTGTCTCACTTCATAACATGGTAAATAAGCAAAGTGTCGCACAGATATTTTCATAACATTAATTACAATGGAAATTTAACGTGTAATCAGTAATCACAACAACAATTTCAGTTTCCCATACCTATAATTATGCATGTTTGTTAGCCTTAGAGATAGTGGTGTAGTAATGATAGGATAGGAAACAAAGGTACCATATGACATAACTACTTCTTAACTTTTTTACTTACTCCATTTAGCTGTATGTACCTATCCTGAAGCATGTTTGCAGGTACTGGTACTGGTGTATAAATGGTGCTGTTCTACAGTTGGCTGTTGAGCAACTTGAATCTTCCGTATTCCAAACAACACTGCCAGCATCGAAAGCAGCATATTGAACTGGAAATACAGGTCGCTTCCAGGATATCTTGATGATATTGTTGGATATGGGTGCAATGAACTGATAATGGATGAGTGCACGAAGATTGAATGTTGTCAGGTACAATTCATTTGCAAAAACGTTTAGCAAAGTTTTTACACTGCCGAAAGATCTACATATCCAAAATTTGAACAAGGCACGTCTTCCAGGTGGAACGGTTGTTTCCTTTATCAGTTTATCTTGGGTTACAAACAAGTTCTGTTGATCCTTCACCCTTTATGATGTAGTGTAAATGGTATCTTCAAGTTCCATGAAAGAAAGAATGCATTTTCTACAGATTGTTGTCAACATCTTGTTATATCTCGCTTCAGGAGATAATAACTGAAAGACACTGTCTGATACGGAATTTGTGTTTATTGAGAAGACAAACTGATCACCTTCTGGAAAGAAAATAAACTAACAAACTTCTGAAACAAAGGGAAAAACAACGAACATCAACAAAAAGTTATCTTCTTCACCAATTAGGTTCAAGCCAGGGAGATAACGATAGCCTTGAGAGAACGGCAAAGGAGACGGAGCCGAACAACGTGTTCCATTGCGGGAAGTCCTGGCGACGCGTTCGTTGGCAGGCGTCGAATGCTATCCCTCAACTAGCTATGGTTCTCATAGGCGGTCGGTGGAGAACTGGAATCGTGTTGCATTGCCCCCCCCCCCCCTTTCCCACTAAATAGTCAGTGCGCAGTGATACGTGGCAGTCTCAAGCTAGTCTCACGTGACTGTGTGCAGGAAAATAGTTCAGGTTTTGTGCGCTCTCTGGCGGTACTCGTTGCGTCCTCTGATGACTCCGAAACCGCCGCTGTGAAAAGCCTCACTATTATGCATGCTTGTGCTTGTACCCTGCGTTTCGGGTTGTCCGCTCGTCAGACGAAGCACCGGTACCTGACATTCCTCCCCCACAAAGAGATGAGCCAGACGGAGGCCAGTGTCAGAGTCTGGATCGACGTCCATGGCATCGGATGAGCCCGGCAGTGTGTGGTTTACCAGAGGTGTGTGGTCGACGTCCATCGATAATGGCCAGGGTGCAGGAGTTGGCTGCCCACCATCGTCCATTGACGTTGGAGGGGCCGTAGTAGGGGTTGGTCTTGCAGGGCCTCCCAGCTGCCTGGTCGATGGGCCTGCCACAACAAGAGGCAGTGAGTCGACTGTAGTCGTCAACTGACGGCTACTGGGGTGCACCTGGTTCAGATTATTACCTCTGTTTTAGTCGCTGCCTTACCATCGATTACTACAAACTGTGTCCCATCTGACAGGATGTCCCCTATCCAGTCGCAAATTTGGAGCGATGGACCACAACCACGCAATCTGATTAAAAGCCGTTTGTGAGGTACGGTGTCAAAAGCCTTCTGGAAATCAAGAAATACGGAATCGGTTTTCGAACCCTTGTCGATAGCACTGATCACTTCGTGTGCGTAAAGAGCTAGTTGTGTTTCGCATGAGCGATATTTTCTAAATCCGTGTTGACGTTGGGTCCATAGATCATTCTGTTCGAGATAATTCATAATATTCGAATTCAGAATATGTTCCAAAACCCTGCTGCAAATTGCCGTCAATGAAATAGGCCTGTAGTTTAGTGGGTTACTGTGAAACACGTCCATTTTTGAGTTATTCATTAACCTAAAGTGTTTCTGCACCATTAATATTGTCTGTTAGTATGTTAATTATTTTTATTTTGTTTATTAATGATCAGTGCCACATGCTGATATATGTTTCACCCGTGTGATTGAACTTGTGTGTTCTTGTGAATGCGGAAGGTTGTTTTTAATATTGACTGACTGTCGCTCAATAGCTTACAGCCACCGTCTCGCGCTTTTGGGCCTCGTTTACTGTAATTAAGAACGCATGGCTTCGTTTGTTGTCTGCAGTGGCTTCTGCTGGGTGGCCAGAGACAAGCTTACTTGGCAAGATGGCGAGGTGGCCAACCTAATCTTGGACGAAAGAGGTGACAAGAGACTTCTCTGAGAGGCGTTGAGGAGGGTATTATATTCCTCAGGTAGAGAGGGTTGGTAGACACTATGTTCTGAACGTGCTCTGAATGGGTTTTTAGTGCGGTCTACATCCGGTGTGTGTTGGGGAAGGTTTTGGCATGGCCTTAGGGCTTCACTGTTGCTGTGACCATGAAAGTAAGAACTTCATCGAATCATGCTGAGGGAAAGGCATTCAGTTAGAACTTTGCTTTCTTTGCGATCAGGCAGCCTTGGTTTATCAGTGATAGTTTTCTTGAGTAATTCTTTCGCTCTATGAGGCAAAGTATTTCTTAATTTACAGAACTCTAATACTTCAGTGTAAATTTAGTATTTGCATTTTCTTTCCGATGATGATTTGTGTCCAGTTTTTCTCAAGTTAGAATACTTGTGGGTGGCCTTCAGCTTTTGTGTAAATTTAGTATGAATTTTCTTATTGTTTTTTAATTAACATTTTTGCGTCACCTTTGTATCCACGAGTATACTAAATATTTCTCATATTTTCATACTTCATACCATTTTTCCTGTCTTGTATGACTGATTGCACCACGTGCTTTCATAACGGTCATTACTTCAGCCTTCGGCCATGCATTTACTGATACTAGCTTCCTTCTATACGAATTCTTGCATGTTGTTTATTTGCTTATTCTAAATTAATTTCTTTTTGTAAATTCTATTCGCCGTGGTCACACACCACGTGGTACTTAAGAAATGGATGCTGCCGCCTCCCCGAACATGAGTTCGTTTGGTGCATAGTGATTATTAAATTTGTGCTTCAAAACACCCACCATCTCATGAAAATGCCACTGACGCTTCGTTCGTAGCTGCTATGAATTGTTCCTGTATGAGTAATGTACTGCAAGCATTATCTGCATGTGTGGCTTTGAATAAATTAATGTGCTTTCATCTAACCATTGTGTGTTTGAAATTTTCTTTGCACATTACCTCCATGTTTATAAAGGACAGAAACGATTTTACTATGGACAGTAACTTTATTATTTAATTCACTATTGTACAAGGTATGTGCTTAATTTGGTCTTCCCACATTTCTTCTGATTTCATTCCCTTTTTTCTGTCTTGTATGACCGATTGCACCACGTGCTTTTGTAACGGTCATTACTTCGGCCTTCAGCCATTCATTTACTGATACTAGCTTTCTTCTATACAAATTTTTGCATGTTGTTTATTTGCTTATTCTAAATTAATTTCTTTTTGTAAATTCTATTCGCCATGGTCACACACCATGTGGTACTTAAGAATTGGATGCTGCTGCCTCCCCAAACATGAGTTCGTTTGGTGCATAGTGATTATTAAATTTGTGCTTCAAGACACCCACCATCTCATCAAAATGCCGCTGACGCTTCATTTGTAGCTGCTATGAATTGTTTCTGCATGAGTAATGTACCGCAAGCATTATGTGCATATCTGGCTTTGAATGAATTAATGTGCTTTCATCTATTCATTGTGTGTTTGAAATTTTCCTCGCACATTACCTCCATATTTATAAAGGGCAGAAACGATTTTACTACAGGCAGTAACTTTATTATTTAATTCACTATTGTACACGGTATGTGCTTAATTTGGTCTTCCCAAATTTATTTGCTTGTTCATTTTATTGTATAGAAGATGATTTAAAGTATTGAACCTCTACTTTATAATTTCATTCTTTGCATACCATGTTTAATGATCTATTCATTTATATTTAACATTAATTTTGTGTTTGTTAAAACGTTGGCTGCTCCCTTATGGAGTGAGTAGTTAGGTAAATTTCCGTTGTGCAAGTACTGTGGCCACTCATAAAGTAATTTAGACCAGTAGTGAGTGTTTTAACTTGCATTTGCAGATCTCAACTGCCCAAGAACTTGCTTAATTCACATAACAGGCCACTTTCAACTCCTACTGTCTTTCTTGAATGTAGGGGTGACCTGTGCAACTTTCCAATCTTTCGGTACAGATCCTTCTTTGAGCGAGCGGTTGTATATGGCTGTATGATATTTTTGATGAAAACCTTTCAACCTTGTAAGTCATCCTACATCCTACTACAATCATTGACAATTCATTCCCTTGTACCTCAGCATCATTTCCTGTGGTCGAACACCACGTGGTACTTACGAATTGGATGCTGCTGCCTCCCCGAACATGAGTTCGTTTGGTGCATAGTGATTATTAAATTTGTGCTTCGAGGCACCCGCCATCTCGTCAAAATGCCGCCGACGCTTCGTTTATAGCTGCTATGAACTGTTCCTGCATGAGCTGCTCACACGCCTCACCAGTAATTGGTCGAGCAGGAAGCTTTCAAATTGGAGGATCCGCTCGAGGCGGACGGCGTGGCGAAAGGCGCGACTGACGCGTCCGCAGACAAATGGTAGTCGGCCGTCGGCGGGCGACAGCTGGGGGCGGACATCTGCCCAGTGGTGGCGGGCCTTTATTTATGGCGGCGGCGCCGCTAATAGATTCAGCACGGCCGCCGATCGCCGCGATAGCGCCGCCGGCGCATTCGCCGATGCAAAGCGGCGCCCGCCCCCAGCTGTCCCGCGCGCCGAAATTGGCCGCATTTCTTTGTAGCGGGGGGCGCCACCGGCAGACAAACGGCCGCATTCCGCCGCTCGCGACACTCTTCCGCCGTGCCCACGCAAATAATGCAGCGCCGCGTTTACCGATTGAGGGCGATTTACTGCTGCTGCCGGCTAAACTCGGCCGCGCTCTGTTGGGGCTCAGATACTTATGAAATGAATGGCAAAGTAAACGTTACAAAACTTGCGAACATAAATCCATCGAGATAATACACCGATCAGATAAATGTCCTACTTTGCATTGCTGAGCTACTTGGAATGAAATGAAAGTTTGGAAAAATTGAAAAAGAAAAGAAAGTTTTCCCAAATTATGTAAACGGCACCCACAGCTGCTATATTTATAGCCGATCGCGGTGGCCGTGGGGACTGAGGCGCACCAGTCACGGTCTGCACGGCCACTACGGTCGGGGATTCGAATCCCCCCTCGGGCATGGATATTTGTGCCGTCCTTAGTATAAGGTAGTTCGTAAATAGCTTGTAAGTTGAGGGACTGATGACCCTGTAGTTAAGTCCCATAAGCTTAACAAACATTTGAACATTTGCTATATTTATAAAAATTGACTTTTATATGTATGTTATTCGTTGTTGTGTTCTCTGTAATGTGGGCCGCGGTGGAGTAGCCGAGCGGTCTCGCTGCGGAGCGCGCGGTTGCTCACCGTGGAGGTTCGAGTCCTCCCTCGGGCATGGGTGTGTGTATTTGTCCTTAGGTTAGTTTACCTAGGTTTAAGTAGTTTGTAAGCTACGGACTGATGACCACGCAATTTGGTCCGAAAGATTTACAGACCATTGAACCATCTGTAATGTGATCAAACACAATGATTACTATACTTACACAATCCTTAACGAGTTTTTTATTAGTATTTTCACACAGCCGTACATTTCTTTTTGACAAACTTTGATGCTTGTTGTAGCAACACACTAAACACTATTATACAGTGACTAGCTGAAAATCCGGCGTTGCTGGGGTATTTATTTATTTATTCCTGCCATTTTAAGGGTATATGTTTATTTGCATAACGGCTGTATGTTTCTAAAATCTCTTTGGAATACAATTAGTAGTAAAGAAGTAATAGATTAAAACTTGGTACGTGATGGGGCGGTTTTCCACGAACGTTACCGTTTATGTGCTCGTATCTCATGAACTACGTGTCGGAATGTAACACAATTTAGAAGCAACATTCAACTATATATGTGTATACTGTCTGTAAAATTTCCTGTCGCTACAATTTGAAGTGTTCAAATTATAAATTGTAACGTCATACCGAGAGCCGTAGTTTTACTCCATAAACAGTGAAAAAGTTGTAAGCGAGAAACGTTTTACCTTTCATCAATTTACTATGGTTGCCAGCGAGAAAAAGTTCAATAAAGATTTGAAATTACGTTTAAAGTTTGTTGCAAGTCGCTAAGTACTGTCATTCTCATACAGTATATTTCGAAAGTCTCGCCGTATTATATGGCATTTTTTTGCGATTTCTATTGGTTATGACGTAATATCTTTTGAACTACGTGCCGTATGTGATTCTTAACCATGCAGCAATTGTTACCTCACGGTAAGTAATGTGTATACCAAACTTTGTTGAAATCGGTCCAATTAGGAGAAAATGAGCAGCAGTGTAGCAAAATGCAGCAGTATTTCGCGCATCTCATTGTTTATGACGTCATATCTCGTGAACTATATATCGTATGTGATTCTTACACTTACGGCGACCGTCCTCATGGATTGAAGCTTACGTGTACAAAATTTCATAAACATTGGAACAAAACTGTAGATTTGTATGCAACACCTACAAATATACGGACACTCTGCTTTATATATTAGATTATATTGTTACATTATACTATGTTTGCATTTGTCAGACTGAAAGCGCGATTCTCCGCTCTCTTCTCTGTTGTAACACACTTTACATCTTTTGGTAGGAGTTGCTTTCTTGTCTGTTGTAGAGAAATGTCCAAAATTCTTCCTTGGTGTCGTAGTGGGCTTTTCCTTGACTTGGAGGCTCTCAAACCCCATCGTTCGGAAGTCCAACAGTATAATAAATGCCCACTCTCGAGAATCACTGGCCTGTTTCAGTGCATACAGCTTCTGCCGTCTATTGATAATACGTGCAAGCTATAATTAGAATGACCGGTAAGGCAGAGCTTGCTAAACTGCGGAGTTACGAGCCGTCTGCACGGTGACGGAAAGATCCGTCATTGTACATTGATATATATGATTACAGTGACGGATATATCCGTCAAAATACGCCAATGGGGCCGGCCGCGGTGGCCAAGCGGTATGCGGCGCGTCAGTCACAGTCCGCACGGCCACTACGGTCGGGGCTTCGAATCCCCCTCGGGCATGGATATTTGTGCCGTCGTTAGTATTAGATAGTTCATAAGTAGTTTTTAAGTTTACGGAGTGATGACCCCGTAGTTAAGTCCCATAAGCTATACAAACATTTGAACATTTTTGAACGCCAATGGGTTAATCCACACTTTCATACTAATTGCACAAGGAAGCTTAGAGTCTGGATCGTTCAGCCAGATTCCCTCTTGGTGCAGTCTATCAGACAATCATCATAGGTCGAACCACCTCCCCTATTTGGTTCAATGATTTTTACCTGGCCCTCAACGAGAGTGCAATCTCCACTCTCAAGTATCTAGGCCTTATCCTTGACCGGAACCTTTCACGGAATCCAGACCTCAAATCCAAACAAGAGACAGCCCGTAACCACCTCTACCTCGTCGAGCTGCTTTCCGGCTGAGCAAGGATACTGTGCGCCTCCACCATCCTCTATACCTATAAATACCTTATCTACCACCTGGATATCTGCCTCGCTGCACTTCCAGAAATGCTCGAACGCCATGCACTCGACCTCACTCTCCGCATCCTTGTACCTTCCACCACGTGCATCCTATACGATCTCATCTCTTTCACCCACCCCCTCCTCTTCCTGGAACATACCCAACTCTGGTATATGTCGTATAAATTGGACCCTCCTAATCTCACCCCACCCCTTCTCTATCTCACCCCCCTCATGATCTTACCACTCTCCGCATCCTCTTCTGCGCCAACTTCCAACACCTTTCCTTCCAGAGTATGCCCTCTGTCCAGACATCTATCCCTCCTATCGACTTTTCGCCCTCTCTCCTCCCTCCTCACCCCTTGAGGGACCCCTCCGTTTTTCGCTTCTACTCCCCCTCTCCTGAAGCTAGACTTTCTGGCCTCCTGCTCCTTGTAGGTGCCCGTGGTCTCCATCTCCCCCATTCTTCCCTCCCCCTGCCCTGGCCACCTAACTAACCTATACTGTAGATCCTCTGCCTTCGCACTCCACTACGTTCACCGTGTGCGTTACGTGCATTGCCACTTAGTGTTGTCTATGTGTTAAGTGCGTCGCCTGCTGCAAAGTGTTTTTCAAAGTTCTTTCATCAAATGCTGCGATCGGTGTATAAGGATGCATTCTGCGAATATATGTAATGTTTCTGTCATCGTCCTTTCTGTTTTATGTGAAGTTCGCCCATGTCATTCTTCTTTGATGTTGTGTAAATACCTCGAAAACAATCTTCCTTTTTGAAACTTTGGTCACATCTCTCTTTTGTATATCTATAAAAAGAACGAAGATTAGTTTGAAGGAACTGAAAGGACAATGAAGGGAGAAAGATTTTTTTTTGTCCCTCATATTGCGTTGGTGTTTCGGCGTCTCTATTCTCCCGATCTGTCCCCTGTCGAAAACGTCTGGTCTGTGAATCTACATCTACATATATACTCGGAAATCCACTGTAAGGTGCGTGGCGGAGGGTACACTGTACCATTACTAGGCCTTTCCTTTGCTACTCCACTGCCAAAAAAGAACGAGGGAAAAAAAGTTCTATATGCCTCTGTACGAGCCCCAATTTCTCTTATCTTTTCGCAAAATCTAAGTAGGCGGCAGGAAGATCGGTCTACACTCAGCTTGAAATTCCGCCCCTCTAATTTTCCTCGACAGAATTCCTGAAAATAAGTCATTTCCCATTTGAGTTTCCCGAGCATATCTGTGACACTCGCGCATTGGTCGAACCTACCAATAACGAACCTAGCTGCTCGCCTCTGAACTGCTTCCAAGTCTTACTTTAAACTGACCTGCTGCGGATCCCCCACCACGTGTTGAGCAATACTCAACACGTGGTGGTACAAGCGTTTTACGCGCGGTCTCCTTTACAGATGAAGTACATCTTCCCAAAATTATCCCAATAAACCGAAGTCGGCCGTCCGCCTTACTCACAACTGTGTTCGTTCCATTTCATATCGTACTGCTATGTTCGGCTCAGTTGCACAGTGGTAGAGTGCTAGACTACAAATCCAAAGGTCCCGGGTTCGATCCCCGCCAGGTCCTAGGAGTTTTATCTGTCACTTTCCACTTCTTTCACCTCTGGCAGTATTGCTCATGTGAAAAATACCGAGTGGCACCGTGGTTCGGAACCCACGTTAAACTGTAGGTCCCCCTATAACTGGTAAGTCATTTCGCCTGGAGGAAGGCAACGGCATACCACCTCCAAACAGGACCATGCCTAGTAAAGCACTGTGGTGTTTAAATCAATATTCGGATTGTAGACTGCTTTACCTTTTACCTGCTATGTTACACCTAGGTATTTGAACGAAGCGACTGAATCAAGAAGCTCATTACTAATGCTGCATTCGAACATTATTGGATTGTTTTTCCCACTCAAATGTATCACCTTAAATTTTTCTACATTTAGAGCTAGCTAGCTGCCATTCTTCACACGATCTAGAAATTTTGTGTAAGTCATCCTGTATGCTATTACAGTCAATTAAAGACGACACCCTCCCATACACCACAGCATCACCGGCAAACAGCCGCAAATCACAATTTATTCAGTCGCTCAGATCATTTATATAGACAGAAAATGGTGTCAATCCTATCACACTCCCCTGGGGCACGTCTGAGATACACTCGTCTCTGATGAACACTCGCTGTTGACAAGAATATACTGAGTTCTATTACTTAGGTAGTCGTCTATAGTCGGGCCGCCGAAAGAACGACCCTGACAGTTCTCGCACGTGGGCCGCAGAGGGTGGGGAGGACACTCAACTACCAACCTGAGCTCTGGAATTCGTAAACGTTGCCAGGGTAACGGTGCCGCGTTGCCACCCTGCCATCCTGCCACTCAAGGTCGCGCGGGGTGGCATGCTTTAGTCGCTGTAAATCATCTGTCGTGTGTTCATCGTTACCGGTTTTGTTCGTGTCGTGTTACGTGTCGTTAATTTCAGACGTGTGTGAGATGGCTTCTTCCTTTAACCGTAAGAAATTCACTTTTGTGACCAATAGACTGGCTGTCGTAACTGATCTGATGATATTACTCGGACACTATACTATGTCAGTCAACAACGACCGTAAATGTTCAAATGTTTGTTAAGCTTATGGGACTTAACTACGGGGTCATCAGTCCCTAAACTTACAAACTACTTATGAGCTACTTACGAACTAGGACGGCACAAATATCCATGCCCGAGGGGGGATTCGAACCCCCGAGACCGTAAATGAATGAGGCAAGAAAACACTCTATCATTTCACTGGAAGAGGCGATTTTACTACTTGGAAAGTGGTAGTCCTTATTTGTTTACCCTCTCGGCAGACTGCCACAACACAGTGTCCGAGTAATAACACCTAGTTTGTGGAAAATGGTTATTTGGCAACAAAGCCGCTAGCTGTCAGAGTCGTTCTTTTGGCGGCTCGACTATAGCCAGTCACAAATATGGGAACCTATTCCATATGCTCGTATGTGGAGCGAACGACCCATCTGTAGGAGCTACCAGTGGGCACTGCAGAGGTATACGGTGTGGAGGATCCGGTGGGAGGCAGTCTGGAGGCTGGCGTTGAGACGGACGGCGTCGGCGGCGGCAGCGCGACACCGCTTCCCCATTTGGGCGGCGCTTTGAGGCGCCGACAGCCGCCGGGATTCCTGGCCGTCGCTTAATGAGAGCCGCTCACCGTCTGACGTCACCACGTGGGAAACCGCAGGGCCCGGGTTTTATAGAGCCCGCCATGTCTGAGGCACACTGGACCGGCGCCCGCCACGCTATTCGCGGTATCGGCTGGCAGTCGGTTTTCTATGCGCCCTACAGAATTTTACCTGTTTGCACAGTTCTACGTTATAAATGAAGACTGACTGTCGATTAGGGATGTGCATCGGCATGGTGTCTCCAGACTTTTATCAAAGCTGTGAATTGTGAAGCCTCATAGTCCTGTGCCGGCAACGGCACTTTGCGGTGTTCGTGGCTCACTGTGTCATCTTGGTATGAGTTTTGCCTTGCGCGGCGGTGGCGCCATCGGGGAAGAGAGGGTTTTTTGGACGACGACGGGAGGGCAGTCGGTGACGGGCGTGCGCGGTGTTATGTGTGTGTGTCTGGGCGAGCTGTCACACCGTTTTGACGCCTGGTGCCTAGTAGGATTATAGGGCATGGTGAGATACATCTACGTATACAGAGTATACGAAATTAACAGCCAATGTCCCGGACAGAGGTCGTTCGACAAATGAGATCTTACCGAATTGTTTAAGTTGAATGATATTCTACGCGTTCCGCGTGGATCTACATCTACATGGGATACTCTGAAAATCACATTTAAGTGCCTGGTAGAGGGTTCGTCGAACCACCTTTATACTATTTATCTCCCATTCCATTGTCGAATAGCGCGCGGGAAGAAAGAACACCTGAATCTCTCTGTTCGAGCTCTGATTTCTCTTATTTTATTCTGATGATCATTTCTACCTATGTAAATGGGAGTCAACAATATATTTTCGCATTCGGAGGAGAATGTTGGCGATTGGAGTTTCGCAAGTAGCCCACGCCGCAGCGATAAGCGCCGTTGTTGTAATGATTCCCATCCCAGATCCTGTATCATTTCCGTTACACTGTCTCCCCTGTATCGTGACAATACGAAACGAGCTGCCCTTCTTTGGACTCTTTCGATGTCCTCCGTCAAATCCACCTGATAAGGATCCCACACTGGGCTGCAATACTCCAAAAATGGACGGACAAGCGCAGTGTATGCAGTTTCTTTAGTAGTTCTGTTGCATCTTTTAAGGGATCTGCCAATAAAACGCAGTCTCTGGTTCGCCTTTCCCACGATATTATCTACGTGTTCTTTCCAGTTTAGGTCTGAAGTAATAGTAATTCCTAGGTATTTTGTGGAGTTTAGGGCCTTCACATTTGATTGATTTATGTTGTAAACAAAGTTTAACGGATTTCTTTTCGTACTCATGTGGACGATTTCACACTTCTCATTATTTAGAGTCAATTGCCAATTTTTACACCATACTGATATCTTATTCAGATCGTTCTGCAGTTGGTTTTGATCTTCATCTGATTTTACTAGACATTAAATGACGGCGTCATCTGCAAACAACCTAAGAGAGCTACTTAGATTTTCCCCTAAATCGTTTATGTAAATAAGGAATAGCAGAGGACCAATAACACTACCCTGTGGAACGCCCGATATCAACTCTATTTTAGTCGATGCCTTACCATCGATTACTACGAACTGTGTCCTCTCTGACAAGAAATCCCCTATCCAATCGCTATCAGTTAAACGGTACGTTAAAACATATCTGCCTTAAAAAGAAAAGCTGTGTGAAAAGTGTTCGATGCCCTTTGAACGTTAGTCATGTTACGTAAAACCTTTGACTTGCGCTGGAAACGAATTTAGAACTGTCAGTTATATATCACGTTTTACTGCCCTTGTTGGCTGTAGTTCGTGAACTGAACAATTAATGGTTTTAGTGGTATTTCCAGTCTGTTATTTGTGGCAACACCATATACTGTGTTTATCTGGTGGTTTGTCCATGGTGACAAGGATCCTTAGGAAAAAAAAGTGGAATCATTTTGCTTCTCGTTAAAAGTGCTGTTGCCAAGGAACTATGTTCATTAATTTACTATAGTATACAAGTGCTCAGCAGACTCTTATGTTAGTAGTAAGTGTTATGAGTGGCCTTTAATTTTACGTCTCAAGGGTAGAAGTTCAGTCAGCTATGAATACGTGGTCTGGGGCTATGGCAATCTTTCCATTGTTTGGTTTTCTTATTTTATTTTATTTATTATTTCGTAAGAAAATAATTAAGCCAACACTATTTAGGACGAGGTATTGTCTTCTGTTCGATACAAGGTGTCATGAACTTTGAAAGACGACCGTCTGTCGTCTTCCATATATTTTTTATAAAATTGTAATTTATTTGATGTCGTAGATTAGCATTTTGTTAAAACTGGAACCCCACTCTTTTCGAGGCATGAGGAATAGTTTTTTTTCATGTTTTAAAATATTAGTCTCTGAAATATTAGTTAATATTGCTAGGATTTTGTTATTTTAATGAATGTGGCAATAAGTACGGCTTCTCCGCTACGTCACTGTCCCTGTCAGAATTTGTACTTGTTTTACTTTTAAGCGGATGTGCGAGAATCTAATGGCTGTCTGAATGGCGGTAGTAATAGCTCGCTTTGAATGGTTCTCTTTGGCTCAGAGTCAATAGTTAGTCGTTACCAACCTCTGCTGCTGGTGCTAACAAAGATGTTTCTACACCCTTTGGTTACAAGCCAGTCGATGAGCCCTCTCCAGGGCGAGTCTCGCGTCCCCACCACTGCTGTTTTGCGGGTTTTGCTAGTTTCTGGTAGCTTCGCGCCTCCTGGCCGCTCGGTCTTTGTGCTCGGATCGTGGTAAGGTAAGGTTGGTTCTGCTCTTGTGTCTTTGGAGATGGTAGCGATTCGTTGTCTAGCATGTTTAACTTAGACTCTTCAACTTAGATTCATTTTTCGGAATATTATTTTCCGATCGTGTGCGGAAATGTGTTCTAGTTTTTCAATCCAGTGCTTTCCAACAGATAAACGAGGTGTATGTGTTACTATTTGCAGTTTGATAACGGTCTGGTGTATTCAAACCTTTTGTGATTATGTGGCGGTGTACGAACTCCTCGTGAATTATTTCTTGCTTTGTGCGGCCCAATTTCTAACAGACGATATGTTCATTTTTGTACAGTGCATGTAAAATATTTCTTATCGTTTCCTTCCGTGAGTGATAGAGTGATATGTGTGCCAGGTGGTTGGTTCTTAGAACAAAGCCTTCAGTTTCCACTATTGTTTGTTTCATGTCCATCAGGCAAGTAACGATGCGTGCATCCTTCTGATTTCCACTAACATTTCGCGATCTTCTCTCCCCGCCTGAGTTAATTTTGCTGTTTCTTCTCCGAACTTGTTGCATGCACTCAGTCTTTATCAGTAATTCTCTCCGAGCCTTATACAACCTCCTTCAATAGATTGCTTATGAAATTCTATGTATTTCTAAGGGTTGCATGCTCTAGTTTTTATTCTCAATTTACCGTCTTTGTAATTATTTCACTTTTCTGGTTTTTTGAGACTGGACATCATCCGTCTCTGTAATCGCTGCCTATCGCGTGTAGCAGCATTTCATTCGCTTCCTTATGTAATTTTAAACATTTCTATGGGTTGCATGCCGTAGTTTTTATTTTTATTATTCCGACTTTGTAATTATTCCGCTTTTCTGGATTTTGAGACCGGACCTTTTCCGCCTCTGTAATCGCTCCCTATCTCGTGTAGCTGCATTTCATTCGCTTCCTTTTGTAATTCTAAACAGCTCTAGGAGTTACATGCCGTAGTTAATTTTCTTTGTTTTTCGGAGATTGAATTTATACATTTTTATCGGTTTTCGGAATTACGTGGGTACGAACTCCGACTTCAGGGGTTTGCAGCTAGTCACCTGAATTCACGCCACTTCTCATAAAACCAGTGCCTAGATAGTTTACTCTCAGATTGCAACTTAAAGAGTCCGCCGTGATTTTGTATAATGAATCCGATTTTTAACCACTTCACCTTCAGTGCAGTGCGATCATGTAACGTAACCGTGTGTCGCCGTTAGCGTGTTTGCTCGCGGTCTAATCTAAATTCAACTTAACTTTGCACCACTCACGCACCATATCAAATCAGGCATGACAGACCAGAGCCATCTTCGCAGTTTTATTGTAAATTGTGTTGTGTGGTACCTCCAGCTTTGCTGAATTTCGCCTACGATAGCGGCGCCTGCTTCTGCCTCGCTTCAGCACGCTGATTTTGGTGAGTTTCGCTGTTGCATTGCGTGTGTGTGAGCGAGTGAGTGTTGGTTGTAAATCCTACCCCAAATACCGTTAAATTCTGTGTAATTTATGTTAAATTTAATGCTGTACATCGTCAGTATTCAGTATTAGATCATGTAAATGGGATGCATTTTTATTGTATTAACAAAATTGGTTCCCCATTTTGCTTGCGTTCGACCTGAATAAACAAGTTAAGTCCAGTATAATTTTGACTTGCCTATAAACTGTACTTTTCGAGCACTTTCCCCTTTTATTTAATATTGTTTTTCACCAGTGCTGATAAGCTCCGAGGCAATTTTTTTTATGTTTAAGTTCCGTTCCACTATAAATGTTTTTGTTTAGCTACCTTTATGAAATAATTTTAATTGTGGTGGCTTGTTTATTAATGCCTGTGAGTAATTTCGTGTGAGCTGCTATGTATATTGGCCATTGTATCGTTAACTTCCTGTTATTAGAGTAATTTGGACCAAGTCAGTTCTCAATTTGGGCCAGGGAACAAGGTTTTGCAGCAGGGAGTAGTCGGTAGTTCACACGAACCTTCTGCTATTTTACTGCTAAAATTAAGCTTTTTTATAACAGTAAACTCTTATCTGGGTACCTCCTACCAGAATTAAGCTTTTATTTCTAACAGTGGCCCACTTTTAACTTGCGTTTTCAAACTATTACGTGTCAAATTAATATTACTTGTTCGCGGATGTACCAGCCCATGTTCTGTCAGAGTTCATGCAGCCACTGAGAAATTCATATATATATATATATATATAATGGCTGTACACATTTCATATTTGGTGTAATGAACTGGTTTTTTTTTAATTTTTTTTTTAAGATAGTTATATAGATATGTTTTGGTCCTTCAATAAAATTGGTAAAAGTCAGTCTATCCTTTCTGATGCCCAGTGCTTCCTTGCATCCTCAAAATTGTATTGTTAAAGGTGCTGGTTAAGCAACGTGGCACAGTGTATTTCTTATAAATACGGTAATTAATGCTCCCGAACTTTTCAGTTCCAGTCCGAAACACACTATAACAGTTGGGTGAGGTTTACAACAACAACAGTGCCACTTACAAAATATTTGTGTTGATTGTTTTGCGGGTACATGGTCATTGTAATGATCGACACGCCTAGTTAACATCTAAGTGGTGTTTATTAAACGTATAAAGTCCACATACTTGTAAAGTGTTGACTGTTGCCAAACTTTTTTCTAACGTTATTGGGCAAAATTTGAGTACAGATATGAAAGTGACAACAGAATACTGCGATCAAAATGCGCCTGGGTCAGCTACCACAGAAGCTTTCCACACCGAAATAACGTATCGTTAATGAGTTTTTGCCTTGCTAAAAAAAAAGTAAATATCTGTTGCAAAGAACACAGACATTTTAACAAGAGTAAAACTTCTGACTGTTACTATTGATTCCACAATTTTTACTGCTCACACATGAATCAGGATCGATCAAGTATTGTCAACAACAAATAAAAATATTCTTGAAGCAGATGTGTTTTAATTATTCAAGAGGTGATATGCTCATTCATTAAAAACAGCAGTAATACAAGGAAAAACATCCTAAAAACACACTCATACTAGTTAGAAATAGAACATTAATTTATGGTGCTACTTCAAGGCAATTGCAGCATAGGTCAACAGAAGCATCACTCTTGGGGCAGCCAAGTGCTATTAATCAGGAATTTTGTTTCTGTATAAAGACAGACAGACAGAGATCGATCGAGAAAGAACATTTGGTGTCCTTGCACTAAATATTTGTTATTTTATCACTTCGCTATGTCCAATTAAATTCGCCACACACTTTAGGCATATTTCGGCAACATACACTAGTTTATCCCCTTGAACTACGAGGCGGAATAATAGAAGCCATGGGCACACCCAGACAATCAGCGTCATTTGTCGTTAATCATTTGCCTTTATTACAATGCGTAGATCAACAATACATAGAATAATCGTACATGCAAATCCTTGACAGACAGATTAAATATTCAAATGTAAAATTGCAATTGAAAGGCGAAACGTTGAATGATAATAAATACAAATAGATAAAATATTGAAAACGTAAAGACTACTAATTGATATCGAAAAAATTAGAAAACCGTAAATATCAACCTTTCAGTACCAGACTAACAATTTACAAAGTTTCGCCCTTTACAAAGCACAAATTAGAAAGAGATACACACAAGAAATAATCAATCTCAATGCCTTGAACTAGCTCTGCCCAAGAAAGCAAGATCAACATTGATTTCAATAAAAATATTTTAAAATCATATGAAAAGGCGAGGATGCCAAGAAACTAATAAGAGTAATAATCCATAGAATAATTATTAAACAAATAACTCCAAAACTTTTTGCATATGCAAGGGGGCAATCATATGCAACAACAGACGTTACTAAATCTTCATAACTATGCGCAAATGTATAAATTTCGAAATAATGCTCTTAAATGATAGGATCAGAATAAAACCTACGACAATTTCCAATCTAGAATCATGGTCTGAAGGCATAAATGCCGCGGTGGAGTAGCCGAGTGGTCTAAGGCGCCTCGCTGCGGAGCGCGCAGTTTCTCGCCGTGGGAGGTTCGAGTTCTCCCTGGAGCATGTGTGTGTGTGTGTGTGTGTGTGTGTGTGTGTGTGTGTGTGTTATCGTTAAGTTAGTTTACCAGAGTTTAAGTAGTTTGTAAGCTACGCACTGATGACCACGCAGTTTGGTCCGATAGATTTACAGACATTTGAATTTTGATGGCATAAATCAATCACACACTTTAACCACGAGGCGGAATAATAGAAGCCATGGGCACACCAAGGAAATCAGCGTCATTTGTCGTTAATCATTTGCCTTTATTAAAATGCGTAGATCAACAATACATAGAAAAATACATGCAAATCCTTGACAGACAGATTAAATATCGAATTGTAAAATTGCAATTGGAATGCGAAAAGTTGAATGATAAGAAATACAAATAGACAAAGTACTGGAAATGTAAAGATTACTAATTGGAATTTAAAAAATAAAAAAAAAACATTAATATCAACCTTTCAATACCATACTAACAATTTACAAAGTTTCGTCCTTTACAATGCACAAATGGGAAAGGCAAACACACAAGAAATAATCAATCTCAATCCCGTGATCTAACTCTGCCCAGGAAAGCAAAATGATTTGAAAAAAAAAAAAAAAAAAAAAAAAAAAATATATATATATATATATATATATATATATATATATATATATATATATATATATATATTAAAATCATGTGAAAAGGTGAGGAAGCCAAGACACTAATAAGATAAGAAGTAGTAGCCTTCCATCATGCACCCTTGCAACAGATTCATCTCAGGTAACAATCCATAGAATAATGATTAAACAAATAACTCCAAAACTTTTTGCATATGCAAAGGGACAACCATATGCAACAACAGACGTTACTTAATCTTCCTAACTATGCGCGAATGGGAACAAGTATAAATTTCTAAATAATGTTCTTAAATAAAAGGATCAGAAAAAAAACCTACGACAATTTCCAACCTAGAATTATGGTCTAAAGGCATAAACCAAAACCACTCTGCAACTTAAAGTAAGATGAACGGACCGGATGGTCCGCGGCAGTACTTAGGGGCCGCCTCCCCCCATTCCGTAACACGGAGCGCAACCGTCAATTAGAGCCGTAGTTCCAAAAATAGAAAAATGTTCAAATGTTTGTATAGTGTATGGGACTTAACTACGGGGTCATCAGTCCCTAAACTTACAAACTACTTATGAACTAGCTAACACTAAGGACGGCACAAATATCCATGCCCGAGGGGGGATTCGAACCCCCGACCGTAGTGGCCGTGCAGACCGTGACTGGAGCGCTTTAGTCTCCTCGGCCACCGCGGCCGGCCCAAAAATAGAGAGAACTGCCAACAAACATAAAGCACTTACCCACTTGCAGGTATAAGTTTCCCCACAAAATACCATTCACATAAACAGTGAATCTATTTAAGGGCAAAATTAAAGAAACATCAGGGTGAACCGCAGTTACGAATCGGCCCACACACCCCGCTAGCGGTGCCAACAGCTCCACACCTCCGATTCTCTTTCCAGCCGCTGGTCTCGGTCACTGCAAACGTCCCACTGACTTCGCCACATACTTCGGCCCTCTCGACTCGTTGCCCATCGATCTCATAGGTACGGATCGATACCCGAGCCAAAGAAATTACGAGGAAGGTGGAAGAGGCGAAGAGCAAAACGAGCGCGAGCTGTTACCACGGCTCATACACTACATACAATATTCACTAAACACTTCACGTTCAACAACAAACGATGGACAGCCTCCTCTCAAATGTACTGACCACCGACAGTAGGCCGGTCGAGTTTAGACAGGTTGCCGCAAGGAGCGCTGTAACTCCTGTTTTAGCATGGAGGTAGGAGGAGGGGAGATGTCGCTGCTGGCCTCTGCTGTACTTACGTTTCAGGCCACTCGACAGCCATGTTTGTTTGCTCAAAAGACTCACAGGAACGAAACAAACGTGTTTCTCTTCAACTTATTACTGCTGTCAAAACATTTAGTACTACTAAAAACAACGCATACAGACATTATTTGCAAATACTCGACATCTCCACACAGCAGATCAGGAGAAAACTGATGTTTTGAACAAACTGTAATGGCGGAGCTAGGTTTCAGTCAGGTTCAAACAGGGCTCTCTCAACTCTTTTTATCTCCATTTGTTTTAGCTACTCTATGAAATTTAAGCTCGTTGTTGGCAGTCTTTCTGAAAGAGGCGGACCACATCCACTATGGTCAGATATTCTGAACGCTCTTTTGGACTTTCAGCAATGAGATGGCAGAATGCCAACAAAGTCATAAAGCACCCTATCTCTTTTCGGTAGAAGTGTGAAGTCATCCGTATGACAACTAAACGAAATCCGTTTAACTTCATTTACACGGTAAATAAGTCAAATATACAGGCTGTACATTCAACTAAAATACCTAGAAACAACAATTATGAACAACGTACATTGGAAAGAATACATAGAAGATATTGTTTGGAAAGGGAACCAAAGTCTACGTTTCTTTGGCAGAACACATAGAAGAGGCAACAGTTCTACTGATGAAACTACCTAACCGAGCGAGGTGGCGCAGTGGAAACGCACTGGACTCGCATTCGGGAGGATGGTGGTTCAAATCCACCTCCGGCCATCCAGATTTAGGTTTTCCTTGATTTCCCTAAATCACTCCAGGCATATGCCGGGATGGTTCCTTTCAAAGGGCACGGCCGATTTCCTTCCTCATCTCAACCCAAAAACTCCGAGCGTTAGCTCCGTCTCTAATGGCCAAGCTGTCGACGGGACGTTAAACTCTAAGCATCCATCCATGAAACTAGGTACACAACACTTATGCGTCCTATTTTGGAATATTGCTGCGCATTGTGGGATCCCCACCAAGTGGGACTGACAGAAGATTTAGAGAAAGTACAGAGAAGGGCAGTTCGTTCTGTATTATCACAATATAGGGGAGAGAGTGTCACCAAAATGATGCACGACGTGGCTTGGAAATCGTTAAAAGAAGGGCGTTACTCATTGCGCCGAGATCTATTTGCGAAATTTCTTTCACCAACTTTCTCTTCTAAATGCGAATATATCTCGTTAGCACCCACAAACATATGGAGATCATCATAATAAAAAAAGAGAAACCAGATCGAAAATGGAAAGATTTAGGTGTTCCTTTTTCACGCGCGCTATTAGAGAAAGGAAAAATATCATAAAAGCGGCTAGATGAACCCTCTGCCATGCACGTCAGTGTGACTTGAAGAGTATGTAGATGTAGAAATTTTGAGTACGGGGGAAACAACTGTTGTATTATTTATAATTTTTTTCGCGGAACCTTCAGTCAGTAAACTTAAATAAATAAAATTCTTCCATCGATTCGATTTTCCGTAGCACCGTCAAGCGACAGACACTGTCACAGTGAAAAAAAAATCTTCATCGCTTAATGGCTAAATACGAAGAATGGAATGTTCGGGAAGACAAGCTTGGGTTTCGAAGAAATGTTGAAAGTCCCGTGACAGTGCCGGTCGTACGACTTGTATAGGAAGACAGGTTGAGGGAAGGCAAACACATCGTTGGGGTTGGGAGCCGATAGCAGCAACAGACTGGACCACTGCCAGTGTGCTGTGTGTTTTTCCAGCTGCCCTGTCACTGCTGTCGCCGTGAGCAGCTGCCGCTGCCGCTGCCGCTGCCGCCTCCAGCTTCCTTTGCAGAGGTTGCTTCTGTCCGGCCTCGGGGTCGGATCCTAGGACGCCGCCCGGCGTCTGCCACCATTGGACCCTTCCTGCAGTAGGAGTTTTACACAATCACGTCGAAAACCCTCCCACCTGTTCCCACTGTAAAGGCACCCCACCTCCTGAAAAATTGCCCAACTAGTACAGCCGCCCTTTCTGTAACACTTGAAAGAGCAAAGTAAATGGCTACAGATCAGCCCTATCTCAGGAGAATGGAAGTTGTCGTCAAGGTTAAGGTTGGGCCAATAGAATAATGAATTCCAGCATTACCGATGGAGGGCGTTGGGAACTTGTAAGTCATTTTCAGCCAGGTGTCCGGACCGGACGTTTGTTCACATGATGTATGCAAATGTAAATAGTGTTGAGGAGGAAGAGGACGTGGCGGAAGTCGAGGTAAGTAGAACAGATGGACAGAGAGACGGGGGAAGGAGGAAAGGGAGAGGAGAGAGCAAATGATGACGAACAAAAGGTTTCAGTACACAGATACCTGGACAATGCTGGGTTTCCAGCTGGCACTGTAATATATATCTAATCGGCTTGCAGTGTGAAGCTTATCGTATCCGCCTCCCTTCCCCCACGCGAATCCTTTATGATCTCATTGCTTTCCCTCACCTACTCCGGTTCCTTGAACACATCAGCCTCAAGTACATATCCCAAAAAATAGAGTCCCGTCATCCTTTGGTTCCCCCCCCCCTGCTCCTCAATCCAGGACCTTTGGCATGCCATTACCAACATATCCCTCCCTCGCTTCACCTACACACTCTACATCCTCTCCCAGGGTGGCTTCCGTCACCTTCCCCTCCCAGATGACGCCCTCCGTCCCAACATCTACCCCTCCTTCCAACCATAGTCCATCCCTGTAGATTATGGCCACCCCCTCCCCCACCCCTCTTCTTCACGCCCCCGTTTGGCTATTCTCTTCCCACCCCCATCCTCCAGAGTCCTCCCTATCCCCCCTCCCCCATCTTCTCCCCCCCTCTCCCCTCTCCCCTCCTACTCCCGACCCCTCGCTTCCCCCCCCCCCCCCATCTCCTTCCCTATCCCCTGTGGGGTCCGACAACCAACTTTTTAATATCAGTGTTGTGTCAGTGTCTAGTGGTCAGTGCTTCTGCGTGTGATTTTAAGACTTACGAGCAACCGCCACACAAGCAAAACAATAGTGTCACCATGTATTTTAAATGCCCTTCCTTCTTCACTATGTGTAAGTCCAGTGTTCTCTACAACAACTTTGTTCTTTTGACCACCGAGGACCTTTAAATCTCAACGAATGTGTGTATGTCTACATTTAAACCTTGTTCTTGTCATCCATTACCTTTCATCCTGTTTTAAATGTGAAAATTCAGCAATTTTAGCACCTTTTAATTGTATAAATTCAGCGTTTAAGCACCTCTTTTTTGTTAAAATATGTATGTCGCTGACAGCCTGCCCCCCGGGGCTTTAAAATACAATAAAGAAAAAAAAAGAGCATTGTCAAGACGTGGCTGTAGCAGGAAGTGCTGCCTTCAGATTCGCTGTTCGGAGCGGCAGGACTCGACGCAGAACTAGCGGCGAAATTTGTCAGCTGGGCGGCAGCTGTCGGGGCGCGGGTCCCGGGTTCTGGCCCTGTCGCTATCGCGCGCCATCGCCGCCAGCGCAGCTGCCGCCGCTGAATACAATGGCCGCCCTTACCTGCCGCCCCGACACCCTTTTGTCTCCGCGTCGCATCCGTCTTCCCGCGCATCGGCCGCCTCCGCCCCTCGCCGATGACTTGCAGGGCCTCTCTCCACAGCTGAGGACTCGCAGTCAGCATTTGGAAGAACTACCAGCACTAGGATGGTACGGGGTTGCAGTCGTGAGCTACATTTTATTTTTTACTAGATGACCCGGTGAACTTCGTATCACTTAGCTCTTAATATAAACCTTTCGTCGAAACTAGGCAGAATATTAAGAAAACATCAAGTAAAAGTCATCTTCCAGCCACCTGCTAAGATTAGGGCACTTCTCGGCTCGGTTAAAGATGATCTGGGATTGAGGAAAGCCGGAATTTACAGAATACCTTGCCAGTGTGGCAAAGCTTACATCGGCCAGACGACACGCACTGTGCAGGAAAGGTGCGTTAAACATAAACGCCACACTCGTCTGTTGCAGCCCAGTAAGTAGGCCGTAGCCGAGCATTGTATTACCACAGGACATTGTATGGATTACTCCGCCACTGAAATCTTGGCCACGACGAGATCCTTCTGGGATTCACTAATCAAAGAAACTGTGGAAATACGCTTAGCCCAATATCTTATTAATCGTGACGGCGGCTTTCACCTGGACAAGGCTTGGGACCCGGTGATTTCTTTAATATCGTCTCAGAGGAATTCAACAGAGGATCAAAAGCAACTGCAAAGCGATTTAGACAAAATTACTACTTGGTGCGAAAATTGGCAATTGACACTAAATAAAGAAAAGTGTGAAGTAATACACATGACCACTAAAAGAAATCCGCTGAACTTCAATTACGCGATAAATCAGCCAAACCTTAAGGTCGTAGATTCTACCAAATACCTACGAGTCACAATTACGAACAACTTTGACTGGAGAGAACACATAGAAAATATTGTGGGGAAGGCGAACCAAAGGTTCGCTTAGAACGCTTAGAAGATGCACCAGCTCCACCAAAGAGACTGCCTACATCCCACTTGTACGTCCTCTCCTGGAGTACTGTTGCCCCTTGTGGGACCCTCACCAGGTGGGACTGACGGAAGATATTGAGAAGGTTCAGAGAAGGACAGCTCGTTTTGTTTTATCACGTTACGGGGGGAAGCGTCACGGAAATGTTGCACGAATTGGCGTGGAAATCATTAAAAGAAAGACGTTATTCATTGCGGCGTGATCTGTTTGCGAAGTTTCAATCACCGACTTTTATTTATGAATGTGAAATTATTTTGCTAGCACCCACCTACATAGGGAGACATGACCATCCCAATAAAATAAGAGAAATCAGATCGAAAACGGAACGATTTAGATGTTCTTTCTTCCCGCGCGCTGTTAGAGAATGAAACGGTAGAGAAAAGTTATGAAAGTGGTTAATGAACCCTCTGCCAGGCACTTAAATGTGATTTGCAGAGTATCTATGTATATGTAGATGTAGAGGAAACATTTTATCCAGGACGACGCTTCTAGCGATAATTAAAAAAAAAATTTATACATCTGACAAGCAATGTACTGGGTGCGCATTCAAACAGAGTGCGGACACGTACTGTTTTTCCACCTTATGCAGTACTGACGCGTTCCGATAGATGGCGGACATGCAGTTTCAACTTCGCGCAGACGCCCGCGCGCCGCTTGTCAACTGTTTCTCACAGAGGGCGGTAAAATCGAAAGAAGGCGTGCTTGTGACGGTCACTGATGCGCACGCGCCTACGCGCCAATTTTTGCCATAGAGGCGTCTTCGAGAACTAACAATCTCCAGTGGAACGCACTCACCTGAAGATGGCTGAACGGTTGTCAGCCGAAATACCGTGGCAAGAAGTCGACGGAATCCGGCTGCAATCCCGAAACTTTAAAGAATAAATATTAATTTCAATCATATGTAATTTAGACCAAGTAGCTTTATAAAGGCATCATGAGATAGTCTAAGTATCGGCTCGATAGTGGGCGGAAAAGAGAGGGAAAATGACGCACACATGTAGGGTTGCCAGATTGAACTCGAGGCAGGCCCGGAGACCAGACGTGCCCCCGTCCCCCTTGGACAATGACTCACCCCCCCCCCCCCAACTGCGACCAACTCCCCCCCCCCCAACCAGGATTACACGTGAATTCTAAAAGGAAAAAAATGCCTAATGAAAACGGGACATTTTGCTTTAATTCGCTTAGTAGCTTCTCTTTAGCATAAGGCAGAAGCACATTTTTTACCAATGCCTCGCTTTTTGTTCGGCCGCATCTTAATTTCGTTGCCACTGAGGAATCTCTAAAAACATAAGGATATAGCTTATTACCACAATATTGACAATTGTAAGAATGGTGGTGTTTCACACCATGGTAAGTCAAAGCTAATTACGTTGCAGTGACTTTGTCGTCTTCTGCAGAAAATTGTTTCGGCAAGAATTTAAGAAGCGACTGATTCTTCTTTTGTGTGGTAATATTCGCCTTGTGTCTTTCTGATTGTAAATGTTTATTCACAGCTTTCACTCCGTCGTACTTAACAGTGAATAAGATATTGTATATTCTGCACTTACACATACACTCATCAGTATCGACTTTTTGTAGCCGCTCTTTATAATTTTCTTCCTGCAACCATTCTTCACGGAACGAACTTACGATATCGTCTCTTCATTTCACTGTTATTACTCACTAATCCGAATTAATGTAAGCTTGTCTGTTCACACACGATCCGAGTATTCCAAAAATTGCCGGTAAACTGATAACAAACAATGATCGAACGAACACAAATAATAGACGTCGCCAGTTGACACGTTGCCGCAACAGTGTTTGCTTAATAATGCGCTAGCCGATTACTACCGATGCAAACATGAAAAGTTTTCAGAGGAAGAATAGAAAAGTAGCGTTTTGTTGCAATAGAAATTGAAATTTATATAAAGTTATTCATAATTACTAGAGAGGAGCCGGCCGGGAATGGCCGAGCGCACTGAGGCGTCTTGCCACGGTGCACAGGCTGCTCCCGCCAGAGGTTCGAATACCCCCCTAGGGCATGGATGTTGTGTTCGTCCTTAGTTGAAGTTACGTTAAGTTCGATGTAGATCGTCGCTACATGAGCATAGTACTTAAAAAGCATCGTAAAAAAAAGTTAAGATGAAGGTTACATTCAAGCCCGGAGATGAGAGTCATTGGCCCGTAGACCCGGAGAATTCATTCCAAACCCGGGCACTCCGGGCGGCGCCCGGAGATCTGGCAACCCTACACACATGTCGAGGATAATGTTCATGTCACATTCGTAGAAGTTCAGGGAAGGTTTAAACGGTGATAAATTATGGAAAAAATGCGAAGAAAATTTAGATTTAAAACACGTAAAATAATGACTTGGTTGTTGTGTTACCAGTGTTACAAAATAGGACGCACAAATGAAATGTAATGTAAGCAGTTTCTTTAGAACTGTTGCATCTTTTAAATGTTCTGCCAACGAAACGTGGTCTTTGGTTCGCTTTCCCTACAATATTTTCTATGTATTCTTTCTAATGTAATTTGTTTGTACTTAAATAATTAAATAATTCTCAGTTTTAAAAATGGTCAAATGTTTGTAAAGCTATTGGACCAAACTGCGTGGTCATCAGTCCATAGCTTGCAAACTACCTAAACCTTTGTAAACTAACCTAAGGACAAACACACACACCCATGCCCCAGGGAGGACTCGAACCTCCACGGCGAGCAACCGTGCGCTCCGCAGCGAGACGCTTTAGACCGCTCGGCTACTCCACCGCGGCTTCTCAGTCTTAGTCTTTCTTTGTAATTGTTACTCCTAGGTATTCGACTGAAAACTCTAAGAGATTTTGCTCGCCTTTGCATCTTCTCTGCCTCCTCTAATAATCCTATCGGGTACGGATTCCACAAAGACGAGCAGTATTCAAGTATTTATTTTGATCATGAACTACACTCCTCGAAGAATCTTCCAGTGAATTCCAATCTGATAACTGCCTTCCTCACTTAACAGTAAGTGGTCGTTCCACTTCAGGTAGCCCAGTATCCACATTCCCAGATATTTTACGGTTGTGTCAACGTGATCATTTATATACACTGCCGAATAAAAAATCAGTACACCTGGAGAGATGATTTCGATTTTGGTCGATGACGACAGATGAGACCTGGGGAATAGGAGATTTTGTGGTAACTAGCCGAAAACCCGGCGTCGCCCTGGTCTTAAGTTAGTCCATCTCTCCATTCCTTTTCTCTCTCTGTGCACCTTCGCTTTCCTTCTCTCTCTGTGCATTCTTCCTCTCCTCCCTCTCTGTCTCTTTCTCTTCTTATGTTCTCTTTCTGTTTATCTCCTCTCTTATTCTCCTCCTGTCCCCTCCATCTTTCTCCTCCTCTCCTCTGTCGGTCTCCTCCCTCCTCTTTCTTTCCGTCTCCTACTTCACCTGCTCCTATCTCTCCTATATATGATAACATACATATATGCGACAAGTTTCATGGTGACTGGTCAAACGGTGTCAAAGTCGCAAGGTTCCCTCCGCCATGCTAAATTCACTAGCTTACAGATTATAAAAATCTCCTTAAAGAAAACATATTTTCATGTGCTGACTTTCATAGTGACCAGTCAAAGAATTTGGATGTTTGTAGGAATGTACCCCCCGTCATTCACCTACGGAGGCATACGAAATGTAGCCCTTGTATTAATTCGGGATATAATCTATCTTCATTCCACATTTCATTCACCTCCGTGCAGCCGTTTCAGTGTGAAGAGCAGAAAATGTGTTAACACACTGTAAGGTACCCTCCGCGAAGCGGTGTACGGTGGCTTCCTAAAGGTATCTCATGCGTTAATTCAGGGTATAAACTATCTGCATTCCAAATTTCATTCACGTCCGTTTTGTCTGTTTCAGCATGAAGAGAAACAAACGTATTAACACACTGTAAGATAACCTACGCCATGGTACGGTGGCTTTTTTTTTTAGCTTGGTTTTCAAGCGAAGGCCCCCCAGGGGGCTCACGGCTCTTTCGTGAGTACGTGGGTGGCGAGCACGGAGCCCCGAGCTAATGCAGTCTCCCTTCCTTCTTTACTTCCCGGACTGCATTTCCTTTCCCCCTCCCCTCCTTTCCTATCCTCACTCCTTCCCCTCCCCACTGGGGGACTGATAACCTGAGCAGTTTAGTCTCCCTAACCCAACCAAACAACTCAACCCAACCAACCCAAGCGAAGGCGGAACTTAATACCGAGGTATAATGTCACCACGTTCTAACAAGAGTTTTCTTTTGTACAGATTTCCAAACGAATCCCATCGGATTAAGCAACTTTTTAAAATCAGACAGCGTCACAGCCTGGTAGAACGGCGTGATGAGAGCTTGTAAGCTTCCCACACTTGGCACACTTTTGCCAGTGCAAGTGGCAGCCCTGTTACGGACCGGAGCGACAGAATGCAGCGGCTTTTTGCTCCGCTTCTCCACCTCGCAGCACTCCAGCACACTGTGCATCAAGTTACGCACACCACGTCGTCTTACGCATCTCTCTCTCTCTCTCTCTCTCTCTCTCTCTCCTTTTTCGGAATCTTATTCGAATCCCGTGATGGAGTAACGTCTTGAATCATCTTCAAATAGGAAACGTGAACACGAAGCAAAAAATCAATTCATAGCTCAAAGCAAAACGATGCCTAGTAAGGAATACACAAAGCATTCGCTAATAGTTGGCAGTACTGTTAAAGCGGTGGTCTGGCCCGACCACTACCAGTAATGTCACCAACCACAGACCCAAACGTCCCCACCCTCTCCCCCGACTAGAGACTGCCACGTTAAAGTGTGCGAGAATAGTTTGTAAATATGGCTTAAACACTCTTCACCCTCCTGTTCTGTTAGGGGTCTATATGACCAGAAATGAATATACACGTTATTTTTATTATTTAAATACCAATATATATTTATAAAACTTGGTGGCTTTGTCTGAAAAATAAACCCGCTCGGTTAGCCGTGTGATCTAACGCACCGCTTTCCGAGACGGGAAGGCATACCGGCCCGGTTCGAATCCGCCCGGCGGATTGACGAAGGGGGTCGGAGTGCCGGCCAGCCTGGATGTGGTTTTTGGGCGGTTTCCCACATACTCCTAGGTGAATACCGGACTGGTCCCCAAGTTCCGCCTCAGTTACACGATTCTCAAACATTTCGTAACTTACACTTTCACACACATACAACATATACGCAGACATTTGGGGTACACATTTCCTCCTGAGGGGGCATGGGGTGGCGGCAGGAAGGGCATCAGGCCACCCTGTCAATATTAACACGCCAAATCCGCTTTTAACACAGTGCTGACCCTGCATGTGCGGGAAAAGGGCCACAGAGATAGATAAATAGATAGATAACTTTGTCTTAAAATGGAAGAGCAACATGTGCTTTAAAATGTTTTTAAAAAGTGTAAGAAGTTTGGGCTTAAACTGCCGTAGTTACATCTGTAATGTTCGAGTCGTAAATGCCCCGACACAAAGATGTTTACTGTAATTCGTATTTATTTCTAAAAGATGGAAATGGTGAACATTATTTTTGTTGTATTGTGTGGGAATAGTGATTTGCATCAATCCAAATTACTCTCAACAATCAAGTAAGGTTCTATTTCACAACAATGAACTTGTTTCTTGCTTTTCCCAGGAAATAATAATTGGCAGTTTTCAACCATTAGAATGCTTTGGTTCTGTTCAGTTTGAATTGTGACACCATGGCGATTAGATCATTGACTGATGGTGAGAATTAGCAAATGCTTCAGCAGATGAAGGATCACTTTCTGAGTTTGAAGACCACATCAGCAATGCATCTGAAAGCGAGTGTTCTGATGACAGTTAGGACAGTCCACATTCTGTACAAAATAGTGTAGAGACTTTTCTTTCTAAAAATGGGAATATAGAATGGCAGTTGCATCCACCAGCACAACATGGTCGCCTGCCAGCTTCGAACATCATCAAGAGTACCCCAGGAGTTACCAGGTATGCAATCAGCAGAATATCTGATGTAAAATGTTCATTTGAAGGAATATTTCATACAGCGCTACAAACAAAAATAATAGAGATGACAAATATTGAGGGGCAGCGAGTTTATGGTGATCAGTGGACAGATATTGATCAATCTGTTTTCCATGTATACTTAGGACTCTTACTCCTAGGGGTGTATATCGTACTCATGGGGTGTCTACAAAAAGTTTGTGGGAAAGGATACTGGGCGAAACATATTTCAAGCAACCATGTCCCATGAAACATTCTGTAATATATCGCGTGTCCTGCGGTTTGACAAGAAATCTACTAGAGAGGAAAGACGACGTACTGACAAACTTGCCGCAATTCGCAGTATTTGGGAGAAGTCACAATACGCCAGTCACTGCTATTGATGAACTGTGGTATCGTGTTGAAGCTACAATGGCGTCTGTACCTGTACACGCCATCCTAACTCTGTTTGACTCAATGCCCAGGCGTATCAAGGCCGTTATTACGGCCAGAGATGGTTGTTCTGGGTACTGATTTTTCAGGATCTATGCACCCAAACTGCGTGAAAATGTAATAACATGTCAGTTCTAGAATCATATATTTGCCCAATGAATACTCGTTTATCATCTGCATTTCTTCTTTGTGTAGCAATTTTAATAGCCAGTAGTGTGTATTTCTTCATTGTCCTCATCATCGGCAGGTCTAGTTGGCATATAAACTCGTACTACTGTTGTCGGTGTTGGGTTTGTGTCTATCTTTGCTATGATAATGCGTTCACTATTCTGTTCATAGTAATTTACCCGCATTCCTATTTTCTTATTCAATATCAGACCTACTCCTGCGTTACCACCAACTGATTTCGTGTTATAACCCAGTACTCAACTGAACAGAAATCCTGTTCATCCTGTCACCAAATTTCACTATTCCCTACCATATCTAACTTTGACCTATCCATTTCTCTTTTCAAATTTCTAACTTACCTACCCCATAAGCGTTAAAACACAGTACGCTTCGATCCGTAGAATGCCTGTTTTGTTTTCCTTGATGACAACATCCTCCCGAGTAGTCCCCGTCCGGAGATCCGAATGGGGGACTATTTTACCCAAGAAGACGCCATCATCATATATTCACACAGTAGAGCTGCATGTCCTCGGGAAGTTTAACAACTGTAGTTTCCCCTTGCTTTCAGCCGTTCGCAGTAACTGTGTGGCAAAGCCATGTTAGCTGATGTTACAAGGCCACCTCAATCATCCAGACTGTTGCTCCTGTAACTATTGAAAAGGCTGCTGCCCATCTTCAGGAACCACACGTATGTCTGCCTCTCCACAGATACCCCACTACTGTGGTTGCTATCTGTATCGCTGGGGCACGCAAGCCACCCCACCTCGGCAATGTCTGTGGTTCATGGGGGTGCTACTAAGATGTGCTAAGATTTTTTTTTAGTTTTCTGCGCGAATTCAGTAAATTTGAATTAGAGGCCAGTAACATGGTTTCCTGGTATAAAAGCTGGATTTTTAATAAATAAACAGTAAATAATAATAGTAATAAATAAACAATAATAACTGCTATATTAGCGGCAGTAATGTAAACTAGACTTAAGTAAATAGTGAATGAAACCACAGGATCAATATTACCGTGAATAATCTATGCTTAAATACTGAATAAGCAAATGTAGAAAAGTTTAATTTTTTGATAATGCAGAAACTACGATATGCACAATATTTTTGATGCCATATTCTGTTTCATCGGAAAATTTCCGTTATTTCTTTCATCACATGTATTTATTTCATTTGTATTTTATGTAAAAGAGTAATTTCGTGAAAATAAGGTACTGATTTGACAGGAGTTAAGGACAGTCTGTTGGAGTCTGTTTGACGTGTCGTTATGCTGGGTGACTGGAGTCGCTTGAGGACCTGTAAAATTTCAGCGACGTGTTCTAGTGTGGAACTTAAAAATATTTGTTCTGTGGAGCTACGAGAACATTGATTTTATTCTGCGTCTGTGGGAGTTAGAAAAAGTCTTCAGTGATGCTTCGTGGACTCTAACCATATTCTGTGACAGAGGAACTTAAGAGTTTCGCAAGATTGTTGTTAGTCTTTAGTATTTTAGTTAGCGACTGTGCTACTTAAAAACTATTCAGTCATGTTTTGATGTGGCAGTCTTAAGGAACTCGGCTATGTTCTGTAGTCTTGTGTAACAAATATCCACTGAAGGATATTAGGTGCAATAATCATCAGTTTAGTTAAAGGTGAGTGTGTCGTTTCTGCATTTTTTCTTGTTCCTGCCCGCATTTATTTGGGAGACATTACAGCAGGTGTTGCTTGCCCCAAGACACGACGCAGCCAGTTTGTATAATAAAATAGGGTCTACAGCCGCACTTCACGGACCCCCAAGCAACAAACACAGGCTGTGAATGGGTGCTTTTTTTAGTTTGTGTTTGGAGAATCCGTGTGTAAGCTCCCAAACTTAGGTGTTTTGCATTTCGCAGGAAAGGACTCTAACGGTCTGAGTTATCTCAGCACACTTCAAGGTCCACCATAATAGTTTTACTTCCGCCAGAACCTCGCCTCCTACTTTACAAACTTCACAAATTTCTGCTGCAAACCTTGCAGGACTGGCACTCCTGGAAGAACGGACGAGCCGTGAAGCGTGCTAGGTAAAGCACAATCTGTAAAGCAATTGCCTATGAAACGCGAAGGTCCCAGGTTCATATCCAGGTTCCGGCACACACTTTAAATCTGACAGGAACTTTTAATTCAGCGCAAACTCTACAATATCATTCTGGAAACAACCCCTAGGCAGTGGCTAAGCCATGTCTCCACATCCTTTCTTCCACGAGTGCTAGTCCAGCAAGGTTCACAGTAGAAATTTGGAAAGTAGGAGGCGAGGTAAAGCTGTGAGGACGCACGGCGAAGCATGTCTAGCTGGCCGCGGTGGCCGAGAGGACTAAGGCGCTCCAGTCACGGTCTGCACGGCCACTACGGTCGGGGGTTCGAATCCCCCCTCGGGCATGGATATTTGTGCCGTCCTAGTTCGTAAGTAGTTCATAAGTAGTTTGTAAGTTTAGGGACTGATGGCCCCGTAGTTAAGTCCCATAGACTGTACAAACATTTGAACAAACATTTTTTCGAAGCGTGCCTGGATAGCTCTGTCGGTAGAGGCTTGCTCGCGAGAGGTAAAGGTCTCGGATTCGAATCCCGGTTCCAGCATACAGTTTTAATCCGCAAAGAAATTTCATATCGTGCGCACTACGCTGCAGAGTGAAAAGATCATTCGCATATAAAACTGTTGGGAGGATAATGGCCCATATCACTGCTAAGGTGGGGGCGGGGACGATGACATAATATACTCGACAGTGATCGAATTAATTGGTTTTGAAACCACTTGGCTAATTTTTGGGAATCGGGAAGGGGATTTCAAAGAGATTTACATGTTAACGTATCTTTCTTGACACCTGAAACAGTTGCTACCATTCTTGGAACTCGTGACACTTGCTGTCCCAAAAATTACTACGACAGCAAAACGCAGCTTACACTCGTATGGTTGAAGGGGGTAAAATGAGTGCCAATACATACCTATGAATTTATATACATTTTATAATGGGGAAAAGGTGTTACAAAAATCGGACAACAGTCATATATGTAAGTTATGTGTAATATATTAAATAAATAGATATCTAAAAAACTTCCTGTGTTACAGTGCATCAATGTGACAAATTTGGAGCTCAATCAGTGAAGAACTTTCTGAAATTTTGAAACACAAAACAACACAATTTTTATATACTGGGTGATCAAAAAGTCAGTCAAATTTGAAAACTTAAGACAGATAGGTAAAAATTGACACACATGCTTCAAGTGACATGCGGTTTTATTAGAACAAAAAAAAAAGTCCGACAGATGGCTCTTCATCTAATCAGAAAAGCAATAATTAGCATAACAAATTAAGACAAAGCAAAGATGTTCTTTGCAGGAAATGCTCAATATGTTCACCATAATTCCTCAACAATAGCTGTACTCGAGAAATAATGTTGCGAACAGCACTATAAAGCATGTCCGGAGTTATGGTGATGCATTGGCGTCGGATGTTGTCTTTCAGCATGACGAAAGTGGCGGCTGAGCACACGACCATCACGAAACGACGCGCGCAAGAGATCTTTCACGCATCTAGCAACATGGGATTGGAGCGCCATTCTGCATAAAAATCGTACGTTCCAGAAGGTGCTTATCAGCCAGGCTGTGGATGATGCGATTCTGTAACATATCGGCGTACCTCTCACTCTTCACGGTAGCAGTTACAAAACAAGAAACACCCAGTTCCTTGAAGAAAAAAAGCCCGATAACGGTAGATGTTTGGTTCTTATAAATCCCCATGTCATTCCAAGCATGTGTCTCAATTTTTACCTCTCTATCTACATTATTCCGTGATTTATTAAGTTTTCAAATTTATACTGACTTTTTGATCTCCTGGTATAGAGATGCTGTTGGGTCCATCAACAAAATGTTGAAATGCTTGTAGAGCTTATGGGACTTACAAACTACTTATAGCTAAGACTAAGGACGGCAAAAATATCCATGCCCGAGAGGGGATTCGAACCCCCGACCGCAGTGGCCGTGCAGACCGTGACTGGCGCGCCGCAGAGAGCTCGGCCACCGCGGCCGGCGGCCCATCTACACATGCTGCATGGTGTCAAAGCTGGACCTCGTCACGGACGTTTGGAGTAAATTTGCATGTAATTCAGCTTATTACGTACAGTTTGAGTCGAAACACGGTGTCCTGTGGCTGCACGAAAATCGTTATTCAGTATGGTGGCTTTGAGGCCCAAGGGTATGCACTGGATATACACCACGGCGATTAGACCCAGGATCACCTATGGGGCGGTCGTGTGGTGGAAGAAGGTAGAACAGCAGGTTGCTGCTAAGGAGCTTGGTAAGGTGCAGAGATTAGGCTGCTTAGCCATAACAGGCGGAATTAGCAGCACACCAACTGCTGGGATGGAAACCATGTTGCATATGCCCCCATTAAACCTTTGGGTCAAGATGGAGGCAGCGGCTGGTGCATACAGACTCAAAACTGGCAAAAACTGGAACTCTTTGGAACATCCAGAATCACACACTAAAATAGTGAGTGAGGAAAATATAGGAAAGGTTGGGGAAATGCCAGCCGACTATATTATAACCCCGTACTGCTTCAACAAGCCTTTCAATATAACAACTGGAAGTAGGGACCAGTGGGAGAAAATAGTTCGACACCGTACGGGGGATATTGTCTGGTTCACTGACGGGTCAAAATCAGACCAAGGCGTTGGGGCTGGGGTATACGGGGTGCAGCCAAGACTGGAGGGCGTCATCTCTCTAGGGAAACTGGCCTCAGTATTCCAGGTCAAAATTACTGCCATCAGGGCGTGTGTGGAGGAGAATTTGCGTAGGTGCTACAAAGACCGTAGAATATATATCTATTCAGACAGCCAGACAGCCCTGAGATCACTGGCAGCTCCTGCAACAAGGTCTAAAATTGTTGCAGAATGTCACAGGGTTCTGGTGGAGCTAGGGGAAAGCAATAGAGTAAACCTATTGTGGGTCCCTGGGCACTCAGGGGTCAGTGGCAACGAACATGCCGACAGATTAGCTAGAATGGGGGCAGAGACTCCATTTATTGGACCGGAACCTGTCCTGACAATCACCAAGGCAATGATCAAATTGGAGCTACGTAACTGATTCAGAAGACAGCACGTAGAATATTGGACCAAAGTCTATCAACAAAAACATGGCAAGGTAATGATGCCAAAGCCATGTTTTAAAAGAAGCTCTTCAATCCTGGGCCTGAACAGGAGTGAGATTAGACTCATGGTTGGATTGCTGACAGGCCATGGGAATTTCAAAAAACACCTACGTACAATAGGAATAACGGAAGAGGACCCTAAATGTGGGATCTGTGATGACGGTGATGAAACTGCATCACATCTAATCTTCGAATGCATTGCATTGGAGAGTAAAAGGCACAGAACATTTGGAACAACAGACCCGAAGAAATTGTGTCTAATAAAGAACTGGAAAAGGGACTCCTTGCACTGTTCAAGGGCACTGGTTGGTTTTTCTAGATACACAGGGAGCGATACCGCACAATAAACTTAGTTTCGGTGCTGGCAGTGGCGGGTTGGACCAAGACTGTTTTGGCTTCCCTGAGAAAATCAAATCAAATCAAATCAATGGTGGCTTTCCTCTCAGTGTTTCTACGAGCTGAAATCTGTACGTAGCGGTCATCAGCTGCTGTGGTAGCCGCTGGGCGGGCAGAGGGAGGCAAGTCATCGACAGTTGTTCTATCTCTATACCTCCTTCACGTGCGAACAACATCGCTTTGTTTCACTCCAAGACGTCTTCCCTAGAAATATAATCGTTCTTGACACAAAATGACAATGCGGATACGATAGAACTTCAGAATTGACCTTCTAGGCGTGGTATAACTACAGACAACACAAGCAGTGAAACTTCCTTCCTGGTGTTGTGACAGAAACTGATCGGCCATCAAATATAAAATTGTTGTTATTTTCTCTATACTGTGTATTGGATTTACATGTCAGAGGTCTGTGGTGTCAGCGATGACTGAGCCAAATTACACAGTTCGTGGGCAGATGGAGCAGCATGGTCTGTACGTGGAAAAAAAAAAAAAAAAAAAAAAAAAAATAAGATTCCAGTAACTCCTCTTTTGTTCTGGACTGTGTTGAGATGTCAAATGTAGTGTATCAACTGGAGGCGAGGAATGGAAACAGTTGAATCGAAAGTTATAAGGATTTTGATGTAACTCTTCAAGCTTTCCCGGCGATCTAATGAAATCTTGGTTTTCAGGTGTTCTGCCGGATAACAGTGTAGAATCTTGCTAAATATTTCGGCTACATAGCTCGTAGCCTTATTGAGGTGCGACCTGAGACTGTCCTTGAGTGGATCTGGTCCAGTATTCATGACTGTGACTTCCCCCCTTCCCCTCTGCTCCCTTTGTGGTAGGCGCCTATTTACTGTGATCCGCTGCCGCTCTAGATGTTCCGTTTGTGATCCGCACCCATCAGACCAACTCCCAGGTTCTCCAACTTCGGACTGACGCCTATGCGGCCCCCGCCCGATCGCCGCGATTTGATGGAGTGTTGTCGATTCATTTGGCGTCCGCGGTGGTTCTGACTGCTTCCCATGTTGTCCGCGCCCATCATGTTCGTTCCTAGGCTCTCCAACATGACGCCTATGCGGTCCGCACCCGCTCGCCGCGATTTGCTGGCCGTTGCCGTTTTGACTTGCATCTTCTGCGTTTCTTGGTGTTCCATCTGTTGTCCGCGCACATCTGACCCACCCATGGCCGTTCCATCTCCGCTCTGGTGTGTCTGTAACTCTTACTGGGTATCAATTCCCATATTTTCACCTTCGGTTCGTGTATTTGGGTTATGCTGCAGCTGTCTACGGTGCTTGTTTAGCAATTCCAGGCTCTACTTAGTTGGTTCCCAGTGTCGCGGTTCCTAAAGTCTTCAGTCGTCTTTACCTCTATCTCAATGCTCCAATTCAAAATTGAAGTAGAATGCAATAGAGAAATTGTAATAATGTGATGAAAAAAATTAGTATACCTTCAGATTTTATCTGATGACGGCACATGTTACCATGGGTCGTCTAGGAATGTGTACAGCTATAAGGGTCAGTGTGGTATCAACATCTGAAGCAAACAACCGCCAGGCCACAGAGACGCAATTGTGCTTCCTGAAGCCAACTGAAAGAGTTTCAAAGAGATCAAAATGTGCTCTTCGAAGTAAAGGGATAGTCATCTGAACAACTGGTACAAAAGTTTGACGTAAATAAGAACAAAACCGTCTAGATCGCTAAAATTATATTTACTGATTACGACGTTTCGGCATCTGCCATCATCAGATCTACAAGATGAAGTAACAAGTGTTCGTTGTACAATAGAGTTGCAAAGAACGTTTCAAATACAAAAATATGAAACGTTTTTACAAGGACACAATTGTACACTCACATAAAAACCTCTGAATTTGCACAGTAAAGTTCAGCGTCAATGATAAATATCTACTTAGTAGGGACTGAAGTCTTGAATTAAAATTACACCTATATCAAAACTTTTTTTAGCTCACAGATGGCGCTAATGTACTGCGTCAACTGTGCAACGATGCTGGTGGCAGTCGTCAGACGAACAGTCGCACACACGTAAACGAGGTTCCGAACGTCCACCCAAAACAAATGTCCGCCAGGATCGTCGTCTTGTAAGGGCAGCTGTAGCAGATCGTAGAGCTTCCACAGAACGGATAGGACAGTTTGTGAGCCCAGAAGAGTCAACACGAACTGCTGCCAAACGGTTACTAGCTGTAGGACTAGCCTCTCATCCATTTATGCCACAATATCGATGTACACTGTCAATAGCGTCTAGAGTCAAGACCTCATAATAGTCTGTGACACGTCACACCGAGTAGTTCACGATCGATCTCTGACTGGCTGGCCGCTGGGGCACAGCGCACTGTAGCTGCCTACCAGTCCGCTAGCATGGATAGCATCATGGTACTCCATTCCTTAAGAATCCACACTGGTTTGGTGTTAATCGCCGAATGACTATTAAAAATGAACTCCTGGAACAAGAGACTTTCTTTAAGTACACCCACTCTCTAATTTACACTGAATCGCATGGAAGAGAATTGACTGAATACACTATCAGAAATAAAGATGCGTATATCCTTCTGGAGTTTTCAAATTCACTCGTGATTTATTGCTCAAACAGTGCATATGGAGTACATGAAATGATTACACTCAGAGATCAGTAGCTTATGGGATACTGAGGTACCAGGTGTCTCAGGCGCTCATTCTGCCATCCATTTGATCATATGGCGAATACTGTCTTGGGATACATTACCTACTTGACTTGTTCACGTAGTTCTCCAAGAATTGTGGGTTGACGTGTCGCAAGTGACAGATAAAACACCACCGTATCTCACACCTGTTCGATTTGAGACAAGTCCAGAGATCGTGCTGGGCAGGGACGTTGCTACACGTCTTGCAGAACTAGTGACTTTTTCGCGCACTGTGTTAGAATATCACATCACCTTCCTCTGGCAAGGAAGGCAAATGAACGTATCTTCCAATTTTCACATACCGAGTGTTGGTCAGCGTTCTCTCCACAAACGCCTTTTGATGGGAAAGCACAGATAGAGACAGAAGAGTGTACACATTGCATTTCTAGACATAGAAAAGGCTTTTGACCGTATCCCACACTATTTTACCTGGCGAGCTCTTCGTTGTCATGGCGTCCGTGAAGAGTATGTAAGCTGGGTGTAACTTCTGTACCGCAATTCCACTAATGCTGTTCGGAGTCCTGCTGGAATCTCTCCGCCCTTCGATATCACTGGGGGTGTTCATCAAAGTTCTGCCCTTTCACCTTTACTCTTCGTGGATATGATAACAGCTGACATGTTGTTGTTGTGGTCTTCAGTCCGGAGACTGGTTTGATGCAGCTCTACACGATAACCTATCCTGAGCAAGCCTCTTCATCTCCACATAAGAACGGTAACCTACATCTGTCTGAATCTGCTTAATGTATCCATCTCTTGGTCTTCCTCTGCGGTTTTTACCCCACACACTTCCCTCCAACGCTAAATTCACAATTCCTTGATGTCTAAGAATGTGTCCTACCAATCGATCCCTTCTTTTAGTCAAGGTATGCCAGAAATTTCTTTTCTCCCCAATTCTGTTCATTACCTCCTCATTAGTTACGCTATCCACCCACCTAATCTTCAGCATTCTTCTGTAGCACCATATTTCAAAAGCCTCAATCCTCTTCCTGTCCGCACTGTTTATCGTCCATGTCTCACTCCCATACAAGGCCACACTCCATACAAATGCCTTCAGAAAGGACTTCCTTAGGCTTAAATCAATATTCGATGTTAACAAATTTCTCTTTTTCAAGAACGCTTTTCTACCCATTGCCATTCTGCATTTTACATCCTCTGTACTGCGACCATCATTTGTTATTTTACTGCCCAAGTAACAAAACTCATCTACATCCTTTATTTTCTTACACTGCACTCCATTACCCTAGTTTTACTCTTGTTAATCATCATCTTATATGCACCTTTCAACACACTGTCCATTCCGTTTAACTGCTCTTCCAGGTCCTTTGCTGTCTCTGACAGAATTACTATGTCGTCGGCAAAACGCAAAGTTTTTAATTCTTCACCCTGAACTTTAATTCCTTCTCCAAATTTCTCTTTGCTTTCCTTTATAGCTTGCTCAATGTACAAATTGAATAACATTGGAGAAAGGCTACAACCCTGTCTCCCTCCCTTCCCAACCACTGCATCCCTTTCATGCCCTTCAACTCTGACAACCGCTGTCTGGTTTTTGTACAAGTTGTAAATAACCTTGCGCTCCCTATATTTTACTCCTGCTTCCTTCAGAACTTGAAAGAGTTTATTCCAATCAACATTGTCAAAAGCCTTCTCCAAATCTACAAAAGCTAGAAATGTAGGTTTGCCTTTTCTTAATCTATCTTCTAGGATAAGCCGTAAAGTGAGTATTGCCTCCCGTGTTCCTACATTTCTCCTGAACCCAAACTGATCTTCCCCGAGGTCAGCTTCTACCAGCTTTTCCATCCTTCTGTATATAATTCGTGTTAATATTTTGCAATCATGACTTATTAAACTGATGGTTCTGTTGTTTTCACACCTGTTTGCACCTGCTTTCTTTGGAATGGGGATTATAACATTTTTCTTAAAGTCTGAGGGTACTTCACCTGTCTCATACATCTTACACACCAGGTGAAACAATTTTGACATGGCTGGTTCTCCCAGAGACTTCAGTAGCTCTGAGGGAATATCATCTACTCCAGGGGCCTTGTTTCGACTTAGGTCTTTCAGGGCTCTGTCAAATTCTTCTCTCAGTACAGTGTCTCCTATTTCATCTTCATCCACATCCTCTTCCCTTCCTACAATATTGTCTCGAAGTTCATTTCCTTTGTAGAGCCCTTGTATATACTCTTTCCACCTTTCAGCTTTCCCTTCTTTGCTGAGAACTGGTTTTCCATCAGTGTCCTTGATATTCATAGAGCTGTTTTTCTTATCTCCAAATGTTTCTTTTATTTTCCTGTAGGCGGTATCTATTTTTCCCCTATTTATACATTCTTCTATATCCTTGCATTTGCCTTCTAACCACTCCTGCTTAGCAATTTTTCACTTCCTGCCAATCTCATTTCTTAGTCGTCTGTACTCCATTTTGCCTGTTTCATTTAGTGCATTTTTATATTTTCTCCTTTCATCGATTAAATTTAATATCTCCTGTGATATCCAAGGATTTTTTGCAGGTCTTGCCTTCCTACCTATTTTGTCCTCTGCTGCCTTCACTATTTCATCTCTCAATTTTACCCATTCCTCCTCTACTGTTTTATTTTCCCCTGTTTCTGTCAATTGTTGCCTAAAGCTCCCTCTGAAATTTTTAAGAACTTCAGGTTCCTTCAATTTATCCAAGTCCCATCTCCTTATTTTCCTACCTTTTTGTAGTTTCTTCAGTTTCAGCCTACAGTTCATAACCAACAAGTTATGGTCAGAGCCTATATATGCCCCTGGGTATGTCGTACAATTTAAAACCTGGTTCCGAAATCTATGTCTTACCATTATAAAATCTATCTGGTATCTCCCGGTGTCTCCTGGTCTCTTCCACGTGTACAACCTTCTTTTGTGATTCTTAAACCAGGTGTTTGTAATAACTAAATTATGTTCTGTGCAAAATTGTACCAGGCGGCTTCCTCTTTCATTCCTTTTGCCCAGACCATATTCACCTACTATCTTACCTTCCCTTCCTTGTCCTACTACCGAATTCCAGTCGCCCATAACAATTAAGTTTTCCTCTCCCTTAATTGTCTGAATAATTCCCTTTAGCTCCTCATATATTTCTTCGATTTCCTCATCATCGGCAGAGCTAGTTGGCATATAAACCTGTACTACTGTTGTCGGTGTTGGCTTCGTATCTATCTTGACAATGATAATGCGATCACTGTGCTGGTCATAGTAGTTTACCCGCATTCCTGTTTTCTTATTCATTATCAATCCTACTCCTGTGATACCTCCAGTTGATTTTGTATTTATAATCCTATACTCACCTGACCAGAAATCCTGTTCATCCTGCCACCGAACTTCACTAATCCCCACTATATCTAACTTCAACCTATCCATTTCCCTTTTTAAATTTTCTAATTTTCCTACTCGATTAAGGGATCTAACATTCCACGCTCCGACCCGTAGAATGCCAGTACTGTCTCTCCTGATGATCACATCCTCCTGAGTAGTCCCCGCCCGGAGATCCGAATGGGGGACTATTTTACCTCCGGAATATTTTACCCAAGAGGATGCCATCATCATATGTTCATACAGTAGAGCTGCATGTCCTCGGGAAAAATAACGGCTGTAGTTTCCCCTTGCTTTCATAGACTTCATATTCCTGGACCCGTCTTTACGCCGATGATGTGGTACGTGCCGAACAAACCCGCCCAGAACTCCAATACAGGTTCAAGCGTGGAAGGACAGACTGCATGAAAATGGACTGCTCCCCTATGTCCAGAAGACATACCTAGAATGCGGCTCCCAAACCAGAGGCACCATAAATATAGGAGAAGTCATACAGAAGACCATGCAATTTGCAGTAAATGGGGTCTGTTGTCATCTCAGACTGTGATACTCGAACGAGAATGAATGCAGCTTGGCTCGAGTGGAGACAGGTCACTGGAGGCCTCTGCGATAAAAAGATACCTCACATTTAAAGGCAAAAGTTTACAACACCATGGTACGTCCAGCAGCAATCTATGGGACTGAGTATCGCCCTATGACGAAACAGCAGAGATGTGCTATATCTCGCCTCAGGAGACAATAACTGAAAGACACTGATTGATACGAAAATTGTTTTTATTACAAGACAAACTAATCATCTTCTGGAAACAAAAGGAACTAGTAAACTTCCGAAACTACGGAAAAAACAACAAACATCAACTAAAAGTATTCTTCTTCACCAATTAGGTACTAGGCAGGGAGATGTCGACAGCCCTAAGAGAACGGCCAGGGAGACGGAGACGGATGACGTATTCCATTGCGGGAAGGCCTGGAGGCGCGGAGTCGCTGGCAAGGGACTCTTCTCTTCCCCAGAGGCGTCGGTCGCGATCCCTCAGCAATGGCTCTCGTAGGCGGTCGGCGGAGAACTGGCGTCGTGTTGCACTGCGCCCCCCTAAATAGTCGGCACGCAGTGATACTTAGCAGTCCCGGTTTAGTGCACTCTTTGGCTGTGCTCGTCGCTTCCTCTGGTAACTCCGGAACCGCCGCCGTGGGACAGCTCACTGATAAGCATCCATGCACTTGAACCCTGCATTGCGGGTTGTCCGCTCGTCAGGCGATCCACCGGTACTTGACAAGATCAGATGAGGTGATCACCCGAAGTGCTCATGTAAAAAAGTACAGAAGTCTGGCAAAGGTTTGGTGTCGCGACCATCACAAACGGCTTTTAATCAAATTGCGTGGTTATGGTATATCGCCCCAAATTTGCGATTGGATAGGGTATTTCCTGTCAGAGAGGACACAGTCCGTAGTAATCGATGGTAAGGCATCGACTAAAACAGAGGTGATATCGGGCGTTCCACAGGGTAGTGTTATGGGTCCTCTGCTGTTCCTTATTTACATAAACGATTTAGGGGAAAATCTAAGTAGCAGTCTTAGGTTGTTTACAGAAGACGCCGTCATTTACAGTCTACTAAAAACATCTGAAGATCAAAACCAACTGCAGAACGATCTGAATAAGCTATCAGTATGGTGTAAAATTGGCAGTTAACTCTAAATAATGAGAAGTGTGAAGCCGTCCACATGAGTACGAAAAGAAATCCGTTAAACTTTGTTTACAAGATAAATCAATCAAAAGTGAAGGCCGTAAACTCCAGAAAATACCTAGGAATTACTATTACTTCAAACTTCAACTGGAAAGAACACGTAGATAACGTAGCAGGAAAGGCGAACCAGAGATTGAGTTTTATTGTCACAACCCTTAAAAGATGCTACAGAACTACAAAAGAGACTGCATACCCTACGATTGTCCGTCCATTTTGGAGTATTGAAGCCCAGTGTGGGATCCTTATCAGGTGGGTTTGACGAAGGACATCGAAAGAGTCCAAAGAAGGGCAGCTCGTTTCGTATTGTCACGATACAGGGGAGACAGCGTTCCGGAAATGATACAAAATCTGGGATGGGAATCATTACAACAACGGCGCTTATCGCTAAGCGTGGGTTACTTGCGAAACTCCAATCGCCAACATTCTCCTCCGAATTCGAGTCCCACTTACATAGGTAGAAATGAACATCAGAATAAAATACGACAAATCAGAGCTCGAAAGGAGAGATTCAGGTATTCTTTTGTTGCCGTGCGCTATTCGAGAATGGAATGGGAGATGAATAGTATAATGGTGGTTCGATGAACCCTCTGCCAGGCACTTAAATGTGATTTGCAGAGTATCCCATGTAGATGTAGATGTAGAACTGAGGGAAGTCCGTCTCCGCTGATACGGCCACGTCATACGAAAGCAGGACAACTCTGTTGCCAAAACACTCCACATCAACCCAGGAGTAAAAAGACCGTGAGGAAGATCGGCAAAGACATGGACTGACAACAACCGGCCAGGTGGGCTTAGGACCAGAAGATGTCAACGACAGAAAGAAATGGAGGAGATGTAGCAAAACAGCAGACCTTGCAAGTCGGGATTAATGCTTGGAAAGAGAAAGTCAATCGGCGAATTATTTACGAAACTCGCAGATGGATGTTCATTGAAGAGCGGCAGCAGGTAGTAGCAGGAGAGGCGGTGTGTGGGGTGGCGAGGCTTGGATGACGGCGAGAGTGACCGCGCAGATTACAGGTGCGGCTGAGCTACGCGGCAGATGCGCGCTCAGCCGGCCAGCAGGCCGCTATAGGGAACACAACACACGCGGCACTGGCGAGGGCAGCTGCGACAGCGCTTTGTTCCGCGAGGCGCCGACCGCATGTGTCAGCGGCCCTCGTCGCATAAGCGGCTGCCGGCTGAAGAACCGACGCAAAAAGCTGTTAAACAAGTTTTCTGAATATCGACACACCGACAGCAGCTTCCAGCGGGCCTATACAATAACGAAGAAATAGGCCCAGTCAAGTATCTTAGTACATCCGTTTGTCTAAAATAAATAATACATAAAAAAATAAAACTCTGCAGGTACTAGCAAACCTGAATATTACAGTAAGGTGTTGTTAAATAGGTCTATCTTTTACGGTACTTAACGAACATGGGTATCATCTTACAAACACACACACACACACACACACACACACACACACACATATATATATATATATATATATATATATATATATATATATATATATATATATATATATTGTTTCACTAAGTGTTTTTGCCTCTGTAACTTATAAAATAATAGGTGACGGGAAATTTTAATGCGGTAGGTCAACACAAGAAATGTTACACTTTCTGCGGAGCTATGAACATAGTTTATTGTATCATTTTCCAAAGAGTTACAGCACAAAGATATAATTTTTTAAATGGAACAATAGTTTTTCCTATAGTGTATTGGATTCGTTTAAACCAGCTGCGTCCAGACCAATTTCAATTACATTCCTATCACTGTTTGTTTGGGAGCTACAACCCATCAAAGTTCCGGGGGGGGGGGGCGTTGCGATAGCGTAGCTCACTGGCTGAGTGGCTATCCCCTGGGGCACGGCCCACTGTCTCATGACCACCAGCCAGTGAGATACGCTGTCGTAGCCTCCGCCCCCTAAACTTTGAAGGGTTGTAACTCCCAAACTAACGGTGATACGAATGTAGTTTAAATTGATTTGGACGCAGCTGGTTTAAACGAATCAAATACACGATAGAAAAAACTATTGTTCCATTAAAAATTATATCTTTGTGCTGTAACTCTTTGCAAAATGATACAATAAACTATGTTCATAGCTCCGCAGAAAGTGTAACATTTCTTGTGTTGACCTACCGCATTAACATTTCCCATAACCTATTACTTTATAAGTTACAGAGGCAAACACACTTAGTGAAACACCCTATATATATTTCGTATGCGACCTACACACAGTATATAATAAATTCACGAATTGTAAAATAATAATGTCTTCAAATTTTTACAATAACATATAATACATGAAACATTATGTACAAGATAGTATGATCAACTTCATATCTCATTCTTCCAGAAGTCTATATATGCCATTGTTGTACCGCTGCAGGTCATCAGGTCTTGGGCTGTGCACGCTCTTCCATGACATTCCATGGTCTGTATGTTCCCGCACGAACAAAAAACACTTTCACTGATTCCCCACTAATGCAAATTCTTGTTGCATCTGACCATTCCCGACCGCAGTCTGTTCAGAGTCTTCCACCTCTGCCAGTCAAGTTCTGCGCCTGGTGGCAGCGCCTCCTCGGCATAGTTGGCATGTCCTTGTTGCTCCCGCCGAAATTTTATTCTGGTAGTTCTTGGTGGGTCTTCGAGTGGCTCCGTTGAACGTAGAAAACTGCTTCTTGACATAAGGCGTTTTGATACGGTTTGGTGCCCATGTAATGGGTGACGTTGATCTTGAAGATATTTTGATCGTTCGATGCTACTCTGTATCGAACGACGGACCTTTGGTGGAGCGATTCCTGATAATGAGTATAGGTGTTCAACTCTTATATGTTTAAGACAGCCAGTGATAAGCCTACAGGTCTGATTCAGCAGATTCTAATATCGGGTGATCGAAAAGTCAGTATAAATTCGAAAACGTAATAAATAACGGAATAATGTATTTAGAGAGAAAAAAAAAGCTTCAAAAACTGTCCGACAGATGGCGCTGGACAGCGAAACGTCAATGACTGCTACTGTGACGGGTGAGAGGTACGCCGATATGTTACAGAATCGCATCATCCCCAGCCTGGCTGATAATCATCTGCTGGAACGTACGATTTTTATGCAGGATGGCGCTCCACTCCATATTGCTAGAAGCGTGAAAGATCTCTTGCGCGTGTCGTTTGGTGATGATCATGTGCTCAGCCGCCACTTTCGTCATGCTTGGCCTCCCAGGTCCCCAGACCTCAGTCCGTGCAATTATTGGCTTTGGGGTTACCTGAAGTCGCAAGTGTATCGTGATCGACCGACATCTCTAGGGATGCTGAAAGACAACATCCGACACCAGTGCCTCACCACAACTCCGGACATGCTTTACAGTGCTGTTCACAAACCAGTATATATACCGGGTTATCAAAAGTCAGTATAAATTTGAAAACTTAATAAATCGCGGAATAATGGGATAATGTACATAGAGAGGTAAAAATTAACACACATGCTGGGAATACCATGGGGCTTTATTAGAAAAAAAAGTATTGCAAGACGCGGGAAATATCTCTTTATGCGCGTCGTTTGTTCATCATGCTTGGCCTCCCAGATCCCCAGACCTCAGTCCGTGCGATTATTGGCTTTGGGGTTACCTGAAGTCGCAAGTGTATCGTGATCGACCGACATCTCTAGGGATGCGGAAAGACAACATTCGACGCCAATGCCTCACCACAGTGCCGGACATGCTTTACAGTGCATTATCCCTCGACTATAGCTATTGGTGAGGAATAATGGTTGAACATATTGAGCATTTCCTGTATAGAAAATCATCTTTGCTTTGTCTTAATTTGTTATGTTTTCTTAATTATTCTATTAAAACCCCATGTCACTCCAAGCATGTGTGTCAATTTTTACCTCTCTATCCACATTATTCTGTGATATATTAAGTTTTATGTTTATACTTACTTTTTGATCACCCGGTATATTCTTTTTTAAATCGAGGGGTGATCGTGTAACATAACAAATGAAATATTAATTTTCTAAGAAGTTCATTCCTGTAAACAGATTTGAGATAGCAGTTATGGTTCAAAAGTTATAAGGTTCCTCATTTTCACAATGTATCTTGATCAGTAATGAGAAAAATGTTTTGTAAGTGGGCAAGTTAACCGTAACAACCACACGATGAAATTGGATGAAAACTTCGAAGTTAGTTGGCGAATGGAAATGGTGTGGTGTGGAATATGGGGTACCCGTGTAATTGGACCCATTTTCATTAACCAGAACTTAAATGCTCAAAGCTTTCTGCATATGCTACAAGAAATGGCATTTCTCTTAGTTTTGAAAGAAGATTGCAACTTTCTCCCTCTTCGTTTGGACAGGATAGGGCTCCATCTCGCTGCGGAGCAATTGTTGATCAGTGGAGAGATTGTCTATTTCCTCGTCATTGGATTGGCCGACGTTGTTCTGTGGAATGGCCACCCCGATCAGTTGATTTTACATCGCTCGAGTTTTATCTGTGAGGCCATTTAAAACAAATAGTACGTGCAGAGAAAATAAGGGACAGGCACCTCCACGAGCAACTCATTGGAGAAGCGGATATTATTCTGTGAGTGTAAAACGGTTGCATTCAGCGCCTTCAAATATACGTTGATCAAACGGGACAGCATGTTCAACACATTAAATAATTCTTGTTTATAGAGAAGAGTCCGGTATGTACATTCAAATCAAATTTGTTTAACTTTTGAACCATAGTTTCTACGTCTATTCCGTTTACAGGAATGAAGTTATCAGAAAATGCTGATATTATTTAGTATATCAAACGATCCACTTTCCATAAAAAATATTCAAGATGGCCTATTTGAAGATGGTGCCCAAGTAAATATACGTTATCTATACCTTATTGCATTATTTGGGTTTCCCATTCTGTGGAGAATTGAAATTTTGAAATAAAAGTGTTCACTACTGGTTTTTTTTTTTTTTTTTTTTTTTTAAATTTCCTTCTAGTTGGGCCGGACCCGGTGGCCGAGGGGACTGAGGCGCTCCAGTCACGGTCTGCACGGCCACTACGGTCGGGGGTTCGAATCCCCCCTCGGGCATGGATATTTGTGCCGTCCTTAGTCTTAGCTAGTTGATAAGTAGTTTGTAAGCTTAGAGACTGATGACCCCGTAGTTAAGTCCCATTAGTTGTACAAACATTTCATTTCCTTCTAGTGGCGAGTGATGAGCAGAAATTCGCAAAGTGAGATGCCGCAAGGGTCGATTTGCGGATCCATTTACTGCAATATTACCATTTAACCCAGCGTAACGTTAATGATCTTATGGAGTTGTGTGTACTGACGTCCTCTTTGTTATGATGACAGGCAGTTCGAGAGAGCACCTTGAAACGAAGTTATGAATAGAATTACAAACGACGAGCAATTTGTGTGCTACAAATAAAACTACTATTATCACAAATAAAAGGCTCTCCAATTGTCTTATTATTATTATTATTTATTTGACACGCCTTAAATAGTAATATTACATGTTTGAAGGTTAAATTCTGCCGGTTACATCAGGTATTTTAGCAAACACAAATACAATATATAAGATTGAAAGATTTACAAAAGAAGACATATTGTCTATACGAGATTTATCGCTTTACATGTAGAGACCAAACGAGTTTTACACAGCGGGAAATTGTAAAATTCTGTAGTGAATGTATGTACCAAATCATATTTACTGACGGCCCAACCTCGTTCTTTGCAAGCTTTTTTTTTCTTCTCTCTCTTTTTTTTTTTTTTTTTCCTGAGATGGTCCCTCGTTAACATTGCTATAAAATCCGGAGATAATGGGAGTTTAATCATTAAACGTTGTCGTATCGTAGGAAAATACGGTAGTAATGCTCTGCCCGTTTTTTATTCTTTGCCACTCAATTTCTCATTTGTTCCTAAACTCCTCTCGAAGTTTCTACTTCGCCGCATTTGTAGGTATGGAAATAGCATAAAAAGAAACATGCGCAAAAGATTCTTAGACGTATACCTGGAACGGAAATTAAACTTCAATCAAAACATCAAAATAGCTACAGAAAGACAATTCAAGCTTGACAGGACTAAAAAGTGCCGCGGCGGAACGAACGTGCGCACTAAGGCGCCCTGCTAAGGTGCGCGCGGCCGTTCCACGTCAGAGGTTCGAGTTCTCCCTCAGGCATGGGTGTGTGTGTTGTACATAGGATAAATTAGTTTAACCCTTAACTACTATGGATATTCACATGAACGCAATTACTATGGAGGGGTGTCTCAGACCTCAATTTTATTTCTCCTATATCAAACTAGTGGTTTGCGGAATGTATAGTTTCATGACTTTCTGTTGTTCATTACACTTCTTGCAAGTAGACTAAATTGAAACTTGACTTTTTTTAACAATACATTACTTATAAAATTGCGACAGATAAAACGCTGCGAAATGTGCTGTGCATTTTTATTTTATGTGTTACGAAAATAACATCAAATAGTTAAGAAACTTCCTGGCAGATTAAAATTGTGTGCCGGAACCGGGACTCGAACCTGGGACCTTTGCCTTTCGCGGGCAAGCGCACTACCGCCTGTGCTGTCCCGAAACGACTCACGATGCCGCCTCACAACTTTATATATAATATATATATAATGTTTGTAAATCTATCGGACCAAACTGCGTGGTCATCAGTCCGTAGCTTACGAACTACTTAAACCTAGATAATCTAACCTACGGACAAACACACACACCCATGCCATAGAGAGGACTCGAACCTCCACGGCGAGCAACCGCGCGCTCCGCAGCGAGGTGCTTTAGACCGCTCGGCTACTCCACCGCGGCTCACAACTTTACTTCCACAAGTACCTCGCCTCCTACTTTTCAAACTTCACTGCGAGGTAGTGCAGTCGGTAGTGCGCTTGCCCGCGAAAGGTAAAGGTCCCAGGTTCGAGTCCCGGTTCCGGCACACAATTTTAATCTGCCACGAAGTTTCATATCAGCGCACACTCCGCTGCAGAGTGAGTTTCATTCTGGTTCAAATATTGGGTTTCTACGCAACCACAGACTACCATCAGAGAGATTATATGAACCACAGACATTGCCGAGGTGGGGTGGCTTGCGTGCCTCAGCGATACAGATAGCCGTACCGTAGGTGCAACCAAAGCGGAGGGGCATCTGTGGAGAGGCCAGACAAACGTGTGGTTCCTGAAGAGGGGCAGCAGCCTTTTCAGTAGCTACAGGGGCGACAGTCTGGATGATTGACTGAGCTGGCCTTGTAACATCAGCTAATGTGGCTTTGCCACACAGCTACTGCGAACGGCTGAAAGCAAGGGGAAACTACAGCCGTTACCATTCCCGAGGACATGCAGCTCTACTGTATGAACATATGATGATGGCATCCTCTCGGGTAAAATATTCCGGAGGTAAAATAGTCCCCCATTCGGATCTCCGGGCGGGGACTACCCAGGAGGATGTGATCATCAGGAAAGACAATACTGGCATTCTACGGGTCGGAGCGGGGAATGTTAGATCCCTTAATAAAGTAGGAAAATTAGAAAGTTTAAAAAGGGAAATGGATAGGTTGAAGTTAGATATAGTGGGGATTAGTGAAGTTCGGTGGCAGGATGAGCAGGATTTCTGGTCAGGTGAGTACAGGATTATAAATACAAAATCTCCTATCACAGGAGATACTAAATTTAATCGATGAAAGGAGAAAATATAAAAATGCAGTTAATGAAACAGGCAAAATGGAGTACAGACGACTAAGAAATGAGATTGACAGGAAGTGCAAAATGGCTAAGCAGGAGTGGCTAGAAGGCAAATGCAAGGATGTAGAGGAATGTATAAATAGGGGAAAAATAGATGCAGCCTACAGGAAAATAAAAGAAACATTTGGAGATAAGAAAAACAGATCTATGAATATCAAGGACACGTATGGAAAACCAGTTCTCAGCAAAGAAAGGAAAGCTGAAAGGTGGAAAGAGTATATAGAGGGGCTCTACAAAGGAAATGAACTTCGAGACAATATTGTAGGAAGGGAAGAGGATGTAGATGAAGATGAAATAGGAGATACTGTACTGAGAGAAGAATTTGACAGAGCCCTGAAAGACCTAAGTCGAAACAAGGCCCCTGGAGTAGATGATATTCCCTCAGAGCTACTGATGTCTCTGGGAGAACCAGCCATGACAAACCTGTTTCACCTGGTGTGTAAGATGTATGAGACAGGCGAAGTACCCTCAGACTTTAAGAAAAATGTTATAATCCCCATTCCAAAGAAAGCAAGTGCAGACAGGTGTGAAAACTACAGAACCATAAGTTTAATAAGTCATGGTTGCAAAATATTAACACGAATTATATACAGAAGGATGGAAAAACTGGTAGAAGCCGACCTCGGGGAAGATCAGTTTGGGTTCAGGAGAAATGTAGGAACTCGGGAGGCAATAGTCACTTTACGGCTTATCCTGGAAGATAGATTAAGAAAAGGCAAACCTACATTTCTAGCTTTTGTAGATTTGGAGAAGACTTTTGACAATATTGATTGGAATAAACTCTTACAAGTTCTGAAGCAAGCAGGAGTAAAATATAGGGAGCGCAAGGTTATTTACAACTTGTACAAAAACCAGACAGCGGTTGTCAGAGTTGAAGGGCATGAAAGGGATGCAGTGGTTGGGAAGGGAGGGAGACAGGGTTGTAGCCTTTCTCCAATGTTATTCAATTTGTACATTGAACAAGCTATAAAGGAAAGCAAGGAGAAATTTGGTGAAGGAATAAAAGTTCAGGGGGAACAATTAAAAACATTGCGTTTTGCTGACGACATAGTAGTCCTGTCAGATACAGCAAAGGACCTGGAAGAGCAATTGAACGGAATGGACAGTGTGCTGAAAGGTGCATATAAGATGAAGATTAACAAGAGCAAAACTAGGGTAATGGAGTGCAGTGTAAGAAAATCAGGTGATGCTGAAGGAATTAGATTAGGTAACGAAGCAATAAAGGAGGTAGATCAGTTTTGTTACTTGGGCAGTAAAATAACATGTGATGGTCGCAGTACAGAGGATATAAAATGCAGAATGGCAATGGGTAGAAAAGCGTTCTTGAAAAAGAGAAATTTGTTAACATCGAATATTGATTTAAGCCTAAGGAAGTCCTTTCTGAGGGCATTTGTATGGAGTGTTGCCTTGTATGGGAGTGAGACATGGACGATAAACAGTGCGGACAGGAAGAGGATTGAGGCTTTTGAAATATGGTGCTACAGAAGAATGCTGAAGATTAGGTGGGTGGATCGCGTAACTAATGAGGAGGTACTGAACAGAATCGGGGAGAAAAGAAATTTCTGGCATACCTTGACTAAAAGAAGGGATATATTGGTGGGACACATTCTTAGACATCAAGGAATTGTGAATTTAGCATTAGAGGGAAGTGTGTGGGGTAAAAATCGCAGAGGAAGACCAAGAGATGGATACAGTAAGCAGATACAGACAGATGTAGGTTGCCGTTCTTATGTGGAGATGAAGAGGCTTGCTCAGGATAGGGTATTGCGGAGAGCTGCATCAAACCAGTCTCCGGACTGAAGACCACAACAACAACACGCAACCACAGACTACCATCAGAGAGATTATATTACAGATTCGAAACATAATTAGATTGAAAAATCCCATTTCAGTTCAGATAAATTGCACGCAAAGTCATATTTATGTTTACGATTAGTTTTTTTCATTGCAAAGCGACTACTACAGTCTGTAAGTCAGTGAAGGGATAAATTTTGTCAGTGTTACTTCTGCAATATCAAATAAAAAGCCGTAGAATCATATTTCAGTGTGTTTGAAACTGCATGCACTTTACGCTCTGAATTAGTATTGTGATCACTAAATATCTCAAAATCAGGGTCCATATCGCTGTCATCAAATTCTTTATCTGAGAATTCAACAAAACGTTCTTGGGCATCCACATCTGTGTCGCGTAAAACACGTATAGAAAGTTCAGCTTTCGCTGCCATAAAGAAGCAGTAACGTTTAGTAAAACCATGAGACGCTAATACTACGGTAGTTCTGTGAGACCTCTCATGGCTAATGAATATGAAACAAAGAGCAGCAACAATGCAAGAATGCTGGCATGTGTAGCTTGTAAGCCAATAGGAAGGTACACGGAAGAGTCAATTTCTCTTTGCAGGGGCGTATGAAATATTTTGACACAAAAAATTCGTATGAACAGAACTATAGGCCTATACTCTAACATCGGTCAGTTGTAGAATTTTGGAACACGTAGCCTATTATGTTCGAGTATAATGACTTTTCTGGAGACTAGAAATATGCTCTGTAAGAATCAGCATGGGTTTAGAAAAAGGCGATCGTGTGAAACCCAGCTCGCGCTATTCGTCTACGAGACTCAGAGGGCTATAGATACAGGTTCTCAGGTAGATGCTGTGTTTCTTGACTTCCGCAAGGCTTTTGATACAATTCCCCACAGTCGTTTAAAGAACAAAGTAAGAGCATATGGTCTATCAGACCAATTGTGTGACTGGACTGAAGAGTTCCCAGATAACAGAACGCAGCATGTCATTCTCAATGGAGAGAAGTCTTCCGAAATAAGAGTGATCTCAGGTGTGCCACAGGGGAGTGTCGTGGGACCGTTGCTATTCACAATATATATACCTTACCTTGTGGATCACATTGGAAGTTCACTGAGGCTTTTCGAGGATGATGCTGTAGTATATAGAGAGGTTGTAACAATGGAAAATTTTATTGAAATGCAGGAGGATCTGCAACGAATTGACGCATGGTGCAGAGAATGGCAATTGAATCTCAATTTAGACAAGTGTAATGTGCTACGAATACATAGAAAGAAAGGTCCATTATTATTTAGCTGCACTATAGCAGGTCAGCAACTGGAAGCAGTTAATTCCATAAATTATCTAAGAGTAGGCATTAGAAGTGGTTAAATGTAACGACCATACAAAATTAATCGCCGGAAAGGAAACACAGTACTAAAACAAAGGAAGTAGGTTACAGTACACTTGTTCGCCCACATCTTGAATACTGCTCACCGGTGTGGGATCCGTACCAGATGGGGTTGATAGAGGAAGTGGAAAAGATCCAACGGAGAGCAGCGCGCTTCGTTACAGGAGCATTTGGTAATCGTGAAAGCGATACGGAGATGACCGATAAACTCCAGTGGAAGACTGCAGGAGAGACGCTCTGTCGCTCGGTACGGGCTTTTGTCGAAGTTTCGAGGACATGCCTTTACCGAGGATTCAAGCAGTATATGGATCCCTCCTATGTAATTCTGGTGAAGAGATAATGAGGATAAAATTAAAGAGAATAGGGCCCACACAGATGCATAGCGACAATCTTTCTTTCCGCAAACAATACGAGAGTGGAATAGAAGGGGGAACCGATGGTGGTACTCGAGGTACCCTCCGCCACACACCGTCAGGTGGTTTGCGGAGTATGGATGTAAATGTAGATGTAGACACGGGAACCAGTTGTCGGGGTGTATGTGCAAAAATATCACTTGAGTGGCGTTATGCATACAGCTGTTGTTTCCGTTCTTTATTCTTTGCAGTATTTCTACTTTACTATCACCTGCTTATAGTATTCTGTGGAAAAATAAACGTATTTTTGAAAAATTTTCTATTTCTTGCTTTAATTCTAGACACAATGTATTTAAACAGAAACGTACATCACATCCACGTAGAATAAATCCGTGTAGAACCATAGCAATAGGTAAAACTTTGATTTCTTCTTGCATGCCGAATGATTTTCTTATATCATAATGCTGTTAAAAAGAATGAGACGGGAAATATTTCTGTCATGGGTACGTGAGAAGAGATGCCGAGGAGAGAAATGAAAGGGACAAAAACTTCGACGACTAGGCATCAAGTGTAACTTCCGCTGCCTTGTTTACGAGCATGAAACTTGACAGGCCTTCAGCACAAATGTTTCCAAGTGTTTCTGAAACGCCAGACGTTAAGGGCAGTATCAACACTGACCAGCTATCGCATTCCTCCATCTTTACTGCGCCTCCAGCACCAACTGCCTCTTAATTAGCGGGGCGGGCACTTCTGAGGCTCGTAAGTCGAGGCTCGTTTCGTCTCGCCTGCCAGCTCTCGGCATTTCTCGACACATTTTTCGCGTAGAGATCGTAATCGCGCGATAAGAGAGCTCGATGCGGGCGCATGCGCAGTGCCTTCGACGACTGGAGGTGACCGCAGACCCGCGGAGGCGCGTTTCAGGTGGCGGTGATAACATTCCCCGCGCGCTTCACGAAGTACCGCCAGCACTTGGCTATTACCCGTGAGGCAGACCGGGCAGGATATTAGAATGACGGGCATTCCGAGCTAATTGTCGAGCTATTTAATTGCCTTCCGCACCCAATCTCTCGAGTATTATGTGGTACGTACACTGTTTCTCATCGTTTTACATAATCTCCAAGACGTTCAGCCTCATAACAGACCTGAATATTTTCATTTGTTTGTTTTCTTTTGTTCGCTCTCAACATAAAGTGTGGTCGCATAGACTGGTAATTTCAGCAAAACATCACACAGTATCAACGGTCATTTAAGGTCTAAGGTATCTATTGGTACTACTGAGAAGTTATTTTGTCAAATGTCACAACAATCACATGCAATTCCTGCTACATGTTAGTATAAAACACAGCCTGCGATATTCTAATAGACAATTTTATATTTTACTCCATTCACAGATAAAATATCAGGTAGATTAGATTTAGATTAACTTTTTAAATGAATTTCGCTTACGGAAGAGGAAGTTCGTTCATAAGGGACGATGCGCCTCGTGCACTCTCAGTGACGACGAGTGACTACCGGTAGCCGCGGTGGAGTAGCCGAGCGGTCTAAAGCGTCTCGCTGCGGAGCTCGCGGTTGTTCGCCGTGGAGGTTCGAGTCCTCCCTGGGGCATGGGTGTGTGTGTGTGTTGTCCTTAGGTTAGTTTACCTAGGTTTAAGTAGTTTGTAAGCTATGGACTGATGACCACGCAGTTTGGTCCGATAGAATCACAAACATTTGAACATTTTTTGACTACCGGTAAGAATAAAGGTACCTGTGCCTGGCTTTCAGGATACCCGTTTATTTCTATGCAGGGGTGTTATTCCAATGATTTCGATGTTTTCGTTATTGTGTTCTTCAATCTGAAGACTAGTTTGATGCTGTTTTTCATGCTACTTGATCCTGTGCAAGCGAATTAATCGCCGAATGAGAACGCCATTCTTATCCATTTTTACCTGCTTATTGTATTCGTCTCTGTCTCTTTCTGGGATTCCCTCCACACATTTCACTCAAAATAACAAAAATTGACGACTTCTTGACGTCTCCGAATCTACCAATTGATTCCTTATTTTAGTCAATATCTGCCAGAATTTCTTTTCTCCCCAATTGTAAAAATGTTTATTAAGCTTATGGGACTTAACTACGGGGTCATCAATCCCTAAACTTACAAACTACTCATGAACTACTTACGAACTAGGACGGCACAAATATCCGTGCCCGAGGGGGGATTCGAACCTCCGACCGTAGTGGCCGTGCAGACCGTGACTGGAGCGCCTCAGTCCCCTTGGTCACCGTGGCCGGCTCCCCAATTGTATTCATTTTCTCTCATTGATTATGCAATCTGCCCATCTGATATTCAATATTCGTCTGCAGCACTTCATTTGACTGAACGATTTGTTATGAACGTTTCACTTCAGTATAAATATCATTCCAGAAAAATTCACTCAGAAATAACTTTCTAATACTTAAATTATTAGTAGATGTTAACAAATTTCTCTTCTTTAGAAATGCTCTTCTTACCTTTGCCCTTTTGCATGTTATATCTTCCACACTTCGAGCATAGTAAGCTATTTTTTGCCCAAATAACAGAACTCATTTACCACCTTTATTGTGTCGCCTGAACTAATTCCATTATATTCCACTAGCCTTTTCTTTAAACTCTTGTTATACCCATTCTTCCATTTCCTTCAATTGCAGTTCCAGGTACTTTCCTTTTTCTGGCAGAATTACAGTGTCAGTGGCAAAACGCAAAATTGTTGTTTCTTCTCCATGAACTTTAATTCTCATCCCAAATTTATTCTGCTTTCCTTCACAGTTTGCTCAGTGCACAGATTGAATAACATTGGGTAAATGCTACATCCCTGTCTTACTCCCTTCGGAACCTATGGTTCCCTTTCATGCTCTTCAGCTATTACAGCTGCTGTCTGTTTTCTGTATAAGATGTACGTAACTTTTGGCCCCCGTATTTGACCCCTGCTTTGGTTCGGATAATCTTTGTCGGCGATAACTACGTATTTACAAAGCCGGATTGACTTAAGTAGCTTGTACTTGGTTTGTCAGGTTTGTAGCGCAGTGAAAATGCTGTTGCACGTGCCTGCTTCTCAAAGTCTGTGAGGAAAAATTACTACGAATCATCCCAATAGGAGGCAGTAGTCTACAGACAGAGCCAATGGGTATGCTCGAGGCTCGAGTAAAAACCAATAGAACTGTATATACATTGCTGAATTATTTGAATCCCGATATATAAAACAATTTCCTGGAGCTTTGGGGCAGTTGTGCCTTTCAAAGCATGGAATCGGTTGCAGGTCAAATGCAAGCTGAGAAGATTATGTTCTGTCGGCTCAAAACTCAGATGTACTTTTAATTTTTGTCGCTTTGCATTTGAGTTATGTGTAAGGTTTGATCTGCAGGTATCGCCAAAATAATGTTTGGACTGCTGTCGGTTATTTTGATTTTCTAACGCTACTATGCTGAAATTAAGCGTCAAAACTATGACAATATTGTGTACGATACTGAATATGAAATAAGCGGCTTGATCCTGAAAAAAAAAAAAAAAAAAAAAAAAAAAAAAAAAAAAAAAGTAGAAGGAGAAAGAGTATGATTGCATGTGAAAAACACATACGCTTCGAGATAAATATTTGCTCACGTAGTTATTGTGTCAACGGAAGGTAATATCGATTTTCTGTTGAAGTAGATATGATGTAAAATTGCTTTTGTGTTGTTGCCTGTACGCATTAATATTAAACTCCACGATTAAAAGATTAAGGATTTTTGTTAAAATTTCTGTCATTGCAAAATCGGATAAAATCTGATTAAATACTTTTGACAAGGTCGGATGAAATTAATACATGAAATGATTGAATAGATGAAATGGCGGAATACATATTGGGTTTGAGGCAACACACAAAAATAACGTTACAGAGAAAACTTACGGAAAGTACTCATTGTAGCTTCTTTCTGGAAATGTTGATCACAGCAGCTGAAACTGTTAAGCTGTTGAAAGGTTTAGATAAACTTTACGATACTTTCCGCAGTAAAATAATGTTCAGACATTTCGCCTCGTAAGTCATTGTTGACGGACCGTGTACTAAAATTTGATTACGCAAATATCAAACAGAAAAAAACATCTAAAGGACTTCGCGAAACTGTTTATACGAATGCAGGTTCTACAAGGAAGAAAGGTAATGATTTAAAGTAATTGATAGGGATTTAATCAAGACAATACACGAAGCGAAAGTGATGGCGTCTGAACATCATGTTACGACGGAATATGGAGGAGCTGAAAATCTCAAAGGAAATGAATAATTAAGGAAGGATGGGACACTATTAAATGAAAACAGGGTGGAGACATGGCTCTTAACAAAAGAGGGTATATTTTAAAGTAAAATTTAACAGCACTCACATCACAAAGCTGTCTGCGTACATGTCCACACTTAATATGCTCAAACAAGAGAGAGTGAATGGTCGCGGTTCCGTCCTCTCGACACGCCGGAAGAAAACGAAAGACGAGCGAAAAAACCTTTCCACAGACAAAATATTTCGGGAAGGAGGGAAACACGGCGACAAGCGTCGCTGATTGATAAAAAGAAATATTAATTTCATTATGTATCGTTAGAATGGGTACCTGATGAATACAGCAAGAAGTGTACGTGATACATTGAAAGTTTTTATAAATGGTTGTGGTGTCTGTTCTTTCACAGATTGCAACCGTTATACAATTACAGAAGTGAAAATTTCCACTGAGGCGGTATTCCAACCCGGATCCCAGGCTTCCTGTGTGCAGACGCCTTAACAAGATTATTATTATTATTATTATTTCGTTTCCCAGGTAGAGCGGTTCCTTGAGGACATTGGGGACATTGGGTAATGGTTGCTCTATGCTGATCGTCGAGTCCTTGGCTCGGGTTCTTACTAGATAAGGCATTCAGCCCTCTCACCAAAAGCGCCGAGCCACCGCGCCGGGTTCTCTTGGCTACTGGAGAACCTCTCCCGCCCAAAGCCACAAGCCACAAACTAAGAAGCGCCCGTCTTGTCCATGTCCTCTTATGCTTCGGATAACCAGAGGCGGAAAGATATTTAAAAATAAATTATATTCCTATATGAGAATATGTTGTTGTTGTGGTCTTCAGTCCGCAGAGTGGTTTGATACAGCTCTCCACGCTACCCTGTCCTGTGCAAGTTTCTTCGTCTGAGAATACGTTCGGCAACCTACATCCTTTTGAATCTACTTACTCTATTCATCCCTCGGTCTCCCTCTACGATTTTAACCCCATACGCTTCCTTCTAATGCGGTGGCCGAGGAGACTGAGGCGCTCCAGTCACGGTCTGCACGGTCACTACGGTCGGGGGTTCGAATCCCCCCTCGGGCATGGTTATTCGTGCCGTCCTTAGTCTTAGTTGGTTCATAAGTAGTTTGTAAGTTAAGGGACTGATACCCCCGTAGTTAAGTCCCATAGACTTTACAAACATTTGAACATTTTTTTGCTAAGTTGGCAATTCCTTGATGTTTCAGAATGTGCCAAGCCAATCTATCCGTTCTCTTAGGATATGCCAGAAACTCCTTTTCCCCCGATTCTGTTGAGCACCTCCTTATTAGTTACGTGATCTACCCATGTAATTTTGATCATTCGTCTGTAGCACCACATTTCAAAAGCTTCTATCATCTTTTTATCTGAACTCCTTATCGTCCATGTTTCACTCCCATACAATGCTACACTCCAGACAAATGCTTTCGGAAAGGACTTCCTAACATTTAAATTAATATTGGATGTAAACAAGTTTCGCTTCTTTAGAAACGCTTTTCTTCCCATGGCCATTCTGCATTTTATATCTTATTTACTTTGGCCATCATAAGTTGTTACCCAAATAACAAAATTCATTTATTTAAGAACTTGGGAATGTGACTGTGAAGGTCATTTCGCTGATACGCACAGATCTAAAGCTTCCTCCTACAAGACAGGCTTGCACCTGATGCAAAAATTTCGATTTCTCATAGGCAAGGGAAATGTCCGCTTAAGTCAGGTGTCTGGAATTCCAGCTGAACAAAGCGGAGACTACGGACCCATCGTGTGGATGCGAGCTGAGCGAGTGGCAGAGAGTACCGTGGTAGCCAGCGACACTAATTATTACTGATAGGCTGATTTCTGCAAACAAAAACTGACGGACAGCTGAACAGTGCGCATATACCTTCATCATAGTCACAAAGACTGACGAGCAAAAGTGGTATAGGCATGCATATGCAAACCACAGATATATATATATAAGCACCCAGAGGACGGCGTTGCGGTCGGTAATGCCTATATAGGACAACATGTGTCTGGTTCAGGCATTAGCTCGGCTACTGTTACTGTTATCAGGTTGGGATGTTCGCGTACGACCATTTCACGAGTGCACCATGAATACCGCCGAAAATTGTTGCGGATTTTAGTGCTGCGCCATCAACGAGTGTCAGCGATGAAACAATTCAAAAAGACGTCATCTATATGGGCACATCGTGTACCCTTCCTGACAGCATAACACTAAGCTATACTCCTCGCCTGGGTGCGTCGACTCCCGGCCACAACCCTATCACCTATCGCCACCTCCGTGAATCCCCAGTCCCTTACTCACCACCCTGGCAACTCTCTATACCACCATACTTTACATCGGTTACTATCCCCACCTGTGGAAGATTTCCCATCTCCTCATGTTCCTTAAACCTAAGAACCCCCCCCCTCTGATGCTTCCTCCTACCATGCCATTTGCTTCACCCCAGTGGTCAGCAAGGTCTTCGAATCCATCCTATTCCGTCGCATCCATCACCATCTCCAACTTCACCACCTTCTCCCTAACACCCAATGTGGCTTACACCATTCCTTCACCGATGACCAACACCTTTGCCTTGCACAACTCCTCTCCCTCCAGCTCAATTCCCGTCATGCTGCTATCTTTGTATCCCTAGACCTCGAACGGGCCTATGATCGGGTCTGGCATTCCGGCCTGCTCTTCAGCCTCCAAACCTATGCTCTTTTATCAACCTTTTCCGGGTCATTGCATCCTTGCTCTCTGGCCGCCCTACCTACATTACCATCCGCAACATTGATTCCCATCTTTTCTATTCATCTGCTGGCGTGCCCCAAGGTTCCGTCCTTTCTCCCCTCCTTTATTGCCTGTATATCTTAGATATTCCTAAGTTTGCCCCTCCTGTACACCTCTTCCAATACGCTGATGACACCACTTTCCTTGTCTTAGCTCCCACCCTCGCCTATTCCACTCGCCTTCTCCAAGAACACCTTGACCTTTTCATCACTTGATGCAACCATTGGCTCCTCTATAAATCCTACTAGAACCCAGGCGATCACTGTAGGTCACACCACTCCTTCTTTCTGCCCTCGTGATTTCTACCTCAACTGCCATAACCGCCTCCACTTCCTTAAACTCCTTGTTGATCGAACCTGGGACCTGAACCCTTCCACCATCATCTATACTTACAAATCCCTCATCTGCCCCATCCTCTATGTCTATCATCCTGCCTGTATCTCTGCCCCCATCCTTCTACAAGTCCATGGAGATCCTGGAATGCCACACCCTCCGCCTCGCCTTCTGTATCCCTTCCTACCGTCCATCCCCCACGCGGCTCGCCTGTGACGTCATTCCCTTCCCCTGCCTTGTCTGTTTCATTGAGGACCTTCGTCTCCGTTTCCTCTGCCCTCTCACCCTATTGTCCATCCTCTTCTCGCCAATCCTGGCCCGTTGCTGAGTCATTACCACTTTATCCCCCCCCTGCTCTCCACTTGTCCACTCTCCTTACCCTTTCCCATGATAATTTCCGCACCTTCCCCCTCCCTAACGATGCCCTCCACCCAGACATCTATCCCTCATACCAACTCTGATCCTGCCCCTTCTTCTCCTACCCCTCCCCCCCTTGGTCCCTGATCCCACCAAGAGGGCGCTGATCCCCTCCTACCTCGACCCCACCTCTTGCCACTCCCTCTGGAATCCCCCCTCCCACTCCTTACAGCTTCTGGGGATATCCAATCCCCTTCCTTTCCTATGACCACAGGGCCCCACCTCACCCTGTCCCCACCTGTCGCCCCTCACCTGCTCCCTCCCCCTTCCCCCTTTTCCTCCCCATTTGCCCCTTCCCCATCTACACCCGTCACATTCATCACCTGTGTGTGCATCATCTGTGACATCGTCAGAGTGTAAATAATCAGTGTTTTCAATGAAACTGCGAACGGCCATCCAGCAGCCGATGCCTGTTTTTTTTTTTTTTTTTTTCCTTTTTAACTGTATGTGTGACTAAGCGCTTCAGCATAGTGTTTCTCTGTTTTCGACGCTATGTCATTTTATCTAATACTGCGCGCTAACACTCCATTTCAAATGATGCTCATCTTCCATCTTGTCGCCGTGTTATATGTATTTGAGCCGTGCCGGCTCCTGTTTGATTTGTTTCGTGCTTTCCATCTTCTTTTGTTTGCTCAGCTATGGATTGGCCTTCCTGTGCCTGCTGGCGATGGCGCCTCATACGCAGGTTAGTGACCTCTCTTTGCGCGCTGCAGCGCTCCCTCTTTGAAGTGGCCTATAGCTGCCGCGCTGAGCGGCGAAGGGTCAGTCGGTTTTCCGGGTTTCCGGTGTGCTGAATCGGACGCTCACATATCTGCCTGCGCTTGCAGCGTCTGGATGTGCTAAGTTAAATACTCTTTCCATGAGGTTTTCTGAAGATCTGTGTGTGCCTTTCTCCTCCTTTCAGCCTTTGCTCGTCTGGATGTGATATGTTGTCTTCTTCTTGGAGAGACCTGGTGAGGTCGCCTGCCGTGTGTTAAACGTGCCGTGATTTGTTTGAAGGCCTGTACTCGGCCCCAGGAGTACCTGTCCTTCATGTCTTCATCCTTATGTTTGTGTTTGGTTTAACCCATGAAATTCTGTGCTCTCGTAGTGCCTGTGTATTAGTGAGTGCGACCTGTTGGTTGTGCACTCTTCTAGTACGAAACTCATTCCTCTTTAAGATTTAACTACTGAACCGCTGAGTGCCACTGGGTAATTCTGGCTTGTGCCCGGTCGCTTTCTGTCAACTGCCCAGGAACCAGCTGATTTTTTTTTTTTTTTTTTTCAATCTTGAGCAGAATCATTTCCGCTCGTAGGTGTGCCGCCCTACGAATGTAGTTTAGGCGTTCCCTTCCTGTCCCTTCCGCCGCCTCTTGCCCTGCTTCCTTTTGGAGTTCTCATCTGCTGTCAGGGGATATATATATATATTTATATTAATCTCGGTGCCATCCTAATCTGGCAGTGCAGTGAATTGATATCGCGAATTGTTATTGTGTCTTGTCTGTTCTAGGCAGCCTGTGTAAGTTGCTTGTATCACACTGCTAAGTATTTGGCCTAGCATCATGGGCCTTGTATTGCCACCTTGGGTGGTGTGTAATTGGTATTCGTGTTGAATGCACCTATGTTGTTGTGAAACATTGCCTTTAAGTAGCAAAAGTTGGCGATTGTTGTATCTTGCATTACGGACTCTTGTTTTTATTTAAATTTACCCTTCCGGCACATATTCTATTGTTGTTAATCTAAAGATCGCCCTTCCGGCGTAGTTTTCCTGTTTATTCAGCCCTGTTCATGTCATTGGTGAATATCGCCCTTCTGGCGCAGGTTATTTCTAGCAGAGTGTATTAATCCACTATTTACTATTAAGTGTACACTTTTTATTTAAATTTTCCCTTCCGGCGCATATTCTATTATATTGTTTATTTAGAGATCGCTCTTCCGGCGTAGCTTTCTTGTTTGTTCAGTCCTGTTCGTGTTGTTTTGAATTTCGCCCTTCTGGCGCAGGTTTTGCCTTGTGTATTAAACCACTACTTACTGGAGTTTCAATTTTACGTTACTTAATCAAGTCATTGTGAATGGTTGATTTTAGCTTGAACTAAGTTTAAATAGCCTCGTGCCTTGCTCTCCCAACTCCCTAGCATATCTATTTTGTAATTTTCTTTTTTTTTCCTCATTCCATGTAAAATTTCTGTAGGCTGAAGTGCGCCTCATGTACTGCCAGCCTGCTCCACCTGGGGACAGAAATAACAATAAAAAAGGGCGTATCGACATCAACATTGGACTGTTGATGAATGGAAACGTGTTGCCTAGTCTTACGAGTCACGTTCCCATTTGTATCGAGTTCAAATGTTCAAATGTTTGTAGCACTTACGGGACTTAACTACGGGGTCATCAGTCCCTAAGCTTACAAACTACTTACGAACTAGCTAAGGACGGCACAAATATCCATGCCCGAGGGGGGGTTCAACCCCCCCGACCGTAGTGGCCGTGCAGACCGTGACTGGAGCGCCTCAGTGCCCCCGGCCACCGCGGCCGGCTTGTATCGAGTGAATGGACGTGTAGTGGGTGGAGATAACCTAATGAATCCATGGACCCTACGTCTCAAAATGTTCAAATGTTTGTTAAGCTTATGGGACTTAACTACGGGGTCATCAGTCCCTAAACTTACAAACTACTTATGAACTACTTACGAACTAGGACGGCCCAAATATCTATGCCCGAGGGGGGATTCGAACCCCCGACCGTAGTGGCTGTGCTGACCGTGACTGGAGCGCCTCAGTCACCTCGGCCACCGCGACCGGCCCTACGTCTCAATAGCAGACTGTTGAAGTTGGTGAAGGTTCTGTAATGACGTACGTCGTGTGCAGTTGGTGTGATATGGAACCCGTTATACGTCGAGACGTTACTCTGACACGTACGCATCCTGGCTGATCACCAGCAGTACTTCTGACTTGGTTGACTCCGTGCCACGTCGTACTGCCAACCTGCGTGCTCGCGGGGGCCCTACACCATATTAGGCTGTTGTCCCAGTCTCTTTTCAGTGTATAACAAGAATGTATGCCTACAGCAAGGCTTATATCTCTATCCAATGTTCGACACACTTCACCAAAGCATCTTTTACCGTCCACAAGTCTTCTAAAGCGCATGAGGCCGACAAAATTGGAAATGTCAACAGCTACACCATTTTGAGGTTTTATGTATTTATTTTTTTCACGTTGGCAGGACTCTTCTTCCGCATATCCACACTTGAACAGATTTCCCTTTGAAATCCCCATTCTATTCTGGCTTTTCTAGACCACTCCAATTCTGATACAGCAGGAAGTTTTTCTTTAATGTTTCAACTTTGCAAACTTCCTTTAGCCAATTCCTGTTTCTACATTCATTCTTGGTTGTAGATTGAAATTAGTTTGGTGGAAATTTAATAAAATCTTCCCTGGATTTAAGTCTTGCCATTGCTGACTGATGGGCGTACCGGTGATGTCTACTGTCCTCAGCCGAGCGGTCTAAGGCGTCTCGTGCGGATCGCGCGGTTGCTCGCCGTCGGAGGTTCGAGTCCTCCCTGGGGCATAGGTGTGTGTGTTGTCCTTAAGTTAGTTTACCTTAGTTTAAGTAGTTTTGTCCGATAGAGTTAGACACAATTGAATTGAATACTGTCCTCAACCTGCCAGCTTCGTTCTGCCATAGTCAGAGTTTGCCGGTTCATATTTACGTGTCTTTGGGGGAAGGGGCTATTCCACAACACATATAAATATCACTGTTTGTAGGCTTCAGGTGCAATTAATTAATCGACAAGAGTCATTCAGTTCTGCATATAATTTGTAAGCGGACGTCAATCTTATCGACTCGGTTCATGCCTATTCAGATGAAGCAAAGCACAATGTCAGCGATAATAAAGTAGAATTTAGGATTTTCTCCCCAGTGTGTATTGGTAAGGTTGCCGGCTATACTATTATGTGTGCTGGGTTTTGCTCTTGTTTTTTCTATATATTTCTTGTAGGACAATGTTCAGTCTAACGTCGCTCCAAGATAGAATGCATTTCACCCTCATCATTGTCAGTGTTCTGTCAAAAGGCAGGTTTTCACATGGCTATTCTGCACGCTGTCCAGTCTTCTGACATCCCCTCCAGGTCCGTATAATTTCCTCTTCCCCTTAAGTCGTCTATCGTCATGTATCGCCTTCTTCCTCTCAGGCTTTTCCCACAAACCAGTCCTTCCAATGCATGTGCTAGCACGCACTCCCTTCTCAGCGAATGTCCCAACCACTTCTTTTTCGTTTCTTTTATAAACTTCAACAGACATCTTCTCTCCACTACCATTTCCAAAACTCTTTCATTACTCACCCTTTCCATCCAGATTATCCTCTCCATTCTCTCCACATCTGAAATGCTTCTACCCCTTTTTTCATCCTCTCGTCTCAGCGTCAATGTTTCTGCCCCATATATTGCCAAACTCCAGACAAAACATCTGTCAAGCCTTTTTCTTGGAATTTTGTCTTATTTGCCACATAACATTCCTCTTTCTGTTGAATGCCTCCTTCGCTATGGCAATTCGAGTTTTCACTTCCTTGTGGCATCTCAAGTCTTCAGTTAATGTGCTTCCGAGATATTTAAATACATTTACTTGGCTGATGGTAGCTTGTCCAATTTTAATATTGGCTAGTCTGCGTTTTGTACTGATGATATAATCTTTCATTTTGTTGTGTTTATTTTCAGCCCGTATTCCACACAAGCCTCATTCAGATCTTTCAGCATGTTTTTCGCTATCCGCTCACTTTCTGCCAGTAATACCATGTCAGCATCAAATCTTATACATTACATTCTCTTTCCGCCAATACATATTTTCTTGTTTTCCCATCTAAACCTTTCACAATAATCTCCTCAATGTATACGTTAAACAACAGTGGGGACAAGCTACAACCTCCTCCTTATGACATTGCATTCCGATCCTTACTCTTACTTCCTGGTGTAAATATAGATTCTGTATAAGTCGTCTCTCTTTACAATCTACTCTTTTCCTCTACAAAATATCCATCAGCTTGTTCCAACACTCTGGATTTCGGAAATGTTTAACTGTGTTCCATTCGATTTGTAGTTCCCCGTTTACTCGTTTATTGTTCAGATAAAATAAACTAGTCTGCGTCTTTAGTGGATTTGGTCGAAGGTGGTTTCCGTTGTAATATTCAGTAAGTGCTTCTAAGGGAACAAAGAAGGAGCTTATCAGAATATTGTAAATATACAATAGGGTGTTCCCTGTGAAACGGCAAACTCCGTCAAATTTCTCCAGACACTAAGCTACATCTAAAAAGCGACGTTCTACTCTGAATCTAAATAAACCTCTTATTAAACAGTAACACAAATCTTCTGTGAAGAATCCAATTCACGAATTGATTCAAAATTACAAGTACTAGTATTGCCTGAGATCGAAATTCGTCCAATTGTATTTACAAAGCAACTAAACTCATTTTTAATACAAATGGAATTTATAGTTACAGTTTCTTAGTTGTCTGGTAGCAGCAGGAGATGACCATAAAGATATTGTTTCACCATAATAAGCGATACGGTGACGTCAAGAAATAACATTCTTCCGTTATCCCGAAATTTTGTTGTCGACTGCTGACAGTACGTCGACCTCGTATTCCTACCCATTTCACCACTATTTGGCTGTCGGGATAGACCTGGAGTTTTCATATGTAGATATGTCTGATACCCAATCTAAAAATGATAACTCCTACTTTCTTTAACCACTCTCAATGCCCGTGTAGACACATAATTTTTGTTTTGTGCAAAGCCCCGCTCGAATTATATGATTCATTGGCCTCCTTGTATAATTAATATAAAAAATAAGTAGTTCAATTTTCGTGTTCGCATATTTATGTAATGATGAATCCGCATCAGATTTAACATTTACTGAGGGCGTAAGAATAATTGTGTCGGACGGTATTCGAACACGCCTTTCCACTTTCCCCAAGCGGCCGTGTTAATTATTACGCTACCCGTGTGTACATGTCTGAAGCGACGGACTCTGCGGCGACTACATCTGCTAGAACGCAAGAAATGAAACCTCATCTGCGGTTATAAATAGGCACCGGCTGTACTATTTATGGCTGGCGTATATTCTCTTGTACTGGACTCTCTGAAGGAAATTGTGAATTGATACTTTTTATTTATTTTATTACTAACTAGCTGACCCGCCCGGCTTTGAATGGATAATATTTAAACTTCTTTAACTTGAGAACTGCAGAACGTATCGTGATGCGGTTTGTTTCAGTTTCTTCGTTATAATTCTACGTTCAACGTAGGCTACAGTAAATGCCAATATGAAAATGGGAAATAATTGAAATAAGAAAAATAACGTAGAATGGTTTACCATTTCCGGTTTTTCGTGACCTTCGTAGCGTAAACTATGAGACCTGCGCCAAAGTACCCCATGAGAATTAAAAAAAAAAAAAAAAAAGGCCGCGAGCTAATGTCTAACTTTTACAGATTTCCCAGTCACTACATTAGAAGAGAAAAATTATAAATGTGGCTCAGTCGTAAAAGTTAGACACACACACACACACACACACACACACACACTATATATATATATATATATATATATATATATATATATATATATATATATATATAGTGTGTGTGTGTGTGTGTGTGTGTATGAGTTCTACAAGTGTATACTATGCACAGTAGCCTAGCTCTTAGAACTTATGCTCCAGAGCTGACTAAAGTGGAGAAGCGGTAACCGATTCTACGTTATTATTCTTATTTTAGTTGTTTCACATATTCGTATTGGCATAAAATATAGCCTAAGATTATCCCAGGATTCTAAAGAAGAAATTAAAAGAAACCGCATTTCGAAAATTCCTGAATTTGTTAGTTACGTGAAATTCAGCACCATTTCCCGCCGCTGTCTCCTGGAACAATGGTATTTTTACGACATGACGGTAACAATAGCGGACTACGTGCATCCCTACCTCAAGTTTGTGTTAAATTCTGATTTATACTGTGAACCGAATACGAAAATTAATACCGACGATCGAAGATTTACGGCAACGCTTAAATTAAAGCTGCTGATTTTGCGACGAATAATAGAGTACCTGAGGCAGCCGGACTTTTGGATTGCAACTGATATATTAAATTTCTTAATAGTTTGAACCTGAACGAACCGAATGCATACTGTATTTAAAAAGTTTGCGCCTAAAGTATCCTACCCAATTTTAGAAGCAATAAAGTTGGAAAAAAGGCGGGTACTGTATCCGAGGAGATACGGTAATTCGTCTCGACTCGGCATACTAAGAGATTTCATTGTCGTACTGTACAAATATCAAGAAATATTTTGACTATTCAACACTAATTCGCATCAATCGATCACCATAATGTTACATACAGGGTGTCTAGAAAAGGACTCCCTGATTTCAAAATTAAATATCTCGAAAACAAAGATCGATAGAGGAATGCAGTAAACGGCATGTTTATTGTGAAAGTTGTAAGAAGTTTATACAGCAGTTTGAAATAATAGTTACAAAAGCTGCTAACAGATGGCGCTGTAATCCCCATATGTAATGCCTAGTATAAATAGAGATCCAAAGCCCAGAGCGATCAATTCCACTATTAAAACGTGAAAGGAGGTTAGCGTACCGAAGGAAGATATTAAAACCATGTACTCCATTGAACAACGCGTTTTTCTGGTGCTAGAGTACCATAGGTTAGAAGAGAGTCCTACGGCAACAAGGCGAAGTTTCCAAACACAATTTAATGTTCCAAAAGGACCCGATGCGAAAATCATTCGTACGCTCTTCGCAAAATTTCAACGAACAGGCTGCGAACTGATGATATAGTGGGGCACGTTGGCCGCAAGCAAACCGCAGTTACGCCTGAAAATATCGTCACAGTTTCTGGAATTATTCAGCGAAATCCAATGTCATCCGTCCGTAGAATTGCATCTGAGACTGGTTTGAAACGTTCCAGCACGCAGAAAATACTGAGAAAGAGCCTACACATGTTTCCATTCAAAATTCAAACACACCAGGCCACACCCGTACGAGCTGTGCAACAAAGGGTTGCCTTTGCTAATCAGATGCTCACAATGATTGATAGTGAAGGATTTGATGTTGGCTGCATCTGGTTTACAGGTGAAACACACTTCCAACTGAATGGATACTTGAAGAAGCAGAACGGGCGATTTTGGGGTTCCTAAAAGCCATATTGGTGTGAAGCGAAACCCCTGTATTCTCATAAAGTTACTGTGTGGGCTGCAGTATGCAGCAGAGGCATTATTAGCCATTTTTATTCGAAAAACGGTCACTGGTGCACGTTACGTTGCAATTATGGAACAATTTGTCGCCACACAGCAAGCGTTTTAGGATCCACCAGGTACTGAATGGTTTATGCAAGATGGAGCCCGACCACATTGGACCGAACAAGTGTTTCGCTTTCTTGAGGAATACTTCGGAAATCGAGTCATTCCTTTGGAATATCCCAAATTTACTGATGCAGGCATGGATTGGCCTCCATATTCGCCGGATTTGACTCCCTGTGACTTTTTTTTTGTGGGGCACAGTAAAAACATGGTCTACCCGAAGCATCCCGCCACGCTGGACGAGTTTGAATCGGCGATCTCTGTGGCATGAGAATCCATTTCGGTTGAGACACTACGAAATCTGATGGCGAATTTCATTCTTCGTTTGCGCCACCTCTGTAGCGCCAATGGTGAACATGTTGAAAACATTGTGATGTTATTGTTCGCAAAGAGTGTTTTCATACGATTATTTCACTTACGTATACTGATACGAGCTGCACAGCGTACAGCGCCATCTGTTAGCAGCTTTTGTAACTATTATTTCAAACTGCTGTATAAGCTTCTTACAGCTTTCAAAATGAAATGTTCAAAGGTTTGTAAAGCTTATGGGACTTAACTACGGGGTCATCAGTCCCTAAACTTACAAACTACTTATGAACTAACTAATACTAAGGACGGCACAAATATTCATGCCCGAGGGGGGATTCGAACCCCCCACCGTAGTGGCCGTGCAGACCGTGACTGGAGCGCCTCAGTCCCCTCGGCCACCTCGGCCGGCTTACAGCTTTCACAATAAACACACCATTTACTGCATTCCTGTATCGATCTTTATTTTCGAGATATTTAATTTTGAAATCATATTATCTGGACGCCCTGTACAATCTGGTTTTGTTGTTGAGTCCAATGAATTATGGTGCCAATCCCTGTTTCATTAGTATTAATGTGAAGAGGACCTCCTGAAAGACCTATTCGACGTATTGACACGGCTAAATAGTGCGGAAGCAAGCGCGGGAGAGCCCTGAATATGAAGCGCCCGCCGCGGTGACAAAGTGCCTGCGATGATCGGCAGTGCGCATGCGCAGCCGGGCCACGCGCCACCGCCGCCGCAATATCGCTATCCCCGTGATATACGGCCGCAGCCCCCGGCCGCGTCACAATGGAGAGCAGCCTCCTACATTAACGACCGCGGCTGCCAACCGGCAAATGGATGGGTGACACCTCCCACTAATAGTCTCCATCTCATTATTTACGTTCGGCAGAAGCTGCTTTGTCATTACTGCAGAAAATAATATAATAGTTAGCAAACAAGATAATTCTCCTCGTAATATCCGCTGCAGGCTGCTAACGAAGATACGAGCTTATGGAATAGGTTCACAGATTTGTGACTGGCTGGAAGACTTCCTAAGTAATAGAACGCAGTACGTTGTTCTCGACGGCGAGTGTTCATCAGAGACGAGTGTATCGTCAGGCGTGCCCCAGAGGAGTGTGATAGGACCGCTATTATTTTCTATCTATATAAATGATCTGATGGACAGAGTAAGTTGTAATTTGCGGCTGTTTGCTAATGATGCTGTGGTGTATGGGAGGGTATCGTCTTTAACTGACTGTAATATCTTATAAGATGACCAGAAAAAATTTCTAGTTGGTGCGAAGAATGGCAGCTAGCTCTCAATGTAGAAAAATGTAAGCTGATGCGCATGATTAGGAAGAACAATCCCATAATGTTCGAATACACCATTAGCAGTGAGCTTGTTTATGCTGTCGCGTCGTTCAAATATCTAGGCGTAACATTGCAGAGCGATATGAAATGGAACGAACATGTAAGGACAGTTGTGAGTAAGGCGGACAGCCGACTTCGGTTTATTTGGAGAATTTTGGGAAGATGTACTTCACCTGTAAAGGAGACCGCGCTTAAAACGCTTCTACGACCACGTCTCGAGTATTGCTCCAGAGTTTGGGACCCGCAGCAGAGGCGAGCAGCTAGATATGTTACTGGTAGGTTCGATCAATGCGCGAGTGTCACGGAAATGCT